>CM037152.1:38558682-39210861 GCA_020921065.1 Vaccinium darrowii | reverse complement strand
AAGTATAGCTTGCCGACGCCTCTATTCTTGATGTACAAGTTGTACGGGGTCAAAACCACGTAACGCTGGATCACGTGCTTCCTTGATTCAGCCCTAGATCTGCAAGACAGAAAAAGGGTTAGAGCACCTTTGCCTCTCGTTGGCAAAGGCCCTCCGATGCCTAAGTTAGTATCACGTACTTGAATTCTCAAATCACAATGCGTATGAAAATAGGTTTCACCGCGTACCTTTTGTCATGGTTGTTGCCTTGTATTTATAGGTATAGATGTTCTTCATATTAGGCATCTCGTGCCCCTGTTTCCTATTCTCTTTAGGAATCCTTTCCTTAATAGGACTTCCCTATTAGGGATGAGTTCCCATACCCTACCAGATCTTGTCTGGCAGAGGTCTTTCTTTCCATATAGGATTCTTCCCTATATGGGGTATACTCCTAATCACATTAGGATTTCCCATATTGATCCCTTATTTTACGGGATTGCTCCTTATCTCATAAGGAACCGCTGTAGAGTGTTCTGGAATGTCTCACCGCCTTATTTGTGGCGGCGCCGAGCTTCCTCGTAGCTCGGTATGACTCGTACATAACCCAGCTACTCACGCCGAGCTGAGTCCATGTATTCCAGAATGCTATTCAAGCTTTACTCATAGCTCTGCTAGCTCGGTCACATCAGGGGCACTCCATTGTGACCTATACCGAGCTAGCACATCCTGGTATATTTAATTTATTCAATCGCTTTAGCCTTATTCATGGCCGATCCAGCTCGACACAGGGCTCACGCGTACCCTATGTGGTGCCAAGCTTTTCACCCTCTCGTGGTGAGGTCATTAGGCACGTGCCATGCCTTGTAGTAGGGTAATCAGTTTTTACCCACTCCAATTGCTCCCCAGCTCTGCCGCTACTGTTACGCATCAGTAGCGTGCAGAGCTTCAACGGTGCTCGATGCATCCTTTGCACGCCTTCCCTCCACGTGGATGGCAACGTCGTTTTCACATTAAATGTGAATGACCCTCTGGTGGCTCGGATAAGTTGAAAGGACGATTCTGCTGACGTCTCACGTATGCCACGTTCCACTTTTACGGGGTTTTGAGCGGGATAATGATTACTTTCATTTTCCCCCCAAAACCCCCAAAACCCTTCTCCTTCCTTCATTACATCTGAAAGAAAAAGGCTAGAGAGAGAGAGAGAGCACTTCGTCTGTCATTAACGCCACTCTGTGCTTTCTGCAACCTAGTTTTTTCCGTTTCTCGTCGGAAAACGCTTCCCTTCTTCGCCGGAAAGTGTCATCTTAGGCCCCCTTATCACGTAAGTGACCCTCTTTGTTTTCCTTTTTTGCCCTCTCCTGTTTTTTCCCCGTTTACTGTTCATCTTCTTCTTCCCTCAACTGGGTTTCAACATCGAAACCCTAGTTTTCAGTAGTAATGGGTAGGCATAGAGCTCTATTAAGTACCCCTGAGAAAATTGCGGATTTCCGTAGGACGTATGAAATCCCTGCCGACGTTCGATTCCGGCTAAATGGGTCCGAGGATTTAGAAGAGGAAGGCCAGGACGAGTTTAAGATCCATATCCCCCTGATCTTCATAGTGGAGGGTGGCTTGAGGCTCCCTCTGCACCCATTTTTTAGAGAAGTCTGCTCTAGGTGCCAGTTGAACCCTATGCAGCTTTGCCCCAATTTTGTTAGGGTAGTTATGGGCACCATCGCCCTAAATAGGCTGCTCGGCTTCCACCTCGACTGGTGGGATCTACATTATCTCTATAGCGTAGTTCCCACAAATGACAACAATTACTACTTCAAGGCCAGGGACCCTAATCAGAAGCTCATCACCGACCTGCCAAATTCCTCAAAAGGAGAGGCAGATGACTATCTCATAGTCACCGGCAACTGGGAGCCCAGGGATGCCGAGGGGAGGCCCATTGGCTTCGGCTGTCCTACTGCAATAGGCAGATTACGTTAGTGTTTTTTTTCCCTAGCTGTTTCACTTTGTATTTTTCCAAAACTTTGCAGCTGATCATCCTTTCATGTTTGTTTTGCAGCGGATAATCTCAATCACGGTGGACGTTTGATACACGGCAAACTCCACTGTGAGGAGATTGCCAGGGCTCTTTACTTTGACGGCTTCGCTCCAACCCCAGTCGGTCTTGGCCGAGCTGCACACCTGCTATTAGGTTATACTCCCTCCTACTGGGGAGGGATTCGAAGAAACGGCGAGCCACGTTCAAGGCATCCTTGGCCGCCAACTGTCCCACTGACCATCACAGGCCGACCTTCTGACCGAGAGAGGACTCGTGCTCGCAGAGGCCGAGCCAAAAGGGGATCCGCGCGCTCCCGAGCCCCATCTGATCTTCAGCAGCAGATCACTTTTGCTCATATTCAAGAGATCCCCACTGCCATTCCGATTCTCGTTCGGACTGACCAAGGGCCAAGTACATCTGGGAGAGTGGTTGAAGAGGAAGAGGAAGAAGAAGAAGAAGTTGCTGGGTTTGACCACCGCGAACTGGTTCAGTCCCTGGCCGAGCAATCCACTCTTCTTGCAGATTCAGACGACTTGCCAGGCTACTCCCCCTCTCCAACTCGAGAAGAAATGCCTATCCAGCCGATCAATCTTTTGGACGTGCTGAACCTCGGCGGGGCCTCCCGTACCCCTCCGGTCACTCGATCCACCCAACCTGCTCAACCGTCGTCCCCTCTACTCACCGACCGCCAGAGAGAGAAAAGACCAGCGGGGAGTCCTCAGCAAGTCCAACCCCCTCCCCAGAGGAGAAGGACTGGGGACACCGGTCTACCAGTGACGGACTCTCCACCGTTGGTGCAGCCCTGGGCCCCTCCACTTGCTCGCCCTGATGGCACCCTTGTTACTTCAGTGGACAAGATCTCTTCCACCGATGTGGCCTTTGGCGTGTCCAGGGCTGCACTCCTCCCCCTCGACATGGAGAGGGAAAAAGGGAGCTCATATGACACCCTAATGAAATCCATCTTCCAGTCAAGCGTCAAGGTACAAAAAGTTTGATTGTCGTTTTGTCCTTGTATTGAGTTTGTTTCTTTATTCCTGTCTTTAGTCGTGTTCTTCTTCAATTGCAGATTATGCAGAAGGCCTCTGCTGGTTTCGACCGAGCAAAAGAGACTGAGAAAGAACTGAAGAAGGAGCAGAAAAGGGCGGATAAAGCCGAGAAGGAAAATGCTCAGTCCTCTCAGTCTTTAAAGGAAGCCCGAGCTGAGGTGGAGGTCGTGAAGGGGGAGCTTGCCGATCTGAGGAAGAGATCAGAGGAGGTCGAGCATGGACTGAGCGATCAACTGACTGCAGCAGAGGCTAAGGCAAAGGCTGAGTACGAGCGAGCCGTGCTGGAGGTTACAGAGAACTACAAGGCACAAATGCCGGCCGTGCAGGATGCCATATGGGGGGCGGCTTGGCGGCGCTGCCTCGAGAAGCTCGGTGTCGAGGAGTCTTCCCCTCATTGGACCAACATGGAGCTGCCGAGCGAGATGGCCGCCGCGCATGCTGAAGCAGATGCCCAGGCCCAAAATGATCTTGAGAACCAGACCGAGCGTGCCTCTGAGCAAACCCAGACTAAAGATACCCGTGCCAACCCTCCTGTCCCCGAGGATGCTGGTAACAATTCTGATCCCCCTCCTGCCACTGATGCCCCAAGGCTCAGTGAAGAGGCTTGATGCCTGTTTTTAGACTTACTTCTGTTTTATTTTGAATCTTTACTTTTGACCCTGCGTGGTCTATTCGGCAATCTGTGGCCTTTTGTTTCTTTGATACTTTGGTTTTGGCCGCATGTGGCTGGTGACATTTATCCTTCAATTGTTGGCTCACTGCTTTTCCTTTGCAATATTTGTTGCCGATCTAAGTTTCTTCATACGTTAGAGTTTTCTGTGCAATATTCGTTGCAAATCTAAGTTTCTTCATACTTAGAATTTATTGCTGCAATATTCGTTGCAGGGCTAAGTCTCTTCATACTTAGCAGACTAAGTTTCTTCATACTTAGAATTTATTTCTGCGATATTCGTTGCAGGGCTAAGTCTCTTCATACTTAGCAGACTAAGTTTCTTCATACTTAGAATTTATTTCTGCGATATTCGTTGCAGGGCTAAGTCTCTTCATACCTAGCAGACTAAGTTTCTTCATACTTAGAATTAATTGCTGCAATGTTTGCTGCGAACACACACACATTTCTACAGATGTGCACATTCTCTCTCTGCTCCCCAATAGGAATCCAAATCTTGAAATTTCGGTTCATATTAGTCAAAATCAAGATAAAAATGTCAAGAAAAATCTGATTGACTAACGTTTGGCGATTTTACTCGTTATCCCAAATAAAAAAAAACAAATGCCAATTTAATCATTTTTTCTAACAGAAATGTGATCGTATTCGTAACCACATAAGCAAATTACTGAAAAAACTTCCTAAGGTTCTGGACATTCCATGGTCGTGGAACTGGGTCTCCATCCAGGTCGGCCAAACGATAGGCCCCAATACCAGCGATCCCCACGATTTTGTATGGGCCCTCCCAGTTCGGTCCAAGTTTTCCATCAGTGGATATTTTGGTGTTGGCCAATACTTTCCTCAGGACTAGGTCACCAACCTTGAATTCTCTTGGCTGCACCTTCTTGTTGTAGCTCCTTCGTAGTTGTTCTTGGTATGCTGCTAAGGTGATGAGTGCACGTTCTCTTTTTTCCTCAGCAAGATCTAGTTGCTCGGCCAGGGCTTCATCGTTGCCCCCTGACTCCACAAGAGTAGTGCGAATGGTGGGCAAACCAATTTCCAGAGGAATCACTGCCTCTGTCCCATAAGCAAGGGAGTACGGCGTCTCTCCCGTAGATCGCCGGGGGGTGGTTCTGTATGCCCAGAGCACGGCTGGAAGCTCATCAGGCCATTTTCCCTTCTTCTTCTCCAATCTCTTCTTGAGACTCTTTAGGATAGTTTTATTGGAGGCCTCCGCCTGACCGTTGCTCTGCGGATATGCAGGGGTTGAATAATAGTTTCTGATGCCGTACTGGGTACAGAAGGCTTTGAACTTTTTGCCGAACTGGGATCCATTGTCCGAGATAATGGAGTAAGGTACTCCAAACCTTGTTACTATCTTGTTCCATACAAACCGTTCCACCATTGCTTCTGTGATCTTGGCAAGGCCTTCCCCTTCTATCCACTTGGTGAAGTAGTCAGTGCCAATGAGTAGGAATTTTCGTTTCCCTGTTGCCATGGGGAGAGGTCCCACGATATCCAATCCCCATTGGGCAAATGGCCATGGACTGGTTAGCGGCAGCAAGTCCTCTGCTGGAGCTCGGATAAGAGGGGAATACCTCTGGCACTTCTCGCATTTCTTGACAAAAGCCTTTGCATCCTCTTGCATGTAAGGCCACCAATATCCCTGGGATATTGCTCGGTGGGCTATGGACCTACCACCAGTGTGTCCCCCACAAGTTCCAACATGGATCTCATAGAGGAATTTCTGAACAAGGGCTGGGTGCACGCATAATAAATATGGACCAAGGAAAGACTTTTTGTAAAGCTTACCTTCTGAAGAGAGCCAGAAACGTACTGACTTGGTCTTGATTTTGTGTGCCTCCCTTTTATCTTCTGGCAACGTTCCATCTCGAAGGTGTGCCACTATTGGGTCCATCCAGCTCGGGCCAAACTCTGTTTCCATTATGATCTCAACAGATCGGCCAATGCTTGGTTCGTTCAAGTAATCCACCGCCACCGTGCGGCGATATTCCGTCTTGATTGCTGATGCTAAGCAAGCCAATGAGTCTGCATGTGCATTCTGGCCCGAGCTGATCTGCTGGATGTATACCTCATCAAGTCTGTCAAGTAAGTCCTTGGCTGCTTCTGAGTATGCGGCCATTTTTTCGCTTTTCGTAGCATATTCCCCTGAAAGCTGGTTAACCACTAACTGTGAATCACAAAATATTCTTAGCTTTTTTACCTTGAGTTCCAGGGCACTCCTTAATCCAGCGATCAGGGCTTCATACTCTGCCACATTGTTAGTAGCACTAAACCCCAGCCGTAGTGATTGCTCCAGAACCAATCCTTTTGGAGAAAAAAGCACAACCCCTGCCCCAGACCCTTTGTTGCAGGCTGATCCATCAACGTACAGCCTCCATTCGTCTGGATCTAACTTGGCCATTTTCGTTGGCTGCTTGGGATTGTTGACTTGCTCCTTCTCGTGGAGAGCCGGTGGCGGTGGAGCCACTGTTGGGGTAAATTCTGCTACAAAATCAGCCAAAATTTGGCCTTTGATTGCCGTTCTAGGCTGATAATCAAGGTCGAATTGGCTTAGCTCTATAGACCACTTCGAGATCCTCCCAGAAAAATCTGCTTTCCTAAGCAAAGCCCTCAATGGATGCTCGGTGAACACAGTGGTGGGATGCTGCAAGAAGTAATGGGGCAATTTTCTTGAAGCGATGACGAGAGCGTATACCAACTTCTCTAGCGGTAGGTAACGTGTCTCAGCATCTAACAATGTCTTGCTCACAAAATAAATTGGAGCCTGCTCTGTACCCTTTATTCGTAGGAGAACTGAGCTGACCGCATGATCAGATACTGCCAAATATAATATCAACCGCTCCCCAGCTTCTGGAGTAGAGAGTAAGGGAGGTGAAGATAAGTAGACTTTTAACTCCTGGAAAGCCTGCTCCTGCTCGACTCCCCATTCGTAGCCTTCTCTCTTCTTCAGAAGTTGAAAGAAAGGTCTGCAGCGGTCTGAGGATTTGCTGATGAAACGATTGAGTGCTGCTGCCATTCCTGTTAGCCTTTGGACCTCCTTCGTGGTCTTTGGGCTTTGAAGGCCTTGCAGAGCCGTGATTTGATCTGGGTTGGCTTCAATCCCTCTTTTAGTCACTAAGTGCCCGAGAAATTTCCCCGAGCTGACTCCAAAGGCACACTTGGAAGCGTTTAACTTTAGCTTGAATTTCCTCAAAATGTTGAAAGTTACCTTTAGGTCAGCTAGGTGATCAGGCTTCAACTTGCTCTTGACTACCATGTCGTCGATGTAGACCTCCATAGTTTTGCCGAGCTGTTCCTTGAACATTTTGGTCACCAATCTTTGATAGGTTGCTCCAGCATTCCTCAGCCCAAACGGCATAACCTTATAGCAGTAGAGCCCTCTGGGGGAGATAAAAGACGTCTTTTCCTGATCGGGCTCGCACATAGCTAATTGATGGTATCCTCGATATGCGTCAAGGAAACTCATCCTTTCATAGCCTGATGTAGCATCTACCAGTTGATCAATTCTGGGGAGTGGAAAGCTATCCTTGGGACACGCTTTGTTGAGGCTTGTGAAGTCCACACATACCCTCCACTTTCCGTTCTTCTTCTTGACCACCACAGTGTTGGCCAACCAATCTGGATAGCTCACCTCACGTATGGCATCCGCTTCTAGTAGCCGCTCTACCTCTTCGATCACAGCGTCTGCGTGCTGTGGTGCCGACCTCCTTGCCTTCTGCACAACTGGCTTCTGCTGTGGGTCCACGTTCAGGTGGTGGCATATGATTTCAGGATCTATCCCAGGCATCTCTTGGGGGGTCCAAGCGAATACATCGATGTGGTCTTTAAGGAAGGTGACTAAATCTCTTTCCTCCAGCTCGGGGAGGGTCTCGCCGATCAGGAAATACCTTTCTTCATCGTCCTCTTGAATTTGTATCCTCTTCAACCCTTCCACCATCTTCTTAGTGGGATCACCTCCAACGTCTTCTAAGGTTGGTTGGTCTGGAACCTCAACCGTTTGTACCAGCTCGGCCCTTGGTGATTTCCTCAAAACCATATTGAAACATAGGTCGGCCACCTTTTGGTCGCCTCTAATGCATTCGACGCCATCTGCCCCAGGGTACTTGATCTTCTGATGGTAAGTTGAAGAAACTGCCCTCATTTTGTGCATCCAAGTTCTTCCTATAATCACGTTATAGGAAGAAGGGATGTCTACCACAAGGAAGTCTGTGCTCAGAACCACTGATCCAGCTCGGACGGGCAGCGTGACCTTTCCCATAGGCCATACTGTCTGTGCACTAAAGCCGACCAATGGAACCAGACACTTTTGCAATGAACTTGGAGGGAGCTCCATCTTCTTGAAAGTATTGTAATACATGATCTCTGTGCTGGCCCCTTGGTCAACAAGAATCTTCTCCACGTCGTATTCCCCTATTCGTAGGGTGATTACAAGTGCGTCATTATGGGGTACTAATACCCCTTCCAGATCATCATCAGTGAAGGTGATTGGGGTCTCCATGATCCCTTCCGCCCTTGGCCTCTTCATGCCGAGCTTCATGACTTGTTTTGCCTGTCCGTTGACCCTCTGGATATGTCTTATCTCGTTGTTTGTGTAAGGGGCAACTAATCCATGTATCATATGGATTGTTCCCTTTGGACCTTTCTCGTAGTCCACCTCTTCTACCAGCTCGGCATCATTCTTGACATCAGCCAGGAATTCTTTGAGATGGCCCTCTGCCACCTTCTCATCCAGGAATTTCTTATATTCCACACAGTCTTCAGTCATGTGTCCCCAATCCCTGTGGTAGCTGCAGTGCTGGTTAGTGGCTCTTCTCTTTTCTGGGTTCCCAGTCATCTTTGGGGGCCTTCTGAACCACTGTTCGTTCTTGATCCTTTACAACATCTTATAGATGGGGATGTTGAAAGTTGCCATAACGCTGAAGTATGACTTGGGATCTGGATCAGCTTTGTCCTTCTTCTGCTGTGTGTAGTCTTTTCGTCCTGTTGTGTAATCCTTTTTGTACACCCTTGATTCTACTGGCTTCTTTTCTGGAAGCTGAGGTTGCCCTGCCACAATCCTTCCTCCAGCTTGCAGGATGTCATCCTCCACCCGTGCATGCTCCTGGATTCTTTCCATGAGTTTGGCCACCGTTTTCACTGGATGCATAGTAAGTGATTCCCGTAACTTACTATGCATGGGCAAGCTCGTCTTGAATGTCGCCAGAGCATACTCCTCACTGCAATTTTCAATCTCGTTGAAAGTCTCCCAATAACGTTTGGAGTATTGCCGCAGTGTCTCATCGTCCTTCTGTCTCATAGAAGTCAATGCATCAAAAGTCTTGGGAGCTGCTCGGCTTGTTAAGAACCGGGCAGTGAATTCTTCAGCTAATTGAGCCCAGCATAGGATTGATCCCTCTGGGAGTTTGTGGTACCAACTCAGAGCCACCTTTCCCAGGCTAGAGGGGAACATTTTGCATAACAAAGCGTCATCTCGCTCGTGCATGAACATGGCCTGTTGATAGTGTTGGATGTGGGCCACAGGATCCGTGCTGGTCTCGTAGGGGATGAATGCTGAATGTTTCACCCTGCTTGGCGTCTTCTCCGTACGGATCCAATGGGCCAATGGTGACTTAGAAATTTGGCCTAGGGCTTCTTTAGCTGCTTCTCGTGCAGTTTTAGGGCTTTCCTCAGCTCGGCCAGCATCCCCCTTCCTTGTGTGCCGCTCGGGAATATGCTCATTGGATCCAGATCTCTCGTATCTGTCCCTAGCATGCTTCCTTCTTTCTCTCTTTTCCACAGAAGCACTCCTGTCTCTCCTTTTTCGTGGAGAGGCAGCTCGGTCGGTGGAGGCCCTGTTGTGGTGACGATCTCTTCCCTTTTCCTCATATTGCACGGATCTCGTCCGTGAACGTAAGTCTTTCTCTTTTTCTTGGAGTTGTTTTTTTAGGTCCTGAATCTCTCGTTCTCGTCGAGTGACTTCGCGGGCCAGTTCTTCTACCTCTTGCTCTTTTCTGTCAAGGCTATCTTCCCTCTCTCGATTCCTTGTGTGCCTGTGACCATCCCTTTTTGGGGGGCTTCTGTCCCGTTCACGTCGGGTGGAGGCTTCCCCCCCTCTTGGTGGTGTTTTGGAGTGTCTCCCCCTTGGTGAACCATGGCGTATTAGGCGTGTATCCCTGAACTTTGGAATCTCAGGGATATTCCCTATGTCAAACCTCTTTGTTGCTGGTTTTTTCTATGGTGCTCTTAGTACCGCAGCGGTTTTTTCCACCCTTGAGCCCTTTCTTGTGGTGTATACCAACGTGGTCCCACCATCGTCTTCCACCTCTTGCCTTCGTGGGGTGCACAAAAGGGGCTCTGAAAGCACCATTGTTGATCCTTTATTGGAGGGAGACGAACTTCTTGTAAGCCTTTCCCACAGACGGCGCCAATTGTACGGGGTCAAAACCACGTAACGCTGGATCACGTGCTTCCTTGATTCAGCCCTAGATCTGCAAGACAGAAAAAGGGTTAGAGCACCTTTGCCTCTCGTTGGCAAAGGCCCTCCGATGCCTAAGTTAGTATCACGTACTTGAATTCTCAAATCACAATGCGTATGAAAATAGGTTTCACCGCGTACCTTTTGTCATGGTTGTTGCCTTGTATTTATAGGTATAGATGTTCTTCATATTAGGCATCTCGTGCCCCTGTTTCCTATTCTCTTTAGGAATCCTTTCCTTAATAGGACTTCCCTATTAGGGATGAGTTCCCATACCCTACCAGATCTTGTCTGGCAGAGGTCTTTCTTTCCATATAGGATTCTTCCCTATATGGGGTATACTCCTAATCACATTAGGATTTCCCATATTGATCCCTTATTTTACGGGATTGCTCCTTATCTCATAAGGAACCGCTGTAGAGTGTTCTGGAATGTCTCACCGCCTTATTTGTGGCGGCGCCGAGCTTCCTCGTAGCTCGGTATGACTCGTACATAACCCAGCTACTCACGCCGAGCTGAGTCCATGTATTCCAGAATGCTATTCAAGCTTTACTCATAGCTCTGCTAGCTCGGTCACATCAGGGGCACTCCATTGTGACCTATACCGAGCTAGCACATCCTGGTATATTTAATTTATTCAATCGCTTTAGCCTTATTCATGGCCGATCCAGCTCGGCACAGGGCTCACGCGTACCCTATGTGGTGCCAAGCTTTTCACCCTCTCGTGGTGAGGTCATTAGGCACGTGCCATGCCTAGTAGTAGGGTAATCAGTTTTTACCCACTCCACAAGTCTCGGAGACATTTTTGGTTGGGGTCATCAACCAATCCCTTCCACTGGGCCAAATGTACGTGTTACGGCTTGTATGCACAGGCAATGTGCCAAAGAGAAGCATGGAATGAGCTTCGGATGCTTGAAACTCAATTTTGCTGAAAACTAGCCAGTTGTGCCGTGCGGCATCAAAACTGTGCCGTGCGGCACTCTTACTGTGCCGTGCGGTACTGGCCTGACAGTGCCAAAATTTTTGCAACTTGCAGCCGATTTCTGGTTCTTCCTTTTGGCCTTTCATCAATCCAATGCACGTCTTAGGGCCTTGAAGGGCCACTGCAAGGTATCCCTTGAGAACTTGTACAAATCTAGCATGATTCTTTACGGTTTTCGAGTCGGCACGTTCTTCTTCGGAA
The DNA here is from genome assembly GCA_020921065.1 of Vaccinium darrowii. Lineage (NCBI taxonomy): Eukaryota > Viridiplantae > Streptophyta > Magnoliopsida > Ericales > Ericaceae > Vaccinium > Vaccinium darrowii. Next base: position 39,199,497 of record CM037152.1, on the reverse strand, counting down.
CTTTAAACTTCACATTGTTCTTCATGCATGGCAGCTATAAAAAGCTATCTATTTCACCCTTCTCTTGTATCCCAAATCCATAAACTTGTTCATCTCTTTTCACAATGGCAGTGAGTTTTTCAGCTTTAATGCGTCCTTGGCTCGATGATCTTGATGGTTTGGATTGGCTCCACTTTCGGGGTCACAGGCTGACTTCCCTTCGCTATGTTCGAGACGTATCCATACGTCCAGAGTTGTTGCAAGCTGCAATACAATTCTGGGACCCTGAGGTGCATGTTTTTCGCTTTGGCCTTCACGAGTTATGCCCCACTGTGGAAGAATTCCATGCATACATTGGGGGTTTTGATTTGGTGGAGCCCATCGTCCCTCTCCAAGGAGTTGGTTTTGCCCCAGTGCTGTCTTCCAAACTCGAGATAAGTAATAATGCTGCCAAGTCCATGATTCGTGGAGGTTTTCTGAACGTTCCACGTCTTATCGAGGGATACCGTTCCAACAATTTCGCTCTGTGCTTGTGTTTATTGGCTGCCTTCTTGTTTGTGCAATCTGATGGTCATGCAAGTTCTTCCTTGGTTGGTGTGGCCATGCAAATTGAGGAACGCAAAGATTTAGCTCCCATGGTTTTGGCTGAAACTTTGATGGGTATAGATGGGGTTCATGCCGGTCAGACCGACGTCTTCGAGGGCAGTCCTTTGCTCCTACAGGTAGGTTTCTCACTCAGCTCTCCTTTTTTCGGTTTTTCACTTGTTCTCATTTTACCTCGACTCTCAGTTTAAGGTTTTCTAAGGTTTCTTACTTGTTTTCTCTCTTTCACACAGTTGTGGTTATGTGACAAGGCTAATCTACTGGAGCCTGTTCCAAGAAATCGGGTTCATGAAACACAAGGGTTTGTTACCAGGGACTTCAAGGAGGTTTTTTATGATGTGGGAGGTTGGGTTCAGATTCTCTCCCGGCTCACAGAGGAGGTGATTTCTTGGCGCTTGAATTGGATTGATCTCCCGGACATGGCCGTTAGCAACATGGGGCGTCAGCGAATGGTTTTGGCAGGTTTGACCCAGTGGACTTTCTATATCCCAAACTGCGTTCTTCGTCAACTTGGTGCCCGTCAAGTACTGCCACCTGTAGATCCCGAGAATTTTGTCGTGCCAAATTTCAATGTTGCAACATTCAGAGCTTACCAGAATAATTGGAGGGAGCGCATGACTATTCCCAGATATCCATATCCCAGTGTTCTCCTTCCAGCACGTTACAAGAGATGGTTGATAAAAGATATTGAAACAAGAGCAAATGGAAACTAAGACAGACTTTAGACTCGATCTTACTATGCTTGAAATAAGTTGTGTACCCTGTGCTATAGATGTTGTTGTTGTTTGTTTGTTTTGAAAGTTTCATGCTCAGCCATGTAATCGAAAAAAGTTTGTTCAAATAAAACTTGAGTTTTGAGAACTTTCCATTCTTGATTTTTACCAGCTCTGTCTGTGAGACATGAAAGATTGTGATAGAACCTCAGGGTGAGGCTGCCTATGTATCCCCTTACGAAAAGGAATCAGGTCATGACGTAGTTCAGGACTACAAGTGTTTGGCCAGGGTTCACTCGGGTATTTACACTCTCCTTTTGTGCTCTGAATTTTGCCTAGTTGTGGACGGTCGGCCTCCACTCGGTTCTGGGCGGAAATGGTGTTTTTCGAAACGGTCCGAAGAACAAAAGATTTTAGAGTCGCCACCCGGGTTTTGGGAAAAGCAGTTTGGGACCCGAGAAACCAATTTTGAAGATGATGATTTGAGAGAATGACTCATAAAACCAATTGAAAACCAGAGATTCGTTTTGGATCCGGGAGCCAGGTTACGAACAGGGAAGGGTTTTAATGCACCCCGTTCGCCCGATTAAAAATCGGTCTTTACTAAACATTTGTGGGATTTCATTAGAAAACAATTTTATTGCTGAACCTCAACAGATAAACATTTAATTTGAACAAAGCAGACGATAATAATAAGAAAAACAAATGACTAATATGTAAATAACAGAAATCAAACGAAAATCCAAACTTCAAACTGTTCCTACAGGGGGAAGGTTCAAATTTAATATTTTACGAGAAAACTGTGCCGTGCGGCATACTTTATGTACCGTGCGGTACAAATAGTGTACCGTGCGACACTGTTCTTCAAATTAACGGTCAAATTTTCAAATGAGTACCGTACGGCACTCAAGGTGTACCGTGCGGCACAGTATGAGTACCGTGCGGCATACTTGGCTGTAAAACAGTTTGAAACTTTGGCTTTTCGAAATGATTGGTCAGAGGCACATACAAAGCATGAAATGCATTCAAAATGAATTATTTAAAAGGGAGAAAGCAGTGTATTGAGTATGAGATGTCCCTCCTTGTTGAATCGCTCCGTACGAGGCGATATTTTCACCGTACGACGCGACCGGGAGGTGTGAAATGAAATTGAACTTGCTGTAATTTGGGCATACCAAGCATGGAAATGATACAAGGAATCATTCCACCCTTGATACCCTTCCCCTCAGGGTACCAAATTCAAGGAATTTGGCGAAACGGGTTTATACCTTCGGTTTCGAACTCTCGGATTGAGCGTCGGATTGAACTTCCGAATGCTGCTTGAACCTTCTCTGGACCTCACTTTCACTCTAGTATAGTGGTAAGAGGGATTGAAGGCTTGAACCTTGGTCAATTTGGAATGGTTAACTCACGGCTTGAGAACCGAAAACAGGGGATGAGTCTCTGCCTCAGGTTTGGCTTTGGCAGAGAGAATGATGTTGGATTGTCTATAATGGAGATGGTAGCTAGGAGGTTTTGGCAATGAAAATGGCACTCAAAGGTGGAGTTTCATAACCAATTTTACACCGAAATTCTCTGGGATGGGATCCCCTCTCTCATTGGATTCAATCGGTTTATATAGAGGATGGGCAAGCCATAGCATGCCATAGTGCGCCGTTCTTGATTCTTGCCCATGGGGACAATGGCATGGGGAGTAGCATATCCCTTTCGGCCATGATCTTTCGGCCACGACCAGCAGGGCGGGGGAACCAATCTCGTCCGTGTTTTCTGCTGCTGGGAATTCGCGAAAACTGGGAACCCGTAAACAGTACCGTACGGTACACAAACTGTGCCGTGCGGTACAACTTGTGTACCGTGCGGCACACCTGGCCGTCAAATTTCCAAAACTCTGCTGTACGTGACACTGGCTGTCCCGTGCGTTGAGAGATGAGTACCGTGCGGTACTGTTGACTGAGTTGACTTGGAGAATTTCAATCCGAGAGTTCTTCCGGGTATTTCCGTTCATCATTGGGGATTAAAATGTACGTGAACGCTCATTTTGGGGTGTCTACACTAGTACCGCCCTTTCGGGTTTTCGGCCTAGCGAGCTCTTTATTTAGCCTTATCTTTTGCCTAGGCTGCCCTTTCGGGTTTTCAACCTAGCAGGCTTTTGCTCTAATTTTTGCCTGGAACTGCCCGCCCTTGCGGTTTTCAGTCCAGCGAGCTTCTCTCAGGGGTAATATCTCTTGAGTTGATCCAAGTTGACTAGAGTAGAGAATTCATTGCCATCAAGATCGATGAGTTGCGTTGCTCCCCTAGATAAGATCTTCTTGATAATGTAAGGCCCGGCCCATTTTGGTCGAAACTTCCCAAGCGGATCGAAAACCGGAGCTCGAATCTCCTTCAAAACCATGTCGCTTTCTTGTAGATCTCTGGATTTCACCTTCTTGTTAAAAGCACGAGCTATTCGGCGCTGATATCCTTGAACATGATATAAGGCCCTGAGCCGCCTTTTGTCGAACAACATGAGTTCTTTGAATCTCGCCTTTTGCCATTTTGCTTCATCAAATCCCGATTCTGCCATAATCCTCAAGGATGGGATTTCGAGTTCGATGGGAAGAACAGCTTCCATGCCATAAACCAGAGATTAGGGTGTTGCCCTTGTTGGAGTTCGGATGGATGTTCGATATCCCCATAATGCCAATGGTAGTTGTTCGTGCCAATTCCGAGTGGACTCAGTGGTCTTCTCCAGTATAGTCTTGACGGTTTTGTTGGCTGCTTCCACGGCTCCGTTGGTTTGCGGTCGGTAGACAGTAGATTTATGGACCTGAATCCCGAATTCTTCAAGAGTCTCTGCTGCCCTTCCTTTGAAATGAACCCTGTTGTCCGACACGAAGGCTTGAGGGACTCCATATCTGTAGATGATATTTTGCTTGATGAAGTGAGCAACTTGGACCGCAGTGAGAGTCGTATAGGAAGCAGCTTCAACCCATTTGGTGAAATAATCAATTGCGACCAGGATGAACTTGTGCCCGTTTGATGCTGCCGGCGTGATTTTACCGATAACATCTATGCCCCAGACAGAAAAGGGCCAAGGCGAAGTCATGGAATGCAATTCTGATGGCGGGACATGCATGAGATTGGCGTGAATCTGGCATTTGTGACAGCGTCTCACGTATTCAATACATTGAGTCTCCATGGTTGACCAATAATAGCCCTGCCTTAAGATTTTCTTGACAAGCATCATGCCGTTCATATGAGGGCCGCAAACTCCTTCGTGTATTTCTTCCATGATCCGACTGGCTTCTTTCCCGTGCACACACAATTTGTGTGTTCCACAATGAGATCTCCGATATAGCTTTCCTCTGCAAATGATGTATTGAGATGCCAATCTCCGAAGAGCAACTTGGTCCTTCTTATCTGTTCCTGTTGGATACTTGCCTTTCTCAATGAAGTTCCAAATGTCATGATACCAGGGTAGACCATCGTCCGGTTCGTCAATGGTCATGACATACTCGTAGACAGGCTTGTCTCGTTGTTCAATCACAATTGGCCTGAGTCTGACTCCGTTCAGTATCTCAACCATGGAGGCTAGTGTCGCAAGGGCATCGGCGAACCGATTCCTCAGTCTTGGCACATGTATGAAGGTGACCATCTGAAATTGTGGGATCAAATCGTCCAAATCCTGATGGTTAGGCTTCAACTTGTCTTCCTTGACCTTCCAATCTCCGTTTGCTTGCGACACTACCAAGTTCGAGTCTCCGACGACTTCCAGTCTTTTGACCCCAATTTCCAAGGCAGCTTTCATTCCTACGATGCAGGCTTCGTATTCTGACTGGTTGTTGGTGACTTCAAAGTTTAACTTGAAAGCAAGAGGGATGTGTGATCCTTCTGGGGAAATTAACAATTCCCTGATTCCAAATCCTTTCTGATTGGCTGCCCCATCAAAATACAGCATCCAGACATCATTGGTGGTGGTCATCACGTTTTCATCTGGGAATTCAATCTCTACGTCCTCTGGACCTTCCACATGGTGATCGGCAAGGAACTCGGCAATGGCTCTTCCTTTTACTGATTTCCTGGTAACATACTTGATATCGAATTCTGCTAGCAGAAGCAACCATCGTGCTAACTTACCTGTAAGTGCGGGTTTCTCGAATAAATATTTGAGAGGGTCCATTCGAGAAATTAGCGTTACAGAATAGGCCAACATATAGTGTCTTAATTTCTTGGAAGCCCAGACCAAAGCCCAACAAGTCTTTTCCAGAGAAGTGTATCGTTCTTCGCATCCAACCATCTTCTTGCTAATATAATACACGGCTTTCTCAGATCCATCTTCTCCTTCTTGTGCCAGCAAGCATCCCATTGCTGATGGAGTGACTGATAGATACAAAATCAAGGGTTGCCCCGGTACAGGCGGCGTTAGGACCGGAGGATTCTGCAAGTATTTCTTGATTGTTTCAAAGGCCTTCTGACACCTGTCGTCCCATTTGAATGGCACGCCTTTCTTGAGAAGATGAAACATCGGCTCGCAAGTTGAGGTTAACTTGGCGATGAATCTGCTGATGAACTGAATTTTGCCGAGGAAGCCTCGCACCTCCTTCTCTGTTCGTGGTGGCTCCATTTCGAGAATGGCCTTAATCTTAGATGGATCCACTTCAATTCCTCGGGTTGTGATCATAAAGCCCAACATCTTTCCGGCTGTTACCCCGAATGTGCATTTTTCGGGATTAAGACGCAATCTGTACTTGCGAATCCTTTCAAAGAATTTTCTGAGGGCGTGCAAGTGCCCTTCTCTTTCCTTGGATTTGACAATCATGTCGTCCACGTACACTTCGACTTCTTTGTGAATCATATCATGCAATAAAGTTGTAGCCGCTCTCTGGTAAGTAGACCCGGCATTCTTTAGCCCAAATGGCATAACCCTGTAACAGTAGGTGCCCCACTCTGTGGTGAAAGTAGTCTTTTCTCGGTCTTCGGGGGCCATGAGAATCTGATTGTAGCCTGAAAAACCGTCCATGAAAGAAAGCAATGCGTGTCCCGCAGTGTTGTCTACGAGTACATCTATATGTGGCAGTGGAAAGTCGTCCTTAGGGCTGGCTTTGTTCAAATCCTTGAAATCCACGCAGACTCTAATCTTTCCGTTCTTCTTGGGAACAGGCACGATGTTGGCGACCCACTTAGGGTATTCAGTTACCATTAGAAATCCTGCATCAATTTGTTTCTGAACTTCCTTCTTGATTTCTAGCACCCAGTCAGGTCTCATTTTTCTCAACTTCTGTTTAACAGGTTTCGCATTTGGATAAAGTGGGATTCGATGCTCCACGATTTCAGGGTCAATTCTGGGCATGTCCGCATGAGACCATGCAAAAACGTCTTGAAACTCATTTAAAAGATCTAAATGAGCCTTAAATTCCTCGGGAGACAACCCAGAACCGATTTGAACCATTCGTGGATTACTCTCATCTCTCAAATTTATTGAAATTACTTCTTCTTTTAGAGGCTGAGCATGTCTTTCGTTTTCTCGTTTGATTAGAGATAGGAGTTCTTCCGGAATTTCTTCCTCGAACTCAATCCCATCATCGTCAGGGTTAACACAATTTATTTCAGACACAGCAAGATAAGCAAAGTCAATTTCATTCATTGCAAAAGGAGTGGCCTTGAGGGTGTGATACATGAGAGTGGACTCAAACTCGAAAGAGAAACGATGACGTGGAGGACAAACAGACACATGCATTGAATCAGAGGTGGACTCAAACTTAGTGCTAAACTCAGACTCAGTGCTGGACTCTGACTTAGACTCAAATTCAGTGCCAGTGTAAATAATTTTAGGTACAAAAGTGCAGTTTTTATAAATTCCATCGGCATCCACGATGAGCGAGGAGACATCTCCAAGGGATTTTGGCTTAGCATCATCAGCTCCACGTCTCCAATAGGTTCCAAATCAAATATCTTCGCAGCAGGCCCGTCCTCATTCATACCTAATGGACTTTCATTTCCAAATAGCGATTCCAGATTTCCTGAGTCAAAAACTTCGATCCAGTCAGATTTGCATTGCCTGACCAATTCTTCCAGTTTTGCTGATTCATCATCACTGTCCCAGGTGTTATCAGCGAATATTTCAAATCCTGGCATCTTGGTTCTTTTCTCCATATCCCAAAATGGTTCTGGCTCTCCTTGATAGATAGCCTCCTTTTCTTTGACAAAATGAATGGGACCCTTCTTTGGCTGGGCGCGAGCTCGAGCTTTCCATCCACTTCCCAGCTCATCCTCGTTGGGCTGATAACCAAGGCCGAAGCGGTGATTGTTCATGGGGAAATTAGGGAATTCTACTATTCCCTGATTGTTGCGGCCTAATCCCAATCCTGGCATGTAAGCCATCTTTCTCATCATTTCAATAACTGTAGAGATAACCGAGAAATCTTCATCCATTTTGATAGTGAGAACTGCCCCAGTAGTATCAAAAGAGAATCCTCCGAGAGCGACGTCTTCTTCTCCATGCATGATTTCAAGCACAGGGGCATTATCAGAGACATGAGGGCGAATTCCGGACTCTCCGTAAATGGTCAGAGTTCCAGTGGCCAAACCGAGCTGAACTTTTTGATGCAGAGAAGACGGTACGGCCATAATGTCAGGATGGTGAAGCCATGGCCTACCCAGCAACAAGTTGAAAGATGAAGGAATGTCGAGCACATGAAACTCGACGTTGGACTTGAAATTCTCGACTGATATTTCTAGTTGAATAATTCCAACTACATCTCTGCGTGTATTATCATAAGCACGCACTCCGAGATTTGATGGTTGGAAATCCTTAGTTGTAAATCTCAGACAGTAGGCTGTGCGTAGTGGGTAGACGTTTAAAGCAGATCCATTGTCTAGGAGAATAACAGGGACCCATTTCCCCTTACATTTCATAGTGATGTGTAACGGCTTGTTGTGGCCGGCTCCTTCTGGCGGCAAGTCTTTCTCGGTGAATGTCACGACATGTTTCGCCTGGGTTGGTGCAAGCAAGGATATTAGTGCTTCAGGGGGAGTGTCTGGCGGCACTTCCATGTTAGAGAGAGTCTTGATTAGTTTCTGGCGGTGTTCCCTGGATGAGGAAAGTAGTCCCCAAATGGATACTGATGCTGGGGTTCTCTCAAGTTGCTTCCGGATTGGATCTTCCATTGGCATAGAATTCCTTTGCGATGGTTGGGTGACAACTTCTGGCGTCTGAGTGACATTTCCCGGATTACTCGAAATTGAGTTGTTCTGGACGGGATCGTTCCAAGCGAATGCCCCAGCCTGAGCATGGTTAGAGGTGTTGCTTCTCTGAAGGTCAGCAGGTTGATATATCCGTCCGCTTCTTGTTACTCGGTTGACTGATGGTGGTTCTTCAGCCCAAAAATCTGAAAATTCATTGACCTTTCGCTTCCTAGCCTTGATGGATTCCAACTTCTATTTTGTGTCAAAGTACTCGGACCAAAAACCTAGAAGGCTATCCTCGGCCTTTCGTTTCTCGATCTTGATGTTTTCCATCTTTTTTCCCAGATTTTCTACTGCTTGATTGCGCCAAAATGAATCATCTAGCGTGGCCCTGTTGACGGTCCATACTTCATTATTGTCGAATCGGATATCGATAACATCTTCCTCATCCCAGAACGAATCTGCCCTTAGAACCGAAACATCTGGTTGTGGAGGAAATGGCACGGATGGTCGAGGCAGAGATTCCCCGATAATGTAAGCTTGAGGAAACCAGTCATGATCACCAAAGACAGTTTCTATAGCAGAATGTTCTTCAATCCCGGGGAGTGGTGGTGGCAGCAAATTATCTGGAGGATGGCTGCTAGGGATCCTGTAAAGACCCGGAATTTCATGAAAATTCTTTTTTTTCTTCTATTCATTTTAAGTAATGTGAATGAGTTGATTGATATTTTAAAATGTATTTCTTTCTAAGTATTATATGGGTGTGTATATCTTGGTACGAATACGTATTACAATGTTGTGTGGGTGTTTGGAGATGTTAAGAATGTGTTAGAAATGATCGGGGTTCGAATTGGTGAAGTTGGTAAAAATTTAGAATTTTTCACTCTTGATACCGGTATGGCTTTTTCTTGATACCGGTATCCAGCTTCATTTTTTAGCATCAGGAATTCTAGATACCGGTATGGGTTTTTCTTGATACCGGTATCCAGCCTCATTTTTGGTCATCAGAAACTCTAGATACCGGTATGGGTTTTTCTTGATATCGGTATCCAACTGCATTTTTCTGCGATTTTGAGCCTGACATTTTCTTCTATAAAAGGGGTCCTTGGTTCATTTCTTCACTCCTAAACCACGAAACAAACCCTAGAAACACCCCTCTACCTTCTCTCTTCACCCCCACCTCAAATCTTGTGATTTTAACCTCAATCCACCTCAAAACTTCAAGATCTATACATTGGATTCGTGATTCTCCCTTGGATTTCGGGTTTTGCACTCAAGGAGGTAAGAACACTTGATTTGGGTCTTATTCTTGCTCTATCCACGTTTTTCCCTCTCTTTCTTTGATTGTGAGTGTAACCTCACCCTTGTAACTCATTTTTGACATGATCTTGTCTCTTGTATGCATAGTGGAGCTTCGGTAGAAGTTGTTCTTGAAGTTTGGAGTCTAAATCACTTGGATACTCTAGGGTTTTGCTCAAAACCCATCTTGGTAGGGGAATATCTACTCTCTCTAGTTGTATACTTGTGATGTGTTGTACATATCTCTTCCTTGGCTTCAATTTCACAAAAAATCATGTTTCCCCCTTTATGTGGGTTTTCCTAACTTAGATTCTTTGATCTATGAAATTTGTTGTTGATTGATGAAATTAGGAGTGAAATTGGTCTTCCTCCATGTTTAATTGTTGCCTAGTGTTTCTAATTTGAGCCTAAGCTATCTTATTTGTGATTGGGTTGAAATTCCACACCTTAGAGGTGAAAATCTGCACAGTGTACTGTTCATTGGTTGTTGTCCAAATTTCCCAGCTGCTGCCCTTGTCATTTGGGTGGTATTCGGCCACCCTTTGATGTCCGTTTGGTTCCCGGTCGCTTATTCCTTCATATATTTGACCTTTGGTATCATTTCTCACTCACGTTTGACTCGAGGATTATGGTTTTATGAATAAATATGTCATCTTATGTCACATGAAAGTTTGTTGGTTTTTAGAAGGTGTGTGTACGTGCGTGTGGCAAGATTTGTCGAAAGAAATGTGTTGGTGAAATAGACTTGGATATTTAAAATGGTTTTGACTTTGAAATGAGGTTTTTAACGAAATGGTTTAAAAAGAACGAATTACATTATCGATACATTTATGCATTTGGGAGATAGATTAAAACGCGTGGACGTATTGAATGCTTATAGAACGACATAGTAAGAAAGGGATGTGCGCGTTGATATACTAATGCCTGAAAAATGTTTAAGTGAGTTGGTAAGCACATCGATTATAAATACTAGTGTGATGCCGTGTTGGGGAATATGATGGGCTCGTAGACATGTCTTTGATAGAAATGAGGGAGTATTTAATGATTTAAGAGAATGAATGAATTTATGAACGGAAAAGACATCATGTGTTGCGTGGTGAATGGGTAGGTCTTGTGATAAAGCGATATTTTGGTATTAAGAACTTGTGAAGATATCTTTTGTTTAAAACCTTCGGTATTCTACGGAATCAACGAAGTGTATGATGCCTCTACCTTCGGGTATTGAGAAGGAGATGAGTTTCCGGTATTTGGGCACAAATCAACGGATCTTAATCTCGTTTTTTTTAGAACTCTATTTTTGCATGAACTTGTGCTGCGTCACCAGGGAAGGTCTTGAGTCTATACATTAGTATAGCAACTGAGGCAGGCGGAGCCTATGGAATCCAGCTTAGGGATTGGATTAGATTGAGGCAGGCGGAGCCTATGGAATCCAGCTTAGGGATTGGATTAGACGCATGCGGAGTCTATAGAATCCAGCTTAGGGATTGAATTAGACTGAGGCAGGCGGAGCCTATGGAATCCAGCTTAGGGATTGGATTAGATTGAGGCAGGCGGAGCCTATGGAATCCAACTTAGGGATTGGATTAGACGCATGCGGAGTCTATGGAATCCACACTATTACTTATGAAAATGATGGTTATCCTTCGATGAAAGAGAGGAAGATGAGATGTCTGGGTTATATGAGAGGGAAACAGTCTCGGAATCTATATAAGGTATACGGAGCTTGTGATATACGGAAAGGGTTAAACTCCCTATTGATATTATTACCCATATATCGGGCAATGGGTGGAAACGGTGTACGGAGGTTATTATAATGTAGTGCTCGTATGGTAAGTCATGCGTGGAAACATTTCTCGGTATGTCAGGTGATAGACGATTATTACCTATGATTGGACACTTTGGTGACATTACGGATGCAGGCAATGACCTGGATGATTTTGATAAAACTAATGGACATTTGATTGGGGTTTGGACGCTCGAACGACTTTCCTTGTTGGGACACTTAACTGTATTTTGGACACTTGGTTTTCTCTTGGACACTTCGACATTTCTTATGTTCATCATGATTTGTTTGGTTATCACTATACATATCCGTTCATTCAATTGATATAACTACAGTCCATGTGCATGTATCACTTTTATACACCTAGCGTTTGTAGTATAGTTCTCCTACTGGGCTAGTGTAGCTCAACCTATCATTTTCAGGTACACTTTGACGAGCATGGTGTGGGATGCATTGGTGTGCATGCATGGCATGGAGTTTTGGAAAGCACCAACGATTTCAAGCTACTTAACCCTTTTTGTTTATCTCTAGTATTTGAGAGACTATGGTGTAATCTATGAACTCATGTACTTTTGATTTTAAATTTGTTAGAAACTTTATGTATTGGTTATTGTATTACTTGGGACGGAGACTTCAAACTTTGGACTTTGAATTTGGAATATTTAATTGATTTGACTTTTCAAAGGCATTTGATCATGGAAATCTATTGAGAATTTGGCTTTTCAAACGGGGAAATGTTTGACTTTTGATTTGTCCAGCGTGGACTCATGAGGTAATTTAGTTATAAAATTACGGGCATGACAGATCCAATGATAAACTTCGCCGAGTGTCCGATTCCATATGTCTCCGGGCTCTTCAAACAACGCGGGGAGTGAAACTGCATCAAGTGGATCAGCACAAATTGCCTCCCATCTTTCTCGCCAATCTTCCTGTTCAGTTGGCTCAACATATTCAAGTGTATGTACCATGCCTGCAATACATACGACTTTATCGATCCGACAAATACTGGAATCCGTTGGTATTGAAACAACCGGCTTGGCATGAGACTCCGAAATAATAAACTGGCTTGGGTCCCACTCTTGACGAAGTTCTTCCCAATCTTGATCATTCATAGCCCACTCTTCACTTTCTGTGACATCTGCCCATCTCGATTTTGGCTTCGGCTTAACAATTCCGAGGAAGAGAACTTCAAGATCCTCTGGCACAGGGACGAGGGGTTTAGGTTCGGTGGCTGGTATGATGTATAGGCTAGGGTTAAATTTAGTGGAGCCTGGGTTATTTGGAGTGGGGCTGAGGGAGATTTGGTTGATTTGGGTATTGGATTTGTGTTCTGGCATGGGATTTGTGACAGTGTTTGGCTTTTTGAGTGGAAGCGGGATTGTTCCGTCTTCAATGAGGTCTTGGACTTTGTGCTTGAGACGAATACAATTGTTAGTGTGATGGCCGGGCTTTTGGTGGTAGGAACAAAAGGCATTGGGATTATGGCTTGGAGGAAGTATTTTGGGTGGCTCACGAGGCTCAAGCGGCTTGATGGCATCCTTTTCAAGGAGCTTTTGGTAGACTGTGGTTAAGGGAAAAGGGAATTGGTAGAAGCTTCTTGCTTGTCGGGTTGGCTGGGCTGCTATCTGGTTAATTGGCTCTGTTTTGGTTAGTTTAGAGTTTGAGGAGCTGGCCTGGGTGTGGCTGTATTGGTTGGTTCCGAACAGGGTATTGCTGTTGCCAGAGTAAACTCGTTTGGGCTTGGCAGACTCTCCTTTCTCAAATATGCCGGTTCTGAGTGCATCTTCGACCGCGAGGCTGGCCTCGTAAAAAGTTCTGAAGTCGGCCGTGGTTTGAAAAACCACTAGGTGCTTTGCAAAATCGGGCGCCAAATTTTTTGTGATAATTCTCATTTGTTCTTTTTCCGAGGGTCGATCTATCATCTGAGATGCTTTCCCTCTCCATCTTCTGATAAAGTCGGCAAAGGACTCATTTGCTCCCATTTTGGTTGCATCCAATTCTCGAATGGTCATCTCAAGTTGAATATTGTAATTGTACTGGGCCATGAAGGCTGCCCCAATATCTTCCCAACTTCCTTTTCTTGAAATGTCAAGATTCAGAAACCATCGCAGTGCTGGTCTTGTCAGAGTCTGCTGAAACATTTGACCCATGCCATCCTTTTCAATGTTATACATGGACAAAGTGCCCACATATGTTTGTAGATGAGCTCTTGGATCTCCACTTCCATCAAACTTTTCCCAGGCTATAGGCTTGAATCCTTCCGGGAGTTTGGCGCCGGGAAATAGACACAATTTGTCCATGTCAACGCCCGTGGCAGCTACTTTCTCTTGTTTTTGAACCGATTCCTCGAGTTTGGCGACTTTCGCCATCATTGTTTCCAAATTCGGATTTTCTTATGGAGGCGGATTCGGCGGTGGCTGCTCCCCTGGACCTCCTGGTGGCTTGTTCTGAAGGGTTAATCCTTGAATCAGGAGCAATAGTTCAGCCATCTGACTATCACTGTGTTCCCGCTGTTCTTCCAAAGCTAGCTTGAGGGCCTCGATCTCGTTTTTGTTTGACATATCTGCAGGATTTGCTGAATCTGACTGTATCGTTTTTGACTCAGTTCGAATTAATCGCTGTTTGGGAGTTCTAGTCCAACTAGGTATAGTTTTCTTCTCGCTCTTACCAATGATTGAAACTGATAGTGAAGACAAAAATGAATTTTGTGACTGGTGCGAAGAATGCTATGTGCAGAAATTTATGTACAAATGAAAGAATGATGCATGATGTGCAATGCAACCACAGTTTTAGAAAGGATTGCCCTAATTTTTAGTGCTCTGTTGACTGTTTTCAAAAGATTTTGCAAAACATAGGCCGAACCTTCTTAGGGGTTGCCTACGTATCCTCATTTCAGAGGAATCAGGCCGTGACGTAGTTCAAGACTACAACTGGCTTTCTTCCTCAAACAACGAGAATTCCAACATAGAGAAAAGTACAAACTGACTCAATTGACATAAAGAAAAGCACAAATTGACATAAAGAAAAGTACAAACTGACTCAATAAAGCAAAGTACAGACTCGATATAGCTCAAACTGACTTGAGCTACAAAAAGGTAGACTTAACAGTCTCAAAAAGGCCCTGTAGGCTGGATCTAATGACAACTGGCTTGCTGTTGATCCTCAATTTGATTCAGTTGCTGGATTTGTTGGGGGAGCATTCCCGACTTGGTTCTTCTGGCTTTGCTTTCTTGTTCGGCTCTGGTTGCTGTGGTGGATTTTCCAGAGCATATGCTTTCTTAAGTTGTTGGGGAGACAAACCATCATTCAGAAGGAGACATTCTTCATAACAAGCTTCACAATCACACTCATCCCAGTATTTGTGTTCTGTCACTGGGTCTTGAAAGTAGTAGACTGGCGTGCCGTCTGGCTGGAAATACTTGACTGGTGGCGTGACATCTTCATCATCACTTTCTTGCTCTATCCTAACAGTGATCTTGTCGGGGATATCCTTGGCTTTATTATCTGCGGGAGGATAGAATTTCCAACCTTGATCGTTCACATTCTCAGAGTCGTGCCATTGAAGGGTTAAGCCTGGTTGGCCAGACATAGCTAGCTGATGAAGTAATCCTTCAAGCTTGTCCTTGTCTGGAATCGCATCTCCAATTTCTTCATTTCCCACTTCTTCAAGTATCCACACTGGTGCGCCGTGATGAGTGGTAAAGGTGGACTTGAGTTTCTTGCTTCCAGATTGGCTGCTCATTTTTGGTTATAGACTCTGATAAAAGAAATACAACACGCTAATTATTTGGGAGAAAGAGAGCCAATTACAGTATTAAAACAAAAGAAATTTGTTTATTTGACAGAGCACTCGATCATTTGGGTAATCCTTCTTGCTACTGTGGAGGGGAGGATGTGAACCTAGGGTAAAAGCTATCATGTACATGCAAGATAGGCAAACAACAAATAATAAGCAATTAAACAGTCAACAGGATATATCACATAATCCTAACCTGTGGGACCCTGTCCTAGGTTGAAAGGTTCTAGGTTAATTATATGCAAAGGCCGGTTTTGGTTAAGGGGGTTCCCCAGACTAGAGCCAATATTTGCCTCCCAGTGCCAAGTGTACTGCATGGCAAAGGTCGAGCGGCAGGCTGACTCATCACGGTCCAGGGTTGCTGAGCATCCGGGGATGTCCTAACACCAGTGAACTGGGTAGGGTAACCAAGATGCAGCAACGGGGCTTATCCAACATCGATGCAAGTGATGCAGAAGTTTGGCAATAAAATTGTTTACAAAAATCCCACAAATGTTTTTCAAGCTTGGCTCGCTTTTTAAATTAATCAGAACCTTGAAGTTTTACTCATGCAAACAACCGAGAAAGCTCCAGTCCAGATCAATCGGGCTTTCACCCTGACATCAATCCTTTCTAGTATAGCGTGAAGCACATACTTGGTGTCAAGCTTTCGAATGGTCATTTTACAAGTGTAAAAATTTCAAAATAAAGATTAATTTAAAATATCGATCCCCAGCAGAGTCGCCATTTTGTGGACGGTCGATTTCCACCGGTTGGTTTTGATTTGAAAATAGAGTCGCCACCCGGGTTTTTTTGGAAAATGGTTTAGGACCCAAGAAACCGTTTTGAAAAAAAAATGATTGAGAAAATGATTTATAAAACAATTTGAAAACCAGAGATTCGTTTTGGATTCGGGAGCCAGGTTACGAACGGGGAAGGGTTTTAAGGCACCCCGTTCCCCGATTTAAAATCGGTCTTTACTAAACATTTGTGGGATTTTTAGAAAATATTTTAAAGCCGAACTTCAACAGATAAACATTTGAATTATGCAAAGCAGACGATAATAATGAAAAGCAAGCAACTAGTATGTAAATGACAGTAAATGTACAAAAATCCGAAGTTTAAACTGTTCATGCAGGATTACTGATCAAAATTTTTGATTTTTGCCAGAAAAGTGTGCCGTGCGGCACACTAGGAGTACCGCGTGGTACAAAGAGTGTGCCGTGCGGCACTGTTCATCAACTTAACGGTCAGATTTTCAAATGAGTACCGTACAACACTCTAAGTGTACCGTGCGGTACAGTGGGAGTGCTGTGCGGCACTGTTGGCTGCACAACAGTCTAAAACTTGGTTTTTTCGAAATGATTGAATAGAAGCACATACAAGGCATGGAATAAGATTAAAAATAGACTATTTTGAATAGAGAAACAGTGTGTATAAGTGGGGGATGTTCCTCCTCGTTGAACCACTCCGTACAAGGCGATGTTTTCACCGTACGGCGCGACTGGGAGGTATGAAATCAAACTGGTTTTAATGTGTCATGGGCATACCAAGCATGGAGACGATATTTAGAGATCATCCCATACTTGGTACCCCTCCCCTCAGGGTGCCAAAGCTAAGAGTTTCGGCGAAACGAGGTTATACCTTTGGTTTGGAATTCTCGGATTGAGATTTGGATTGAACTTCTGAGTATGGTTTGAGCTTTCTCTGGACCTCAACTTCAATCTAATGTAGTGACAAGAAGGATTGAAGGCTTGGATTTTGGTAAGCTTGGGGAGGTTACCTCACGGTTTTAGACTGAAAACAAGGGATTGGGTATCGAATCGGGTTTTTGTTTGGGGAGAGAATTAGGTTGATTCTTTGGAGATTAGGGGTAGTAGTGGAGGTGATTGACAGTAGAAAGAGTGTTTAAGTGTGAGGTTTCATGATCTTTGAGTTTTTTCAGAATTTTCTTTGATCTTCCATCCTCTCATCCGTTTGGAACCGATCGGCATTTATAGAGAATGGGTGATCTTGCTCTCCAAGTTTACTTGCCCTTTACACATGATCATGATGGCCCTAGAGTAGCCTTCCATCTTCGCACGAAATCATAATGATCAGAGGAGCCAAAATCGTCAACATTTGAGCTGCTGGGAACTCTGCAAAAACCTGTTTGACAAGTGACAGTGCCGTACGGCACACAAACTGTGCCGTGCGGCACACAGACTGTGCCGTGCGGTACACCTAACCGCCAAAATTCAAAAAGTTGTTGTACGTGACTGGGGCTGTGCCGTGCGTGAGAGATGAGTACCGTGCGGTACTGTTGACTGAGTTGACTTGGAGAATTTCGATCCGAGAGTTCTTCCGGGCATTTCCCTTCATCATCAGGGATTAAAATGTACGAGAGTCTCACTTTGGGGTGTCTACAGCAATATTTTCCGGAGTCGCTTAAGGACCAATTTAGGGACCAATTTGAGAACTTGAAGAAAGGGGACACGCCTATTTCGGAGTACTCCATGAGGTTCCAACAGTTATCTCGTTTCGCGCCGGAATTGGTTAACACAGAGGAAGGGAAGTGTAAGAGGTTCTTGAAAGGGTTGGAGGATCCACTTCGGAGCCTAGTGATTGCATCACGTTGCAAAACTTTTGCCGAAATGGTAGAGACGGCTAGGACGCTTGAAGTTTCGAGTGGGACCTTGAGTGGGGCGAAGAGAGAAGTGACTAGACCGACACAAACCACCACTAGTGCACCATCCAGCTTTCATGGAGGGCAAGGGCATAAGAGGTCTCGAGATCAATTCCAAGCTTCGCATAGCCAATCGGGCTTTCGGGTACCTTCATCTTTAGGTTCTTGGGGTGGCTCGGCTCGACTACCGTTGGTGTGCCACCAATGTAACCGCATCGGTCATGTTCGTGCTTATTGTCCTTTCCTTCCAGGTTCTCATTCTCAAGGAGCTCAATTTTCGGGTACTTGCTTTTCTTGTGGGAAAACGGGTCACGTAGCGAGAAATTGTACACGGGGAGGTGGAGCACGTAGTGAGTCTGGGTCTGTCCAGCAACTGAGAGGTGGTCATAGTTTTAGTCGGGGTTCACACGGGCAGTCTTAGTACAGGCAGGGTTCTACCGGGCACGATCAGCGGTTCATTGAGCGGGGTGCGAGTTCTTCGACACCGAGTCAGGGTTCTGTCCAGAGAGGTGGGCACACGCAGAGTCAGACAGTTCCGGGGAGAGCCTATCATATCACTGCTTCTACACCTTTGCCACCACCGCTTCCACCTACGACTTCTCATGTTCCAGAGACTTCGGTTGTGAGGGGTACGTTTCTCCTCTTCAACTCCTTTGCTAAAGTTTTATTTGATTCGGGCGCATCACATTCGTTCATTGCTTCTTCATTTGTGGGTTCGTTAGAGTTAGAAACCGATAGTTTGCATCCTCCGTTGTTTGTTGACACACCATTGGGCGGTAGAGCACCTCTTGATCGCGTTTGTCGGACTTGTGAGTTGGTCATTCTTGATCGCCGGTTTGTGTTTGATTTTATCGTGCTAGACATGTCCGGGTTTGACGTTATTTTGGGTATGGATTGGTTATCCACGTATCATGCAACCATCGATTGTTATAAGCGTCGGGTCCGCATTTGTACATCGGAGGGAGGTTGTTTTGAATTTTTTGGGGAACGTCGGGAACCGATTGAGCCGTATTTGTGTGGTCCGCGGGAAAGGGAATCTATTCCGTGTTTATTGGCTAGTTTGACACTAGATGAGGACTTATCTATGCGCGGCGAATTGCCAAGGGTAGTTTGTGATTTCTCGGATGTATTTCCGGAGGAGTTACCGGGCTTGCCACCCAATAGGGAGATCGAGTTCGCGATAGACTTATTACCGGGCACCGCACCAATTTCTATGCCTCCATATCGCTTTGCACCGGCCGAGTTGAGAGAACTCAAAACGCAACTTCAAGAATTGCAAGATCTAGGTTTCATTCGACCAAGTACGTCACCGTGGGGAGCACCAGCTCTATTTGCGCAAAAGAAAGATGGGTCGCTTCGCCTATGTATTGATTACCGTAAGTTGAACCGAGTCACAATTAAGAACAAGTACCCAATGCCTAGGATCGACGACTTGTTTGACCAACTCCGAGGTGCCACGTGTTTTTCCAAAATTGATTTGAGATCCGGGTATCACCAAATGAGGGTTCGCCGTGAGGACATTCCTAAAACCGCTTTTCGTACTCGTTATGGCCATTATGAGTTCGTGGTCATGCCTTTTGGCTTAACCAATGCACCTGCTACTTTCATGGACTTGATGAATCGAATCTTTCGAGCCTATCTTGATCGCTTTGTGGTCGTCTTTGTTGATGATATTCTTGTATATTCCCCTTCTGAGGAAGATCATCATTCTCACCTCACTATTGTTCTTGAAATCTTAAGAGAGCACCAATTGTATGCTAAACTTAGTAAATGCGAGTTTTGGTTGTCCGAGGTGAAGTTCTTGGGTCATGTGGTATCGAAAGACGGGGTGTCCGTGGATCCGGGGAAGATTGAGTCGGTATTGAATTGGGAGCGTCCGAAGAGTGTCTTCGAGATTCGGAGTTTCTTGGGTTTGGCCGGGTATTACCGTCGTTTCGTACTAGATTTCTCTCGTTTGGCGGCTCCGATGACTAGATTAACTCGCAAAGGGACAAAATTTGTATGGGATGACAAGTGTGAGGCGGCGTTTAATGAATTGAAGAAGCGTTTAACCACCGCACCGATTCTAATTGTGCCCGAGCGTGGAGTTGGCTACTCCGTTTATTGTGATGCTTCGCAGGAAGGACTTGGGTGCATTTTGATGCAAAACGGGAGGGTGGTAGCGTATGGTTCACGGCAATTGAAGGATCATGAGCGCAATTATCCGACTCACGATTTGGAACTCGCGGCGGTTATTTTTGCTTTAAAAAGTTGGAGGTATTACCTCTATGGTGAAAAATTTGAAGTATTTTCGGATCATAAAAGCTTAAAGTACTTATTTTCACAAAAAGAGCTTAACTTGCGCCAACGCCGTTGGATGGAGCACATGGAGGACTATGACTTTGAGTTGCAATATCACCCGGGGAAAGCGAATGTAGTAGCGGATGCGCTAAGTCGAAAACCAGCACAATTGGCGAGTCTAGTGATCGACGAGTGGAAAATGATGAATGACTTGGGGTTTTGCGTGTTGCATTGTGAGGAGGTCCGTGAGGGAGTAACCTTATGTAATTTGACAGTCCAATCGACTTTATCTACTCGAGTTATTGAAGTTCAACAAGCGGATGAGGAAGCAGGTAACTTTCGGGTCAAACTTCTTAGCGGGGAAGCACCGAGTGGGTGGATGATTCACGCCGACCAAAGTCTACGTTTCAAAGGCAAGCTATTCGTACCTATTGCGTGTCGGGATGACGTTTTACGAGAGTTTCACCATTCGCCATTAGCCGTGCATCCGGGTGGGACGAAGATGTATCATGATTTACGCAGGCAATTTTGGTGGCCGGGAATGAAACGGGACGTAGCTATCTTTGTATCGCGGTGTCTTACGTGCCAACAAGTAAAAGCGGAGCATCAACGACCGGCGGGAGAGTTACAACCGTTACCGGTAGCCGAGTGGAAGTGGGAGAATGTAACCATGGATTTCGTGACGGGTTTACCGAGATCACCGAGGGGGCGTGACGCCATATGGGTTATAGTTGACCGATTCACCAAGAGCGCACACTTTTTGCCTATTCAAGTCACCGATTCGGTTGAGACCCTTAGTCGTTTGTATATCCGGGAGATTATTCGACTTCACGGTATTCCGGTATCGATTGTGTCTGATAGAGATCCGTGTTTTACCGCTCGGTTTTGGCAAAGTTTGCAAGCCGCGCTTGGAACGAATTTATTGTTTAGCACCGCGTATCATCCACAAACCGATGGACAATCCGAGAGAACGATTCAAATTTTAGAAGATATGCTACGAGCTTGCGCGTTAGACTTTTGGGGTAATTGGGAGGATCACTTACCGTTAGTCGAGTTTGCCTACAACAATAGTTACCAATCGAGTATTGAGATGGCGCCTTATGAGGCATTATATGGTAGGCCGTGTAGATCACCGGTGTGTTGGACCGAATTGGGGGAAGCAATGCTAGTGGGGCCCGAGTTGGTAAACGAAACCGCCGAGAACATGAGATTGATTCTCCAAAGACTTAAGGCCGCGCAAGAAGCAACAACCGAGAAGGTCAAGGTGATTCGTCAACGCTTATTAACCGCTCAAAGTCGCCAAAAGAGTTATGCCGATCGCCGGAGACGTCCGTTAGCTTTTGAAGTGGGAGATCATGTGTTTCTCAAAATATCACCGCGTCGGGGCTTGACACGTTTTGGACGAGGGGGTAAACTATCACCATGATATATTGGGCCATTTGATATCATCGAAAAGATTGGAGAGGTCGCTTATCGCTTGGCGTTACCACCGCGATTGTCGGGGATTCACGATGTCTTTCATGTTTCAATGCTAAAGAAATACGAGCCGGATCCGTCACACGTGTTAGAATGGTCCGAATTAGAACTTGAGGCCGACGCGTCTTATGGGGAAAAGCCGATACGGATTATGGATACGCGAGAGAAAACTCTAAGGGGTAAAACTATTCGATTGGTACGGGTGTTATGGAATAATTTTGGGAGTGAAGAGTCGACATGGGAAAGAGAGGACGAAATGAAAGAAAAGTATCCGCAGTTGTTCACGACTTGATTAATGTAAGTACTTGGTTTAGATATTGCATTTTATTTATCATGGTGTCGAATACAGGTTGCATGTCATGCATAAATATGTATGTGATTATTTGTATAGCTTGTTGTGCAAAATTTTGAGGACAAAATTTTTGTAAGGAGGGTAGAATGTAAGGACCCGTGTTTTTAATTATTTTTATGAAAATAAAGTTGGGAAAATATGAAGAATCGATCAAAATGTTTAAGTGATAGATTAATGAGTGTATTTGATTAGTTGGGGCCTTTATGCTATACACAAGTCAATACAAGGGTTGGGGGTGTAATAATTTAAAGTGTGTATGTATTTGTGGTGTGTGTGAGGAGTGAGAGAGCACATTTCTTCCCCAACATCAGCCATAACCTCTCTCTCTAAACCTCCATTTTCTTCATTTCTTCCAACAAATTCTCCCACAAATCCCACAAATCCATTAACCCCTTGCACAAATCCTTCAACCCTTGATCTTGGGAGCTTGATATCTTCTTGTCTTGGCTTTGGAGAAGCTTGGGTTGGTGATTTCTAGAGTTTGAAGAAGCTAGGGCTTGGGGTCAAGTTGGGTTTTGAACTTTTCTTCACTTGAGGTAGGGAAATTTCTAACTCTTTTAAGTGTAAATGTAGTGTGTATATGTGTATAGTCATGGGATTGCTAAGATTTCCTTGTCTTGTTGTTTTCTTTGAGCAAGATCCATCTCCTAGCCAAATTTGTGTTGAAACTCCTTATCTCCTAGCTTCTATGTTATTTTCTCTTGATTTGGTAGATAACCCATTCATTTGTTACTTGATTTCATGGTGATTCTTGAAATTGATATGAAACCCATTGTTGTTCATGGCTTGAATTTGGGGAAAACTTGCAAATCTTGTAAATTGATGGTATATTGTGTTACTATGTTGTTTGAACCTCTTTTACATCTTAACATGTTCATTTGGAACCAAGAAAATGCCCAAAAGAAGCCTCATTGATCACCCCTTGTGTTGGAAAATTTCGGATCTGGTGCTGTCCTATCGATAGGACTTCATCTCCTATCGATAGGAGCCTTTCACTTTTCGTTATGGCCAATCTGATGGCTTTCCTATCGATAGGACTTGATCTCCTATCGATAGGAGCCTCTGACGCTCTATCAATAGGACTTTACCTTCTATCAATAGGACTTTCTGATGCTTCAATAGTGGCCAATCTGATCCCTCTCCTATCAATAGGACCCAACTCTCTATCAATAGGACACTTATATTTTATGAAAAATTTCATGAATCAAGATCCATTGTTTGTGGCTCGTTTGTGTAAGTTGTTGGACACATGTTAGGGTCTGGGAGGGTCACTTGGACATCCTCGACACTATCTCCTTCAGGGACACATTCAGGTAACACGAAACATGAGTTTTGCGCGAAATTTAGACATGAAAGTAAGATGAGGAGACATATGGACACCATAAGGATATTAATAAGCATGAAATGAAATACAAATGTGGTAATGATGACACGGGGCCCGAAAGGGTATGCCCGGAGTGACACGGGGCCCGAAAGGGTATGCCCGAAGTGACACGGGGCCTTTATGGCATGCCCGGAGTGACACGGGGCCTATATGGCATGCCCGGAGAATAATTGAATGTTTAAAGAAATGAAATGTGTATATATCGAACGCGTAGGACACCAGAGACGTGTCGGGTACGTGTCGGGTGTTAATGGGTATGAGGGACGAGAGTAAGTGAAATCTAGTTGACTAAGTGACACTTTCTAATCCTTTCACCATACTAATTCTTTCGTAACTCTTGTTGCATGACTTGTGCTTTCTCGTCTATCATCCATGTGCATCTCATTTCACTTAGGATCGTTAGACATTTTTCTACTGGGCTAGTGAGCTCAACCTTACAAATTTCAGGTACCCATCAAGGACCATGATTGTGGAGTGCTGGAAGTGCATGCATGCATGCATTGTTTTGAAAGCTAAAGGAGGAGTTACATTGTCATCTTAGAAGTAGTATTTTCGCCAAGATGATTTTGTAACTTTATAAAGTCTTATCTTTTGACAAGGGGTTGTAAACACACTTAAAACTTATGTACTTGTATATTTTTGTTATCGGGTTCCCTTAGACTATTGTAACTTGTGGACTTTGACTCTTCTATATTTAAGTTTGAACTATGACGTGGCCCGTGGACTTGTTGACCATCCACGTGGATTTTCTCAATGATTTATCTTTTAATTTCAAGGGCGTGATAGTGGGCGGTGCTAACAGCGACCTGCAGAGCTGCAGCCATCGCTGGAGAAGTCGAATGATGTTCCTGAAACCAGAATCGTATAACTTCAAGCTATAAAAAGTTGAAGTTTGCACCATATACCCTACTGCATGTAATGATGAATACTTAAGCTACTACTTCGTAATAAAATACTAGGATTGGCAAAGCTATAGAAGTTTTGCACACTTGACAAAACTAATAAATTTTTCATACATAAATAAACTTTTCCTTTTGCTGTTCAAAAAGACTACGTTTTTGCTATTTGGCTCTTACAAAAGTTACTTACCGATAAGAGCTTTCCCCCAACGCAACCTCCTTGCATATAAGTGCACATAAAGGCCTCAAGCTATTCAATCTTCTTGACTTTGTCACTTGCCAATTTGACAGATCTGTTACTGTGGATTAATAAAATCTTTTTTCACCATGCAATAAAAAAAATGATCTACCAATAGTTTTATTGAAATAAAGAACGTGTATTACTCTCTCCGTCACATATTTCTTGTCCACTTTCACTATTCACGACACTTCAAAAACTTATTCGTATTTTTCTAATGTATAATGTTATGCATATTCACAATGGATCTTGTTTGATAGTTTTAGATGAGTTATATTAAACAACGTTTTTATAATTGTAAAATTTAGGGTAAATTTCACTTACCTCCCCTAAGATTTCTGACAAATACAGAGATCTCTTTTATACTTTCTGACAAATACAGAGACTCCCCCGAAGTCACAATTAGTTTGTCAGATACTTCCCCTAAGTGACAATCAGTTTGAAAAGTAAGAGAGGGCAGTGAAATTTTAGAAAGTATAAGGGAGATCTCTGTATTTGTCAGAAATCTCAGGGGAGGTAAGTGAAATTTACCCTGAAATTTATAAATTGAAAGATATAAGTAATTGAAAAATTGATGACAAATTTTAGAGCGAAGGGAGTATCACTGGTTTATCAAATTAATGATGATAAACCAATGATATACTAAAAAAGAAAGATTTGACAAGTGCAAAGGAAGTTTACTTAACACAAGTTATCAAATTAATGATGATAAACCAGTGATATATACTAAAAAAGAAAGATTTGACAAGTGCAAGGGAAGTTTATTTGCCTAGTTTTCCATTTGATTTTAACAACCCAGTTGCTAAAATCAACCATGATTTTAGTAAATGAGTTCAGCAGGTGCTAAAATCATGGTTTTGAAATAAAAAAATTAATCGTTTCCGTGTATCATTTTTCGAAATTTTTCACACTGGATTAAAGTACACGAGGAGTACTTTAATTTGGTGTGAAAAAAATCGAAAAACGATACACGGAACCACTTCATTTTTTGATTTGAAATACCATGATTTTAGCACCTGGTGAACTCATTTGCTAAAATCACATGATTTTAGCAACTGGATTGTTAAATTTTTTTGGAAAACTAGGTTACCAACCTTTAGTTACTAAAAAAATAGCAAACAGTACAGCACCGTCCACAGCTGTTGTGTCAAATAAATTCTCTACGATTAGAAGCTTAACAAAATCCTCCTATATATATAATGCACAGGAATACCAGACAAGTCATAGCTTTTCTCAAGTTATATCACAATTCCACCATAACACAAATATTCTCCATCCCCATTGTGTTTTCCACCATGAAACTACTGTTTTCTCATCCTTTCCTCTCTTCTTCTTCCTCTTCTTCATCAACAACTGTCTTGTTTTCTGTTTCTGTTTTGCTTATTCTCAGCAGCAGCACTAGTTATACTGAAGCAGTTGTAACCCTACCAAAGAACGTAACGGTTCCGGCTGTGCTTGCGTTCGGAGATTCAATCGTGGATCAAGGGAACAACTATAATATTCCTAACACAATGATTAATTGCAATTTCCCTCCTTATGGGGAGGACTTCATCCTTGGACCAACTGGAAGATTTAGCAATGGAAAGACTCCCCCAGATATGATAGGTATGTATATACCACCACTCACAATTCTCTCTGTGTGTGTGTGTTCATAATACGAGTTTCGGAATGTTCAACTCAATTAATTCCGGAACCTTGATGTTAACCACTGTGCAAAACTCCAAACTCCAGTGGCCTTTGAGTTGATGTAGTGTAACGTTTATGGTCGATCATACGGTAACAATGGCCCAGTTCAAAAAAAAAAAAAAAAAATGGTAACAATGGTGTCTGCTTTTATTTAAGTAGCCCGGTTATTGGGGCTCCGGTCTACTTCAGCACCACATATTTAAGGTCCTACTACAAGAATGTGTGGTGCTAGAGTAATTTGGAGCACCACGCAGCAGTGTTCAGACTGCATAGAGTACACTACGTCAACAGTCAACGTTAGCACACAATGACTGGTTTCATAAAACGCTCTCCGGAAAGATCACCGTGTCTATATATGTTCTTCTTGTTGGGTTTGTAAAGTTTGCTTCAGTCTTGGTTTACCGCTCCAATGACAATTAAAACTTTCGCTGCACATAACCGATGTAAACTATGCATTTTATTTCCATATATGGTGAAAACTAGTGTTAAAACATATATGTACCGGATTAGCAATTGTGGAATTTCTTAAAAATCTTTGTGCCGTTTACTGATCATTTCGTGCAAAAAAAATTTGGTCATGCTCTTTTGATATTTGCATGATTTATTCTCTGGGCAATTGTTTGTGTTGAGTTAGGAGGGCGATTCTGATCCAACCAAAGTAATCATGCATGGAATTCATGATATGCCACCATAGGGGCGCTGCTGTCCTCGGCGATTCTGGGGAGTTCAAGTCTCGTTTCGATGATCGGAAACGTTCACGTCGAAAAACTCGCCGAGTAGAACAAGTGTACAAAAAATTAGCTCAATCGGATATCATTTAGTACCTAATCGGAACATTTTTATCTTGAAGAGAATGCATCCAAAACACTAGATCAAACCCACTCAAATCCATTATTGCCGAGTTATATGTGTACCGATTAGGTACTAAATGATATCCGATTGAGCTAATTTTTGGTACACTTGTTCTACTCGGCGAGCTCTTCCACGTGAACGTTTCCGATCATCGAAACGAGACCGGAACTCCCGGGAATCGCCGGGGACAGCAGCGCCCCTCTGTCAAATGTAGGGCTGCTCAAAAAAATCGGTGAACCGTGAATCTGGTCCGGACCAAACCGATCCGTACCTTTTGGATTTTAACCGTGGATTAATGGTCCGGACACGGATTCAAAAAATAAAAAACCGTGACTTTTGGATCGGACATGGATTTTGATTTTGAAACCATGGATTAACCAATCCGGACCGTGAGATTTTTATTATATACAATTTTATCCCTTTTATAATTATAGTTATATAGATATTGTTAATTTAGCAGACTTACGGTTTGGTTGTACTGTTGTAGGAGTTACGGTTTGGTTGTACTATATATACTCTCTGTTTGTGAGTGAACTGGAAGTAACTATCTGCTATTGTCTTTGTGAGTGAACTGAAAGTAACTATCTGCTATCCTTTGTGGTAATACTCCCTCCGTCCCAATTTTATAGTCCCTTTTAGGAGTTCGTGCCACTTTTCAAAATGTTACAGTATATCTTATAATCTACAATGTTTTAGGTGATTTGGAAAACTTTGTTTATTAGATTAAATTAAGATCTATCAAACAAGATCCATATTGCATATAAAATGTACTACCGATTGAAATATATAATCTATTTTTTATCCGGTTAGGATGGAACGAGGGACTATAAAATTGGGACGGAGGGAGTATAAGTTTGTGTATTTGTTTGTTTAGTTATATAACTATCTGCTTTACTGCCTTTGTTTTTTTATTGGGATTTCCAACTTTGAACTTTCTATTTAGTGCATTTGCTACTTGCTAGTGCCTTACTGCCTTTTTTTGTTGATTTTTTCAAATCCGCGGATTAATCCGGAACCGATCCGTGACTTGCGGTTTTGATTGGAACCGAACCGTGAGACTTTTGGATCGGACACGGATTGTATTTTCAAAAAACCGTGACTCGCGGATTAGGATTGGATTCATGCCAATCCGGAACGATCCGGACCGTGAGCACCCCTAGTTAAATGGCGCCTAATATTTTTCCCACAAACTTCAAAGTTCTCTAGTACTTGTACTTAACAAAACGCTATCCAAAAATCCTGTGATGTTTGGTCAAGTGGGCTGGAGAAAACATTAAGTGCTTGTTGAGACTGCATGCATGTTTGAATCTCACGGAAGTTAAATATTCGAAACTTTGGAATTCTGTTATAAAGAAAAAGAAAAATAAAAAAGCTAACGTGGGCCGGGTTAAGTGAAACTTCTCCGGTTCAAAAAAAAAAAAAAAAAGAAGTGAAACGTCTCCGTCACACGTCTACAGGTGACTTTGTACAGGTGAATTGTGTACAGGTTAATTAATGAATTGTGTACTAAGTGGTCCAAAAAATAAATATCTTGAGCAACCTAATGTGTTCGATTGGGTTCTCGGGAACCCAGTTTTCAAAACTAGTTTCTGACTGGTTTTCTAAAAAGTGACCCATGGTGGGTCCCTCCAACCTCTAACCCCATAAAATTATAATAATAATAATAAAAGTGGCCCCACAGGAACAATAGTATACGAAAGTGATGGGTGAGGGAGGAAATGACACGTCATGGTTCAAAACCG
This sequence comes from Vaccinium darrowii, assembly GCA_020921065.1. Taxonomy (NCBI): domain Eukaryota; kingdom Viridiplantae; phylum Streptophyta; class Magnoliopsida; order Ericales; family Ericaceae; genus Vaccinium; species Vaccinium darrowii. The sequence goes on along the minus strand of CM037152.1, from coordinate 39,170,607 downwards.
GAAAAGGACCCCTGAATCTCGAGTGTGGGTGGTCCCCACCTTACAAATCTGTACGCAGGTTACAAAAAAAAAGGAGAGAGAACTGTTTTTGAAAACCGAACAAGGCTGGGTTTTCAAAACCCAGTCTCAATAACCCAAACGAACACGGCTGTTATCCGGCGTATGCCTCCACTCATAAATATCACCCATTACCCAAATAATATGAGCAAAATAGAAAGAAAATATTTTGGGGAAAAAAAAAAAAAAAAAAACCTAACCGGCGTATGCCTCCACATCATGATCAATTTGACTCATGAACGTAACGATTCATAAAAGTGAGGGTAACGATTCATAGTCTGGCCTCTCTCAGAATCTTAACGTAAACAAAGTGCATTGGATCTGATACTCCGATATATATCACATTTGCACTATAACTCACGTATATATGAAACATATTGCACGAAAAAAACTCATTTTTTGAAAGTTACAATCAGAATTATTAAAAAGCCCAGATACATTTTCTTTTGATAAGAAATACAAGATACATGTCATTTCGTGATGTACCCAATTCCTGAAATTGCCCTTTAATCTTTACTATCTTCTTTAATTCTTTTGTTGGCAGCTGAACAATTAGGAATCAAAGAACTTATACCAGCATATCTGGATCCACATTTGCAAGATAAGGATCTTCTCACAGTTGTAAGCTTTGCCTCTGGAGCCACTGGATTTGACCCTCAAACACCTCTTCTAGTGGTACCTACATATGTGCCCCACATTTTCAATTCTTTCACAATAGTATCCTATACATTATTCTTCACATTTTTTTAGATTACTGATTTTTTGTTACTGAAAAATACAGTCGGTAATTCCGTTGTCCGATCAACTGAAGATGTTCAAGGAGTACATTGGGAGGTTGAAAGCCATGGTTGGAGAAGAGAGAACAAACTTTATATTAGCGAACAGCTTATATTTAGTGGTAGCCGGCAGTGATGATCTTGCCAATACCTATTTCACAATTGGTATCAGGAGATTGCAGTATGGTTTTAATTCCTACACTGATCTTATGGTCCGAGGGGCTTTCGATTTCGTTAAGGTATGTTCCTCTCTCCATTGCTATCAACAATTTTTCGTCATAGAATAGGTACGTACGACATCACTTGTCTGAAAATCTCTTTTGTAATAGTGTTCTATCTTTTGACTGCATAGAGTTCAACACTCAAAAAAAAAGTAGGCATTCAATTCCTAGTAATTCCAATCCAAGATTACACATTTCCAAAAGCAACTTACATAAAAGCTACACGCACAGATCATCTGTGCACAGATCGGTGTGTGGAATCTACTTGAAGGTTCCACAAAAACAATGTGAGCCGTTCATTAATTTTAAAATAATTGGGTGTCCCTGAAAAAATTCTAACTCAATCGAATAACTATAAGTGTCGGATCCAATCTTTCAATTTTTCGTTTATAATTCAAAATTCTAAACACTAAATGAACTTTTTAAGAGAAATTGAAGGATTTGATCAAGCATCTATATTTATTCAATTGAGCTGAATGTTTTTCAAAGACCCTCAACAAATTCTTCTAAAATTAATGAATGGATTAGATCATTTGTGTGAGGCCCAAAAATAGATCCCACATATTGATCTGTGCACAATCTGTGCACATATGGTTTGTGGGTGTAGCAAGGTTCAGCATCTTAAGATAGATGCCAAGTGTGGAAACCTAAGTTACACTTCGCGAGCATAAGCACGAGCATGTGAGCGTTCTTCTAAAACATTTTAAACTACAAAAATTCATGAGAATAATAAGTAAAATTAAAGTATAAGGGTAAAGTGATGATTGAAAGCGTGACCGATGTCTACTATTGAATGATTATGTTGAAGGATTATGCACAAAATTTTGAGCTGCTTTCGCTGTGTGCACAAAATGTTCATAAAGGTGTTGCCTGTATGAACATTTTGTGAGTGATGCCCAGTGGTCACGACTCACAAGTGGTGGCCTAGATGAAAGTCCTTGTTAGGATGGGGTCCATCTTTTTAGTATATTTAGGGGTTGTTTCACTAATAAAAAATAGTTTTTTTCCAAAAATCAAGACAAGATTTTTTTCGGAACATCACATAAAAAACCGTGAAAAAACAGTTTATTCAAAAAATACCCTAGCGAAACACCCCCTTACTAACCAATCCGTACATGGAGGAATTTTTGTGTGTGCGTATATACAAGCAAAAAATATAAACTAATCTAATCTAACAACATCACACGCCCTTAATGGAACTTGAACAATGGCCACCACTAAGAGAGGCATTGAGCCATGCCATTGAGCTAAGAGCTCTTTGGCCAGGATTTTCTTTTGTTTACTCCTTTTTTTTTTATTGGAAGAGTATAGGAGTATTTTTGCATTGGGTCTTTCTATTGACAGCTCACTGAGTTGACAATAAGACAAGAAGAAGATTTAAAAACACACTTCAGTGTACTTTTGCTCACATTCTTTACACTTTTACACATTTCAATACCTTTTTTAAATCTTAAGGACAGTTCAGTTAGCTCATTTTAGAATTTTCCTTTTTATTATTTGTGACCAGAAAATGGTACTTATTTGTTAATATTGTGCAAAAAAATTGTTAAGTACTTGTTTGTTTTTGTGTGAAGGAACTGTATGAATTGGGGGCGAAAAGGATTTCCCTTTTTGGCGTTGCTCCGATATGGTGTTTGCCGTTGCAGAGAACACTCGCCGGTGGAATAGTAAGAGAGTGTAATGAGTTTTACAACCAGGCAGCGCAATTGTTCAACGCCAAGGCATTGGCTGCGATGAGTTCCTTGAAGAGCAGTCTCAATGATGCCAAAGCTCGGCTCATATATATTGACATATATACTCCTCTCCTTGACCTGATCCAAAATCACGAGAAATATGGTATTGTCATGCACCCATGTATCCATTATATAGAAACTAGAAAATTCGTCTCGATTAACATGCCAAGCTGATCATGAAAACATAAAAGTTTTTCAAAATATGCTCAAATTTAATTACAAACTAGTAGCTTTCATCAAATTTAGCTTCACTTTTTTTTAAGTATCATCAAATTAAAATGTACACAAGTTCAAGCTTAGTGTATTTATATAGCAAGCCATTCCATTTTTAAATGAGCTTTTTTATGGTATTGAACACAGATAACATGGTTCATTTATAAGTAATAACCTCCCGTTTTCTAATTCTTGGTTCTGTTCCGTAATGACTGACTTAAGTTAAAATGGCTTTATCACTTTAAGTCAGTAAGCTAAAGATAGGTCATTCCACTAACTTTGAAAAACCTGCTTGGAATGACTCGACTTAAGATTGTCATTTCACATTCCCACCCAATCTGAGTTTGAAAAAATTGCTTGGACCCGTTGTGGAACATGTCTTTGTGCATCTTTTGCGAATCTTAAGTCAGATGTTGCGGAACGGAGATAATGTCATGGTATACAAAGAAGAGGTACTTGGCAAATTTGACCTAGTTGTCTTTTATTTTGATTTGTTGTAGGATTTGTGGTTGCGGATAGAGGGTGTTGCGGCACTAGAACCATAGAAGTGACTATGTTATGTAACAAAGATAGTGGAACGTGTCCGGACCGCTCAGTGTACCTATTCGGGGACAGTTACCATCCGACGGAGAGAGGATATACGATCCTCGTGAATCGAGTCTTAGGACAGTACCTCAACCAATTGACATAAGAGGGCTGCTATTCCCTCGTGATCAACTCTTGTTATTCCATTCACTCAGGGGTTGTCAAATAATGGTCCTTCACAAATATTTGAAGTTCTAGCTATCGTATTTTAATTCATTTTGTTTGTGCCCATTATGCTCTTTATTTTCGGTGTTTATTTGTCCACCAAATTTTTATTTTCTACGTAGGATTAAACTGATCTCCATGTTCTTTTTTTTTTAAATAAAATGAAACATCTACTTTGTGTTCCAAGCTTCAAATTTACTAATTGCCATTTGACATGGGCTTTTGTTTAGTCTAATGTGATTTGCTAGATACTGTAATTCTTTTGGGCTCAGGGTATTTCTGCCTTCTTATATTGTTTAATTGTTCTGATGAGTAGGTTAAATAATTGTACTTACGGAAAAAAAAAAAAAAACTTTAACGAATTACTTTTAAGGGGGAAAATCTTTCATGTATTCTTTCGAAAGAGAATTGGATATATTTGTAATCGAATCTTGAATTATATTGAAAATAAATTAAGGTCATAGTTGCATCACTGAGCTTAATTACACCCAATTAGGTTAGCATCTGGAATAACTATCGTTTATATTACGGAAGCCCCAAAATTAACCCCACTGACACCTTATCGCAATGATCTGAATCGGTCATCTGAAATGATCTAGGCCCTTGTTTTTTTTTCACTAAAATTTAATTTATGACATACCAATCGATGCCGGGTCAAACTGATTTTTTACATACACACACTACTTTGTGGACCCTACAAGATGACCGGTCCGGATCATTGAGATGAGGTACCAGTGAGGCTCCCAAAGGAACTTCCGTAAACCCCCCTTCAGGAGGGTCCGTAAAAAATACAGCCTCATTTTAAAATTGGATAGCAATTTAACATAAATGATTAGGCACAAGCACAACTAGTCAAGACTCATCAATTGAAAAGGCCATGACCCCCACTGTACAAGCTATTGTTTGCATGGATTTAAGGTTTGTTTGGATAGGGACTTGATGGAGCCCATTCCACCCACAAATGGGCTGACTCGTTTATTGCCCCTACAATCAAAATTAAGATAATGATTTTCATACTGTATTTTTTAGGAGTGATATAGATCCACACTCTTTCTTATTTTTATTCTTGTAAATTTATCATGTGATCATTTCATAAGTTCACTTTTTCACACATCAAAATTATAATTATGAGAGGAGAACAATATGCACATTACAAATATTAAAACAGTTAATGAAAAAGTTCATATATTACATGACTAGCTTACATATGTTCTTTTTATAAGGGAGATTAATTATTTGGATTTAAGTCAAGTTATTTATTTATTTATTTTTGTAACTGACGCAAGTACTGGACTAGTAGTCAAGTGGGACGTACCACGTACTCTCATGCATTTGACAGAAGTTCAGATCTTGCTAACTATAACTATAACTATAACTAACAATGCTAACTTTTGCCGAGGGAAAATAAGAAAAAACCTAAGGAGACATGATAATTACTTATTTGAAAGAGGATAAGGTGGGGCTGACAGTTACAACTTACAAGTCTATTGTTGTTGATAAATTAAGAACAGCAAATGAAACACCTATTGTGCAATGTGGCATAGCTCTCTTAATGGGATTGGTTGAGAAGCCAAGCCAAAGATGTGGAACCACTTGCACACAGTTGTACAATGACAATTGATGCTCATTACTTTCCTCTCCTTTTGGTCCTTGTGTGCAGGTAGGATTTTGTTTCATCAACTTTAATACAGCAGTCACCATTCAACAACACATATGCGGCTACCCAACTCTTTGTTGGAGAGCATCTCCGGTGGGTGTGTCTGTTAATTACTTATATAATAGATATATTTAAAATGGACTCATTTATTTATATTACAACGGAGAGCGGTTTTTCTCCCAGTCATATTTTTTGTCCCAGTCATCATATTACATTTTATCCCTCTCAATGCCAACTCACTCTCTCTCTCTACCCTTTTCCTCTACCGGCCCACTACACCCAAAATTTCAAACTACATTCTCTCTCTCCCTTTTTCGAAATTCAAACCACATTCTCTCTCATTACCTCCTCTCCTTCCCCTTCTTTGAAATTTGAAGGACTATAAAGATCAGGTACGAGCATGTGCATTAAATGCTCAAGCCAGTGCCTTCAGGCACGAGCATGCACTAGATGTGAACCACTTGCACACAGATGTACAATGATAATTGATGTTCATTACTTTCCTCTCCTTTTCTTTTGAACAGCCATTACTTTCCGCTCCTTTTGGTCCTTGTGTGCAGGTGGGATTTTGTTTCATCAACTTTAATACAGTAGTCACCATACAACACCACATATGCAGCTACCCAACTCTTTGTTGGAGAGCATCTCCGGTGGGTGTGTGTTAATTACTTATAAAATATATATTAAAAATGGACTCATTTATGTATATTAGGGATGTGTTAGTTTAGAAATGCAACAAGTACCACAATAGTATAATTATGTAGTGGATAAAGGGATAAATCTATGGGTAAAGAATTACATGTACAGATTTTATACAAATCAGTTGCTTTGGGTCCATTCCAGATTCTACACAGATGATCGGAGCCGCCGTTTATGTTTTTCAAAATAATGTTTACTAATTTCTCGTAAAAAAAATTAGCTTAATCGGATATCTGTATATGCTCTATCAGTTCATCTAGTTTACCGATATCCGATTGAGCTAATTTTAACGGGGTACTAGTAAATATTATTTTGAAATATATGAACGGCTCTGATCATCTGTGTCGGATCCGGAGTTGGCCCAACACAACAGATCTGTACAAAATATGTACATTGAGTTTGTACGAGTACTACTGTCCGTGATATATACATATTTGTATCTGCACAAAGCTAAGGGATCCCGCACACAGCTATGGTGCAGACCTCCCCTCTCTCGATCGAATTTTGATGATCTGAACCGTTCATTGTGTTTAAAACATGTTTTTAGTTTTATGAAAAACTGCTTGGATCAAGTCTTTTCGGTCTTTTTTTTTTTTTGCCGATTTCACGCGGAGACCATTAAAAACATGTTTAAACACATTGAACGGTTCGAATCATCAAATTTCGATCAGGAGAGGGGAGGTCCGCACGCAAGCAAAGTCAGAGATCCCTTATTAGATCATTGGTGTTTGTATCCATATTTATTACATTGCATAATAATAATAATAATAATCTTCTCTCTTCTTTATCCTCTTTCTCTCTCTCTCTCTTCTATCTCATTTTTCAAGTGTGTTAAGTAGTTAACCAAACGTGGCAAACGTGGCACACTAATTCATAGCACACACCTAAACTAGCACACTTTAATACACAAGATAGCGCAAGCATTGTAACACTTAAAACACACATTTATTTGTTAGTTCTTAGCACACCACCCTAATACAATAGATAGCACAGCCATTGAAGATGGATGCAGTACCTTATGGTACCATATTTGCACATTACTGGACTAGGATCAAAATAGGCCAATAATGTTGTATAAGATTTCATATTAAAAGCTTCAAGATGTTGACATGGTATCCGTAAGGATTTGATCCTTATATCTGAGGTTCTAAACATGTGATATCCATCCCACATCGCCAATAAATAAGGATGTTGAATTGTATTAGATAATGACCCTATTAACTTGTTATTTGTTACAAGTGGAATCAAAGCCTAAACTCATTGAAAGTGTGGGGCAGGTCCTGCAAGGAGACGTGCTTGGGAGAGCCCGACAAGGAACGAGCTTGAGTGGGTCCCATAGGAGAAGAGCTTGAGGAACTTGATGTGATTAAGCGGGTACTTATCCCACATCGCTTGGTGAGTGGAAGTTGTTGGACAACAGGAAGCAATAAGAATGTTTAGATATTAAGTGGGCGAGATATATTGTGATATCTATCCCACAACACATCGAATAGACGGAAGAATATGTTGAATGGTATATTACTTAACGCTGATCAGCTTCTATTGACCTAAGTTACAATTTTTGAGTCATGTGGTTAGGCTAAAGTTTAGTATGTCAACTTATGCGTGTCGTACAAAAACTTTTAAGTGATTTCAACTCTTATGGGAAATGGCAATTCCACACTATAATTTTGCAGATAAGGCCCTGTTTGGTAAGGGGATTGGCCTTATAATTAAATGGGCCCTTAATTTTTTGTTTGGTGTGAGACAGAGGGTGAGATTGTTAATCCTATTGCTAATCCCCCAAATTGGGGGTATTATAGGAAACCCATGAGAGCTCTTCTAGTAAATGACAGTTCCAACATTACTGTGAGGCAAGGTCTTGTTTGATAAGAGATTTGGTAGGGGAATTGGACTAATAAATAGTCCCAAGGGCCCCTTAGTTCTTTGTTTGGAGTGAGAAAAGAGGGGTGGGATTGTTAATCCTATTGGATTACTAATCCCCAAATTGGGGGTATTATAGGATACCCTAGGAGGTGGTATTGAAAATTTTTCGGGGAATTCTATACACCCCCTCTTTTCTCAGTACATATACCAAAAAAAAACTTTAAGAAGGTGTGTCGTTTCCATCTTGGACCCACCTTAATTATCCAAGATGTCTATTGTAAGAGGGGAAAAACTCACGAAGTTATTTCCGTGCTCTTATGAGATCAAATCCTCTTCAAATGGAGCGACCCCGACCCTGCAACACAAACGAACTGTCAGAGCACCCCCGCCTCTAGGCGGCAAGGGCCCTCCGATGGCTAAGTTAGTATTGACGAATTGGGGGATTAATGAAACGAGTGTATAAGTGCCAGATTAGGTTTAAGCATACCTCTAGCGTTTTGGAGTCATCTCCTTATATAGGCGATTAGCTTGTATTTGCATTCCTTGTGGAATTCTTCTCTGTATGGAATCCTTCCAAGCTTAGGATTCTTCCTTATTGGGCAGCGTAGCCTGCATGATTCTGTATCCTTATTCGATAAGGATTCTTGCCAAGATGGCCGCATATTGCTCGTCTGGAGCTTTACCCTACATGGGAGTTCGCTCCTTGTTAAGTAAGTGGACTGGCTTTCCATCTCTGAGTAAGATTGTGCTTATCTTCACAAGCTCAACTGATTCTGGGAATATCTTCAAATATTTCCTCCTTTCCTTATCTTCACAAGGTAAGGCTGCTACTAGGGTTTCTCATGTATCGGGCCGTTCCTTCTGCGTTGTCCGACGAGCAGGTGGACTTGGGCACTTACTGAATTATGGAGATTTTGGTCGTCGTCGTACTATTTTGTGTCTCCTTCCTCGGGCATGTCACGTGGTAGCTCTGGACGAGCTATTCTGTTCGTCTTTCGTATCTATTGGAAAATACCCCACACAATTGCTCCCCAGCTTCTGGTTGTCCATGCATGTTCACGCATGACGAGCTGAAGCTAAACAACGAGCAGTTTCTGTTATGCATATCTTTTCGTACCGTCGTTACGCTTCATACCGTTGTGCCTGCCACGTGTCAGCTGTTGCGCAGACTCTCCAAGCGGTAAGTCTGTGCCTACAGGCGTGAGCGTAACTCCCGAGGCACCTTTCCGTCGTCCGGGTGGCATGAATTATTGCACCCTTTTAATTACCGATTTGACATTAACCCACCTTTTTGCGGAAAGTCGTGAAGAACCAAAACGTTGCCGTTTTAGGTGACGTCAGCAAGCACCATTTTGAATTTGAGAAGGTATAAGACGTTTCCCAGTCCTCCCTTTTTTCCATATTCGTATTGTTTTGTGAGAGTTGTCGAGAGTGCTACTGCCGTTGTGTCCTTTGAGTTGCCCCCTTTACAGACTTCCCTTTCGCCGGAAAAGACTTTCTCCGGCCATCGTCGGTTGCCTGTAAGTTCCTTGCAACCTTTCTCCGTTCTTCTAGCACAGTTGTCTTAGGGTTTTCTTGTTCCTGCATCGTTTTTCCGCCATGGGTAGATTTAGGGGTCTTTGTGATGATGAGGTCCATATAGAGGCCCTCCGCCGTCGCTATGAAGTCCCGGATGACGTCGATCTAGCCCTAGCCCCTCCTGCTGCTGATACCCATGACCAGACTGAGGACAGGATTCACGTTCCTCTCCTAGCCATTGTGGAGGGTGGCGTTAGGTTTCCTTTGCACCCTCTGCTAATCGAGATTTGCAATATCTGCCGCCTTACCCTTCTCCAACTCTGTCCCAACTTCTACCGTGTGGTTATGGGAGTCGTGGCCCTTAATAGACTTTTGGGCACAAACCTGGGATGGTATGACATCTGCCGCCTTTATAGTGTCTGCCCCACCACCCACGGGACGTACTACCTCAAGATTCGTGATAAAGACCGTCGTTTAGTGACCGATCTTCCCAATTCCTGTCGTGGGGAGAATGATGACTTTCTGATTGTGACCGGGAACTTCTTGCCCAGGGATGAGGGTGGCAATGTCGTGGGGCCTCCGTGCCCCCATACTTTTGGGCGTACACGTCGGTTTTGCTCTTTTTGCCCCTTCTTGATTTCTTTATTGTGGTAGCCTTTTCCCTGTTGCTCATTACATTTACTTCTTTGTACAGCAGCGAACATCAACGAGGGTCACCTGGTGGTGCATGACGATGTTCACCTTCTCGATATCGAGAGAGCACTAAAGTTTCCGGGCATCAGGGGGATCGATCCAGAAGGGCTAGGTCGGGCTGCACACGTTTTGCTGAAGTACAATCCCTCCTACCGTGGTGGTGTCCGTATAAGTGAGGCCTCTACTACTGCCAGGAATCTTCGTAGGGGAAGAGGTCGCGTTGGGGTAAGGCGTTCTCCTATTCAGAAGCTTTTTCTCCGTAATCAAGTTATCCGTGCTTCTCGTACAAACATCTATCTTGGTATTGACTTGTCTTGTAAAAATATTCAGAGTGATTTGTCTGGAGAGAGTACTAGCAGTGTTCCTGTGAGAGACCAATCCCCTGTTTCAACCATGCCGAGAGTTGTGCCCGATTTTTCTGACTTTATAACCCTCCTCTTCGTCGTGGTACCCAGCCGATCCTTACCACTGATAGTTGTGACAATGCTGATGTTGCTCTAGCTGTTGGTCGAGCTGTTTTGCTTCCTGGGGATGTTGAGAGAGAGACTGGATCCAGTTACCTCAAGCTCTTGAAAAATGGCTTTCAGCATCACATCAAGGTATGGACTTGATTGTTTCGTTCTTGTGGTGTTCTGTGTTAGGGGTTCTTTCTTTTTAACATATTGTTTCGTTGAATGTTTGTGACGAACTGCAGTCCATGCAACTCATGTACGTCACTTGCGACCGTGCTACTAAGGATAACAGAACAATCTTCCGGTGTTAACGCACAGCTGAGGACTGAGAATGACGAGCTGAAGGTCAGTGCTAATCGTCTAATCAATGCCAACCATCTGATGACGACTGAGAACGAGAAGATGAAGAAAGAGCTGGCTTCGTTGAAGCGTCGTGTAGGTGAGTCTGACCGCAGTTTTAGCGATGCCATGACCAGACTTGGGCTTTTGGAGACTGAGCTATCGAACGCTCAGAGGAGCAAGGCAAATTTGGAGGCTGAATTGGCTGTTGCTCAAGCGTCTTCTGATCAGGCCTACAATCAGGGGGTGAATGATACGAAGATGAAGTTTAAGGCCCAATTGCCGCAATTCGAATGAGCTGTTCTTTGCCAGAGGTTGGAAGGCATGCTTGACCAAATAGGATGTTGACAGACGGGATACAATTTGGACTGAGATCGAGTACCCCAGACGCAGGGACGTTGCTCCCCAGAATGCTGTTGTGCCAAGCCAGAGTGCAGTTGTTGACCCCAGCCAGAAGGAAGCTGGTGGCAACACATCCGTCCCTGACGAGCAGCAGGTTGAGCTCCCCTCTTCTGGTGGTGATGGTTCAGGTAACATTTCTGCCACTGAGGTCCATGAGGCCCAGTGAAGAGGCCTTGTGCCTGTTTGATCCGTTTTATCACGGCTCTTGACATTCCTTAACTTTTGTTCGATACTTTAACACAATTTTTGGTCCCATGCCCTGCGTGGCTAATTGGACGAGTTGACCCTGCGTTGTTTTGTATTTTCGAAACTACAGTAGTTACACCCTTCATGGTGTTAGGTGGGCTGGAGTCTGAGTTGCCCGTTGACGTGACTTGTTTTATATTAATTCTGCATGTCTTGGTTGCACTTATATATGCAGCAACGGCTGAGTAATCTGTGTACAGGTACGAGGGGTGCAAGTTTGGGTCTTGCTTTTGACCCTTCTATTGCTTTGACCGGTGGTTTGCACTGTTGAGGTGTGCATTTAACGTTCATGCATACAATCAAAACTACATAGGACAAATATTTTGGAACCCAGGCGTTCCTGCATTTAGTTAGATACAAGATAAATAACTTGGAACCCAGGCGTTCCTGCACTTGGTTAGGTATAAGATAAACGACTTGGAACCTAGGTGTTCCTCCGTGAAATTAGAAGTAAGGCGAACATTTGGAACCTTGATGTTCCAGTACTTAGTCAAATTTGTATGGAGCAAACGCCATAAATTGTGTCTAACTTTGGAGTACAATGGCATTATTGCAAGCATAATCTTCTTGGACAGGTTCTGACTCCTTCTCTTCATCAACATTTGATCTGTCAACCACCACCAATTCATTTGCTTGATTAATAAGACAGTTGGGCACATTTTTTGGTGGTACATTCTCTATTGAAAGTCCCTCCAAGCTATCAGCCACAATTTCAATTCCCATCACAGAATTTTCGATCTCCAAGGGGGAGTTTATTGAGTCCATCACCATAGCCGTCGCATTAATTGTAGGTGACATGCTTGCTTCAATTTTTGAATTTTCCACCTCCTCGGAGCTTGAACCATCTTGTTGTGACCCGTGTTTTAATTCCACGTTAGCTGTCTTCTCCACCTCATCTCTGTTCACTGCTTTGTCATCATCTTCTACCATGGCCAAAACTGATGATTTATTAACCAAGCTCTGATCTATGAACCTGAAAGACTCTTCTTCAATAACTCTAACTAAGTAATTAATCTCATTAATAATCAGATCAACAAGCTCTGATCTATGTCTTTCGATTATTGTTGTTGTTATTTCGTGGTGCTTGTGGATTGGGTTGTTGCACTTATACGTTAAAGTAGAAGTGTAATTTTTTGTACTTTTAATGGCTACACTATGGCACTTGTTAGCATTTCCATTTTTAAAAAAGTGGGATAACTTATTAAGGGAACCCAATCGTTGTACTTGTGTGAAACGTCATCGTTTGGTTGTAAAATGGGTGGGATGGTTATGTGGCTCATTTTAAGCCATTCGATTGTTTCCTTAATATGTTTGCGCTTTCTGGTTTAAGATCTTGAGAGGGAATTCGGCTGGGGTTTTATAGGTATGACTTGGCTCCTATTCGACCTGTCTATATTTAACCCATGTACTATTGACTCACATTTAACGTGCCTATTTTCAATCATGACCCATTTCAACCTGCTCAAATGCGCCTTTGTGCCACCTCTAGTAATAGCCCTCATCATGTACAAATCTCTCGTTTGTGTTAGATTCAAGTTAAACAATCTTTTTCCCCCGTAAAGCTTAAGGTTGCTCTCCCTTTTGGAGTCTGCTATTATTATGCACTCTGTATGGCCTTTGCTTTACACTTTTTTTTTTTTTTTTTGTTCGGCAATAAAATTTTATTAGAAAACTTGACAAGGGTACATCAAGTTGGGGGAGGGGAGAGAGGACTCCAACCGAGGTTGAAGAAATTAAAACACCACATGGGACAAAGCCGAAAACACCTTAAAGGGCAAAGCCCCAACAACCCTAATGGCCTAGCCCAAATAACAAACAAGGGCAAACCAAATACAACAATTAAGCCCAGATAGCAACAAGAAGCCCTAATCACATACACCTCCACAGCTACAGCCACCCCGGAAACCGGCGGCGATCCATCCAACCAAACCACCAAGCACAAACATAACTGAAGCTCCTCCGGAGCACAACCACGCCACCATTAGCCACCCACCAGAGGAGAACCAGAGACACCAACCACACATCGGCCGCTGGATCTCACCTAGATCTCACCTTGCTTTACACTTTGCATGCGTTGATCTGTGTGATTGATTGTTAATGATGAATGAAACATTTCAAAAAGGTTTTGTTGAAAAGAAGTGAGCCAAAAAACCATGACCCAAAGAGCACAAAACCCATGGGTAATGCATGCAAATAGTTAAAGAAATAAGGGCAGGCACCCTGCACAAGGGAAGAAAAAGGGTTGAAGTTTTCCACAACTAATGAGTATTCCACACTTGGAGCATTCAAAAAGGCAGAGTTAGTCAACCTTCATTATCTTTTCTAATTGGATCTTGCTAATTGCAACCGTTAAGAATACAAAAAATATATTTGTTGGGTCTCATTTGTACTTTAAAGTACAAGTGGAATTCACAAGTGTATTTTTTTGTATCTTTTAACTGGTGCAATGTTGCACCCATTAGCATTACCCTTTTTTAATTAGTACTTCTAAATCAAATACAACATGCATCTTGTACGGTTTGGGTCTCAAGACTCACCCTGCACGATCCCTAATAAAATTTTCCTTCTCTCTCTCTCTACTCATTACCTCTAAAACCCTCCCTCAAAACCCAAATATGACTCTAAACATAGCTCCTGCTAACAGGCATCCCAAGCACCTTTAAGCTTCCATATTACTATCTGCACCCAATGAAGGCCAACAAACCTAAGTAGACAAACACGAACTCTCTCATTTTGAAATAATCAAAAAATTATAGTTTTTCATTATTGTCGTTACATTTTTTTTGTTTAGTTTGTTGGTAGTAAATTAAGCCCACGTGGCTACTTTTGGATTTTGGTCTGTTCCCATCTTTAATATCTTGAATCTAGTATTTTTTTTTTTTTATACTCAAAATATCTGGGTCAATTTATGCATACTTCGACGATTTAGAATGATAAAAAATGGAAACAAAATGATGTACACAAAGCAGTCTAGAAATGCTGCCATTTTTAATTAATTTCACAGTAGTATTACGATTACATATTTACAAAAAAACTATGAAGTTAATCCTTTTGCGTAAGCATCTGTGTCGCTTATTCTGTTTGTTGTAGCTTACTTCAAATGAAATTAGTGTCGAGCTGAGTAGTTGCACAGTCAATTAGTGTAATTTGAAAACTTAACGAGCTTTTAGAAACATGTCAGAGTTCTTATAATTAGCAAATCTAATTATAAGCAAAAACTAGTCCAAACACGGTATACAAACTTGAAATACAAAATAAAATAACTTTAAACAGCCTGCAACAAATAGCTTGAAACCTTTTGATTAAGTTCTAATTTTGTGGCATGGCAGAGTTCTAAGTACCAGCATGGTAAATCAGGGCGGAACTAAAATTAGGGAGAGTGGCATGGGGCACTCCTGGTTTTATGTTAATATATGCTACTGGATTAGGCACTTATTGGTACCCGAACAATTTGATTTTGTTGGAATTTGGGCCGGGTCCGGGACCAAATCGGGTCGCCCATGAGGGCATGACCCGGTGACCCATTTATTATAGAGTCCTATCCTATCTTGGAGATAAGATAGAAGAAGTTGAAGTGATCCTATTTTCTTAGGATTATAAGACTTCTAAAGCATCTAGGATGCTCACTCTATATATTTTCCTGCAGCATATTCATAATTGAGATGCATACAATATTATTAGTTATTGAGTTCTACGAAACTCTCTCCCTAGTTTTCTCTCTCTGCCATTAAAGAGCGATTCAGAGCCTTTGCACCGTGGACTAGAGGGTGATACTCGAACCCCGTAGTATCACTCCATTGCAGGAAATTGTTGCTGTTCTAGTACGTTCCGGAGTATGTAATCCATTCACCAAAAGATCCGGTTCGGTAAAAGTTCGCTAAAGGTATCCGAACCACCCGTTTTTGCATTCCTCATTAAAGTTTAACATTGGTATCAGAGCTGTATTGGATGTTTTCGTGCTCTTTTGTACTTGAATAACCATATGTATCATGATTTAGAGATACATGTTGACTGATTTTCGTGCATGTTTTGTATGTGTTCGAAAAACGTGATTTTTTGAAACATCTCGGAATAATTTCAAAATTTTACACAACGTATCCCATAACATGTAGATGATATCTGGAAAGTTTTGTGTTGATCGGATCAACCGTTCGTGAGAAAAATAAAATCCTAGTTATTTTTTCCGAACCTTTGCATGAACGGCGTTTTCACTACATTCAGTTCCAGTATGCGAGCTTTATATATATGTGTAGATAATTTCAATACCTTCACAATGATATATAATAACTTGATTTGGAGTTACGGTTTGGAAGTTATGGCAAACCCTAGTTTGGGGTCATTTTTGTGAAAATCCTAATTTTTGGGGAAGATGAACAATACCCGAGGGACCTGTTTGGCAGCACGAAATTCAAAAACTGCATTTTTTGATTGTTTCCGACTCATACAAACTCCGATTTTGGCGTGGTTTGGTCCATTGGACTCGAAATTCAACTTCATATGTTTCTGAAATTTTCTGGATTTTTCAGTAGTAATTTGTATTTTTAAAATTTTTAATACAAAATGAGGAGATTGGAGGACGGTTTTTGGACGCATTCGAAGTCCAATGAGATCCAATTTTTTTGTGCAACCTCCTGGATATATTACATATTTAATGGTGTAGTTGGTTCAACTTTTCAGTGCTTGCTCATTTTTTTTGCAATTTTGGCTTGTTATTTATTCTTTGAGAATTAGAATAAATCCTGAAAATTGATAATAATTGCATGTGAGCTACTGAAAATTCACAATATATTAAAAACAACATGTTTTAATTATTGGAGGCAATTTATGTTGTTTGTGGCATGTTTGAATATTTTTTGATTTTGTTTATTGATCAAATTATTCATGTTAAAGCATGATTAAAATTGCTTAGTATATAAAGTGTGTTATATACTGCTAGAAAATTTATTTCATGCATATTATATGCCATATCCAGTGGGAGGTTGTTCGATGGAGAAAAATATTCATATATTTTTTCCCGAAAACTAAAATTTTGCGCATGAATTAAATTAAATTTAATAATAAAATACTTAGAGGCGCAAGAGATGATTATAAGCTTAGCGAGTTTTCGATCTTGCGACATGTATGTTATTGTTATTATTTAATTTAGATTCTTCGCGGCAAAGTAGTTCTGTTGTGTTATTAATAATCCCATGCGCATTTTTTTGATATGAGTTAAAATGGAACCTAAGTATATAGTAACAGATTTGAACAAAGTTGAGAAATTGGAAAGCGACACTTATAATATTTGGCGCTGTGAGATCTAGTTTCTCTCCAATGAGCTTGAGGTCTTGGAGACCCTCAACCATGAGATGGTTGAGCAAGCGTAATCTGACTCACCACAGTATCTTTGTGATCTTGAGGTTTATCAAACGTGGTACAAGAAAGATCAGTGTGCGCGAATTAATATGTTACACAGCATGCATAATGATTTGATATGTGAGTTTGAGTGCTACGTGACTGCTCATAAACTGAGGATAGCTATCAAACAGAAATATGACATCGACTTCTTGACTGAGATGGTCTCAGACTGAGATGTGATGATGAACTGAAATATGAGGCAATAAATGCTAAGCACCAAGAGGCTGCTGAGCAAGATGGTTCATGCATCATAGCTGAAACTAGCCCTCGCAGGTCTAGGTATCAACAAAGGAAGGCTATATGCGCCCTCAGGAGAGGAGCTGCTGTAACCCTTGGCCCGAATGGCACTCACTAGTTCTTTTAAGCGCAAAAGAGACAAGAAGTAGAGTGGCTTGAAAAACATGACTAAAATGAGGTGCTTTAACTATGACAAGAAGGTACTCCCTATTTTATTTCTTGTGTTGACTGTTTCGTTACTAGTTAAGGTTGTTGCTCATTCTCCTCATTTGTGAGTAGTAGACTCAAGAGCAACTTACCACTCAATGAGAAACAAAGATGGGTTCATGGAGTATTGCCGACTTCTAGGTGGTAACTAAAGGATTTTCATGGAGAAAGAGTCTAGTATGTAGATGCTAGGCATTGGCAAGCTGGACTTGCGACATGGGCGCATCCTACTTCTTCGTGATTTACTTTATGCTTCACAAATTCCGCGAAACTTGTTATTAGTTACTAACATGATGGTCTAGGTTTTTCAATTTCTGTTGAAGAGTAGCTTAGTGAGTATTGATGAGGGTATTATTTGTTATGGTTTTGGATGGTTTTATGACACTAGATGTTATTAAAAATCTAGTTTAATAATAATTCTAGTGATTCTATTTGCTATATTACATCTTTTGGCGATGTTGATTCTGTTAGATGGCATTCTGGATTAGGTCACATAGGGCAAGAGGGGGATTTTTTGGTCTACCTGCCCATTGGTGACCATTGCCTTACAGGAAAAGCATTTAGAAAACCATTCAGAAAAGCCATAAAGGCATTTGTTCCAGTGCAAACTTATTCGTTCAAGACATTTGTGGCTCAATGAATGTAAGGGTAAGGTGTGGTGTATCCTATTTTATCACATTAATAGATGACTTCACGTGCTATGGTCATGTCTATTTGTTTTCTCACAAGTCAGAAGCATTGGATTGCTTTAGACGCTATTTTCATGAGGTTGAGAATCAATTAAACAAGAGCATTAAGGCTCCTAGAACTGACCGTGGCTGCGAGTATCTACATGAGTAATATAAGGTGCTCATTGAGGAAAAGTGGATAGTTCGGCAATTAACAATTCCTAGCACTCTGCAATAAAATGGTGTGGCGGAGATAAAGAATTGTAAGTTGCTAGACATGGTTTGGTCAATGATGGCGGCATGGCGCAATCAAATCTTCCAATTTCTGATTGGGGAGATGCATTGCTAATTGCTACCTACGTCCCTAACGGCATGCCTTCCAAATCATTATCTTCCACCCCATATGAGTAATGGACCGGCAGAAAACCTGATTTGGGTAATTTGTGGCCATGGGGGTTGGTTGCTTAAACACATAGTACTTCTCATTAGTATGAAAAAATAGGCCTTAAAGGCAAGAAGTGCATCTTTTAGCACTCTAAGAGCTATGTGTTTTGGTGAGTAACCTAATGGAAGTGTGATTGAAATTGAGTTACGAGATGTGGATTTTCCTTTGAGGAGGATTTCCCTAGCAGAAGAGAGGTTAGTATAGATGTAGAGCTCTACGAGATGGAGGATCCAATGTTGGGCGCACCGAGTCGTCCAGTCGAGAATGGGGATGAAATTCTCCTATCTCCTGGGGATAGTGGGAGCGACTTTCTTAATCATGGATTAGATCTATTAGATACGGATTCTCAAGATCCTCTAATGCGTAGAAGCAAACATGGAACAATCTCTCATCGTCATTTTGGGATTGAGGGAGAGACTTTTATGATTGCTCCGAAAGATGCAAGAGCCCAAAATAGTGGGAGTAGCTCTTTCATCTCCTACTAGTAAGAAATTGATAATTTAATGCAAGAAGAGTTGGAGTGTTTAAAAAGATAAACCATGTTTGGGACTTGGTTGATCTTTCGCCTCGGCGCACGACCATTGAGAACAAATAGATTCTTAAGATCAAACAAGAGGCAAATGGTTCTATATTGAGCAATAAGTTCCGTCTAATAGCAAAGGGTTACACCCATTGTAAAGTTCTTCCTAGTGGTGAGATTTGCCTCCTTTCACTTTATTCTAGCCTTAAAAATATTCTAGGACATTAAAATGACATTTCTTAATGGAGAACTGGATAAGGAGATCTGTTTGGATCAACATAGAGTGTTTTGAGGCAAATGGCCAGGAGCGCAAAGTTTGCATCCTCCAATGGTCTATCTATGCTTAAAACAACCATCCAGGAAGTAGTGTATGAGATTCCATCGAGCCATTATCACTAATGGGTTTACGATGATCAATGAAGACCACTGCGTGTATTTGAATAGTCCACGAATAATTTTTTAATAATGTCATTGCATGTGGATGACATGCTGGCCGGAAATTACAAGGACATGGTTGTCGCCACAAAGTTGTGGTTATCCTCCATTTTTTGAAATGAAGGATATGGGTAAAGCAAGCTATGTGCTCGGAGTTAAGCTCTTAAAGGATTGTTCTAGGAGATTCTTGGTTTGTCTTCTCAGACTTACATTAAGAATATGTTTAGAACGATTCTGGTAGCAAAGCTGCAAAATCCATTGACACTCCTATTGCTAGAGACGAGAATATAAGACTTAATATCGAACCTAATACTCCTTAAGAGTTGAAATAGATGGCCTGCATACCCTATTCAATGTTGTTGACAGCTTGAAATATGCAATGATGTGCATATATTGTTACATATGTTTATATTAGACATAACTCATCAAAGGAATTGTTGCGCAGCACGAAGTGATTAAGTAACACATCTCTATGAGTCGCATAGTTGTATGCCCATTGTGCAAGCCCTTTGCTAGCGAGTGCTTGCAACCTTGGATTGTATTTCAATATGATTTCCCCAAGCGTAGGGTTTGCGTTTTCTTTCTTGCTTTATCTCATACGGTCGTCCTCGACGAGCGCATGTTGCTCGATACGTTGCATGAGCTTCGCCACCGTCCTGACTGGGTTCATCGTCAAGGACTTCCTTAGATCTGAGTTAACTGGCAAGCTCGTCTTGAAAGTTGCTATAGCATACTCCTTGCTACAGTCCTCAATCTCATTAAAGGCTTCCCAGTACCTTTTAAAATATTCCCTCAAACTTTCTGTTTCCCTCTACCCCATGGCAGTTAGGATGTCAAAAGTTTTTGGTGCCGCAAAACCTGTCAAAAATCGGGCCGTGAACTCCTCAGAGAGTTGCTTCCAACTGTTGATCGAGTTTGGTGCCAACTTGTGATGATACCAGCTTAACGCTACCTTGCCCAGGCTTGACGGAAACATCTTACACATCAGGGCGTCGTCCCTTACACGCATAAACATCGCCTGCTGGTAGTGTTGGATGTGGGTTACCGGGTCATCTGTGGTTTTATACAGCACGAACGGATTGTGCTTGATCCTGGCGGGTGGGTCCGCCCATTGGATCCACTTGGCAAGCGGGGAAGTAGCCCATCGTAGTGCTCGTTCGAATCGGACCTTTCCTATCGGTCCCTCCCATGCCTCCTTCTTCCCTTGCTATCCGGGGATTCACTCGAGGCCCTTGTCTTTCGGTGGGGGCCCTTCCTGGCCGTGGAGTCGGCCTTTCTCGGTGAGGATTCCCTCCCCGACCGCCTCCTGTCCCTGCCTCTGTCTTGGGACTTGGATTTCAAATTTTCCTCCGCTTGTCGTAAGCGGTCCTTCAGATTTTTTATTGCAGCCTCTTCCTGAGCGATTTGTCGCGCCAGGTCTGAGACCTCTTGTTCCCTCCGCACGAAGCACTCTGCGTATTCCCTGTCTCGCCTCTCCCGGGAGTTTGTCTTTCTTAAGGTGTGGCGTGGCAGGGAATTCTTCCATTGATCCCTCCGTGATGGGACGTTCGAATCTCTTTCTCAGGATCTGCCGGGCTGGGAACGTTCCACACGCTCCACCTGGCTCGCCACCCTCGCGGGGGGAGGCTTCTTTGGGGCGCCGGGTGGTTCTAGAGAAGGATCCCTCTCGGGCCCACTTTTTTGCGGTGTGTGAAGATCTCGATCGTCCATGGATGATCTCAGTGGGGGTTGTAATCTTTGCAATTTCCCACAGACGGCGCCAATTGTAAGAGGGGAAAAACTCACGAAGTTATTTCCTGACTCTTATGAGATCAAATCCTCTTCTAATGGAGCGATCTCGATCTTGCAGCACAAGCAAACTGTCAGAGCACCCCTGCCTCTAGGCGGCAAGGGCCCTCCGATGGCTAAGTTAGTATTGACGAACTGGAGGGTAATTGAAATGAGTGTGTAAGTATCAGAATGGGTTTAAGCATACCTCTAGTGTTTCGGAGTCATATGTTTATATAGTCGATTATTTTGCACTTACATTCCCTGTGGAATTCTTCTCTGTATGGAATCCTTCCAAGCTTAGGATTCTTCCTTATTGGGCAGCGTTGCCTGCATGATTCTGAATCCCTTATTCGATAAGGATTCTTGCCAAGATGGCCGCATATTGCTCGTTCGGAGCTTTACCCTACATGGGAGTTCGCTCCTTGTTTAGTATGCTGACTCACTTTCCATCTCTGAGTTAGATTGCGCTTATCTTCGCAAGCTCAACTGATTCTGGGAATATCTTCGAATATTCCCTCCTTTCCTTATTTTCGTAAGGAAAGTCTGTTACTAGGGTTTATCCCGCATTGGGCCGTTCCACCTGTGCCATCCGACGAGCGGGCTGATTTGGTTTATTACTGGATTATGGGCGTGGTGGTCGTCGGCGTACTATTCCGTGTCACTTTCCTCGTGCATGTCACATGGTAGCTCTGGACGAGCTATTCTGATCGTCTTCTATAGTTCTTGGAAAATACCCCACATGAATCATTTGTTTTGAAATTGGCTTTTATCTGACCCCTTTATTACCCATCCTCTTGAGACCGACTGTAAAGACCCAAAAAAAATTGGAACTCAATTATCTCGGATATAAATTTAAGGAATTGTGGGGAGATATTTTAAATAATATTGAAGTGTGGGGTTAATGTGACAAATAACTGGGTTCTTGACTCATTTGAAACACTTTGGAAATAGAGGGGTGTTAGGTGCAATATGCACAATATATTTAATGGATGAGATAGAGAGAGACATTTTTTTTCTCTTCCCCTTTTTCACCAGCAGACTGCCCCTCTCCTCTCTAACTTTTTCCAACCTCTCTCTCCTCACCTCTCACACAAAATCAACCCTAGATACTCAAACCCACCATAGATCCTTCAACTACATTGCATATATTTGCCATTGGGGCTTGGAAATCGCGTGTGGGAGCTGTTGTTTGGTGGAAACCGAGATTTTGGAAGGCTAGGGTTTCTTGGAGCTAAACTTTGAAGGTTAGATCTTGAGGTAGGGGCTTCATCTCTTTTCATTCATATGTTTCGGTTATGGGTGAATCTGTCACTGACATGTTTAAATTCGCACTCTACATGCCTGAATTTTTTTTACAGTGTACTACACCTTCAAATTTTACGAAACTTTTATGGGACGTTCCCCTATGAGTTGTACACATTTTGTAAAAATTTCAGAGTTAAATTCCTTGAAACGAAGTCTAGAAAAATCGCACACCGAGGTGTGCTCTGTTTCACTGTTCTGCTAAATTTGGGTTTTGTAGTTTCTGGTTTTTGGCGTGTTAGATCTAGTAAATCATCTCCTTATTTCCTGAAAATTTTATGTGACGTACATATGCGAGTATACCAGATTGTGTCCAAAAATTGGAGCAAAATATGGAGAGGTTATTTTTAAACAATTCACGCACCAAGCTGTGTTCTAGAAATCTAAAATCTGGGCAGATTATGGAGGGCTGCGTATTTTGTCAATTTCGTGATAATTAACAAGTTTATTGGTTATGGATTCCCACGGACATTAAACATTGACAAGTTAGTGATGTTTTAGTGTTGGAATCATTGAAAGTTATTGAGTATGCAATTTTTGATGAATTTGTTTACACAAGGCTGTTCTGCTGAAAATTTGTTCTTCCTACATAGAATTTCTGGGTTTGGATATGAATTCGACTTGGTTATATTGCGTATAAAATTCTCGTAAAAATCAGGGATAAATATTAATGTGTTCTTATGATCTATACCAAACATTAGATCGTTTTGATAGATATTTTGAGTACGGTGGATTTTACAAGGGTATGCGACCCGCGTGAAATTTTAATGTGTTGTGGTCAGTAGATTAAGTTCGTGGAATTGCTTGATTGAACTAATGAGGTCACTATTTTGATATTTGGATCTATCTAGCCCTTAGGGGTGTCAAATGATGGTTTTATAACTAATAACCTTGAATTAAGAGTGTATTCATATATGAAATGACAAATTTTGGATAAGGGTACAAGGTTTGATTGCGACGGAGATTTGGGGCTTTTGTGTTGTTTGGGCTTGAAATGTGAAAATGAACATATCTATGTGAATTTGAGGAGCTTGGGAACGATGATTTAATTAAATTGGGACATAAAGGTCAAAAATGATATTTTGGACACCGTTGCGATACTAATAAGCATTAAATGAAGTTTGCAATGTGATGATGATGAAGCGGGGCCTTTATGGCATGCCCGGAGTGACACGGGGCCTTTATGGCATGCCCGGAGAATAATCAAATGTTTTATGTGGAAAGTGACGTAAGTGGTTAACGCTTAGGACACGTGTGGCGTGTCGGAAACAAGTCGGATACGAGAGACAGATTGAGTGTATCTAGTTGATTATGTGTTACTTTTGAATCCTTTTACCATTCAAACTCTCTCTTAACTCTCGTTATATGACCTTATTAATTATAATTCATCCTATTGGTTTCTCATAAGTCTCCTTGTACTCCTTAGGTAATATCCTTGTTCCTTCTTTTCACTTGCATGTAGTGTTGGTCATACATGGATACATGTAGTGCATATGGGCACATGAAATATGTTGGATGCTTTGAAGTGCTTGTTCGTGTGACGGATATTCTTTATTAAGCACGCGTTTGGTCTTTGACTTGACTAGTGTAAGTTAATGGATATACCTAATGAAATTAAAGAGAATGCTAGGATGTTTCCGAGTTAACATATACATTAAAATAGTGATTATCAGGAAAGAAATATAAATTGAATGTTGAAATTGGGTTTAAATTGAGTGAATGGAAACAAAGGAAGAGAACCTACATTTCTTTACAACTTTTGTTGATGTGAGATTATAATTTTGTGGAGACGGCCTTTATGAGGGTTGTTGGATACGAAAGACTAGACCACTAGTAAACATACGGAAGATTATGTTGGTGAATAGTGACATGGAGATTTACAATGAGGTTAGAGGGAAGTTCTATTATTCGTTATCAAAATGTTATATCGTAGAGGTATGCTGAATGACGCGTGAAGTGTTATTGTTCGGTCGCTATAATCAACTGATCTGTTTGGTGGCTTACTTGCTAATTGTCAATCGTATGATAGGTTTCATGTTCATTATATCTTGTTGTGAAGTTTTGCGTCTGAAACAAGAAGGGGATACCTACTGGGCGAAGTGAATGCTCACCCCTTTCCTGTTTCAGCCTTTCAGGTTTAACCTAGCGACTTGAATTGGGATGCGAGGGATGCATGACATTTCTGAAGCATGGCATGGAAGCATTTTTCATCATTAGAAATCTCATTATTTGAAATTCAAAGTTGTATTTAAACCTCTCTTTTTGAAAGAATGTAATATTTTTGGAGAAACAATTTGTATGGGACACGGGTACTAAAATTTGAATCATCGTTTATTGTCAATGTACCGTTGTGAGATTATTTTTGGATTAATTTATGAGTTTATTGAGATATCTCCCAGAGAAAAATGTTTATTCATTTATGTTGAAATTCTAGGGCGTGACACCGACCCACAATTTGCCTATGCCCTTTTCTGTTGGGAAATCAGGCTGGCCTTGAACTCTATGGGTGCTCATAAAGCTCTCGGGCTTGACGGTTTTCACACCGCTTTCTTTCAACTACACCGGGAGCTTGTCAAGGGGAAACCTCTGTTCCTCCTCAGCTTTTTATTCTGGTTCGTCCATTCTGGATGAGTTAAGCAAGACCTTTATTGCTCTCATTCCGAGGATCTCCCTTGAGACTGTTGTGGAATTCAGACCGATAAGCCTGTGTAACGTTACGTACAAATTGATTTCTATGAAGGGGAAAAGGAGGTTGTGTAAGCTCCAGCTAAGATTTTTGACACCTTTAGACAAGACTCGTTCCACCAATCTAACATGTCGATATAATGTTTTAAAAAGGAGAAAAAATGGTTCAAATTTCCTACCTTAATACTACTTGTGAACGGTTCATTACTGAAACCTTAGTTACATAATTCTTTAAGTGGAACACTTTGCTATCTTAAGATTCGGACATTTAATTACCCAAAAAAAAGATTCGGACATTTGCACCGGCTAAATTATATCAAAATTCCTAATATCAATTCCAAATTCATAACACTTCATGCAATTGTTATGAATTTGAGCCTTGCGATGGGTACACCATTTATTTGGAACCGCTCAACTTATTCAAAATATGTTTTTAAGGATCCCAATAAAAAAATCAGCTTAGGTAGATATCGGTACGAGCTTGATCGATTTAAGGATCCCAGTAAAAAATCAGCTTATTTAGATATCGGTGCGAGCTTGATCAATTTTTCGCTCAATTTCCTATCAAAAAATTGAGTAAAGATCAGGTTAAGCTGATTTTTCACAGGAATCCTTAAAAAAAATATTTTAAACCAATTGAGTTGATTCGATCATTTGTGTGGAACCCCAAGATGGGCTCCACACAATGCGGTGTGCATTTGGTATAACAAAGTCCCTTTAATCTATTGTATCTGTTACTGTGGATTAATAAAATCTTTTTTCACCATGCAATAAAAAAAATGATCTACCAATAGTTTTATTGAAATAAAGAACGTGTATTACTCTCTCCGTCTCATATTTCTTGTCCACTTTCACTATTCACGACACTTCAAAAACTTATTCGTATTTTTCTAATGTATAATGTTATGCATATTCACAATGGATCTTGTTTGATAGTTCTCGATGAGTTATATTAAACAACGTTTTATAATTGTAAAATTTAGGGTAAATTTCACTTACCTCCCCTAAGATTTCTGACAAATACAAAGATCTCCTTTATACTTTCTGACAAATACAGAGACTCCCCCGAAGTCACAGTTAGTTTGTCAAAGACCTCCCCTAAGTGACAATCAATTTGAAAAGTAAGAGAGGGCAGTGAAATTTTAGAAAGTATAAGGGAGATCTCTGTATTTGTCAAAAACCTCAGGGGAGGTAAGTGAAATTTACCCTGAAATTTATAAATTGAAAGATATAAGTAATTGAAAATTTGATGACAAATTTTAGAACGAAGGGAGTATCACTGGTTTATCAAATTAATGATGATAAACCAGTGATATACTAAAAAAAGAAAGATTTGACAAGTACAAATTTTAGTATATCACTGGTTTATCATCATTAATTTGATAAACCAGTGATCCTCCCTTCGTTCTAAAAAATAGCAAACAGTTGTTGTGTCAAATAAATTCTCTACGATTAGAAGCTTAACAAAATCCTCCTATATATATAATGCACAGGAATACCCGACAAGTCATAGCTTTTCTCAAGTTATATCACAATTCCACCATAACACAAATATTCTCCGTCCCCATTGTGTTTTCCACCATGAAACTACTGTTTTCTCATCCTTTCCTCTCTTCTTCTTCCTCTTCTTCATCAACAACTGTCTTGTTTTCTGTTTCTGTTTTGCTTATTCTCAGCAGCAGCACTAGTTATACTGAAGCAGTTGTAACCCTACCAAAGAACGTAACGGTTCCGGCTGTGCTTGCGTTCGGAGATTCAATCGTGGATCAAGGGAACAACAACAATATTCCTAACACAATGATTAATTGCAATTTCCCTCCATATGGGGAGGACTTCATCCTTGGACCAACTGGAAGATTTAGCAATGGAAAGACTCCCCCAGATATGATAGGTATGTATATACCACCACTCACAATTCCCTCTGTGTGTGTGTTCATAATACGAGTTTCGGAATGTTCAACTCAATTAATTCCAGAACCTTGATGTTAACCACTGTGCAAAACTCCAAACTCCAGTGGCCTTTGAGTTGATGTAGTGTAACGTTTATGGTCGATCATATGGTAACAATGGCTCAGTTCAAAAAAAAAAAAAATAAATAAATATGGTAACAATGGTGTCTGCTTATATTTAAGTAGCCCGGTTATTGGTGCTCCGGTCTACTTCAGCACCACATATTTAAGGTCCTACTACAAGAATGTGTGGTGCTAGTGTAATTTGGAGCACCACGCAGCAGTGTTCAGACTGCATAGAGTACACTACGTCAACAGTCAACGTTAGCACACAATGACTGGTTTCATAAAACGCTCTCCGGAAAGATCACCGTGTCTATATATGTTCTTCTTGTTGGGTTTGTAAAGTTTGCTTCAGTCTTGGTTTACCGCTCCAATGACAATTAAAACTTTCGCTACACATAACCGATGTAAACTATGCATTTTATTTCCATATATGGTGAAAACTAGTGTTAAAACATATATGTACCGGATTAGCAATTGTGGAATTTCTTAAAAACCTTTGTGCCGTTTACTGATCATTTCGTGCAAAAAAAATTTGGTCATGCTCTTTTGATATTTGCATGATTTATTCTCTGGGCAATTGTTTGTGTTGAGTTAGGAAGGCGATTCTGATCCAACCAAAGTAATCATGCATGGAATTCATGATATGCCACCATAGGGGCGCTGCTGTCCTTGGCGATTCTGGGGAGTTCAAGTCTTGTTTCGATGATCGGAAACATTCACGTTGAAAAGCTCGCCGAGTAGAATAAGTGTACCAAAAATTAGCTCAATCGGATATCATTTAGTACCTAATCGGAACATTTTTATCTTGAAGCGAATGCATCCAAAACACTAGATCAAACCCACTCAAATCCATTATTGCCGAGTTATATGTGTACCGATTAGGTACTAAATGATATCCGATTGAGCTAATTTTTGGTACACTTGTTCTACTCGGCGAGCTCTTCCACGTGAACGTTTCCGATCATCGAAACGAGACCGGAACTCCCGGGAATCGCCGGGGACAGCAGCGCCCCTCTGTCAAATGTAGGGCTGCTCAAAAAAATCAGTGAACCGTGAATCTGGTCCGGACCGAACCGATCCGTACCTTTTGGATTTTAACCGTGGATTAATGGTCAGGACACGGATTGAAAAAATAAAAAACCGTGACTTTTGGATCGGACATGAATTTTAATTTTGAAACCATGGATTAACCAATCCGGACCGTGAGATTTTTATTATATACAATTTTATCCCTTTTATAATTATAGTTATATAAATATTGTTAATTTAGCAGACTTACGGTTTGGTTGTACTGTTGTAGAAGTTATGGTTTGGTTGTACTATATATACTCTTTGTTTGTGAGTGAACTGGAAGTAACTATCTGCTATTGTCTTTGTGAGTGAACTGGAAGTAACTATCTGCTATCCTTTGTGGTAATATAAGTTTGTGCATTTGTTAGTTTAGTTATATAACTATCTGCCTTACTGCCTTTGTTTTTTTTATTGGGATTTCCAACTTTGAACTTTCTATTTAGTGCATTTGCTACTTGCTAGTGTCTTACTGCCTTTGTTTGTTGATTTTTTCGAATCCGCGGATTAATCCGGAACCGATCCGTGACTTGCGGTTTTGATTGGAACCGAACCGTGAGACTTTTGGATCGGACACGGATTGTATTTTCAAAAAACCGTGACTCGCGGATTAGGATTGGATTCATGCCAATCCGGAACGATCCGGACCGTGAGCACCCCTAGTCAAATGGTGCCTAATATTTTACCCACAAACTTCAAAGTTCTCTAGTACTTGTACTTAACAAAACGCTATCCAAAAATCCTTTGATTTTTGGTCAAGTGGGCTTGAGAAAACATTAAGTGCTTGTTGAGACTGCATGCATGTTTGAATCTCACGGAAGTTAAACATTCCAAAATTTGGAATTCTGTTATAAAGAAAAAGAAAAATAAAAAAGCTAACGTGGGCCGGGTTAAGTGAAACTTCTCCGGTTCAAAAAAAAAAAAAAAAGAAGTGAAACGTCTCCGTCACACGTCTACAGGTGACTTTGTACGGGTGAATTGTGTACAGGTTAATTAATGAATTGTGTACTAAGTGGTCCAAAAAATAAATATCTTGAGCAACCTAATGTGTTCGATTGGGTTCTCAGGGAACCCAGTTTTCAAAAACTAGTTTCTGACTGGTTTTCTAAAAAGTGACCCATGGTGAGTCTCTCCAACCTCTAACCCCATAAAATAATAATAATAATAATAATAATAATAATAATAGTGGCCCCACAGGAACAATAGTATACGAAAGTGATGGGTGAGGGAGGAAATGACACGTCATGGTTCAAAACCGGAAAAGGACCCCTGAATCTCGAGTGTGGGTGGTCCCCACCTTACAAATCTGTACGCAGGTTACAAAAAAAAAAAAGGGCAGAGAACAGTTTTTGAAAACCGAACAAGGCTGGGTTTTCGAAACCCAGTCTCAAAAACCCAAACGAACACGGCTGTTATCTGGCGTATGCCTCCACTCATAAATATCACCCATTACCCAAATAATATGAGCAAAAATAGAAAGAAAATTTTTTGGGGAAAAAAAAAAAAAAAAACCTAACCGGCGTATGCCTCCACATCATGATCAATTTGACTCATGAACGTAACGATTCATAAAAGTGAGGGTAACGATTCATAGTCTGGCCTCTCTCAGAATCTTAACGTAAACAAAGTGCATTGGATCTGGTACTCCAATATATATCACATTTGCACTATAACTCACGTATATATGAAACATATTGCACGAAAAAAACTCATTTTTTGAAAGTTACAATCAGAATTATTAAAAAGCCCAGATACATTTTCTTTTGATAAGAAATACAAGATACATGTCATTTCGTGATGTACCCAATTCCTGAAATTGCCCTTTAATCTTTACTATCTTCTTTAATTCTTTTGTTGGCAGCTGAACAATTAGGAATCAAAGAACTTATACCAGCATATCTGGATCCACATTTGCAAGATAAGGATCTTCTCACAGGTGTAAGCTTTGCCTCTGGAGCCACTGGATTTGACCCTCAAACACCTCTTCTAGTGGTACCTACATATGTGCCCCACATTTTCAATTCTTTCACAATAGTATCCTGTACATTATTCTTCACATTTTTTTAGATTACTGATTTTTTGTTACTGAAAAATACAGTCGGTAATTCCGTTGTCCGATCAATTGAAGATGTTCAAGGAGTACATTGGGAGGTTGAAAGCCATGGTTGGAGAAGAGAGAACAAACTTTATATTAGCGAACAGCTTATATTTAGTGGTAGCCGGCAGTGATGATCTTGCCAATACCTATTTCACAATTGGTATCAGGAGATTGCAGTATGGTGTTAATTCCTACACTGATCTTATGGTCCGAGGGGCTTTCGATTTCGTTAAGGTATGTTCCTCTCTCCATTGCTATCAACAATTTTTTGTCATAGAATAGGTACGTACGACATCACTTGTCTGAAAATCTCTTTTGTAATAGTGTTCTATCTTTTGACTGCATAGAGTTCAACACTCAAAAAAAAAAGTAGGCATTCAATTCCTAGTAATTCCAATCCAAGATTACACATTTCCAAAAGCAACTTACATAAAAGCTACACGCACAGATTGTAATAACCCGAAATTTCGTAGATAAAAATTTCGATTTATTAATTCGATTAGTTATTTTTAATATCGCTAAATGAAATAATTTATTATTTAGTTTAAATAATTTGAATGAAACTAGATTTAGTTTGTTTATTCCCTTTTAGTTATTTTTCCGCGCCGTAAAATCAACGCGTGCACACCGAGTATTTCACTACATAGCATCCGGAAGGCCTACTAATTTTCCCAACTCTTATGTTGTCCTATTTTGACTAGCCTTAGCCTATTTAAAACCCTAATTAGACATGTGTTCAATTTTGTCTTCCTACCAATTTTGACTTTACTAAACCTAATTTGTATTTTTTTGAATTAATGAGAAGAAAGAAAATTTGACTACTTAACAAGGTAGGCTACTTACCCAATTACAATCTTCTATAAATAGCTCACTCACCTTACTTCATTTCCTCACACCAAAATCTCCCAACTTCTCCACTTTGTGCTTTCTAGTGTTCTTGAATAAGTTCTTGAGTGTTCTTCTTGAAACTCATCCTAAACCACCACACTCCACCACCCTCGACCACCCCTAGATCTTAGAAAGGTTGAATAAGTTAGCAAGAAAGTGTTCGAGCAAAGGTCGACTAGTCGTTACGCCGCCGGAATTCAACTAGCTAATCGGCTTCCGACTAATCATCGGAATTAAGGTAGATACTTTATCTTAACTTTAGATTAGTATTTACTAGTTCATATTAAGGAGGTTATTATTTTGCTTAAACATGCCTA
This sequence comes from Vaccinium darrowii, assembly GCA_020921065.1. Classification (NCBI taxonomy): domain Eukaryota; kingdom Viridiplantae; phylum Streptophyta; class Magnoliopsida; order Ericales; family Ericaceae; genus Vaccinium; species Vaccinium darrowii. Next base: position 39,138,933 of record CM037152.1, on the reverse strand, counting down.
ATTATGATTAAACGTGATTATGTTGGTGATTAGTGATTTTATGAACAATTAGACTTTGAAAAACACACTTAGTCATTACTATGCACGATTTGAAATTGACTTATCAAAATGCACCGTTATAATGCCCGATGGACTTTTGGAAACCTAAAATATCCAGTTATAATGCCCGAATGAAAATGGACTTTTCAAATTTACGCCGTTATGCTGCCCAATTGATTTTTGGAAAATAGCCGACTAAACTTTTCTTAAAGCGACTTCAAAGTGTTTTGACTGTACTTGGACTGTTGAGATTAACCCAAGGCTAACACCCTTGAGGGTCTGTCAAAAAAGATATGCCTAGCGCTGTCTAAGAAAGGAATGGTGCCAGTAACTGCATTCGTGCGGCCATCCAGCCTGGGACTCTCCTGGTTATCTCATTTGTCTAAAGAAAGTCACCAACGAGATTTTATACCTAAAGTAACACGGTTATCGTGAAATATTTTTAGACGAAAAGTCTATCGTGAAACGATTTCTAAACGGAAGATTTTTATGTAATATGGCATGTGCATGTTTTTCGAGACGGTACGACACGATACGTTTTTCAAGAAAATGATCGATTGTTTTTACAAGAAATAGAGATGAGAATGAAAATGCTGTTGTAAATAAAATGCTGCCATTGGAGTCCCGCCTCAGTTCCCCGGTGTGAACTGGTGGTCAAAGCTCAATGGAACTATACTATAAACAATACTGCCATTGGAGTCCCGCCTCAGTTCCCCGGGGTGAACTGGTGGTCAAAGCTCAATGGAACTATACGGTAGTGCTGTTTGAAGTTTCTCCTCAAATTCCGCGGGTGAATTTGACGGTTAGAACTTACTCAGTACAACACATAGCAAGCGGACCTCATAAACAGACTGGTGGGGATTCAGTGATATGGGTAGCCGGGACTATGTCGTGTGTGACGCGGAGTTAGCGGACCTCATACTGCAGGAGTCAGTTTATGGGTGGCCGACCCTTCGAACGGAAAGGTTGGTGACCGTTAGAAAGGGGTTGTAGAACGGGCCAATAACTTTCGAGAGATGTAAGATGTTGACATGGTTGAAATTTGAAGAAGAATGCTGTTATGAGAAAATGATATGAGATACTGACACTGTACTCTGATTTTGTTTAAAGAAACGAGATACTGATACTGTACTCTGATTTTTATTAAAAGAAACGAGATACTGATACTGTACTCTGATTTTTATTAAAAGAAACGAGATACTGATACTATACTCTGATTTTTCTTAAAAGAAACGAGATACTGATTTTATTAAAGCTGCACTCTGATTTGATCTGATTTGATATTGATGCATTGACTCGCATGAACCTACTGTTTTGAGAAATGATTTTCAACTATTTACTTGCCACCTACAATATTGTTCTAGAATTGCTAGTTTAAAGTTGGGGTAAGGTATCTATTGAGCGTCCTCGCTCACGATTTGCCCTGGCATAATACCACGATGTTGCTTCGCAACTCTGCGTATTATGCTAGATTATCACGTTGGACAGGTGGACCTCTATGGAGAACACGGAGCCGGAGGAGCTGCCGAGATGGAGATCCACCAGGCGGAGAGATTTGCGGAGTCATAGAGTCCACCCGGTCTACCTTTTTGTAATCTGTGAAGGATAGATCATCTATATGTATTTTTGGTTATTATTATTACCGTTTAAGACCGACTTTAAATTGTAATAATAATCCATAACGTATCCCAAAAATGCGGGGTGTTACAAGTGGTATCAGAGCCCTAGGCTCAAACACTCGGCCTTGGGTAGAATGGGTAGATCACTTTTCGAGAGCGTAACCTGAATAAATGTCCGTACCTTGTACTTTTGCTTCTCTAAAAATATCATATTTGCTAACGGTGTAGTTATAGGCATATATGAGCCATTACCAAGCGTAGGGAAGCAAAACGTAAGAACACTTAGGATTTGACTGTTTATGACATGTGTCCTGCTCACATGTCAGTTTCAGTATAAATATGTACTCAAAGATAACGTTTAGCAGCAGTAAATCCTTTCCGAATTTAGATTTTAGCCGTAGTGTTGTGCTATTATTTTCAAAAAGGGTATTCTAGACTGAATTTCCCTACGAATTTCCAACTCTAGAATGGCAATTATGCGTAACAATGGTGAGGGCTCGTCCAACGGAACCAACGGTAACCCTGACTTCACATAACTCGTTCAAGCCTTCATTGCTGCGCTCAACGCAAACTGACCCCCACCTAACAACCCACCTGGACCAATGACCCGTACTCAAGCGATGAACGAATTCTGTAAAAGACGACCACCCGTCTTTCATGGCGAACCTAACCCTACTTTAGCCGAAGCTTGGCTGAAAGAGATCAAGGTAATCCTTAGCACCTTAGGAGTCAACCAAGACAACCACTGTGTAGCTCTCGCTGCTTACCAACTCCAAGGAGAGGCTCGATATTGGTGGGAGCTGATTGAAGCCGCCTATAACATCGAAACCATGACCTTTTAGGAGTTTGAGAGCATATTTCTGGATAAGTACTTTCCTGCTCCTATTAAGCAGGCAAAGATTCAGGAGTTCCAGAACCTGTAGCAAGGTTCGATGTCAGTGACGCAGTATGTCGCTAAATTTGAGGAACTGTACCGCTATGGCCGTGCCATTGCCCCGACTGAGGAGGACAAGGTCCGAAAGTTTGAATGGGGACTTGGCTCGACTCGCAAGATTGTGATGGGAATGGGCTATACTTCCTATGCTGAAGCGGTAAAATGTGCCCTAAGGATGGAAATGGAGGACGTTGACTTTCGGGCTAAACGTCAAGGAAGTAGTTCGGCAGGACCCATCAGGACGGTGCAGAACAACAACGATCGTGGGCCCTACCCAGCCAAAGTTAACCCTGCTCAGATTAACACCCAGCCTTGGAAAAGGGGTGACCGAAGGCAAGGACCGTCGGGATCAGCACACGACAACCCAACAATCCGATGCTTTAACTGCCAAGCCTTTGGGCATATCAGCCGTAATTGACCTAGGACAGTAGGACCCATAGATTTTGGATATCAGCAGCCCCAGCAATATCAACAGATTGACTTTGCCAATCCGAGCTTTGGGAAGCAACCTATACAATAGAATACTAGGCCAGAAAAGAAAGCATGTCGAGAATGTATTTCCCTTGAATGCTCCGAATGAAGTTGACCAGATGACCGAGAAGATTAGAACCTAGCCATAGTTAGATTTTTAAATAAAATGTTGTTTTCACTTCTAGTATGAGAGGTTAACCTTTTGCAGTATTATAAGTAAACCTCGGTTGTAAGCAAACCTACAAGTCTGTCGGTTGTAGCAATAAAGCGAGTATTTAGTAAACCTTGTTGTACTTCCTTTAGCACCATTCTCACATTTTCACTTAACACCACAACACAATTTCACACAAGGACTTGCTTTCTCTTAGCTTATGACTATGCCGATGAGCCGTCTTTTCCACCGTCCTGGCACGCTACCACCTCGACTGCCACACAACCATCACTACCGGTACCTTCTCCAGGACCATACGCTAGACTCTATCCTATTACTGTTTAGTACCTGCGTTCAAACTTTATTTGACATTGGAGCATCGTGTTCGTTTATAGCAGCTGCATGCGTATCTACGCTAGGATTAGACACTGAACCCCTAGAGAACCAGATGACAATAGCATCACCTTTAAGCGCTAGTTTACCAGTTAATCTAATCTGTAGAGGCTGCGAGTTAGAAGTAAGTAATATTCGACTAACTTGCAATTTACGCGTGATCGAGATGGTTGACTTCGACTTAATTATGGAGATTGATTGGCTGTCAACTCATCGAGCTGTCGTTGATTGCCATCAAAAGATAGTAACGGCTTTCACCCTGATGGGACATGCTTTCATTTTAAGGGGGATAGACAGGTTGTGAATTCGGCGACTCGACACTCGTAGTGGCAGAACCAACTGTTTGGATGGCTAGCTAGTCTCCAGTTAGAAGAATCTGACCGAGAAGAGTTAGGACTGCCACACATCGTCTGTGACTATGCTGACATGTTTCATGACAATCTACCTGGATTAACCGCCACAAAGATAGATCAATTTTACCATCAAGCTTCAACCTAGAACCGCCCTAATTTCGATAGCCCCATACCATATAGCGCCGACAGAACTGAAGGAATTGAAGACCCAACTACAAGAGTCGTCAGAGAAATGATACATCAAACCGAGTACTTCACCATGAGGAGCACCTGCACTGTTCGTGAAGAAGGAAGAAGGAACCTTACGGCCACCCTTGTCGATCACAAGTTGTTGGATTGACGCCGGAGAGATAGGATTACTAGAACCTGAAATGCTTAGAGACACGACCGAGAAGATTAAGCCTATCTAACAGAGACTGCTTACTGCACAGAGCCGCCAGAAGAGTTATGACCCTTGTCGTTCAAAGAGGGAGACCACGTGTTTCTAAAAATAAAAAAAAAAAAAAAAAAAATTTCGGCCCCGAAGAGGAGTAATTAGATTCAGGAAGAAAGGGAAGCTTTCTCTGCGATATATCGGCCCATTTGAGATTTTGGAGAAAATTGAACAAGTGGCCTACCGATTAGCACTCCCGCCACAGATACCGAGTGCATAACGTTTTTCACGACTTCATGTTAAGGAAGTATCTCGCCCTGCCAAAACACGTGTTAAATTAGGAATATCTCGACATAAATGAGGACGTAACTTTTAAGGAAGAACCAATTGAAATCCGGGACAGCATGGAGAAGCGTATCCGCAACAGAACCATTCAGTTAGTACGAGTATTATGGAAAGATCAAGAAATAGAGGAAAAACCTTGGGAACGGGAAGAAGCCATGAGAGCCAACTATCCACAATTGTTCCCATCTGTTGACTAATTCGAATTTCGAGGACGAAATTTGTTAAGGGGGATAGGTTGTAATAACCCGAAATTTCGTAGATAAAAATTTCGATTTATTAATTCGATTAGTTATTTTTAATATCGCTAAATGAAATAATTTATTATTTAGTTTAAATAATTTGAATGAAACTAGATTTAGTTTGTTTATTCCCTTTTAGTTATTTTTCCGCGCCGTAAAATCAACGCGTGCACACCGAGTATTTCACTACATAGCATCCGGAAGGCCTACTAATTTTCCCAACTCTTATGTTGTCCTATTTTGACTAGCCTTAGCCTATTTAAAACCCTAATTAGACATGTGTTCAATTTTGTCTTCCTACCAATTTTGACTTTACTAAACCTAATTTGTATTTTTTTGAATTAATGAGAAGAAAGAAAATTTGACTACTTAACAAGGTAGGCTACTTACCCAATTACAATCTTCTATAAATAGCTCACTCACCTTACTTCATTTCCTCACACCAAAATCTCCCAACTTCTCCACTTTGTGCTTTCTAGTGTTCTTGAATAAGTTCTTGAGTGTTCTTCTTGAAACTCATCCTAAACCACCACACTCCACCACCCTCGACCACCCCTAGATCTTAGAAAGGTTGAATAAGTTAGCAAGAAAGTGTTCGAGCAAAGGTCGACTAGTCGTTACGCCGCCGGAATTCAACTAGCTAATCGGCTTCCGACTAATCATCGGAATTAAGGTAGATACTTTATCTTAACTTTAGATTAGTATTTACTAGTTCATATTAAGGAGGTTATTATTTTGCTTAAACATGCCTAATTATGATTAAACGTGATTATGTTGGTGATTAGTGATTTTATGAACAATTAGACTTTGAAAAACACACTTAGTCATTACTATGCACGATTTGAAATTGACTTATCAAAATGCACCGTTATAATGCCCGATGGACTTTTGGAAACCTAAAATATCCAGTTATAATGCCCGAATGAAAATGGACTTTTCAAATTTACGCCGTTATGCTGCCCAATTGATTTTTGGAAAATAGCCGACTAAACTTTTCTTAAAGCGACTTCAAAGTGTTTTGACTGTACTTGGACTGTTGAGATTAACCCAAGGCTAACACCCTTGAGGGTCTGTCAAAAAAGATATGCCTAGCGCTGTCTAAGAAAGGAATGGTGCCAGTAACTGCATTCGTGCGGCCATCCAGCCTGGGACTCTCCTGGTTATCTCATTTGTCTAAAGAAAGTCACCAACGAGATTTTATACCTAAAGTAACACGGTTATCGTGAAATATTTTTAGACGAAAAGTCTATCGTGAAACGATTTCTAAACGGAAGATTTTTATGTAATATGGCATGTGCATGTTTTTCGAGACGGTACGACACGATACGTTTTTCAAGAAAATGATCGATTGTTTTTACAAGAAATAGAGATGAGAATGAAAATGCTGTTGTAAATAAAATGCTGCCATTGGAGTCCCGCCTCAGTTCCCCGGTGTGAACTGGTGGTCAAAGCTCAATGGAACTATACTATAAACAATACTGCCATTGGAGTCCCGCCTCAGTTCCCCGGGGTGAACTGGTGGTCAAAGCTCAATGGAACTATACGGTAGTGCTGTTTGAAGTTTCTCCTCAAATTCCGCGGGTGAATTTGACGGTTAGAACTTACTCAGTACAACACATAGCAAGCGGACCTCATAAACAGACTGGTGGGGATTCAGTGATATGGGTAGCCGGGACTATGTCGTGTGTGACACGGAGTTAGCGGACCTCATACTGCAGGAGTCAGTTTATGGGTGGCCGACCCTTCGAACGGAAAGGTTGGTGACCGTTAGAAAGGGGTTGTAGAACGGGCCAATAACTTTCGAGAGATGTAAGATGTTGACATGGTTGAAATTTGAAGAAGAATGCTGTTATGAGAAAATGATATGAGATACTGACACTGTACTCTGATTTTGTTTAAAGAAACGAGATACTGATACTGTACTCTGATTTTTATTAAAAGAAACGAGATACTGATACTGTACTCTGATTTTTATTAAAAGAAACGAGATACTGATACTATACTCTGATTTTTCTTAAAAGAAACGAGATACTGATTTTATTAAAGCTGCACTCTGATTTGATCTGATTTGATATTGATACATTGACACGCATGAACCTACTGTTTTGAGAAATGATTTTCAACTATTTACTTGCCACCTACAATATTGTTCTAGAATTGCTAGTTTAAAGTTGGGGTAAGGTATCTATTGAGCGTCCTCGCTCACGGTTTGCCCTGGCATAATACCACGATGTTGCTTCGCAACTCTGCGTATTATGCTAGATTATCACGTTGGACAGGTGGACCTCTATGGAGAACACGGAGCCGGAGGAGCTGCCGAGATGGAGATCCACCAGGCGGAGAGATTTGCGGAGTCATAGAGTCCACCCGGTCTACCTTTTTGTAATCTGTGAAGGATAGATCATCTATATGTATTTTTGGTTATTATTATTACCGTTTAAGACCGACTTTAAATTGTAATAATAATCCATAACGTATCCCAAAAATGCGGGGCGTTACACAGATCATCTGTGCACAGATCGGTGTGTGGAATCTACTTCAAGGTTCCACAAAAACAATGTGAGCCGTTCATTAATTTTAAAATAATTGGGTGTCCCTGAAAAAATTCAACTCAATCGAATAACTATAAGTGTCGGATCCAATCTTTCAATTTTTCGTTTATAATTCAAGATTCTAAACACTGAATGAACTTTTTACGAGAAATTGAAGGATTTGATCAAGCATCTATATTTATTCAATTGAGCTGAATGTTTTTCAAAGACCCTCAACAAATTCTTCTAAAATTAATGAATGGATTAGATCATTTGTGTGAGGCCCAAAAATAGATCCCACATATCGATCTGTGCACAATCTGTGCACATATGGTTTGTGGGTGTAGCAAGGTTCAGCATCTTAAGATAGATGCCAAGTGTGGAAACCTAAGTTACACTCCGCGAGCATTAGCACGAGCATGTGAGCGTTCTTCTAAAACATTTTAAACTACAAAAATTCATGAGAATAATAAGTAAAATTAAAGTATAAGGGTAAAGTGATGATTGAAAGCGTGACCGATGTCTACCATTGAATGATTATGTTGAAGGATTATGCACAAAATTTTGAGCTGGTTTCGCTGTGTGCACAAAATGTTCATAAAGGTGTTGCCTGTACGAACATTTTGTGAGTGATGCCCAGTGGTCACGACTCACGAGTGGTGGCCTAGATGAAAGTCCTTGTTAGGATGGGGTCCATCTTTTTAGTATATTTAGGGGTTGTTTCACTAATAAAAAATAATTTTTTCCAAAAATCAAGACAAGATTTTTTTCGGAACATCACATAAAAAACCGTGAAAAAATAGTTTATTCAAAAAATACCCTAGCGAAACACCCCCTTACTAACCAATCCGTACATGGAGGAATTTTTGTGTGTGCGTATATACAAGCAAAAAATCTAAACTAATCTAATCTAACAACATCACACGCCCTTAATGGAACTTGAACAATGGCCACCACTAAGAGAGGCATTGAGCCATGCCGTTGAGCTAAGAGCTCTTTGGCCAGGATTTTCTTTTGTTTACTCCTTTTTTTTATTGGAAGAGTATAGGAGTATTTTTGCATTGGGTCTTTCTATTGACAGCTCACTGAATTGACAATAGGACAAGAAGAAGATTTAAAAACACACTTCAGTGTATTTTGCTCCCTTTCTTTACACTTTTACACATTTCAATACATTTTTTAAATCTTAAGGACAGTTCAGTGAGCTCATTTTAGAATTTTCCTTATTTGTGACCAGAAAATAGTACTTATTTGTTAATATTGTGCAAAAAAATTGTTAAGTACTTGTTTGTTTTTGTGTGAAGGAACTGTATGAATTGGGGGCGAAAAGGATTTCCCTTTTTGGCGTTGCTCCGATAGGGTGTTTGCCGTTGCAGAGAACACTCGCCGGTGGAATAGCAAGAGAGTGTAATGAGTTTTACAACCAGGCAGCGCAATTGTTCAACGCCAAGGCATTGGCTGCGATGAGTTCCTTGAAGAGCAGTCTCAATGATGCCAAAGCTCGGCTCATATATATTGACATATATACCCCTCTCCTTGACCTGATCCAAAATCACGAGAAATATGGTATTGTCATGCACCCATGTATCCATTATATAGAAACTAGAAAATTTGTCTCGATTAACAAGCCAAGCTGATCATGAAAACATAAAAGTTTTTCGAAATATGCTCAAATTTAATTACAAACTAGTAGCTTTCATCAAATTTAGCTTCACTTTTTTTTAAGTATCATCAAATTAAAATGTACACAAGTTCAAGCTTAGTGTATTTATATAACAAGCCATTCCATTTTTAAATGAGCTTTTTTATGGTATTGAACACAGATAACATGGTTCATTTATAAGTAATAACCTCCCGTTTTCTAATTCTTGGTTTTGTTCCGTAATGACTGACTTAAGTTAAAATGGCTTTACCACTTTAAGTCAGTAAGCTAAAGATAGGTCATTCCACTAACTTTGAAAAACCTGCTTGGAATGACCCGACTTAAGATTGTCATTTCACATTCCCACCCAATCTGAGTTTGAAAAAATTGCTTGGACCCGTTGTGGAACATGTCTTTGTGCGTCTTTTGCGAATCTTAAGTCAGATGTTGCGGAACGGGGATAATGTCATGGTATACAAAGAAGAGGTACTTGGCAAATTTGACCTAGTTGTCTTTTATTTTGATTTGTTGTAGGATTTGTGGTTGCGGATAGAGGGTGTTGCGGCACTGGAACCATAGAAGTGACTATGTTATGTAACAAAGATAGTGGAACGTGTCCGGACCGCTCAGTGTACCTATTCTGGGACAGTTACCATCCGACGGAGAGAGGATATACGATCCTCGTGAATCGAGTCTTAGGACAGTACCTCAACCAATTGACATAAGAGGGCTGCTATTCCCTCGTGATCAACTCTTGTTATTCCATTCACTCAGGGGTTGTCAAATAATGGTCCTTCACAAATATTTGAAGTTCTAGCTATCGTATTTTAATTCATTTTGTTTGTGCCCATTATGCTCTTTATTTTCGGTGTTTATTTGTCCACCAAATTTTTATTTTGTACGGAGGATTAAACTGATCTCCATGTTCTTTTTTTTTTAAATAAAATGAAACATCTACTTTGTGTTCCAAGCTTCAAATTTACTAATTGCCATTTGACATGGGCTTTTGTTTAGTCTAATGTGATTTGCTAGATACTGTAATTCTTTTGGGCTCAGGGTATTTCTGCCTTCTTATATTGTTTAATTGTTCTGATGAGTAGGTTAAATAATTGTACTTACGGAAAAAAAAAAAAACTTTAACGAATTACTTTTAAGGGGGGAAATCTTTCATGAATTTTTTCGAAAGAGAATTGGATATATTTGTAATCGAATCTTGGATTATATTGAAAATAAATTAAGGTCATAGTTGCATCACTGAGCTTAATTACACCCAATTAGGTTAGCATCTGGAATAACTATCGTTTATATTACGGAAGCCCCAAAATTAACCCCACCGACACCTTATCGCAATGATCTGAATCGGTCATCTGAAATGATCTAGGCCCTTGTTTTTTTTTCACTAAAATTTAATTTATGACATACCAATCGATGCCGGGTCAAACTGATTTTTTACATACACACACTACTTTGTGGACCCTACAAGATGACCGGTCCGGATCATTGAGATGAGGTACCAATGAGGCTCCCAAAGGAACTTCCGTAAACCCCCCTTCAGGAGGGTCCGTAAAAAATACAGCCTCACTTTAAAATTGGATAGCAATTTAACATAAATGATTAGGCACAAGCACAACTAGTCAAGACTCATCAATTGAAAAGGCCATGACCCCCACTGTACAAGCTATTGTTTGCATGGATTTAAGGTTTGTTTGGATAGGGACTTGATGGAGCCCATTCCACCCACAAATGGGCTGACTCGTTTATTGCCCCTACAATCAAAATTAAGATAATGATTTTCATACTGTATTTTTTAGGAGTGATATAGATCCACACTCTTTCTTATTTTTATTCTTGTAAATTTATCATGTGATCATTTCATAAGTTCACTTTTTCACACATCAAAATTATAATTATGAGAGGAGAACAATATGCACATTACAAATATTAAAACAGTTAATGAAAAAGTTCATATATTACATGACTAGCTTACATATGTTCTTTTTATAAGGGAGATTAATTATTTGGATTTAAGTCAAGTTATTTATTTATTTATTTTTGTAACTGACGCAAGTACTGGACTAGTAGTCAAGTGGGACGTACCACGTACTCTCATGCATTTGACAGAAGTTCAGATCTTACTAACTATAACTATAACTATAACTATAACTAACAATGCTAACTTTTGCCGAGGGAAAATAAGAAAAAACCTAAGGAGACATGATAATTACTTATTTGAAAGAGGATAAGGTGGGGCTGACAGTTACAACTTACAAGTCTATTGTTGTTGATAAATTAAGAACAGCAAATGAAACACCTATTGTGCAATGTGGCATAGCTCTCTTAATGGGATTGGTTGAGAAGCCAAGCCAAAGATGTGGAACCACTTGCACACAGTTGTACAATGACAATTGATGCTCATTACTTTCCTCTCCTTTTGGTCTTTGTGTGCAGGTAGGATTTTGTTTCATCAACTTTAATACAGCAGTCACCATTCAACAACACATATGCGGCTACCCAACTCTTTGTTGGAGAGCATCTCCGGTGGGTGTGTCTGTTAATTACTTATATAATAGATATATTTAAAATGGACTCATTTATTTATATTACAACGGAGAGCGGTTTTTCTCCCAGTCATATTTTTTGTCCCAGTCATCATATTACATTTTATCCCTCTCAATGCCAACTCACTCTCTCTCTCTACCCTTTTCCTCTACCGGCCCACTACACCCAAAATTTCAAACTACATTCTCTCTCTCCCTTTTTCGAAATTCAAACCACATTCTCTCTCATTACCTCCTCTCCTTCCCCTTCTTTGAAATTTGAAGGACTATAAAGATCAGGTACGAGCATGTGCATTAAATGCTCAAGCCGTGCCTTCAGGCACGAGCATGCACTAGATGTGAACCACTTGCACACAGATGTACAATGATAATTGATGTTCATTACTTTCCTCTCCTTTTCTTTTGAACAGCCATTACTTTCCGCTCCTTTTGGTCCTTGTGTGCAGGTGGGATTTTGTTACATCAACTTTAATACAGTAGTCACCATACAACACCACATATGCAGCTACCCAACTCTTTGTTGGAGAGCATCTCCGGTGGGTGTGTGTTAATTACTTATAAAATATATATTAAAAATGGACTCATTTATGTATATTAGGGATGTGTTAGTTTAGAAATGCAACAAGTACCACAATAGTATAATTATGTAGTGGATAAAGGGATAAATCTATGGGTAAAGAATTACATGTACAGATTTTATACAAATCAGTTGCTTTGGGTCCATTCCAGATTCTACACAGATGATCGGAGCCGCCGTTTATGTTTTTCAAAATAATGTTTACTAATTTCTCGTAAAAAAAATTAGCTTAATCGGATATCAGTATATGCTCTACCAGTTCATCTAGTTTACCGATATCCGATTGAGCTAATTTTAACGGGGTACTAGTAAATATTATTTTGAAATATATGAACGGCTCTGATCATCTGTGTCGGATCCGGAGTTGGCCCAACACAACAGATCTGTACAAAATATGTACATTGAGTTTGTACGAGTACTACTGTCCGTGATATATACATATTTGTATCTGCACAAAGCTAAGGGATCCCGCACACAGCTATGGTGCGGACCTCCCCTCTCTCGATCGAATTTTGATGATCTGAACTGTTCATTGTGTTTAAAACATGATTTTAGTTTTATGAAAAACTGCTTGGATCAAGTCTTTTCGGTCTTTTTTTTTTTGCCGATTTCACGCGGAGACCCTTAAAAACATGTTTAAACACATTGAACGGTTCGAATCATCAAATTTCGATCAGGAGAGGGGAGGTCCGCACGCAAGCAAAGTGAGAGATCCCTTATTAGATCATTGGTGTTTGTATCCATATTTATTACATTGCATAATAATAATAATAATAATCTTCTCTCTTCTTTATCCTCTTTCTCTCTTTCTCTCTCCTCTATCTCATTTTTCAAGTGTGTTAAGTAGTTAACCAAACGTGGCAAACGTGGCACACTAATTCATAGCACACACCTAAACTAGCACACTTTAATACACAAGATAGCACAAGCATTGTAACACTTAAAACACACATTTATTTGTTAGTTCTTAGCACACCACCCTAATACAATAGATAGCACAGCCATCGAAGATGGATGCAGTACCTTATGGTACCATATTTGCACATTACTGGACTAGGATCAAAATAGGCCAATAATGTTGTATAAGATTTCATATTAAAAGCTTCAAGATGTTGACATGGTATCCGTAAGGATTTGATCCTTATATCTGAGGTTCTAAACATGTGATATCCATCCCACATCGCCAATAAATAAGGATGTTGAATTGTATTAGATAATGACCCTATTAACTTGTTATTTGTTACAAGTGGAATCAAAGCCTAAACTCATTGAAAGTGTGGGGCAGGTCCTGCAAGGAGACGTGCTTGGGAGAGCCCGACAAGGAACGAGCTTGAGTGGGTCCCACAGGAGAAGAGCTTGAGGAACTTGATGTGATTAAGCGGGTACTTATTCCACATCGCTTGGTGAGTGGAAGTTGTTGGACAACAGGAAGCAATAAGAATGTTTAGATATTAAGTGGGCGAGATATATTGTGATATCTATCCCACAACACATCGAATAGACATAGGAATATGTTGAATGGTATATTACTTAACACTGATCAGCTTCTATTGACCTAAGTTACAATTTTTGAGTCATGTGGTTAGGCTAAAGTTTAGTATGTCAACTTATGCGTGTCGTACAAAAACTTTTAAGTGATTTCAACTCTTGTGGGAAATGGCAATTCCACACTATAATTTTGCAGATAAGGCCCTGTTTGGTAAGGGGATTGGCCTTATAATTAAATGGGCCCTTAATTTTTTGTTTGGTGTGAGACAGAGGGTGAGATTGTTAATCCTATTGCTAATCCCCCAAATTGGGGGTATTATAGGAAACCCATGAGAGCTCTTCTTGTAAATGACAGTTCCAACATTACTGTGAGGCAAGGTCTTGTTTGATAAGAGATTTGGTAGGGGAATTGGACTAATAAATAGTCCCAAGGTCCCCTTAGTTCTTTGTTTGGAGTGAGAAAAGAGGGGTGGGATTGTTAATCCTATTGGATTACTAATCCCCAAATTGGGGGTATTATAGGATACCCTAGGAGGTGGTATTGAAAATTTTTCGGGGAATTCTATACACCCCCTCTTTTCTCAGTACATATACCAAAAAAAAACTTTAAGAAGGTGTGTCGTTTCCATCTTGGACCCACCTTAATTATCCAAGATGTCTATTGTAAGAGGGGAAAAACTCACGAAGTTATTTCCGTGCTCTTATGAGATCAAATCCTCTTCAAATGGAGCGACCCCGACCCTGCAACACAAACGAACTGTCAGAGCACCCCCGCCTCTAGGCGGCAAGGGCCCTCCGATGGCTAAGTTAGTATTGACGAATTGGGGGATTAATGAAACGAGTGTATAAGTGCCAGATTAGGTTTAAGCATACCTCTAGCGTTTTGGAGTCATCTCCTTATATAGGCGATTAGCTTGTATTTGCATTCCTTGTGGAATTCTTCTCTGTATGGAATCCTTCCAAGCTTAGGATTCTTCCTTATTGGGCAGCGTAGCCTGCATGATTCTGTATCCTTATTCGATAAGGATTCTTGCCAAGATGGCCGCATATTGCTCGTCTGGAGCTTTACCCTACATGGGAGTTCGCTCCTTGTTAAGTAAGTGGACTGGCTTTCCATCTCTGAGTAAGATTGTGCTTATCTTCACAAGCTCAACTGATTCTGGGAATATCTTCGAATATTTCCTCCTTTCTTTATCTTCACAAGGTAAGGCTGCTACTAGGGTTTCTCATGTATCGGGTCGTTCCTTCTGCGTTGTCCGACGAGCAGGTGGACTTGGGCACTTACTGAATTATGGAGATTTTGGTCGTCGTTGTACTATTTTGTGTCTCCTTCCTCGGGCATGTCACGTGGTAGCTCTGGACGAGCTATTCTGTTCGTCTTTCGTATCTATTGGAAAATACCCCACACAATTGCTCCCCAGCTTCTGGTTGTCCATGCATGTTCACGCATGACGAGCTGAAGCTAAACAATGAGCAGTTTCTGTTATGCATATCTTTTCGTACCGTCATTACGCTTCGTACCGTTGTGCCTGCCACGTGTCAGCTGTTGCGCAGACTCTCCAAGCGGTAAGTCTATGACTACAGGCGTGAGCGTAACTTCCGAGGCACCTTTCCGTCGTCCGGGTGGCATGAATTATTGCACCCTTTTAATTACCGATTTGACATTAACCCACCTTTTTGCGGAAAGTCGTGAAGAACCAAAACGTTGCCGTTTTAGGTGACGTCAGCAAGCACCATTTTGAATTTGAGAAGGTATAAGACGTTTCCCAGTCCTCCCTTTTTTCCATATTCGTATTGTTTTGTGAGAGTTGTCGAGAGTGCTACTGTCGTTGTGTCCTTTGAGTTGCCCCCTTTACAGACTTCCCTTTCGCCGAAAAAGACTTTCTCCGGCCATCGTCGGTTGCCTGTACGTTTCTTGCAACCCTTCTCCGTTCTTCTAGCACAGTTGTCTTAGGGTTTTCTTGTTCCTGCATCGTTTTTCTGCCATGGGTAGATTTAGGGGTCTTTGTGATAATGAGGTCCATATAGAGGCCCTCCGCCGTCGCTATGAAGTCCTCGGATGACGTCGATCTAGCCCTAGGCCCTCCTGCTGCTGATACCCATGACCAGACTGAGGACAGGATTCACGTTCCTCTCCTAGCCGTTGTGGAGGGTGGCGTTAGGTTTCCTTTGCACCCTCTGCTAATCGAGATTTGCAATATCTGCCGCCTTACCCTTCTCCAACTCTGTCCCAACTTCTACCGTGTGGTTATGGGAGTCGTGGCCCTTAATAGACTTTTGGGCACAAACCTGGGATGGTATGACATCCGCCGCCTTTACAGTGTCTGCCCCACCACCCATGGGACGTACTACCTCAAGATTCGTGATAAAGACCGTCGTTTAGTGACCGATCTTTCCAATTCTTGTCGTGGGGAGAATGATGACTTTTTGATTGTGACTGGGAACTTCTTGCCCAGGGATGAGGGTGGCAATGTCGTGGGGCCTCCGTGCCCCCATACTTTTGGGCGTACACGTCGGTTTTGCTCTTTTTGCCCCTTCTTGATTTCTTTATTGTGGTAGCCTTTTCCCTGTTGCTCATTACGTTTACTTCTTTGTACAGCGGCGAACATCAACGAGGGTCACCTGGTGGTGCATGACGATGTTCACCTTCTCGATATCGAGAGAGCACTAAAGTTTCCGGGCATCAGGGGGATCGATCCAGAAGGGCTAGGTCGGGCTGCACACGTTTTGCTGAAGTACAATCCCTCCTACCGTGGTGGTGTCCGTATAAGTGAGGCCTCTACTACTGCCAGGAATCTTCGTAGGGGAAGAGGTCGCGTTGGGGTAAGGCGTTCTCCTATTCAGAAGCTTTTTCTCCGTAATCAAGTTATCCGTGCTTCTCGTACAAACATCTATCTTGGTATTGACTCGTCTTGTAAAAATATTCAGAGTGATTTGTCTGGAGAGAGTACTAGCAGTGTTCCTGTGAGAGACCAATCCCCTGTTTCAACCATGCCGAGAGTTGTGCCCGATTTTTCTGACTTCATAACCCTTGATGATGACGAATCCCCTATCCAGTTTCTTAATCCTTTGGGAGCTTCCTCTTCTGCTCGCCCCCCTTCTCCTCCTCCTCCTCCTCCTGAGCAAAGGGATCTTGACACTGCTCTGGAGAAGAGGCCCAGAGAAGAGTCAGTCCCTGTTCCAAACCCTCCTCAGCAGCGTCGTCGTACTACCAGGAGTTCCTCTGCTCAGCCACCTCCCCCAACTCCTGAGCCTGAACCTGAGTCTGAAATGGCCGTTTGGAACCCTCCTTTTCATCGTGGTACCCAGCCTATCCTTACCACTGATAGTTGTGACAATGCTGATGTTGCTCTAGCTGTTGGTCGAGCTGTTTTGCTCCCTGGGGATGTTGAGAGAGAGACTAGATCCAGTTACCTCAAGCTCTTGAAAAATGGCTTTCAGCATCACATCAAGGTATGGACTTGATTGTTTCGTTCTTGTGGTGTTCTGTGTTAGGGGTTCTTTCTTTTTAACATATTGTTTCGTTGAATGTTTGTGACGAACTGCAGTCCATGCAACTCATGTACGTCGCTTGCGACCGTGCTACTAAGGATAACAGAACAATCTCCGGTGTTAACGCACAACTGAGGACTGAGAATGACGAGCTGAAGGTCAGTGCTAATCGTCTAATCAATGCCAACCATCTGATGACAACTGAGAACGAGAAGATGAAGGAAGAGCTGGCTTCGTTGAAGCGTCGTGTAGGTGAGTCTGACCGCAATTTTAGCGATGCCATGACCAGACTTGGGCTTTTGGAGACTGAGCTATCGAACGCTCAGAGGATCAAGGCAAATTTGGAGGCTGAATTGACTGTTGCTCAAGCGTCTTCTGATCAGGCCTACAATTAGAGGGTGAATGATACGAAGATGAAGTTTAAGGCCCAGTTGCCGCAATTCGAAGAGCTGTTCTTTGCCAGAGGTTGGAAGGCATGCTTGACCAAACAGGATGTTGACAGACGGGATACAATTTGGACTGAGATCGAGTACCCCAGACGCAGGGACGTTGCTCCCCAGAATGCTGTTGTGCCAAGCCAGAGTGCAGTTGTTGACCCCAGCCAGAAGGAAGCTAGTGGCAACACATCCGTCCCTGACAAGCAGCAGGTTGAGCTCCCCTCTTCTGGTGGTGATGGTTCAGGTAACATTTCTGCCACTGAGGTCCATGAGGCCCAGTGAAGAGGCCTTGTGCCTGTTTGATCCGTTTTATCACAACTCTTGACATTCCTTAACTTTTGTTCGGTACTTTAACACAATTTTTGGTCCCATGCCCTGCGTGGCTAATTGGACGAGTTGACCCTGCGTTGTCTTGTATTTTCGAAACTACAGTAGTTACACTCTTCATGGTGTTAGGTGGGCTGGAGTCTGAGTTGCCCATTGACGTGACTTGTTTTATATTAATTCTGCATGTCCTGGTTGCACTTATTTATGCAGCAACGGCTGAGTAATCTGTGTACAGGTACGAGGGGTGCAAGTTTGGGTCTTGCTTTTGACCCTTCTATTGCTTTGACCGGTGGTTTGCACCGTTGAGGTGTGCATTTAACGTTCATGCATGCAATCAAAACTACATAGGACAAATATTTTGGAACCCAGGCGTTCCTGCATTTAGTTAGATACAAGATAAATAACTTGGAACTCAGGTGTTCCTGCACTTGGTTAGGTATAAGATAAACGACTTGGAACCTAGGTGTTCCTCCATGAAATTAGAAGTAAGCGAACATTTGGAACCTTGATGTTCCAGTACTTAGTCAAATTTGTATGGAGCAAACGCCATAAATTGTGTCTAACTTTGGAATACAATGGCATTATTGCAAGCATAATCTTCTTGGACAGGTTCTGACTCCTTCTCTTCATCAACATTTGATCTGTCAACCTGTTTGGTTCTTTTACTTCTTTGCAATGGAAATTGATTGTGTGCGAGCGTGCCAGAGAGAGTTTCAATCTCCTCCCTCAGATTAACTTTGGAAAAACCAAATCTAATCAGGCGATTGTGTTTTATTGGTTCAATTACCTCAATTAAGAGGATTTTTTCAACAAGTGAAGAAATATAAACCAACAAACTTAGGAAATCGAAGAACAAAAAAGAAACAAGATACTTCGATTAATAAATCAAAGGTAAACTTACTTCGAAATTGTCTCCAACTTCAGATACAAGAACTTCGAACGGGTGATTGTTACAGGAACAATCGAGATTAATCCTAACTACTTCCTAAACTACTTCCTAAACTACTTCGAACTGAGTTCGAGATCCTAAACTACTTCGAACTGAGTTTGAAATCCTAAACTACTTTGCCAATGAACAAACCAAGCATCAGTTTTTTGATAGCTGTTTGTTGAAGATTTGTCCGGGCTTTTCACTCTTCAATTTCTTCTATTTATAGATGCTGCTTGCAGTTTGAACTTCCCACTCAATAAATTTGAACTTTGGCTTGCTTCGAACTCCAACTTCCACTCTTCGGGTTGGCAGTTGTTTCCTCCTCCACGTCTGAACTTGAATCTTTCTAATTCTTCCTCAAAAAGCTTTGATTTTGAATCCGTGCAATTGTTTCAACAAACTCAAATGATTAAACAATAAGGTGAATAACTGCCTTTTGATAAGTATTCCACGTGTTATAACTGCCAATTTTCCTTGTTTCCCAAGTTCACACGTGGAATTTATGTGTTTAGCAGTTAATATCATGGCTTCAAAATCAACCTTTACGTCAACAATGGCTTGTAACTGCCAATAACCGCTTCTTATCTTTGAACACAATACGACATCGTATTTAATCATTTATATTCCTTTAATCCAGTGTGTCTTTATCGACAGGTAATTGCCAACGTTTGGCATTTTCAATTACGTGTTAATTAACTATTGGATTTGTTAATTTTATATGTAAACACACCCCCCACATTAACATCTTTGTTCAAAGAATTTGAATAAGTATTAATGTGCCTTTTGCCGCTTCGAATTCCTATAAACTTCCAAAGCAGAAGTTATTGGCAGTTCTCACTACTTCCAATGATGCAGTTGTAATCGATTCTTACGGTCTCTGTGAGAAGTTCATGGAAAATGGGCAGTTAACACCCACGTTCCTCGCTTACAAAATTTGAATCGTTTCAAATTCAGATTTTAAGTTTATAAAAGCACTCAACCACTGGTAAAATGGATCACCAATTTTCACTCTAATCTTGCTTTTATCTCCTTAAGCTAAACTTAACCATGGCCAACGTTTCTGACACCCAAAATGCCTTCGAACGCTTGGTTATTCAAGACCCAATCCCTCCCACTACTAGAAATGCTGTTACACCAATTATTGGTGAAATTTGAAGGGATCGTTCTTTTGTTTTGGTTCAAGTAGAGGATTCTGAACCTACTGATCCATGGAACCCTCCCACTTCTCCTTCTTTCAAACCCTTTCTGTGGGGTTTACCATCTGAGATAGTGGTGGTAAAAATGGATGACCCTGCTGGTTACAAGGGTTGGAGTAAATACCGCTCATTGGCTATGAGCAGATACTTATCTCCTCTTATTAGGCGTGACCCTAATATAATGGTACTCGACAGTCTCATTGCCACCTGCCTTACTCCTACATTCTTCAAAGTATGTGAAGATGAAAAATCTGGCTTCGCTGGCTATGGTGAACTCAAACAGAAAGCCAAAAGCCAATATATTTATTGGTTAAATGAGGTTCGAAGGCCTCATTTTGAGGGAAAATTTGTTGATCCTTCCAACCTTTCCCTTCGAACCCTTCCTGAAAATCCAGATTGGTTTCAGGAATTAAAGAGTATCAACTTCGATCCAACCATCTTTCAAGCTGATTACTCTTATTCCCTTTACCCACAATCCGATTCTGTTAGAGCCAAAGAATTACTGGCTGCTTTTGCATTTTTGGATATAGGGGTTCTTGAAGAAGACATCCCTTGCAAAAATTTCTTATGGGCTTGTGAAACCATTCAATGTTCTGTTTCCAAATTAACTGGCTCTTTCCTCCATTCTTTTCTAAGCCAGTTTCCTCTCCTTCGAATGTGGATGAAGAACAACAGTGCTGCTCATGTTTTCAACCAAAACCTCCATGACTATGAGATAGCACATGATCAGGTTGTTAAGCTTCATAATAAGATAGAAAATCTGAAAGGAAAGCCTTTCGAAATTCCATCTGGGATCTCCAAAAGACTTCGAAAGAGGTTCAAAAGCTGTGCAAAGAGAAATGCTCTAAAGTTGGCCAGGCTCGAAATCAAGGCCAAAGCTCTGGTTCTGAAGATCAGACCTCTGATTGAGAAGAAACTCAAACTAGATGGAGAAGCTGAGGTCAGGATGAAGGAGAAAGAATTTTTTGATTTCACTTGGGCAAAATTTCATGCCTTAGTGACTTGGAGCTTTCCTCACTACCTCCAAGTTATCCCTACTCCAACCGCTGCTCCATCAAAGTAGATATTTAATTCTCCTTGATGTAATAGGATTTCCCTTTGTAGCATGTAATATCTTGTTATGTTAATGCAATTTCAGTTCTTTTAAAGGTTTATTTTGCACTCTTCAATGCTTTTCGAAGCATTTGTAGGTACTTTAAACCAGTTCGAACCATTGAAAAATCACATGTGAAGATATTAAACCAATAAGAAATGGTTTAGAAAACTCTAATGATTTAAAAATCATAAAGAGACATTATTTACGGGTTAAAGTTCAAACTTGGGCCTAAAATAATATAAGCCCAATTGCCTTAAATAGAATACTTGACCCGAAATGATACACCGCTTCATCACAAAGTATAAATCTAGGGCTTGAACCGTTTTCATCACACGTTCAAACCTTCAAATACTCCGCTTTCCCTCCTAGGTTTCCAACCTCTTACAGACATGGCTTCTGGAAGTGAAATACTCGAAGACACTCCTTCCCTCGCTCTTAGGAAGTTAGTGACCTGAGAAGTTCTGAAATCCCAGTCTGATGTTGGCGAACTACAAAACCGTACTTTCATTGAACACCCTGTTTCATTTAACACTCAAATCCTTGGGCCTTCATTTCTTGAACTTCCCTTAGATTTCACATCATGTTACCCAATTCTTGAACAGAGTGATCTTGTGAAAGATAGACTTCTATATTTCTCCAAATGGGACAAGAAAAATTTTGTCTGCTGGCCAAACTGTGACAAA
The DNA here is from genome assembly GCA_020921065.1 of Vaccinium darrowii. NCBI lineage: Eukaryota > Viridiplantae > Streptophyta > Magnoliopsida > Ericales > Ericaceae > Vaccinium > Vaccinium darrowii. The sequence goes on along the minus strand of CM037152.1, from coordinate 39,117,058 downwards.
GAATGGGAGGCCTGGACCGAACGCATGTTCAAAGCCAAGGAGAAGGAATTAACAGATGTCGGGCTATCACATGTCATTACCTTCCTCCAAAATGGTATTTTGCAAAATCCTTCTCTCATACATGCTGCCTTGGCTTTCTGGGATCCGTCATTCAATTGCTTTAGGTTTAACTGTGGGATGATGGCTCCCACAGTTTTAGATGTATCTTTCCTCATTGGACTTTAATTTCATCAAGGCCTCCAAACTTCACTTCTGCTTCTCAATTTCATGTATTGATCTATTTTCAGAAAGGAGGACAAAGTTCAAGCATGATGAGGCTTTTAAATCACCTGCACAAACATCTGAGCCTGAAGCTGTAGAGCCTCAACTAAAGCTAGACTCGTCCATTAAAACAACTGAGGTTCATACCCCTACTCCACTGAGTAAGGATCCCTCGCAGGAACCAACTTCTGAACCTAAGGCTGTATCTGAACAGCATACTGCTGGTCCACCTGTAGCTAAGGCTAAACAAGCCATTCCTGAAGAGCCTCTGATCATTGGCATTGATAAATCTTCTGAGGCTAATATACCTGTTCAGTCTGAAGTTGATATCTCAATTCCAAAAGATGACAGGAGCTTATTTCCTGAGATTACACCAAGTTTCTCAACTGTCAAAATCACTGATCAACCTGAGATGGTGGTTGAGGGAGCAGGTCCTGATCCAGTCCCAAGTATTGTTACTCCAAGAATTGAGGTACTGTAAATTATTGCTATTAAAACTTATGACCATCATACTTTTCTCAAAGGATTAGGCCTAAGTACATTTATACATTTTTCTTAGCAGGAAATTGGTGCCTCTACTAGCACCCTTGTTGGTGACCTTTCTTCATTGGAGCGGCTCAAACTAAGAATGAGTGATTTCTGTCAGAGAATCACCAATCCCAGGGCTCCAATTCCCTCTTCTGAATCTCCTATCAACCAACTCAAAGTTCAATACAGCTCATCTTTTCCTGAGTTGGTCAAACCTACCTTTACTCCAGAATAGATTCAAGAACTGAAGGAGATCCTCCAACAACTCTCAGAGCTGAATTTTGAAAACCTAGCTGAGGGAGACTTAAAGGTGCATTTGGATATATGCTGTCAAGCTGCCTGGGCATTGAAACCTGCCCCTCAGGAGCTGCATAAACAACTCCTGAATAGAGCTTCTGAATTTCAAATGAAAGCTCACCAACTTTGTGAAGTTCAAGAGAAGCATTTACTAAGAGAGAGCTTGAAGGCAACATTATCTAGTGCAGATGATGAAGCTCAAAGTGTAATTTCCTCTTATGATCAAGATGCTATCAAGCTTCGTCATCTGAAAGAAGAAGAAGCTCGACTGGAAGAAGCCTTGCTTCAAGTTAGAGGAAAAATTGATCAGACTACCTCCAACATGCAAACCTCTATGAACAAAGCTTCTCAATCAGTTGTAATTATTAAAGATCTTAAAAGTCAACTGCAACAAACCTCTGATCAAAAGGAAATTTATGACTTTGTTTGTACCAGAGGTGCTCATGTATGGAGTGACTTAAAAGATACCATTGTACAGTTTCTAAGTAATGAATGAAATATTTATTCTCTCTCAATTGCATTACTTTATGACTGCTTGGAATGTTGATCTCATTGATTTGAATTTGAGCTCAAACCATAATCTTTGCTTGTTCCTTATAATTTATCTTGAACAGCACAAGCAAAACAGAAGACAAATCACACTTAGTTTTATCTTCTACTAAAGGACTCCCAAATAGTTGGGAAATAGGCCTTTAGATATCTTCCATTAATCTTTCTTCTATGGACATACCCATTTAAGTCTTTCAAATGATACGCCCCTCTTTTAAGAACTCTGTGAATTTGGAAAGGTCCTTCCCAATTTGGGGCCCACTTTCCAAGTCCTTGCTTTCTTTCTTTGATAGGCAATACCACTTTCCATACTAAATCACCTATATCAAAGCTTCGAACAGCCACTTTTTTGTTGTAACTTCTAGCCACTCTTGACTTCTGCAGCAGAATTTGATTCAGAGCTTTAATCCTTTCTTCATCTATCTCTTCGAGCTCCATATACATTGCTTGATGGTATGCTCCAATATTTAAGTCATTTTGAGAAGCAACCCTTTGTGATCTCACCACGATTTCCATTGGTAAAACAGCATCATGCCCATAAGTTAAGGCAAAAGGAGTAGTACCTGTACTGGTTCTTTTAGTGGTTCGATATGCCCATAATACATTTAAGAGTAAGCTTGGCCATTCTTCTGGATTTCTATCAACCATTCTTTGAATACCTCTTTTGATAATCTTATTGGTTGATTCTGCTTGGCCATTTGACTGAGCATAATAAGGAGTAGAGTTGATCAAAGAAACTCCATGAGAAGCTGCAAAAGCTTTCACTGCTCTACCTTCGAACATGGATCCATTGTCCACTGTTATAGTTTCTGGAGATCCAAATCTATAAATAATATTCTTAATGAATTCAATTACCTGTTCTTGAGATACACTCTCAAAAGCTTGAGCCTCCACCCATTTAGTAAAGTAATCAGTGGCAACTAGAATGAACTTACACCACTTCTAGAGGCAGGATAGATCATGCCAATCATATCCATTGCCCAACCCCTAAATGGCCAAGGCTTAACTACATATTGTAATTCAGTAACAGGTAATCTTTTAAGAGGTCCTGTCTTTTGACAGGCTTGACATCCCTTTGCATAATCAATACAATCCTTAAGGATAGTAGGCCAATAATATTCATACCTTCGAATTAACCATCTCATCTTGATTCCTGCTTGATGAGCCCCACAAATACCTTCATGGACTTCTGCCATAATTCTAAAGGCATCAACCTTGCCTAAACATTTAAGCAATAAACCATCTGCTCCTCTCTTGAACAATTCTCCATTGTACATAATGTAATTAACAGATCTCAGCCTTGTTGCTCTGTCTGTTTTAGCATCAGGTTTTGTTAGATAATCAATCAGTGGGTGTCTCCAATCGTTCGAACTAGGAGAAGTAGTGATTTCACATACTTCGAGATCAGTATATCTATGTTTAAGCATTGATAAGGATTTCCTTAAAGTCAACTGACAAAACTCTCTATTTTCATCAGTGATAAATTTAAATCCTGATGCTCTTTGTGCTACTGCATCTGCCTCTTCATTAAAGAATCTTGGCACATAAGTGAAGGTAATCATATGAAATTGCTTAACTAACAATTTCACATATTGATGATAAGGTTTTAAACCAACACTATGGCAACCAAAATCTCCCTTCACCTGGTTTATAACCAATTGAGAGTCTCCAAACACCTCAACTATGTCAACCTTCAAGGCAAGCAATAGCTCTAGCCCCATGACTAAGGCTTCATATTCTGCTTGATTATTGGTACATTCCCCCTCATTTATCTGAAACCCAAATTTGGTTTTCAAACCTTGAGGAGATTCCAAAACAACTCCAATTCCAGCCATTTGAGATGTTTTCGAACCATCGAACCACATCTTCCATGGCTCAATTGTTATAGTATCAACATCTGCTATTTCAGGAGTCTCAATTCCGTTTGGATGATCAGCCAAAAAATTGGCCAAAGCTTGTCCTTTAACTGATTTTTGAGGAACATACTCTAGATTAAATTCAATCAAAGATATAATCCATTTCCCAATTCTGCCACTAAGTACAGGTTGAGACAACATATACTTCATAACATCAGTCTGGGAAATTACATAAGTTACTGCAGAATACCTACTTTCACAATCATTAAGAAACCTACTTAGATAATAGATAGCTTGCTCCTTTCCTTCTTCATTATCTTGAGCCAATAGAACTCCAATTGAGTCATGGTTTGCTGCCAAGTACAGCTTAACAGGCTGTCCCCTTTTAGGTGGAACAAGAACTGGTGGATTGATCAAGTACTCCTTGATGGCCTTGAAAGCATCATCATGCTCCTTTGTCCATTCGAAGTCCTCTCCATCCTTCAATTTCAACAAAGAAGAAAAGACTTTAGTTTTCCCTGCAGTGTTAGATATAAACCTTCGAAGAAAATTCAATTGACCAAGAAATTTTTGAAGTTCTTTCTTGTTTGAAGGAGGTTTAGCCTCTATAATAGCTTTAGCTTTGTTTTTATCAACTTGAATACCTTTGCTATGGACTAAATACCCTAGAAAGTTTCCTGCCATTACTCCAAAAGCACATTTAGCAGGATTCAATTTCAGTTGATAGTGCTTCATCTTTGAAAAGGCTATCTTTATATGCTGTACATGATCATCAATAGATTCTGATTTGACAATAATGTCATCTATGTAGCATTCTAGAAAACCCCCAACTATTTCATGGAAGATAGTGTTCATAGCCCTTTGATAAGTAGCACCAGCATTTTTCAGCCCAAAAGGCATTTAAACCCACTCAAAGGTCCCAAGATTACCAGGGGCTCTAAATGCAGTTTTATGAACATCTTCCTTGGCTATACAAATTTGATTATACCCTAAATGGCCATCCATAATAGACATGATTTTGTGGCCTGCAGAACTATCCACCAACATGTCTACTACAGGCATTGGGTATTCATCTTTAGGGGTTGCAGTATTCAAATTTCTAAAGTCAATGCACACCCTAATTTTTCCATTTTTCTTGATAACAGGAACAATATTTGATAACCATTCTACGTATCTTGCTGTTCTGATAAAACCTGCATTTAAAAGGTTTTGAATCTCCTTTTTTACCAATAAAATGGTTTCAGGAGACATCTTTCTTGGTAGTTGTTTGAAAGGTTTGCAATTAGATTTAATAGGCAACTTATGCTCAACCAAATCTCTACTCAAACCTGTTAATTCTTTATAACTCCAAGCAAAGCATTCTTTGTTCTCTTTAAGCACCGCGATCAATTTGGCCTTTGAAGCAGCATCGAGCTCTCTGTTGATCTGTACAGTGTTTGGAACAATCCCATCTCCCAATTCCACTTCTTCTAAAGGATCTTGGGAATCGATATAGCTTAAAAAAGCTTCTTCGAATCCGGTTGGCTTCAACCCCCAGTCAGATCTCTCAGCCAATAATTCCTCCCAATCATTTGTTTCTTGTAACTTTTGCTCTATTTCCAGAGCCATGAATTTAACTAAGGCCAATGAGTTGGCCCCTTCGCACTCTGTCTTGGACTCACATCCAAGCAGCCTCATCTGGTGGGTTGTCTGATTCATAATCAACTGCTTGCTTAAGCTTAGACTTTAACTCTGCCAATTCTCCAATTTCCAATACATTGGATGGAGGGGTGGCAGGTTGTGCAATTTCACTCAAAGGAATGATCTCGGGCTTATACATTTCAGCCTCTGCACAATTTGCTGAAGTACTGAAGGGATGTGGATCTGCTTTCACCTCTTCGACCCCCACTTCTTTCCCATTTTCATACTTTACAATCATCAGTGCTTGATGCATCGAAGATGGAATACAGCCATTGAACATGAATCCAATCCCTACCAAGTAAAGCATTATACTTACTTGTAAAGGTATCCACCACAAAAAAGGCTATATCAGTTTCTACTTGGCCAACTTTCAGGCGTATAGAAACAATTCCTTTGGGGCTTTTACTTTCACCAGTAAACCCAGCAATGGATGTGCTTGTTGGGATCAATCGAACATTTTCTTTTCCCAACTTCTTCAAAGTCCTAGAAGGTAAAATGTTCACTGCTGCACCATTATCAACCAAAACTCTGTTTAACAAAATCCCATCAAACAATGCAGATATGTATAATGGCTTCAAATGGTGCCTCATATCATTCGAAGGCGATTTGAAAGGATAAGAAAGATCAGCACAATTCAAATCCACAATCAAAGGATACTCAGAATTTGTTTCTGTTTCTGGGACAAAAACTGCCCTTTCCTTAGAGGTCACTTCTGGCTCTTCCATAGCATTAACCATAATCATAAGCTCCTCCTCTTCTTCTTCCTTTTGAATCTTAGAAACCAGGGCTCCCCAACCTTCATTCCAACCATTATCATACGTAAGGTTATACTCTTCATCACTTGATACATCAATGATTTCCATAGGAGCAACTGTTGGTTGTAGTGCCCTTCGAACAGGTGAGCAATCTGGTCCAAAAGGTCTAAAATCAAATGAAGGAGAAACCATGTTAATTTGAACTTCAGGCAGAGTCCCAAACTGAATGGTCCTTTTTTCCTGTACTGGTAATTTTGATTCATCCTCTATTGTGTCCATCTTCTAAGGAAACTCCACTGCAGAAGTTTCCATGGGGGACAATGTTTCAACAGGAGATGAATTCATTCCTCCACCTTCTTCTTGTTCCACTATCATGGCCTCTAATAAGCCAGACTGATAGCTTGCCAAGGAATTTGGAGAAGCTGGACTATTTCGAGGTACCTCAGTGTCCATCCTTGCAGCCAAACTTTCCAGTGTTTCCCTTTCTGATTGGGTAAACTCCCTTCGAAGAGATTCTTCAGAATCTTCTCTTCGAAGCCTGTTAAACCTTGGGTTAAACTTATCACCCCCATTATGATTATCCTTGGTGGCATATTCTTCCATTTGGAAACTAGTATACCTCCTTTGCAACTTCCTCTTCTGAGTTCTTGTCAACATAGGGATCATTTGAGGTGTTTTAGTCTTTGGATCTCTGACCACCACCCATTGACCAGCAGGAGTGTTTGGAGGTTTGACCATCTTGTTTCCAACTTTAGAAGGGGTTTTATATCCCTGGAAGAGTTCTGGTTTAACTTTCTTTAAAAACCAATCAGGAACTCCTTTTACCAAGGTGAATTGTTCCCCTTCTCCTTCAGTTTCTCGGTCCATTAGGGCCTTTCCAGTGTTAACCTTCTTCAAAGGAGGATAATCCCTCTTCGAAGCTGGTGGAACTGGACTAGAACGTACATTTCTCTTTGATACTGGCCAAGGCTTCTCATTTCTTCCATGACTTGGGCTTATCCATGGTTTTCTTTCATTATTTTGATCCAGAGCCTTCCTTTCCATCCTTTTTGGAAAGAAATCAACCCCCTGTCGATCCAAATCTTTGAAAATCAGATAGTTAGCCCTGCATTCCATACATAAGCATTCCAGAAAGGATGCTTCAAGCATGGGAAGATGAGATTGCTTAAAACCCTTTTTAGAAGAACTTCCCGTTGCATAAACTTGCCGGTGAGTCTTCCCATCATTACTTCGAAGTTGGCCAACTTTTGGCTTTCCTCTCCCAAACTGAATAGAATTCATCCTAACATGAACTCGTCTGTTTTGCCATACCTCTTGAACTGTTTTAGCCAAAGAAGTTGGCACATTGGTATTAGCAGTTACTTCTTCAATCTTTGGAAATGGATCTGTGTCTATTCCCATGGTCTTTTCTGGAAACATGATCCTTCCCTTCTTAATTTGCTCCTGAATCCTGTCACGGAAGACATTACAATTCTTAGTTGAATGAGTCCAAGAAGCATGCCATTTGCAATAATTCTTTCCTTTTGTTTCTTCCAAAGTTGGAAGTTTAACATTTTCAGGAAGTTTGATAAACTTTTTCTTCAAAAGGTAATAAAAAATTTCATCTGCTTTTGATACATCAAATGAATACACTTTACTAACTGCTTTCTTGTTAGTCCTTGGTGCTATAGAAGAATCCTTTCGAACTAAACATTCACACACACAAGGGTCATGCTCAACAATTTCAGCAGCATCAATTTCATAAGTAGAGTCTTTATAATATGTTGAATAAGAAGAGTTATTCCTATCAACATCTTCTTCTAACAAAGATTTATATCTGGAAGCCTTGTAAGTTAAATCAACCAAATCTCTAAACTCAGTAGAATCGAACTTCTTCCTAAGTTCTCTACTTAAACCATCTTGTGCTATTCTCACAAATTCAACTTCTGGTAGTTGAAGTTTACACTTGTTTCTAGCCTTTTTAAACCTAGCAATAAAGTGAGCAGCCTTTTCATCAGGCTTTTGCTTTAACCTTGCTAAATCAGCCATAGTGACTTCAGGTTCAGTTTGATAAAACTGTGCATGGAATAATTCTTCCATCCTTTGCCAATTTGGAACTGACTCTGGTGTTAAATTAGAGTACCATTCGAAGGTTGTTCCTGTCAAAGAATTAGAAAACAATTTCAACTTAACAAACCCATTATTGCCTAATTCTTTACATTGAGCCGTAAATCTGGCAATATGCTCAGTTGTTGATTGTTTTCCATCCCCATCGAATAAACTAAAATCTGGGATTTTAAACCCCCTAGGGACTTCGAACTGCCTATCTATCCATTCTGGATAAGGCTTTCTATAAATTTGGGTCTGTACCCCTCGGTTTAGAGGTCCATATACCTCTTGCATGAGGCCTAATATTTCATCTCGAAGGGCTGGATGTTCTCCTAGAGGCACTCTTGTATTAGCAGGTGGTTCCCAAGTAGCATTGCTAGGCATGTTATCTTCTGGAAACCTCTGAAAAGTATCATCAAAAGGCCTATGTTGCTTAAAACCTCCTTCTTGCCTTAGAAGGGGTTCATACAAGTAGTTCGAATGCACTCTACCCATCTCTGGTATCCCTGCATACTTAGGAATTCCAATCTCTGGATTAGGCCTTTTTGCACTGGTCCTATCCTTCTCATTAACATGATTTCCAGGAGTAAATACATACTCATCAAACCCATAATCCATGCTTCTAAAACCCTTATCTTCATTTAGACCATCAAAGTTTGGTTCGAAATGGGACATTAGTGTTTTGTTTGAACACTTTCTTAGGTTTATGAGTTTGACAATCATAAGTTTTTGCAGGTTCATACCAAGATTCTGGTATATCATCTACATTGATAGGTTCTTTTCCAGGCCTTGACTTAAATTTGCTTGTACTAGCTTCTCCTTTATTCTTCTCAAATGAAGGCAAAGGATCATGCCTAAGCCCTGATTGCTCTTCTAATTTTTGTAACATAAGCTTCTGGGTTTGAGCCAGTTCTTTAAATGTGGCAATCATTTCAGCAAACTGACTAGATGACACACTTCCTCCAACTTCTGGATTCTTTGGGTCATCAACATGTACAGTTCTATTATTCTTAGTATTCATTCGAGAAGTCTGGCCAATCCCTGTATTCAAGTCTTGACCAGTATGCGTCTCTGGACCAATTTGAAGGCCTTCGACTTGTTCATTCTCTCTAGAATTAACATTGTTCTCATCTTCTGGCGTTTGGCCAACCTGAGAATCATCTGCTTGCTTCTAAGTTTTGGAGCCATTCAACACTTTCAGGTGTCCCACCGGGCATGCCAAAAAATGTGTTTGGTTCTTTTACTTCTTTGCAATGGAAATTGATTGTGTGCGAGCGTGCCAGAGAGAGTTTCAATCTCCTCCCTCAGATTAACTTTGGAAAAACCAAATCTAATCAGGCGATTGTGTTTTATTGGTTCAATTACCTCAATTAAGAGGATTTTTTCAACAAGTGAAGAAACATAAACCAACAAACTTAGGAAATCGAAGAACAAAAAAGAAACAAGATACTTCAATTAATAAATCAAAGGTAAACTTACTTCGAAATTGTCTCCAACTTCAGATACAAGAACTTTGAACGGGTGATTGTTACAGGAACAATCGAGATTAATCCTAACTACTTCCTAAACTACTTCGAACTGAGTTCGAGATCCTAAACTACTTCAAACTGAGTTCGAAATCCTAAACTACTTTGCCAATGAACAAACCAAGCATCAGTTTTTTGATAGCTGTTTGTTGAAGATTTGTCCGGGCTTTTCACTCTTCAATTTCTTCTATTTATAGATGCTGCTTGCAGTTTCAACTTCCCACTCAATAAATTTGAACTTTGGCTTGCTTCGAACTCCAACTTCCACTCTTCGGGTTGGCAGTTGTTTCGTCCTCCACGTCTGAACTTGAATCTTTCTAATTCTTCCTCAAAAAGCTTTGATTTTGAATCTGTGCAATTGTTTCAACAAACTCAAATGATTAAACAATAAGGTGAATAACTGCCTTTCGATAAGTATTCCACGTGTTATAACTGCCAATTTGCCTTGTTTCCCAAGTTCACACGTGGAATTTATGTGTTTAGCAGTTAATACCATGGCTTCGAAATCAACCTTTACGTCAACAATGGCTTGTAACTGCCAATAACCACTTCTTATCTTTGAACACAATACGACATCGTATTTAATCATTTATATTCCTTTAATCCAGTGTGTCTTTATCGACAGGTAATTGCCAACGTTTGGCATTTTCAATTACGTGTCAATTAACTATTGGATTTGTTAATTTTATATGTAAACACAACCACCACCAATTCATTTGCTTGATTAATAAGACAGTTGGGCACATTGTTTGGTGGTACCTTCTCTATTGAAAGTCCCTCCAAGCTATCAGCCACAATTTCACTTCCCATCACAGAATTTTCGATCTCCAAGGGGGAGTTTATTGAGTCCATCACCATAGCCGTCGCATTAATTGTAGGTGACATGCTTGCTTCAATTTTTGAATTTTCCACCTCCTCGGAGCTTGAACCATCTTGTTGTGACCCGTGTTTTAATTCCACGTCAGCTGTCTTCTCCACCTCATCTCTGTTCACTGCTTTGTCATCATCTTCTACCATGGCCAAAACTGATGATTTATTAACCAAGCTCTGATCTATGAACCTGAAAGACTCTTCTTCGATAACTCTAACTAAGTAATTAATCTCATTAATAATCAGATCAACAAGCTCTGATCTATGTCTTTCGATTATTGTTGTTGTTATTTCGTGGTGCTTGTGGATCGGGTTGTTGCACTTATACGTTAAAGTAGAAGTGTAATTTTTTGTACTTTTAATGGCTACACTATGGCACTTGTTAGCATTTCCGTTTTTAAAAAAGTGGGATAACTTATTAAGGGAACCCAATCGTTGTACTTGTGTGAAACGTCATCGTTTGGTTGTAAAATGGGTGGGATGGTTATGTGGCTCATTTTAAGCCATTCGATTGTTTCCTTAATATGTTTGCGCTTTCTGGTTTAAGATCTTGAGAGGGAATTTGGCTGGGTTTTTATAGGTATGACTTGGCTCCTATTCGACCTGTCTATATTTAACCCATGTACTATTGACTCACATTTAACGTGCCTATTTTCAATCATGACCCATTTCAACCTGCTCAAATGCGCCTTTGTGCCACCTCTAGTAATAGCCCTCATCATGTACGAATCTCTCGTTTGTGTTAGATTCAAGTTAAACAATCTTTTTCCCACGTAAAGCTTAAGGTTGCTCTCCCTTTTGGAGTCTGCTATTATTATGCACTCTGTATGGCCTTTGCTTTACACTTTTTTTTTTTTTTGTTCGGCAATAAAATTTTATTAGAAAACTTGACAAGGGTACATCAAGTTGGGGGAGGGGAGAGAGGACTCCAACCGAGGTTGAAGAAATTAAAACACCACATGGGACAAAGCCCAAAACACCTTAAAGGGCAAAGCCCCAACAACCCTAATGGCCTAGCCCAAATAACAAACAAGGGCAAACCAAATACAACAATTAAGCCCAGATAGCAACAAGAAGCCCTAATCACATACACCTCCACAGCTACAGCCACCCCGGAAACTGGCAGCGATCCATCCAACCAAACCACCAAGCACAAACATAACTGAAACTCCTCCGGAGCACAACCACGCCACCATTAGCCACCCACCAGAGGAGAACCAGAGCCACCAACCACACATCGGCCGCGGGATCTCACCTAGATCTCACCTTGCTATACACTTTGCATGCGTTGATCTGTGTGATTGATTGCTAATGATGAATGAAACATTTCAAAAAGGATTTTGTTGAAAAGAAGTGAGCCAAAAAACCATGACCCAAAGAGCACAAAACCCATGGGTAATGCATGCAAATAGTTAAAGAAAAAAGGGCAGGCACCCTGCACAAGGGAAGAAAAAGGGTTGAAGTTTTCCACAACTAATGAGTATTCCACACTTGGAGCATTCAAAAAGGCAGAGTTAGTCAACCTTCATTATCTTTTCGAATTGGATCTTGCTAATTGCAACCGTTAAGAATACAAAAAATATATTTGTTGGGTCTCATTTGTACTTTAAAGTACAAGTGGAATTCACAAGTGTATTTTTTTGTATCTTTTAACTGGTGCAATGTTGCACCCATTAGCATTACCCTTTTTTAATTAGTACTTCTAAATCAAATACAACATGCATCTTGTTCGGTTTGGGTCTCAAGACTCACCTTGCATGATCCCTAATAAAATTTTCCTTCTATCTCTCTCTACTCATTACCTCTAAAACCCTCCCTCAAAACCCAAATATGACTCTAAACATAGCTCCTGCTAACAGGCATCCCAAGCACCTTTAAGCTTCCATATTACTATCTGCACCCAATGAAGGCCAACAAACCTAAGTAGACAAACACGAACTCTCTCATTTTGAAATAATCAAAAAATTATAGTTTTTCATTATTGTCGTTACATTTTTTTTGTTTAGTTTGTTGGTAGTAAATTAAGCCCACGTGGCTACTTTTGGATTTTGGTCTGTTCCCATCTTTAATATCTTGAATCTAGTATTTTTTTTTTATACTCAAAATATCTGGGTCAATTTATGCATACTTCGACGATTTAGAATGATAAAAAATGGAAACAAAATGATGTACATAAAGCAGTCTAGAAATGCTGCCATTTTTAATTAATTTCACAGTAGTATTACGATTACATATTTACAAAAAAACTATGAAGTTAATCCTTTTGCGTAAGCATCTGTGTCGCTTATTCTGTTTGTTGTAGCTTACTTCAAATGAAATTAGTGTCGAGCTGAGTAGTTGCACAGTCAATTAGTGTAATTTGAAAACTTAACGAGCTTTTAGAAACATGTCAGAGTTCTTATAATTAGCAAATCTAGTTATAAGCAAAAACTAGTCCAAACACGGTATACAAACTTGAAATACAAAATAAAATAACTTTAAACAGCCTGCAACAAATAGCTTGAAACCTTTTGATTAAGTTCTAATTTTGTGGCATGGCAGAGTTCTAAATACCGGCATGGTAAATCAGGGCGGAACTAAAATTAGGGAGAGTGGCATGGGGCACTCCTGGTTTTATGTTAATATATGCTACTGGATTAGGCACTTATTGGTACCCGAACAATTTGATTTTGTTGGAATTTCGGCCGGGTCCGGGACCAAATCGGGTCGCCCATGAGGGCATGACCCGGTGACCCATTTATTATAGAGTCCTATCCTATCTTGGAGATAAGATAGAAGAAGTTGAAGTGATCCTATTCTCTTAGGATTATAAGACTTCTAAAGCATCTAGGATGTCACTCTATATGTTTTCCTGCAGCATATTCATAATTGAGATGCATACAATATTATTAGTTATTGAGTTCTACGAAACTCTCTCCCTAGTTTTCTCTCTCTGCCATTAAAGAGCGATTCAGAGCCTTTGCACCGTGGACTAGAGGGTGATACTCGAACCCCGTAGTATCACTCCATTGCAGGAAATTGTTGCTGTTCTAGTACGTTCCGGAGTATGTAATCCATTCACCAAAAGATCCGGTTCGGTAAAAGTTTGCTAAAGGTATCCGAACCACCCGTTTTTGCATTCCTCATTAAAGTTTAACATTGGTATCAGAGCTGTATTGGATGTTTTCGTGCTCTTTTGTACTTCAATAACCATATGTATCATGATTTAGAGATACATGTTGACTGATTTTCGTGCATGTTTTGTATGTGTTCGAAAAACGTGATTTTTTGAAACATCTCGGAATAACTTCAAAATTTTACACAACGTATCCCATAACATGTAGATGATATCTGGAAAGTTTCGTGTTGATCGGATCAACCGTTCGTGAGAAAAATAAAATCCTAGTTATTTTTTCCGAACCTTTGCATGAACGGCGTTTTCACTACATTCAGTTCCAGTATGCGAGCTTTATATATATGTGTAGATAATTTCAATACCTTCGCAACGATATATAATAACTTGATTTGGAGTTACGGTTTGGAAGTTATGGCAAACCCTAGTTTGGGGTCATTTTTGTGAAAATCCTAATTTTTGGGGAAGATGAACAATACCCGAGGGACCTGTTTGGCAGCACGAAATTCAAAAACTGCGTTTTTTGATTGTTTCCGACTCATACAAACTCTGATTTTGGCGTGGTTTGGTCCATTGGACTCGAAATTCAACTTCATATGTTTCTGAAATTTTCTGGATTTTTCAGTAGTAATTTGTATTTTTTAAATTTTTAATACAAAATGAGGAGATTGGAGGATGGTTTTTGGACGCATTCGTGGTCCAATGAGATCCAATTTTTTTGTGCAACCTCCTGGATATATTACATATTTAATGGTGTCGTTGGTTCAACTTTTCAGCGCTTGCTCATTTTTTTTGCAATTTTGGCTAGTTATTTATTCTTTGAGAATTAGAATAAATCCTGAAAATTGATAATAATTGCATGTGAGCTACTAAAAATTCACAATATATTAAAAACAACATGTTTTAATTATTGGAGGCAATTCATGTTGTTTGTGGCATGTTTGAATATTTTTTGATTTTGTTTATTGATCAAATTATTCATCTTAAAGCATGATTAAAATTGCTTAGTATATAAAGTGTGTTATATACTGCTAGAAAATTTATTTCATGCATATTATATGCCATATCCAGTGGGAGGTTGTTCGATGGAGAAAAATATTCATATATTTTTTCCCGAAAACTAAAATTTTGCGCATGAATTAAATTAAATTTAATAATAAAATACTTAGAGGCGCAAGAGATGATTTTAAGCTTAGCGAGTTTTCGATCTTGCGACATGTATGTTATTGTTATTATTTAATTTAGATTCTTCGCGGCAAAGTAGTTCTGTTGTGTTATTAATAATCCCATGCGCATTTTTTTGATATGAGTTAAAATGGAACCTAAGTATATAGTAACAGATTTGAACAAAGTTGAGAAATTGGAAAGCGACACTTATAATATTTGGTGCTGTGAGATCTAGTTTCTCTCCATGAGATGGTTGAGCAAGCGTAATCTGACTCACCACAGTATCTTTGTGATCTTGAGGTTTATCAAACGTGGTACAAGAAAGATCAGTGTGCGCGAATTAATATGTTACACAGCATGCATAATGATTTGATATGTGAGTTTGAGTGCTATGTGACTGCTCATAAACTGAGGATAGCTATCAAACAGAAATATGACATCGACTTCTTGACTGCGATGGTCTCAGACTGAGATGTGATGATGAACTGAAATATGAGGCAATAAATGCTAAACACCAAGAGGCTGCTGAGCAAGATGGTTCATGCATCATAGCTGAAACTAGCCCTCGCAGGTCTAGGTATCAACAGAGGAAGGCTATATGCGCCCTCAGGAGAGGAGCTGCTATAACCCTTGGCCCGAATGGCACTCACTGGTTCTTTTAAGCACAAGAGAGACAAGAAGTAGAGTGGCTTGAAAAACATGACTAAAATGAGGTGCTTTAACTATGACAAGAAGGTACTCCCTATTTTATTTCTTGTGTTGACTGTTTTGTTACTAGTTAAGGTTGTTGCTCATTCTCCTCATTTGTGAGTAGTAGACTCAAGAGCAACTTATCACTCAACGAGAAACAAAGATGGGTTCATGGAGTATTGCCGACTTCTAGGTGGTAACTAAAGGATTTTCATGGAGAAAGAGTCTAGTATGTAGATGCTAGGCATTGGCAAGCTGGACTTGCGACATGGGCGCATCCTACTTCTTCGTGATTTACTTTATGCTTCACAAATTCCGCGAAATTTGTTATTAGTTACTAACATGATGGTCTAGGTTTTTCAGTTTCTGTTGAAGAGTAGCTTAGTGAGTATTGATAAGGGTATTATTTGTTATGGTTTTGGATGGTTTTATGACACTAGATGTTATTAAATCCAGTTTAATAATAATTCTAGTGATTCTATTTGCTATATTACAACTTTTGGCGATGTTTGATTCTGTTAGATGGCATTCTGGATTAGGTCACATAGGGCAAGAGGGAGATTTTTTGGTCTACCTGCCCATTGGTGACCATTGCCTTACAGGAAAAGCATTTAGAAAACCATTCAGAAAAGCCATAAAGGCATTTGTTCCAGTGCAAACTTATTCGTTCAAGACATTTGTGGCTCAATGAATGTAAGGGTAAGGTGTGGTGTATCCTATTTTATCACATTAATAGATGACTTCACGTGCTATGGTCATGTCTATTTGTTTTCTCACAAGTAAGAAGCATTGGATTGCTTTAGATGCTATTTTCATGAGGTTGAGAATCAATTAAACAAGAGCATTAAGGCTCCTAGAACTGACCGTGGCTGCGAGTATCTACATGAGTAATATAAGGTGCTCATTGAGGAAAAGTGGATAGTTAGGCAATTAACAATTCCTAGCACTCTGCAATAAAATGGTGTGGCGGAGATAAAGAATTGTAAGTTGCTAGACATGGTTTGGTCAATGATGGCGCCAGGGACGGATCCAGAAATCCAACCCAGTGGGGGCATTTTATTAGTTATAATCGTGCAATTTTTTTCCTAGTCAACGATTTTGTTAGGGACAAGAAATCGTGTAAGATTGATTCTAAACTTCATATCAAATAAGAAATTATTGAAAACTAGGGACCATTGTAAAAGATCTCTAAAATTAAAAAATATCTAAGTTAAACAAAATTTTCATGATTTTGTATCATTTTCTTAAAAAGAAGGAAGAAAATTAAAATCCAGGAAAAAATAGTTAGGGGAATTGTTATCACCATTATAGGTTCAATATATATATAATAAAACTACCAAGTTGTTATACAAAGATTGTTGTTGGTCTAGTGGCAAAGAGGGAAGGCATTTTGTTTTGGAACCAAAAGGTCCAAGGTTCAAACCTCAACAATCACTCTTATTTGATAAGAGATTTCAACTTTTGTAGCTTAAAAAAGAAGGGAGAGGAGTCGAACTCTCAACCTCCTACTTGGAGGAGGCATGTCTTACCACCATACCACACGCTGGTTACATTACTAGACATTGACACAAAAAATATATATACGAAACTTATTCCCAGAATTTTTTTTTCGTTGGCAAGTGGGGGTCAGCGGGGGCACGTGCCCCCGCATGCCCCCCCTTGGATCCGTCCCTGGATGGCGCAATCAAATCTTCCAATTTCTGATTGGGGAGATGCATTGCTAATTGCTACCTACGTCCCTAACGGCATGCCTTCCAAATCATTATCTTCCACCCCATATGAGTAATGGACCGGCAGAAAACCTGATTTGGGTAATTTGTGGCCATGGGGGTTGGTTGCTTAAACACATAGTACTTCTCATTAGTATGAAAAAATAGGCCTTAAAGGCACGAAGTGCATCTTTTAGCACTCTAAGAGCTATGTGTTTTGGTGAGTAACCTAATGGAAGTGTGATTGAAATTGAGTTACGAGATGTGAATTTTCCTTTGAGGAGGATTTCCCTAGCAGAAGAGAGGTTAGTAGAGATGTAGAGCTCTACGAGATGGAGGATCCAATGTTGGGCGCACCGAGTCGTCCAGTCGAGAATGGGGATGAAATTCTCCTATCTCCTGGGGATAGTGGGAGCGACTTTCTTAATCATGGATTAGATCTATTAGATACGGATTCTCAAGATCCTCTAATGCGTAGAAGCAAACATGGAACAATCTCTCATCGTCATTTTGGGATTGAGGGAGAGACTTTTATGATTGCTCCGAAAGATACAAGAGCCCAAAACAGTGGGAGTAGCTCTTTCATCTCCTACTAGTAAGAAATTGATAATTTAATGCAAGAAGAGTTGGAGTGTTTAAAAAGATAAACCATGTCTGAGACTTGGTTGATCTTTCGCCTCGGCGCACGACCATTGAGAACAAATAGGTTCTTAAGATCAAACGCGAGGCAAATGGTTCTATATTGAGCAATAAGTTCCGTCTAATAGCAAAGGGTTACACCCATTGTAAAGTTCTTCCTAGTGGTGAGATTTGCCTCCTTTCACTTTATTCTAGCCTTAAAAATATTCTAGGACATTAAAATGACATTTCTCAATGGAGAACTGGATGAGGAGATCTGTTTGGATCAACATAGAGTGTTTTGAGGCAAATGGCCAGGAGCGCAAAGTTTGCATCCTCCAACGGTCTATCTATGCTTAAAACAACCATCTAGGAAGTAGTGTATGAGATTCCATCGAGCCATTATCACTAATGGGTTTACGATGATCAATGAAGACCACTTCGTGTATTTGAATAGTCCGCGAATAATTTTTTAATAATGTCATTGCATGTGGATGACATGTTGGCCGGAAATTACAAGGACATGGTTGTCGCCACAAAGTTGTGGTTATCCTCCATTTTTTGAAATGAAGGACATGGGTAAAGCAAGCTATGTGCTCGGAGTTAAGCTCTTAAAGGATTGTTCTAGGAGATTCTTGGTTTGTCTTCTCAGACTTACATTAAGAATATGTTTAGAACGATTTTGGTAGCAAAGCTGCAAAATCCATTGACACTCCTATTGCTAGAGACGAGAATATAAGACTTAATATCGAACCTAATACTCCTTAAGAGTTGAAATAGATGGCCTGCATACCCTAGTCAATGTTGTTGACAGCTTGAAATATGCAATGATGTGCATATATTGTTACATATGTTTATATTAGACATAACTCATCAAAGGAATTGTTGCGCAGCACGAAGTGATTAAGTAACACATCTCTATGAGTCGCATAGTTGTATGCCCATTGTGCAAGCCCTTTGCTAGCGAGTGCTTGCAACCTTGGATTGTATTTCAATATGATTTCCCCAAGCGTAGGGTTTGCGTTTTCTTTCTTGCTTTATCTCATACGGTCGTCCTCGACGAGCGCATGTTGCTCGATACGTTGCATGAGCTTCGCCACCGTCCTGACTGGGTTCATCGTCAAGGACTTCCTTAGATCTGAGTTAACTGGCAAGCTCGTCTTGAAAGTTGCTATAGCTTACTCCTTGCTACAGTCCTCAATCTCATTAAAGGCTTCCCAGTACCTTTTAAAATATTCCCTCAAATTTTCTGTTTCCCTCTACCCCATGGCAGTTAGGATGTCAAAAGTTTTTGGTGCCGCACGACCTGTCAAAAATCGGGCCGTGAACTCCTCAGAGAGTTGCTTCCAACTGTTGATCGAGTTTGGTGCCAATTTGTGATGATACCAGCTTAACGCTCCCTTGCCTAGGCTTGACAGAAACATCTTACACATCAGGGCGTCGTCCCTTACATGCATAAACATCGCCTGCTGGTAGTGTTGGATGTGGGTTACCGGGTCATCTGTGGTTTTATACAGCACGAACGGATTGTGCTTGATCCTGGCGGGTGGGTCCGCCAGTTGGATCCACTTGGCAAGTGGGGAAGTAGCCACGTGGTTGAGGGCTTTTCTAGCGGCTTCCCGGGCCATTTCGCGCCCGTTGTAGTGCTCGTTCAAATCGGACCTTTCCTATCGGTCCCTCCCAAGCCTCCTTCTTCCCTTGCTATCCGGGGATTCACTCGAGGCCCTTGTCTTTCGGTGGGGGCCCTTCCTGGCCGTGGAGTCGGCCTTTCTCGGTGAGGATTCCCTCCCCGACCGCCTCCTGTCCCTGCCTCTGTCTTGGGACTTGGATTTCAAATTTTCCTCCGCTTGTCGTAAGCGGTCCTTCAGATTTTTTATTGCAGCCTCTTCCTGAGCGATTTGCCGCGCCAGGTCTGAGACTGCTTGTTCCCTCCGCACGAAGCTCTCTGCGTATTCCCTGTCTCGCCTCTCCTGGGAGTTTGTCTTTCTTAAGGTGTGGCGTGGCAGGGAATTTCTCCATTGATCCCTCTGTGATGGGACGTTCGAATCTCTTTCTCAGGATCTGCCGGGCTGGGAACGTTCCACACGCTCCACCTGGCTCGCCACCCTCGCGGGGGGAGGCTTCTTTGGGGCGCCGGGTGGTTCTAGAGAAGGATCCCTCCCGGGCCCACTTTTTTGCGGTGTGTGAAGATCTCGATCGTCCATGGATGATCTCGGTGGGGGTTGTAATCTTTGCAATTTCCCACAGACGGCGCCAATTGTAAGAGGGGAAAAACTCACGAAGTTATTTCCTGACTCTTATGAGATCAAATCCTCTTCTAATGGAGCGACCTCGATCTTGCAGCACAAGCAAACTGTCATAGCACCCCTGCCTCTAGGAGGCAAGGGCCCTCTGATGGCTAAGTTAGTATTGACGAACTAGAGGGTAATTGAAACGAGTGTGTAAGTATCAGAATGGGTTTAAGCATACCTCTAGTGTTTCGGAGTCTTATGTTTATATAGTCGATTATTTTGCACTTACATTCCCTGTGGAATTCTTCTCTGTATGGAATCCTTCCAAGCTTAGGATTCTTCCTTATTGAGCAGCGTTGCCTGCATAATTCTGAATCCCTTACTCGATAAGGATTCTTGCCAAGATGGCCGCATATTGCTCGTTCGGAGCTTTACCCTACATGGGAGTTCGCTCATTGTTTAGTATGCTGACTCACTTTTCATCTCTGAGTTAGATTGCGCTTATCTTCGCAAGCTCAACTGATTCTGGGAATATCTTCGAATATTCCCTCATTTCCTTATTTTCGTAAGGAAAGTCTGTTACTAGGGTTTATCCCGCATTGGGCCGTTCCACCTGTGCCATCCGACGAGCGGGCTGATTTGGTTTATTACTGGATTATGGGCGTGGTGGTCGTCGGCGTACTATTCCGTGTCACTTTCCTCGTGCATGTCACATGGTAGCTCTGGACGAGCTATTCTGATCGTCTTCTGTAGTTCTTGGAAAATACCCCACATGAATCATTTGTTTTGAAATTGGCTTTTATCTGACCCCTTTATTACCCATCCTCTTGAGACCGACCCACAATTTGCCTATGCCCTTTTCTGTTGGGGAAATCAGGCTGGCCTTGAACTCTATGGGTGCTCATAAAGCTCTCGGGCTTGACGGTTTTCACACCGCTTTCTTTCAACAACATCGGGAGCTTGTCAAGGGGAAACTCTGTTCCTCCTCAGCTTTTTATTCTGGTTCGTCCATTCCGGATGAGTTAAGCAAGACCTTTATTGCTCTCATTCCGAGGATCTCCCTTGAGACTGTTGCGGAATTCAGACCGATAAGCCTGTGTAACGTTACGTACAAATTGATTTCTATGAAGGGGAAAAAGAGGTTGTGTAAGCTCCAGCTAAGATTTTTGACACCTTTAGACAAGACTCGTTCCACCAATCTAACATGTCGATATAATGTTTTAAAAAGGAGAAAAAATGGTTCAAATTTCCTACCTTAATACTACTTGTGAACGGTTCATTACTGAAACCTTAGTTACATAATTCTTTAAGTGGAACACTTTGCTATCTTAAGATTCGGACATTTAATTACCCAAAAAAAAGATTCGGACATTTGCACCGGCTAAATTATATCAAAATTCCTAATATCAATTCCAAATTCATAACACTTCATGCAATTGTTATGAATTTGAGCCTTGCGATGGGTACACCATTTATTTGGAACCGCTCAACTTATTCAAAATATGTTTTTAAGGATCCCAATAAAAAAATCAGCTTAGTTAGATATCGGTACGAGCTTGATCGATTTAAGGATCCCAGTAAAAAATCAGCTTATTTAGATATCGGTGCGAGCTTGATCAATTTTTCGCTCAATTTCCTATCAAAAAATTGAGTAAAGATCAGGTTAAGCTGATTTTTCACAGGAATCCTTAAAAAAAATATTTTAAACCAATTGAGTTGATTCGATCATTTGTGTGGAACCCCAAGATGGGCTCCACACAATGCGGTGTGCATTTGGTATAACAAAGTCCCTTTAATCTATTGTATCTGTTACTGTGGATTAATAAAATCTTTTTTCACCATGCAATAAAAAAAAGATCTACCAATAGTTTTATTGAAATAAAGAACGTGTATTACTCTCTCCGTCTCATATTTCTTGTCCACTTTCACTATTCATGACACTTCAAAAACTTATTCGTATTTTTCTAATGTATAATGTTATGCATATTCACAATGGATCTTGTTTGATAGTTCTCGATGAGTTATATTAAACAACGTTTTTATAATTGTAAAATTTAGGGCAAATTTCACTTACCTCCCCTAAGATTTCTGACAAATACAGAGATCTCCTTTATACTTTCTGACAAATACAGAGACCCCCCCGAAGTCACAATTAGTTTGTCAGAGACCTCCCCTAAGTGACAATCAGTTTGAATAGTAAGAGAGGGCAGTGAAATTTTAGAAAGTATAAGGGAGATCTCTGTATTTTTCAGAAACCTCAGGGGAGGTAAGTGAAATTTACCCTGAAATTTATAAATTGAAAGATATAAGTAATTGAAAATTTGATGACAAATTTTAGAACGAAGGGAGTATCACTGGTTTATCAAATTAATGATGATAAACCAGTGATATAATAAAAAAGAAAGATTTGACAAGTGCAAAGGAAGTTTACTTAACACAAGTTATCAAATTAATGATGATAAACCAGTGATATATACTAAAAAAGAAAGATTTGACAAGTGCAAGGGAAGTTTATTTGCCTAGTTTTCCATTTGATTTTAACAACCCAGTTGCTAAAATCAACCATGATTTTAGCAAATGAGTTCAGCAGGTGCTAAAATCATGGTTTTGAAATCAAAAATTTAATTGTTTCAGTGTATCATTTTTCAAAATTTTTCACACTGGATTAAAGTACACGAGGAGTACTTTAATTTGGTGTGAAAAAAATCGAAAAACGATACACGGAACCACTTTATTTTTTTATTTGAAATACCATGATTTTAGCACCTGGTGAACTCATTTGCTAAAATCACATGATTTTAGCAACTGGATTGTTAAATTTTTTTGGAAAACTAGGTTACCAACCTTTAGTTACTAAAAAAATAGCAAACAGTACAGCACCGTCCACAGCTGTTGTGTCAAATAAATTCTCTACGATTAGAAGCTTAACAAAATCCTCCTATATATATAATGCACATGCAGGAATACCCGACAAGTCATAGCTTTTCTCAAGTTTTTTTTTTTTTTGCACGGCAAAAAGATTTTATTAATCTTTGGAAACAAATTACAAAGATTAAAAGGACCAAAGCACAACATCAAAACGGAGCACGAGCAACCAAACATAGTTGGAAAGCTCGAACCACGAGAAAATGCTAGCAAGGACCAAAGGGAAAAACTAACATATGATTGGCAAGATGCCAACCAGAAGAGAAAACTAACATATGATTGCATATGTTCCAAAGATTCAGCTTCAACTCCAGACTCAGCACCAATTCACAGTGCAGACAGAAAACCTCCCCTAAACCCCTTGTGAACCATCTTCAAATGCAGCAAAAGAACCCGTACAACTATTTTCCAGCAACTCATGAAAGCCAGCAACTTCAGATAAATGCAGCAGCTCCAATAGATTGAGAAGCAGAAATATAAGAATAGCATAGCAACTCAGTAATACCAGCAACTCCAGATAAATGCATCAACTCCAGGTAGATTCAGCAACTCCAGATAAATTCTAAATGCATCAACTCCAGGTAGATTCAGCAACTCCAGATAAATTCTTTAGTTAAAGCATAACTCCAGCAGGACCAGCAACAGTAGCATAAGATAATCGAAAAACCAAACCACATGGAAGCAACACCAGCAATGAAGGACGAAAGGGACTTCAAAGAAACCCAGACATCAGGAGCAGCAGAAAAACGAAAGGCAGTAGATAACCAAAGCACAGCAGTCGCAGCAAATGACATTCCAAGATAGCTAAAGCACATGACAGCAGTGTATGCACCAAATAACAAGCAGCAGCAGCAAAAGAAACTTCAAAGAAGCCCAGATACCAGGAGCAGCAGTAGCATATGAAAACAAAATAACCAAGAAACAAGGCAGCAGCACCATATGAAAACAACACCAGCAGACACAAGGAACTAGAGAACAAACCCAAGAATAAAAGTGCCTCTTTTTTCCACTTTACTCAGACCTCTCACATTCCAAGACAAGATCTTCATTGGTAGTCTGAGAGTTATACTAGTTTAGAGATGATGATCAGCCCTGGCTATGTTTAGGGCTTCCATATCTGCTATCTTGCTGATAACCTCCCTTTCGTCCCCATCATATCGGATACCAAACATCTTGTCTACTTCCCAGATAGCTTTTGCTTCATCAAGTAAGATTCTATTTCTGTTGTTGATATTTCCAGAGGAAATAGATGCAGACAATGCAGCAGCAGCAACCGCAGATCTTAGCGTTACACATTTGCTATTCTTTTTTCTCCCTTTGATGTTGCCTTTATCCACTTTTGAATATCCCAGAATTTCATTGATATCTTTCCTCTTGCTTTTGCCTTTTATTCCTTTCACAGCAGCTTTGATTGGGACTTGATTAGCTTCGAAATGATCTTGATTCAGATCTTCCTCACTAATTAAATTGTCATTGTGCTCCAGGTCTTCATTGACTACAACATTCTCATCTTGAAAGTCTGATCTTAATGGTAGATGGAGACAATTGTCATCTGAATGTCTATCTAAGTTGTCACCTGCCAAGCTGTTGCAAACTTTTGTCTCTTGGACTTCCAGACAATTTTGAGTAAATGATGATGGTTGGTTATCCATTGATAATCCCCCAAAGCTATCAAGCACAATCTCCTTCCCCATAATTGAATTTTCAGCTCCCAAAGAGGAATTAATGGAGTCCTCAACTACCTCATTAATAACTGGCTTCTGCATTTGATTTGCTTTTGAAAACTCCATCTCATCGTCATTGCCCATACTAGATTTATTACCTTCCACATCATTTGGACTATCTCTGATTAACTCTCTTTGCTCATCTTCATCTTGAGTTGGTACTTGCTTTTCCAGAACCAGTTCAGTTGGAGAATGAACAAGACTTTGCTTGATAATCCTGAAAGTATCTTCCTCAATTACTCTGATTGGATAGATAACATTGTCAATCATTAACTCCATGCTACCATCCAATTTAGCAAACTGATCAGTAGCAATAAGTAATCTTGCTTTGACATATGATTCTTCCAAATTGGTAGATTTATCAACTTGTAAAAATTCACCCCAGAAATTACCAATATCCTTGAAAGTTGAAAGTGACCAGCATGTAGGGGCATGCCGTAACATGATAACCATACAAATCTTTCTACCTTAGCTTGATCACCATTCCAATTCTTGATTTCATCAAACCAGCAAGCCATCCATTTTTCATTGATCACCAAATCTTTGGTTGTTTCATCTGAAAAAGTAATAATGACATACCTTCCCCCAATAGGTTTAATTTGTATTTTCTGAATTCCTTCCCGTTTGAAAACACATTCGAGATCTTCAGAAGAAATCAGCCTTTTGATCTTTGCAATGACACTTCTAGTAAGCCAACCATTCCCCATTGGTTTGACAGCGATGGTACCCTTGCTTGGATTTGCCTTTTCCTTGTAGAAATCTTGTTCATTTCTCATCTCCCCTTGCTTGCTTGATTCGACAATACCTTTTCTCCTCCAGATTTCTTTGCCTCTAGGTCCCATCGGTGTTTTACGATTATTCCATTTTTGGGGGTAATAGCTCATGAATCCATTATCCTGATTGATGCCTTTCGTCCAATTTTGGGGGTAATTGTTCATAAACCCATTATCCTGATTGGTATGAGCATTATGCTTCCAAGCTTCTGCCCTATTTGGATTGCCATTGTTGTGATGCCAAATAGATCTTTGAATATCATTTTGCTTCCAGATTTCTGCCCCATTTGAACCGCCAATGTGAATATCCTCCTTCCTTTGGAATCTTGCAAAATTGGCCCTCAGTTTCATACCCCAATACCATGAATTGTTTACCTCTGCTATCGCCTCCTCCTGCATCTTTTATAAGGACAAATCTTACAAACCCAAAACTTCTTCCTGAAACTTTACTCTTTTTGTTTGGGATGTAGATATCTCTGATTTTCCCATATTTGGAGAAGAGATTATAGACCCAGATTTTTCTAATCTGCACTGAAAGATTATCGACGAACACAGTCGCAGATCCATGGCTGTTCATGACTATATCTATCCAAAATCACCAAGAGATATATACCCCAATGAAAACTTCTCCTTAATCAGCACAAAGCCATCAAACCCACAAAACACGAACTCACAATTTCGAAACCCTAAGTCGCAAAATGAAAACCCCTAAAAATCAAAATTTCAGAAACCCCAACCTCAAAAACGAGTTGAAATCAATGGGGCTGCAAGCCCTAACCTTTAATCTCGGCCGGAGATCGAAGAATCACCGTTACGCTGTCGTCGCCTTTTCCCTTCATAGCTCCTTGGAAAGAAACCATATTTGGCTGTCATCCTAATACAATCCATATATGCAGGCATGTTTTTGCTTTCAAAAGCTGCATTTGATGTGGGTATGAAGCTATGGTTTCGAAATTTGGGGAAAATTGGTCCGAAATTGGGGCTTTAAATTAGGGTTTAAACTTGGATTTTGTGTTGGATTGGGGTTGTGGAAGTAGGTTTGTGGTCAATTGTGAGTGGATTTCGGCTGTGAAGTGAGGCTATGGTGGTCTATGGTTGGTTCGGACTTCGGCCTTTCTGCCTATAGCTTTTCTCAAGTTATATCACAATTCCACCATAACACAAATATTCTCCATCCCCATTGTGTTTTCCACCATGAAACTACTGTTTTCTCATCCTTTCCTCTCTTCTTCTTCCTCTTCTTCATCAACAACTGTCTTGTTTTCTGTTTCTGTTTTGCTTATTCTCAGCAGCAGCACTAGTTATACTGAAGCAGTTGTAACCCTACCAAAGAACGTAACGGTTCCGGCTGTGCTTGCGTTCGGAGATTCAATCGTGGATCAAGGGAACAACAACAATATTCCTAACACAATGATTAATTGCAATTTCCCTCCATATGGGGAGGACTTCATCCTTGGACCAACTGGAAGATTTAGCAATGGAAAGACTCCCCCAGATATGATAGGTATGTATATACCACCACTCACAATTCTCTCTGTGTGTGTGTGTTCATAATACGAGTTTCGGAATGTTCAACTCAATTAATTCCGGAACCTTGATGTTAACCACTGTGCAAAACTCCAAACTCCAGTGGCCTTTGAGTTGATGTAGTGTAACGTTTATGGTCGATCGTATGGTAACAATGGCCCAGTTCAAAAAAAAAAAAAATATGGTAACAATGGTGTCTGCTTATATTTAAGTAGCCGGTTATTGGTGCTCCGGTCTACTTCAGCACCACATATTTAAGGTCCTACTACAAGAATGTGTGGTGCTAGAGTAATTTGGAGCATCACGCAGCAGTGTTCAGACTGCATAGAGTACACTACGTCAACAGTCAACGTTAGCACACAATGACTGGTTTCATAAAACGCTCTCCGGAAAGATCACTGTGTCTATATATGTTCTTGTTGGGTTTGTAAAGTTTGCTTCAGTCTTGGTTTACCGCTCCAATGACAATTAAAACTTTCGCTACACATAACCGATGTAAACTATGCATTTTATTTCCATATATGGTGAAAACTAGTGTTAAAACATATATGTACCGGATTAGCAATTGTGGAATTTCTTAAAAACCTTTGTGCCGTTTACTGATCATTTCGTGCAAAAAAAATTTGGTCATGCTCTTTTGATATTTGCATGATTTATTCTCTGGGCAATTGTTTGTGTTGAGTTAGGAGGGCGATTCTGATCCAACCAAAGTAATCATGCATGGAATTCATGATATGCCACCATAGGGGCTCTGCTGTCCTCGGCGATTCTGGGGAGTTCAAGTCTTGTTTCGATGATCGGAAATGTTCACGTCGAAAAGCTCGCCGAGTAGAACAAGTGTACCAAAAATTAGCTCAATCGGATATAATTTAGTACCTAATCGGAACATTTTTATCTTGAAGAGAATGCATCCAAAACACTAGATCAAACCCACTCAAATCCATTATTGCCGAGTTATATGTGTACCGATTAGGTACTAAATGATATCCGATTGAGCTAATTTTTGGTACACTTGTTCTACTCGGCGAGCTCTTCAACGTGAACGTTTCCGATCATCGAAACGAGACCGGAACTCCCGGGAATCGCCGGGGACAGCAGCGCCCCTCTGTCAAATGTAGGGCTGCTCAAAAAAATCGGTGAACCGTGAATCTGGTCCGGACCGAACCGATCCGTACCTTTTGGATTTTAACCGTGGATTAATGGTCCGGACACGGATTCAAAAAATAAAAAACCGTGACTTTTGGATTGGACATGGATTTTGATTTTGAAACCATGGATTAACCAATCCGGACCATGAGATTTTTATGATATACAATTTTATCCCTTTTATAATTATAGTTATATAGATATTGTTAATTTAGCAGACTTACGGTTTGGTTGTACTGTTGTAGGAGTTACGGTTTGGTTGTACTATATATACTCTCTGTTTGTGAGTGAACTGGAAGTAACTATCTGCTATTGTCTTTGTGAGTGAACTGGAAGAAACTATCTGCTATCCTTTGTGGTAATATAAGTTTGTGCATTTGTTTGTTTAGTTATATAACTACTTGCCTTTTTTTTTTTTGATCGGTAAAAGAAATATATAGATCAAGGAGAGAGATTACAAAGAAGCTATAACGCTAGACTGGAATGGGATAGATGGCTAACATAACCACACAAACCCAGACCAAAACAGAACAAAAATAGCAAAAAAAAAAAAATACAATAGAAAGGTGCTGAAAAGGAATCAACACAACACCAAAGTACTCAAGCCCCCAAAGCACAGACCAAGTTCTCCAAAGGCAAACAGGACAAGACTCACAAAGATTCAATGAGGGCAGGGAGTCTATGAAGAACGTCACTGAAAGCATATCTCCTTGAATTCCGGTACACGCTAAACCAACAAGCTATACGGAATTTAATTATATCCTCTAAATCAACCCATTTAGGGGTGACTCCTTGAAAAATGAGTTCGTTCCGAACAATCCAAATAGACCAAAGCACAGCAAAGTAGGCCAAAACCCACAACACCTTCTTTGGTTTTTTGAACTTCCATCCCTGCCACCAATTGAAAAGGCTTTTGACTGAAATTGGGCACACCCACTCTAAATTCCACCATGAAATTACTCTGCACCAAATAGACCAGACCAATCTGCAATGAATAAAAAGGTGGTTGACTGACTTAGGTGCATCTCCACAAAAGTGGCAAAGACATTCATTGAAATCACGCAAAATACCCCATGAATAAAGTAACCCAGCCGTCTTTGCTCTTTCCAAAAATGCTAGCCACCCCAGGAATTGTGCTTTAGGAGGAGCAAAATTCTTCCAAACTCTCCCCAAATCCTTTCTAATTCCACCCATCTCAGCCTCTCTACAAGAGTACAGCGAGTTGACAGAGAACGAGTTTGATTGGTTATCAACCCAACTCTGATAATCCGGCCTCAAAGGGTCGATGGTCTCGTTCGTTAGAAGATCCATAAGGCTATTCCATTCCCCTTGCTCCCAAGAATATAAACTTCTTCTGATTTCCAAACTTGATGCAGAGAAACCTCCATCCTCATTAACTATGTCAGCCACCAAAACTGTTTTTTGAATAGAAATATTGAAAATCATTGGAAAAGCTGACTGTAAAGGTATGTCCCCCACCCAAATATCATGCCAGAACCTAATAGACCTGCCATTCCCCACCACTATCTTAGTATTTGCTTTGAAAATTGCAGACAAGATACCGTCTCTCTGTCCCGCTATGCAAATATCTCTCCAAACAACAGAAACTGTTCTGGATTCCAATGATGGTAGCCAAGAAAACAAATCCAACTTGTATCTACAGCATATTACTTTTCTCCACAACGCTTCTTTCTCAACCCCAAACCTCCACCACCACTTCAACAGCAAACACTCATTCATAAGCTTTAAATTTTTAATCCCAAGACCCCCCCTCTCCTTACTCTTTGAAATTTTACTCCAACTAACAAGATTAACCTTATGCTTTAATTCCCCGCCACCCCACAGGAATCTACTTTGAATTCTCTCTAACTCCTTAACAACACATGAAGGCATTTTAAAAAGAGACATAAAATTAATGGGAAGATTGCCCAACACAGACTTAATTAAAGCAATCCTACCCCCAAAGGATATGTGCCTTCTCTTCCACAAGGCCAGTTTCTTCTGAAAGTTATCAATCACAGGCTTCCACGTAGATTTCTTCCTAGGATTTGCACCAAGAGGGAGTCCAAGGTATTTCATAGGGAGAGTTTGGGATTTACATCCTAAACAAACTGCAAAGGCCTTCAATTCATCTTGGGAGAGCCCCACCCCACTCACAACACTTTTATGGAAATTTATCTTCAAACCGGATACTGCCTTAAAGGAAAGTAAAATATTCTTTACATTCAAAATCTCCTCCCTGGATGCATTGCAGAAAACGATTGTGTCATCTGCGAACTGTAGATGAGTCAAACAAGGTCCATTAGTAGCTATCTGCACACCTTTAATCAGCCCCAAAGCTTTAGCCCTTCTAAACAAGATATTGAGCCCTTCCGCAGCCAATATGAACAAAAATGGGGATAGTGGGTCCCCTTGCCTTAATCCTTTCTCCATTCTGAACTCTCCTGTAGCTGATCCATTTACTAATACTGAGACAATAGCTGAGGACAAGCACTCCCTTACCCAACTAATCCACT
Source organism: Vaccinium darrowii (assembly GCA_020921065.1). Lineage (NCBI taxonomy): Eukaryota > Viridiplantae > Streptophyta > Magnoliopsida > Ericales > Ericaceae > Vaccinium > Vaccinium darrowii. The sequence goes on along the minus strand of CM037152.1, from coordinate 39,086,510 downwards.
TCTCTGGAAAACCAAACTTTTCAAGCATATCCAGTAGGAAATTCCAACTGAGATTATCATACGCCTTCTGAAAATCCAGCTTAAGGATCACTCCCTTTTGCTTCCTCCTCTTCCACATGTCCACTATTTCATTTGCAATTAAGACCCCATCTTGTATATTTCTCCCACCCACAAAAGCTGATTGTTCTTCAGAAATTAGGGCAGGCATAACAAACTTAAGCCTTACAGTTAGAACCTTGGCTAGAATCTTGTAAGCACAACCAATGAGACTTATAGGTCTAAAATCAGTAAGCCCAATAGGATTTTCTACTTTTGGAATAAGAGTAATGAAGGATCTATTCAGCCCTCTAGGAATCTTGGAATTGGAATGAAATTCCTCAAAAAATTGCAAGACATCACCTTTGATTGATTTCCAGCAGGTTTTGATGAAGGACAAATTAAAGCCATCAGGCCCAGGGGCCTTATTACCATCGCATGAAGCTATTGCTTTCCAAACTTCCTCCTCCCCAAAAGGTTTGGTCAACAATTCAGCATGAATAGAGTCCAGCGAACACTGAAACATACCCCCAATTTTAGGTCTAGAAAACCAATTTTCCTTGAAAGCATGTTGAAAGTGAGCTTGCACATGCTCTTTAATCTCCCAAGGTTCCTCCAAACAGACCCCTTCAACTGTTACAGAGCTTAGTAAGTTTCTATTGTGTCTGCCATTCGCTATTAGGTGGAAAAACTTGGTATTTTTGTCTCCTTTCATAGTCCAATCCATCCTGGACTTTTGGAGCCAGATCCATTCCAATCTTCTATTCAGTTTCCAAAATTCCCCTTTAAGTTCCTTTTTCTTAAGAATCTCAGCTTCAGACAAAACACCTGACTCAGCTAATAAATCCAATTGATTAATTTGAGCCTCCACCTCATTGATGCAATCCTGTACATTTCCAAATACATCTTTATTCCACACTTTAATCACCTCTTTAAGCTCTTTCAATTTTACTGCCAACTTATAACCGCCCCAGCCCTGGACTGTAGATGATTCCCAAAAATCCTTCACCAGTTTTCTAAAGGGTGGATGGAGAGTCCAAGCATTAAGAAACTTAAATGGCTTGGGACCCCAATCTCTAGCATCCACTTTCAGAAGAATAGGACAATGATCAGATAAAATTCTCCCAAGCCCCCACAACTTCCAATTACATTGAGAAAACCATGTCGGATGGACTAGAAACCTATCCAATCTACTCCATTGAGAACCATTATCAGACCTAGCCCAGGTGTATTTCCTACCAAGCATTGGAAGTTCCAGTAATTCCAAACTTTCAATAAACAAGTTAAATTCAGACATTCCTCTATCTCTATTTGAATACCCCTGCCTCTCGCCCAGATTTCTAACTTCATTGAAATTCCCCCCCATACACCATGGATCAGGAAAATGATTCTTAAGAGATATAATTGACTTCCATACCTTATTCCTTTCCGAGCTACTACAAGGGCCATAGATATTAACTAGCACACACTGAAAAGAGTTACGAAACGTACCTGATAAAATTTGGAAATTTTTACCAGAACAACCTCCATCTAGTGAGAAAATAGCAGGATTCCAAATACATAGAAGTCCACCAGATAAACCATCTGCATCAACTTCCGAAAACTGAAAATCCCTCTGACCCCAAATCGATCGGACAAGATTATCTGAAATCCCAACTTTTTTGGTTTCCTGAAGCATAAGAATATCAACTTTGTGATCCCGCAAAATCTTCTTGAACTTACTTCTTTTCTCTTTTTTCCCCAGACCCCTAGCATTCCAAGACATCATGTTCACCATTAAGAAACATATAAGCTCTGAAGGCACCCGCAAAGAAGAATGAAGATTCAGGTCTGAATCCCATCCCTCTTCTCCACCATCTTTTTCTGATGATCATCCACAATTTCGACTAGCTTACTAACAATTTCATCTTCCGAACCCGTTGCTTTGCCTTCCAGCACCTTTCCCATAGTCCATATAGCCTGCGCCTCATCCATTAGAATTCTATTCTTGTTGCGAATACCATCCGATGAGATGGACAGAGAAGCAGCGGCGGCTGCCAATCTAAACACCACTTGTTTCATCTTTCTCCTTCTTCGACCTCCAATATGAGAGCAAACTCCAGAATTATGACTCCGAAAAATATCTTCCCAGGATTTTTTCTTGCTGTCCATCTTACTGCGAGATTTTGTTGCGAATTTCAACCCACCCGAAGTGTTTTTACAAGCGTCTGAATTGAGGCCCGCCAACTCAGAAAGAATGAGAGGAATGGGTTCATTATCTTTAATAGGCTCAGGAGTCGCACTTGGCCCGACCAGAGAAGGCAAGCACTTAAAGACAAAAGTCTCACCAGGCCCAGGCCCAGACCCTGTAGAAGGCAAGGGGTCACAATGATTTTTTGAAGGCCCAGACACCTCCTTAATTTCTCCTTCTTCAATACTCTCCTCTTGGGTATTGGGGAACAATCTAGGAACTCCAAACGGCACCACTCCTATCGAAACATCAGCCGCCATATTGACAACAGATTCAGGGACAAACGAACCGTTAGAAATAACCAGTTTGGAACTATTACATTGCACCACCCTTGGCAACCAGTCACCATGATCACCATCACGCCTAGAGGCCTCCTCATCAACCGATTCATTTTCCGAGTTACCCACTGAGTAATTATTCGGTTCACCCACTGAGACATTTTTTGAGTCACCCACTGAGCTTGCATCTTCCACTCTTTGTGGTTCAAAGGAAGGTTCAGAGGGCTGAACATTACAAAATGAACAGTGACCTTGAATCACCACCTGTTCCTCAATAGCCCGAACCTCAAATTCCTTACCTTTAACTTCGACCAGGATTACTTCATTGATCCTATCCCACTTCTCGGTAGCAATCATCACCTTCCCAGCCGCATAAGATAGTCCTTTAATCGTTGCTTCGTCCATCGTGATCACCTCCCCCCAGAGTTGGCCAATTTTCTGGAAAGTCAACGCGCTCCAACCATGGAGAGGAACCCCATAGCAGGAGATCCATACATTCCTCCTACGAATGTTTGGTAGTTCTGGACTCCACTTATGCACCTCAGCAAACCACCTGCTCATCCAACTAAGTTCACCACCATCGAAAAGAGACAACATCAGTTCAGGGGACGGGAAAGTTAGGATAACCCACAATCCACCCATGTCCTTAACTTCCACCTCCGGAACACCATTACAGTGAAGAGCTTCCAAAATGGACTCCATTGTTCCCAAAGAATTCAGTCTCGCTACCACACTCCTGTTCAACCATTCATTGTATGGTTTCGTAGAAATGCGTTTGACAATATGAGAGGGTTTACCCGCCACGACCTGGGCGTAAGATCTTCCTCCCAGGTGATTATTGTTTCCCAAGAAAGACGTCCCCACAGCAGCCCCATTGTCAATATCCACCCTTTTCTGATTTTGATTGGCAACTTTGTAAGGAGGAAGGTTACTGTCATTGCTATTATTACCCAACTCAACACCATAAGCAGCCAATTTGACTAAAATCTTCTTGCCTCTAATGGATATACCATTGAGAGCAAAAATGGCCTCCTCAGCTTCAATTTTGGAGCAGTAGCGAACAAAACCGAACTTTGAGTTGAAGCTCTTACTCCTCTTCTTAGGTAAGAAAACGTCAATAACATGACCAAATTTAGAGAAGATTTGGCCAAGCCATTCCGCATCCATGTCCTCTGTTAAATTGTCTAGAAAGACAGATACCACTGATATCCTACCAGCTGATCTGTTAAAGCCCTCCAACGAGTAATTCTTCCTCGAGAATCTCTTCTTAGTGGCGAGATTCCAACCGGCATTTGATTCCATCCCATACTCTCTCCATCTCGCTCTATCTCGCACTTGCTCACTCCTCTTACCGATATATGGCCAAGCCATGAAATCACAACTCACAGAAATCCCCAAATAGGTTAATCGAAATAACAGAAACGACTTCGAACACAGAAGCCCCAAAACGATTAACCTAAAAGTTAAATAAAACTCACCTGGACAATGAAAGTAGAAACCCTAAACCCGACGTGGACTTGATGACTCCAAATTCCACTGTTCCAATTGGGTTATTGATGCCTGAAGTGGACAGCCAGTCGGCGAAATCACAGTCGATGACTTTGTGGAAGGATTCATCGCTGGCGAGCTATACCTCGATTGGATTTGTCCGTTAAATTGCCTTCTTACTTGTGTCGGGATTGCGAAACTCGCTAAGAGAATAAGAAATGGACTTGATAAGTCTATAGTCACCACCAGGGTTGATGCTCTGGCTTTTTGTGATTTGTTTCAACACCGGCCTTATTGTCTATATAACTACTTGCCTTACTGCCTTTGTTTTTTTTATTGGGATTTCCAACTTTGAACTTTCTATTTAGTGCATTTGCTACTTGCTAGTGCCTTACTGCCTTTGTTTGTTGATTTTTTCGAATCCGCGAATTAATCCGGAACCGATCCGTGACTTGCGGTTTTGATTGGAACCGAACCGTGAGACTTTTGGATCGGACACGGATTGTATTTTCAAAAAACCGTGACTCGCGGATTAGGATTGGATTCATGCCAATCCGGAACGATCCGGACCGTGAGCACCCCTAGTCAAATGGCGCCTAATATTTTACCCACAAACTTCAAAGTTCTCTAGTACTTGTACTTAACAAAACGCTATCCAAAAATCCTGTGGTGTTTGGTCAAGTGAGCTTGAGAAAACATTAAGTGCTTGTTGAGACTGCATGCATGTTTGAATCTCACGGAAGTTAAACATTCGAAACTTTGGAATTCTGGCCCGGACATTCTGTTATAAAGAAAAAGAAAAATAAAAAAGCTAACGTGGGCCGGGTTAAGCGAAACTTCTCCGGTTCAAAAAAAAAAAAAAAAGAAGTGAAACTTCTCCGTCACACGTCTACAGGTGACTTGGTGAATTGTGTACAGGTTAATTAATGAATTGTGTACTAAGTGGTCCAAAAAATAAATATCTTGAGCAACCTAATGTGTTCGATTGGGTTCTCGGGAACCCAGTTTTCAAAAACTAGTTTCTGACTGGTTTTTTAAAAAGTGACCCATGGTGGGTCCCTCCAACCTCTAACCCCATAAAATAATAATAATAATAATAATAGTGGCCCCACAGGAACAAATAGTATACGAAAGTGATGGGTGAGGTAGGAAATGACACGTCATGGTTCAAAACCGGAAAAGGACCCCTGAATCTCGAGTGTGGGTGGTCCCCACCTTACAAATCTGTACGCAGGTTACAAAAAAAAAAAAAAAAAAGGGCAGAGAACTGTTTTTGAAAACCGAACAAGGCTGGGTTTTCAAAACCCAGTCTCAAAAACCCAAACGAACACGGCTGTTAACCGGCGTATGCCTCCACTCATAAATATCACCCATTACCCAAATAATATGAGCAAAAATAGAAAGAAAATTTTTTGGGGAAAAAAAAAAAAAAAAAAACCTAACCGGCGTATGCCTCCACATCATGATCAATTTGACTCATGAACGTAACGATTCATAAAAGTGAGGGTAACGATTCATAGTCTGGCCTCTCTTAGAATCTTAACGTAAACAAAGTGCATTGGATCTGATACTCCGATATATATCACATTTGCACTATAACTCACGTATATATGAAACATATTGCACGAAAAAAACTCATTTTTTGAAAGTTACAATCAGAATTATTAAAAAGCCCAGATACATTTTCTTTTGATAAGAAATACAAGATACATGTCATTTCGTGATGTACCCAATTCCTGAAATTGCCCTTTAATCTTTACTATCTTCTTTAATTCTTTTGTTGGCAGCTGAACAATTAGGAATCAAAGAACTTATACCAGCATATCTGGATCCACATTTGCAAGATAAGGATCTTCTCACAGGTGTAAGCTTTGCCTCTGGAGCCACTGGATTTGACCCTCAAACACCTCTTCTAGTGGTACCTACATATGTGCCCCACATTTTCAATTCTTTCACAATAGTATCCTATACATTATTCTTCACATTTTTTTAGATTACTGATTTTTTGTTACTGAAAAATACAGTCGGTAATTCCGTTGTCCGATCAACTGAAGATGTTCAAGGAGTACATTGGGAGGTTGAAAGCCATGGTTGGAGAAGAGAGAACAAACTTTATATTAGCGAACAGCTTATATTTAGTGGTAGCCGGCAGTGATGATCTTGCCAATACCTATTTCACAATTGGTATCAGGAGATTGCAGTATGGTGTTAATTCCTACACTGATCTTATGGTCCGAGGGGCTTTCGATTTCGTTAAGGTATGTTCCTCTCTCCATTGCTATCAACAATTTTTCGTCATAGAATAGGTACGTACGACATCACTTGTCTGAAAATCTCTTTTGTAATAGTGTTCTATCTTTTGACTGCATAGAGTTCAACACTCAAAAAAAAGTAGGCATTCAATTCCTAGTAATTCCAATCCAAGATTACACATTTCCAAAAGCAACTTACATAAAAGCCACACGCACAGATCATCTGTGCACAGATCGGTGTGTGGAATCTACTTCAAGGTTCCACAAAAACAATGTGAGCCGTTCATTAATTTTAAAATAATTGGGTGTCCCTGAAAAAATTCAACTCAATCGAATAACTATAAGTGTCGGATCCAATCTTTCAATTTTTCGTTTATAATTCAAGATTCTAAACACTGAATGAACTTTTTAAGAAAAATTGAAGGATTTGATCAAGCATCTATATTTATTCAATTGAGCTGAATGTTTTTCAAAGACCCTCAACAAATTCTTCTAAAATTAATGAATGGATTAGATCATTTGTGTGAGGCCCAAAAATAGATCCCACATATCGATCTGTGCACAATCTGTGCACATATGGTTTGTGGGTGTAGCAAGGTTCAGCATCTTAAGATAGATGCCAAGTGTGGAAACCTAAGTTACACTCCGCGAGCATAAGCACGAGCATGTGAGCGTTCTTCTAAAACATTTTAAACTACAAAAATTCATGAGAATAATAAGTAAAATTAAAGTATAAGGGTAAAGTGATGATTGAAAGCGTGACCGATGTCTACTATTGAATGATTATGTTGAAGGATTATGCACAAAATTTTGAGCTGCTTTCGCTGTGTGCACAAAATGTTCATAAAGGTGTTGCCTGTACGAACATTTTGTGAGTGATGCCCAGTGGTCACGACTCACGAGTGGTGGCCTAGATGAAAGTCCTTGTTAGGATGGGGTCCATCTTTTTAGTATATTTAGGGGTTGTTTCACTAATAAAAAATAGTTTTTTCCAAAAATCAAGACAAGATTTTTTTCGGAACATCACATAAAAAACCGTGAAAAAACAGTTTATTCAAAAAATACCCTAGCGAAACACCCCCTTACTAACCAATCCGTACATGGAGGAATTTTTGTGTGTGCGTATATACAAGCAAAAAATCTAAACTAATCTAATCTAACAACATCACACGCCCTTAATGGAACTTGAACAATGGCCACCACTAAGAGAGGCATTGAGCCATGCCGTTGAGCTAAGAGCTCTTTGGCCAGGATTTTCTTTTGTTTACTCCTTTTTTTTTTATTGGAAGAGTATAGGAGTATTTTTGCATTGGGTCTTTCTATTTACAGCTCACTGAGTTGACAATAAGACAAGAAGAAGATTTAAAAACACACTTCAGTGTACTTTTGCTCCCTTTCTTTACACTTTTACACATTTCAATACATTTTTTAAATCTTAAGGACAGTTCAGTGAGCTCATTTTAGAATTTTCCTTTTTATTATTTGTGACCAGAAAATAGTACTCCCTCCGTCCCTTTTTAAGTGCGTACCTTGGGAATACGTGTAATTTCAAACCCCTAAAAAACATATTTCCCTATATAATTTTTTAATTTTCTTTATACCAAATTAAAGTGCTCATTGAGTACTTTAATTTGGTGCAAAAAAAATTTAAAAATATTATACGAAAGTACATTTTTTAATGTCCACAAAAATACACGTTTCCCAAAGTACTCACTTAAAAAGGGACGGAGGGAGTACTTATTTGTTAATATTGTGCAAAAAAATTGTTAAGTACTTGTTTGTTTTTGTGTGAAGGAACTGTATGAATTGGGGGCGAAAAGGATTTCCCTTTTTGGCGTTGCTCCGATAGGGTGTTTGCCGTTGCAGAGAACACTCGCCGGTGGAATAGTAAGAGAGTGTAATGAGTTTTACAACCAGGCAGCGCAATTGTTCAACGCCAAGGCATTGGCTGCGATGAGTTCCTTGAAGAGCAGTCTCAATGATGCCAAAGCTCGGCTCATATATATTGACATATATACCCCTCTCCTTGACCTGATCCAAAATCACGAGAAATATGGTATTGTCATGCACCCATGTATCCATTATATAGAAACTAGAAAATTTGTCTCGATTAACAAGCCAAGCTGATCATGAAAACATAAAAGTTTTTCAAAATATGCTCAAATTTAATTACAAACTAGTAGCTTTCATCAAATTTAGCTTCACTTTTTTTTAAGTATCATCAAATTAAAATGTACACAAGTTCAAGCTTAGTGTATTTATATAACAAGCCATTCCATTTTTAAATGAGCTTTTTTATGGTATTGAACACAGATAACATGGTTCATTTATAAGTAATAACCACCCGTTTTCTAATTCTTGGTTCTGTTCCGTAATGACTGACTTAAGTTCCTGGATCACGTGCTTCCATGATTCAACCCGTAATCTGCAAAACAGAAAAAGGGTTAGAGCTCCTTTGCCTCTCGTCGGCAAAGGCCCTCCGATGGCTAAGTCAGTACCTCATGCTTGAGTTATCAAATTACACAATGCTTATGAAAGGAGTTTCACAGCATACCTTTTGTCATGGTTATTGCTCTGTACTTATAGGCGAAGATAGCTTGTTCATTTGGGCATTTCGTGCCCCCTGTCTCCTATTAGGTTTAGGAATCCTTTTCCTAATAGGACTTTCTTATTGGGCATATATATCCAAATCCTGCAAGATCTTGTCTTGCGGTAGTCTTTCTTTCCATACAGGGTTTTTTCCTATATGGGATACACTCCTAATCACGTTAGGACTTCCCATGTTAATCCCTTATTTCACGGGATTGCTCCTTACCTCATAAAGGACCGCCTTATATCATTCTGGAATGTCTCACCGCCCCACTCGTGGCAGTGCCGTGCTTACACGTAGCTCGGAATAACCCGTACATAGCTCAGCTCATCATGCCGAGCTGAATTATGTATTCTAAAATGTTATTTAAGCTGTATACGTAGCCTACCTAGCTCGGCCATATCAGGGGCATCCGTTATGTCTACGCCGAGCTAGTGCATTCTGACTTATTAGTTTTACTTTTATTAATCCGGTCTTATTCATGGCCGAGATAGCTCGGCACAGGGCTTAAGGATTCCCTATGTGGTGCCGAGCCATTCACCCTCTCATGGTGATTTAACTAAGGCACGTGCATTGCCCTTTGCTAGGGTAATCGAGCTTTACCCACTCCAATTGCTCCCCAGCTCTGTCTCTACTGTCATTCATCAGTAGTGCGCAGAGCTTCAACGGCTCCTGATGCATCCCCTGCACACCTCCCCCTCACGTGGGGGGTAGGGTTACTTTCGCATTTAATGCGAAGTGACCCGCTAGTTACTAGATAAGCCCAAAGGACGGCTTTGCTGACGTGTTATACGCGTCACGCCCCACTTTTATGGGGTTTTGGGCGGGATAATGATTACCATTTCACCCCTCCCAAAAACTCTTCACTCAGTCTCTTCCTACCTCATCTCTCTTGTTCTTGAAAAGAAAAGTTCTAACGACAGAGAACTCCATCAACGGCATCCTCAGAGCTTCGTTTGCCCACCGCTCTTTCTTCTGATTACGCCGGAAAACATTTTCCTCCGTTCTCGTCGGAGTTTCTTCTTAGGTTCTCATTTTCTGTAAGTAACTCTCCCCTAGATCCCAATTTCCGTTGCACGTTTGTCTTCTCCATTTTTCCCCAGTCTCTGTTCATCTTGTCTTTCCCTTGGGTTTTAACTGTGAAACCCTAAAATGGGGAAACATAGAGCACTCTTAAGCACCCCCCAGAAAATAGAGGCATTCCGTAGGCAGTACGAGATTCCAAACGATGTTCGATTCCGTCTAAACAGAAATAGTGACATGGGTGAAGAGGGTCAAGATCAAAACACAATCCATATCCCTTTGATATTCATAGTTGAGGGAGGTCTTCGATTCCCCCTACTTCCGTTCTTCTGAGAAGTCTGTAGTAGGTGCAGACTTAACCCAATGCAGTTATGCGCTAACTTTGTTAGGGTGGTTATGGGTACTTTTGCCCTGAATAGGCTACTCGGCCTGCACTTAGACTGGTGGGATCTACACTATCTATATAGTGTAGTCCCTACAGTCGACAACAATTATTACTTCAAAGCCAGAGACCCCGAGCAGAAGCTCATCACCGATCTCCCCAATTCCTCCAAGGGTGAAGGAGATGACTACCTTGTAGTCACTGGCAACTGGGAGCCAAGGGATGCCGAAGGGAATACTATCGGTTTTGCCTGTCCCACAGCTCCAAGCCAACCACGTTACCACGTCTTGTTTCATTTAAACTGATTGCCCCTCCTCTGTTGTCTTGCAGCGAGCAACCTTAACCACGGCGACCGTTTGATCCACGACAATCTTCGTCGTGAGGCCATTGCTCGGGCTCTCTATTTCGACGGATTTGAACCCACACCAGTGGGATTAGGCCGAGCTTCTCACCTCCTTTTGGGATACACACCGTCCTACTGGGGGGGGAATTCGTAGAGTGGGCGAGCCGCGCTCGAGACACCCCTGGCCCCCTACAGCTCCATTGGTCGCCACTCGCCCGTCAGTTGAGCAAAGGGGTCCCCAACGAACTACGATTGGTCTGATCCTCTCAAACGAGGTACGTAGGAAGCTCCGAGCTCGACCAAATTTACTATTTCTTTTTATTTATTTATTAGTTTTCCGCACGGTTGTTCAAATTGGGATGTCCGAATCTTCTAGCACGACTTGCACCAACATGATGGTGATCAAGCCGCGTCGAAGAGGGGCAACTGTAGACACCCCAATTTTGATGACTTGTGCATCCCCGATGATGAGAAGAACGCGCGAAATGTACCTTGGAACGGATATTTGAATCGGATGGATCAAAAGAGCCAAAAACCCAAACCCACCTGAACTGTACGGCCTGAAACCCATAACCGTACGGCTTGAAATTTTCCTTGCACCGTGCGGTGTTGCAATGTGCACCGTATGACACACCTTTGATGCCGTACGACACCCTTGTCCCATCAACAAGATTCCCGGGTTGCTCCAGCAGCTCAGAACGATGATGATATTCGTCCAATGATGATATTCGGCAATGATGTTAACGTCTTTACGTATAAATCTTGCTTACCCTCTCCTATAAAAACTGGACGTCGTCGAACGATTTCAAGAGTTCAATCAGATCGTACCAAAAGAAAGACCCGAATTCATTCCATAAAAAAACCAGTTGGAAAATCTCAGCGATAACATTACTCCCTCGACAAATCCCGTTGTTATACCCATACCCATCCTTCAAAACCCAGTTTCGTAAGGACCCGCCGCTTCCGTAATCAACCAATCCCGTCCATCTAGTTCTGTACCAAGGTACAACTTTCGTTTTCGAATCGCAACAATCTGTTGAGGGGAATCTCCGTTGGGCTCGAGGAGGGCTCCGTAGCTCTTCCTTGAGTCCAAATGGAGATATTTCAACAACATCCGAGCCTCTCGGGTAAGCATCACGCGATATTATCCATTATCGTGGGATGCCGTCCCTGAAAATGAGGTACATTCCTTCATCAAAATCATTTTCCAAACCTACTTTTACCAATAAATAACGTGTTTTTTTTTTTATTATCAAAGGACAGATACTGGTTTCAATCAAATAAAAACATAAATTTTTGAAAAACATAGTTTACAGGGACACCGTACGGCACCCAAAGTGCACCGTGCGGCACTATTTTGGATACCGTATGGCATCATTGGAAAATACTCTGTTTCATTGATCGCGATGTTCTGTTTTGGGAAAAACCAGTAAGGTCCAATTATACTTAACCCCCTTTACTCTCTTTTTTTACATTTACACCCCTCTCTGAATTCATTTTCTCACATTTATCTATTTGATTACGTGTTGTTTGATTTATGATCGTTATTTATTTCCTTGAAAGTATGATATTACTTGATATATCGTTCATGTGAAATAAAGTTTTCAATAAAATATTTTTCAGAAAAATCCCACAAAAATTTAGTAAGGACCGGAAAATTCTGGGCACGCGGGGTGCATTTTTCGAACAAAACCTTTCCCGCGGATAACTTGGCTCCTGAACCCAAATCTCTAATTTTCGTAGATCAAACCCTTTTTCAGCGGCATGAGAGTCATTATTTTTCTAAACGGTTTCTCGAGTACCTAACATTTTCCAAAATTAAACCCCGGGTGGCGACTCTAAATTTTTCCCTTTTTTCTGGATCACCTATTTCACAAACACAACCAAAACGCGTGGGCGGCCCGCCACGAGCCTCCACACATACCGTGTAGCAAATATCACCAAGTCGTCCCATAACAGTTATAAAAATTAACTAGGACTCGCACCCGAACACATATTCAAATCTACTTAGGACTCAATTAATAGCTCGAGTACGTTCGACCCACGTGCCTATATGGCAAAAGTCAGGATTTTACAATTGTCTTGAATTCTTTAAATATATTTCAAATTTTTGGATTCATTCCATATACGTCCGACGGTTTGTCAACAAAAGCAAATTGCAATGCTACCAAAATTATATTTCGTCATCATACCTTCAGTATTTTTGTTCTCTTCACAAGCGGCGAGATCGGAACTTAGGGCATCCACAGTGGGCTCTCAAAATGGCTCCTAAGTGAGGCTCCTAATATTTACCTAGCCATGTGCTCAAGTATTGTCTTCAATGGGCTCCCCATACAAACTCCTAAGGGTGGCTCCTAAGCTTGGCTCCTAGCACAATAGTTAAATTTAGGTAGCCTTCTAGCTAACTCTAAGAGCATCTCCAATGCTTCTTCAAATCTTCAAAATGAAGAACAGAAGTGACATATCAAGGGAAGATTTTGTAATTTATGTCCTCTTTTGCTCAAAAAGTTGTACTTTTTGGAGGGACCCTCCAAAAAGGAGGATGGGTCCCTCCAAAAAGTACAACTTTTTGAAAATAGGGGGTATAAATTACAAAATCTCCCCTTGATATGTCACTTCCGTTCTTCATTTTGGAGATGCATTGGAGATGCTCTAAGTGGGGGCCAAAGTCTTTAAATTTTTTATTAATATGAAATCTTTGAAAAAGTTGCTCCTAATTTTTTTTTTTCACACAATAGAGAATGCTATTGCTAGCCCATTGACTGCACACATCCTCTCTAAATTTAACAGGCTCTAGGAGTGAAAAGTTATGCTTATGTGTACACCTTAGGATACAACTTAGGAGCAATTTTTAGGGAGCCCACTGTGGGTGCCCTTACATTCCCAACAATTTATTTATTGCTAAGAGCATCTTTAACCCATCTTCACATCTTTATTATTTTTTCAAATTATTTATTATAAGGGGAGATTTTGTAACTTATCACTTTTTTCTTTATTTTTTTTGTATTTTATATGGGAATTTTGGAGAGACTAATCATCCTTTTTAGAAATTTGGTATTCAAAATGGGTTACGATCTCCAAAAATGGAGATCCAACCAAAAGTAAATTTGGAGAACAAATCTCTAAAAAGGACAATGAGGCCCTCCAATTAGGGATGGGCATGGGGAGGGTAGGGGGTGGATACTACTACCTCCATCCCCGATCCCCGAACCTATATCAACCCCCATCCCCTCCCCGATCTCCACCGGGGATTTTATTTTAACCTCCATCCCCGCCTCGATGCGGGGAATGGGGATCCCCACGGGGGATCGGAGATCCAAAAATCCATGCACTTGTCATACACTTATATGTATGAAAGAGGTACATATTTTTTTAACTAAAACATATTTGTAACGTTGACTTCAAAAAATAAAAACCACATTTCTAAGAACATTGCAAACACTTACTTTCAACATTTCTTAAATCAATTTTGTTATCAATTTGGAGCCCAAATCACAGAGAGGAAGGAGTGAGGAGACTTCAAGATAACATAATGAAGTCACGGCTATGATGAAAAATCTGCACACAGAGGGAAAGGGGTTTGATATTGTTGTCTAAATTGAAAAATCAATAAACTCATTTGGAAAGTACAGAAAACAATTTCGAAAATGAAATAATGAAAGCCATCTCCAATCTCAGCCCTTCAGAGCATTGGAGAAAAGCAATCACAACCCTTGATCAAGATCGGACGGCTGAAAATATAGGGATTTCAAAAAATCGTCCTATTTTATAATAGAGATATTATATATATATATAAGGATCAACTTCTAATGAGGGATCCCTCATTTTAAATAAAATGAGGACCTCATGCTTCCCGACCAAATTTCGACGATCCGAACCGTTAGATGTGTTTAAAATGTGTTTTTAAGGTCCACCGCAAGGATTCATCCAAAAAAATACCCGTAAGGGCTTCATCCGATCAATTTATGTTAAAAACGCTATATATAACGTTTTTAACAAAAACTGATCGGATGAAGCCCTTCCAGGTATTTTTTTTTTTGGACGAATCCTCGAGTTGGACCTTAAAAACACATTTTAAACACATCTAACGGTTCGGATCGTCAAAATTCAGTTCGGAAAGTGGAAAAATTGCTTGGTCCTCACTTTATTTAAATTGTTTGGGCCGGTTCCCCTCACACATTAAAAAACACAATTTTTGACACTCCATCTCACCCATTAAAACCAATGGCTGAGATTAGAAGTAGGGGTATTACATTGAATCCCTTATATCACACCCTCACCCTATCTCCCTCTCCCTCTCACTACGTTGACTGCGCTCTCTCCCCCTCCCCTGCCCTGGTGACCCACAATCAACCTCCATTGCCGGCCGACCCAACTCCGGCCGACTATGTCTTCGGCGATTTTAGCCCCAACTCCGGCGTGCCTCTCTCTCTCTCTCTCTCTTTTTCCACGTCGGAACACACCGGAGCAGCAACCCACGTCGAAGTTCACAGCTCTTTTGCAAATCAAATTAACACTTGCCATCTCCTCCGCTATTTTCTGACTGATTGATTCCACCACAAATTAATTGATCCAGATTGTCTATAAGGGATGTCAAAATTGAAGTTTTTTTTTATTATTATTTTTACTGGATGGTGATTCTCTTTATGAGGTGTTTGTGACTTCAAAGGTGTTTGTTTCAATTTCATTTTTCTGATGATCCTCTTAACTGTATCCGGCTTGAAGTTTTTTTTTTTAACTGCAAAGGTGGAATATTGTAACGCATATAAGGTGTTTGTTAAAATGCCTGAACCATTTTTCCTCTAAACTACTGGTGATGTCGTTGAGGATGCTCAAAGGTTGGAGAATGGGAGTGCATCTCATTTTGCAATTGTGTCCAGTGGCCCAATTTTAATCCCAGATGCCGATTTGGCCTACTTTAAACTGGTGCATTTGATTCAGCCGAGCCTTGAGAAATTCAATTTTTTTTTTTTGTTAGCTTTGTATTTAGTTTTCATTCTTTCTCTCAACTCTGAGAGATTTGTCGGGCTCTGTAATATTGGGGTAACAATGGCTTTTAAGTCTGTGAAATGTGATGGAGAGAGAGAGAGAGAGAGAGCATGCGCCGGATTTGGGGCTGCAATCGCCGGAGACGTGATCGGCCGAAGTTGGGCTGACCGGCGATGGAGGTGGATTGTGGGTCACGGGGGCAGGGGAGGGAGAGAGAGGGCAGTCAACGTTGTGGGAGAGAGATGGAGATTGGGTGAGGGTGAGAGATACAGGGGATTGAGTGTAATACCATTACTTCTAATCTCAGCCATTGGTTTCAATGGCTGAGATGGAGTGTCAAAAATTGTGTTTTTTTTATGTGTGAGGGGAACCGGCCCCTATATATATATATATATATATATATATATATATATATATATATATATATATATATATATATATATATATATATATATATATCTAATCCGGGAATCCCGGATCCGGGACTCCACCTTCCCGATATTTTTTTGACAATCTGAGCTGTCCAATGTGTTCAAAAGGTGTTTTCAAAAGTCCACGCGAGAAATCTTCAAAAAATAATACCGGGAAGGGCTTGATCCAAGCAGTTTTTTGCAAAATTATAAATATACAGTTTTTGCGAAAAACTGTTTGGATCAAACCCTTCCCGGTGTTTTTTTTTTGAAGATTTCCCGCATGGACCCTTGAAAACACCTTTAGAACACATTGGACGGCTCGGATTTCCCAAAAACAATTTTTAAAAGCATCAAAACACCGAAAAACACCGGTATTATTTTTTAATTGCCGTATATATATATATATATATATATATATATATATATATATATATATATATATATATATATATATATATATATGAGTGTGTGTGTGTGTGTGTGTGTGTGTGTGCGCGCGCGCGCGTGAATGGGGATGCGGGGAGGGGAAGGGAACGGGGAGGGGCGGGGATCGGGGAGGGGATCGGGTAGTGGACTGGCAATACCATCCCCTACCAGATCCCCGAAATTTTTTAAAAATAATCTCCATCCTCTACCCGATCCTCGAAAATATCCCCGAATCTCCTACCAATTTGGGGAGGGGACGGGTTGGATCGGGGTGGATCGGCCGAGATGGCCATCCCTACCTCCAATATCTATATAAGGGTAATTTATATAATAAAATAGAGCGGTTTTCTTTGAAAATGTCTAGGCATATTTAAAATAATATCTACAGCCATCCGATCATATTATCATTCTAAAGTTGTAGCATTTTCACACATTTCAACATAGTTTTTCAATCTTAACATAAGCTCACTGGGCATATGTTAGCATTTTCTAAGAAAGAGAAACAGTGTACGTATGTTATCCTCCCTCTTGTTCGGGAAAAGAAAGTGGAGGACAGTTCTATTTGAGTTGGGGGACAAATTAGTAGGATTATTAATCGGATTAATAATATCGATCACAGTCTAGTTTTTTGTAAATCAATTAGGATGAAGTTTAAGTATTACAAGGGTTCAGAATCAATAATTTAGTTCCCCTTTTAAGATTTAGATAATAGTATAAATAATTTTAAATTCATTTACAAAAAAATCATTTCGTTATTTGGTGACTCCCCATCAGTTACTCCACTTTTGGACAAATTGCAATAGTCAGTTAAAATTACAATAATTAGGATTTCTCTTGTTGTTTGTCTCAAATCTAATCACGAAAAGCAATCTCTTAGGAATAGAATCTTGTCTACTTACTATCTCTTCCAATTCTTCCATAACAAAAGAAGCTAAGCTAAAGTTGCATCAATCGGGTAGTAGTTCCCCATAGGACACTAATTTCTTTTTTAATCAAGAACACCCATTTCTAGCTGCGTTCATTCAATCAAGAACATCCATTTTAACACCAAAAATAAAAAAATAAAAAAAAGGGAAAAAAGAAAAAAGAAAAGCTAGCTGCATTCATTCCATTGCTCTCTCTTTTTTACTATTTTTTTTATTTTGGTCAAAATAATGGTGGTAGGATGAGCACGAAGCTCGAACTCCAACTCTCTGCCTTGAAACAAATTAAAGGAGTAAAAACGACTTGGGATAAAGACCCTTCTGTTTTCTTCCCCAAGTGGTATACGATGCACAAATACGTACTTCCGGTATCCTAATTTGAAGGAAACCCTTAAACTACCAAAAAAAGGGCTTTTTGCATCTGCAAGGTGCCGTCGCAAATGCTCACTATGCCGACGCAAATGCTATTTACGGCCGCAAAAATAGGGACGCGATTGGTTGGGTGTCAAAGGTCATTTGCGTCAGCATGCTGCCGTTGCAACGCATTAGCGACTGCCAATTCATCTTTTAGAGTCTGCATTTTTACAGTCGCTAATATTCTATATTTGCGACTATTCAGAGTGCGGTCGCTAATATTCTACTTTTGCGGCTGCGCAATGCAGTCACTTAAACACTATTTTTTCTGACTGCAAAATGCAGTTGCTATTACACTATATTTGCGACTGCTACAAGGCAGTGGCTAAGAGATTCTAGTAGTACCATTTTTTTGAGTCCCCAAAAATACAGTTGCAAAAGGGTAGTTGCCAATGAGTTTTTTTTTTTTTGGAGCCAAAGAAGCCACAAATGTATTCTGTGATATCCAATTGGCATACATATTTCCAAAACATTGCATTCTTTCATTCATAGTAGTTAGTAGTTACTTCCAAAACTACAATCTTACTGTTTACATCCAAAATATAATGTCTAGTCACTTTAATCCGAAACACCTCACTACTTACAAAAAATAATGACATTTACTTTCAATGTTGAATGCAAAAATAGAGGCTAAAGGAAAACTACGCAAAATGAAGAATGCCCTTGAAGCAGCTTGTGAGCGCACCATAATCTACTCTTTCAAAAACACCTGAATGAATAAATAACAAAAGAATAGATAAATACTCAATTACGGAATACTCAATCACACTAAAAAAAAGTTAGACAAAAACAAGAGAAAATAGAATCGTATCATAGATCGCTAGAACACCAACATAAACAAATGCCATCAATCTCCAACCTTTGTCACACCTTGATGAGTTCTTTCCTAAAGGGCATGGCATTTGGCTTTATCGCTTTGTCAACCATAACTTTCCAAAAGTCTAGACCCAATGGGACTCCATCTATTTTTAGCAACGGGTCCTTACTAACAACAAAGCCCTCTGCCACATCTTGTTTTGGAATATTGTCAAAACTTTGTCAAGCATACTTTCTGTCTAATTAACTACAATCATAAGGTAAAGTATCACCTATAACCATACTAAGTTCTAAAATGCCATCATTGGGTCCTTGTGTCTGTGTCCTAGTCAAAGTGTTAAAGCACAAACCATATAAATGTTAACATGTCCAGCTTGTACACAAATTAATAGAGATTTCAAGTACAGCTATGCTGCTTGATATAATTATTATATACACAAAAGCTTAGCCTGTAGTGGATGATTTTGATGACATTATTATATACATAGAAGCTTAGCCTGCTTGATGATTTTGACGGGTCCAGCTTGTACACAAATAGCGTAACAGTGGGCATACATAAACACAGAAGCTTAGCCTGTAGTGGATTAGAGAGTAACCATAGCGCTACTACTGTGATGCAGCAGCTGTGTACCTAGAGTTCTAAGTACTCTGTTGAATGCTATGACACCTTCTTTGAGGTTATATATCTAACCCGAATCAAAATCACAAGGTTCACACATCCAAAACAATAGACTTTCCGTACCAACTCAAATCACTCAAGAATAAATCACGAAATGCAACAGTAACGTTTGACGAAAAAATGATGCAACACTGACCAAAAAGTGATGTTAACAAACCTTTTTTTGGGAAATTAATTCAGCAGTGGTAGCAAAGAATCCTCCATACCCTACAAAAATTAAGAAATAAAAGTTCAGCAATTTTTTATGGTTTTTTTTTTTTTCAACTTCTAATCTAATGAATCTTGTGCTTTCGAAAACCAAAATCTCATGAATCTGCAACCAGTCTTAGTTAAGGGCAAGCCCAAACCCGGTCATCTGCACTTTGAGCATTTATAGCATGCCATGTTATATATATCCAAAATCAAGGAGGCAGGTAATCTTAAACTTTTCGAATATTAACCTAACAAAAAAGAACTACAGTGACAAGTTTTTAAGATTTATTGCATTAAGAGCCCATTTGTTAGCCGAACTATAGTGACCAAGTATAAGCTTTCATTTATTCAAATACTTAACTAGAGAATTTCACTAACTTTTACAACAAGGGAATTTCACTAACTTTACCACAAGAGAATTTCACTAACTTTTACCACGAGAATTTCGCTAACTTTTCCAACAAGAGAATTTCACTAACTTTACATTTCACCAAATTTCACTAACTTTGTTATTTAACTAACTCCTAATGACCTTGCTTTATAGCTTATAAATAAATTATTTCATACTTCAATTGGGGATACACTGTTTTTTACTCCTAGTAAGTAAAATTCTATTAGCAATGGGTCATTCTATTAAGTTCTAATGGAAAATTTGAATACTACTTGGGCATGCATAACGCCCATTGCATGGATTTTAGCAGGTTACCCTCATAATTCCCTCGCCCTTGGCTCTCAAACATTACCTATATGCATGCATTTAAGAAGGCATAGAGATAAAGAGTTAAAAGCGTAGTAGGTATTAAAAAGCATATTCATCAGATAAGATGGAGGCCAAAAATGTAGAACTAATTGTCACCTTCACAAGTGTACGTAGGGATCTGAGTAAG
The DNA here is from genome assembly GCA_020921065.1 of Vaccinium darrowii. Taxonomy (NCBI): domain Eukaryota; kingdom Viridiplantae; phylum Streptophyta; class Magnoliopsida; order Ericales; family Ericaceae; genus Vaccinium; species Vaccinium darrowii. Next base: position 39,066,149 of record CM037152.1, on the reverse strand, counting down.
CTGAAAGCTTACATAAGGCATCAAATATCTGATTGAAGAACACAATAAAGTCTCCCCTGAAAACCTGCAAATTACCACGCAGATCGTTGATTCGTGGGGATTACAGAAAAGAATCTGTAGCCTGTAGGTACCGAACTGCTAAGGCAATGCACATGAAAACAGCTCATACGGGTATAAAAGCAAAAAGACAATGAGAGGCTCGAAGTTGCTAAAACAAGATCAATTTTCTTAACTTCTTAAAATATGGTACTAAAACAGGCAGTCTCATGTCTTAAGACAACTAGAAAATTTCTAACAAAAATACATAAATAGAAGTTCTCCCCACCAGGTTTGGCCAAAGGCCAAAACATGATGATACCAAGTACCAACCTGAGCACTAAGTGTCACCCTCCCAAATAAGAAAAGATGCTTCAATAAGAATTAGCACTAGACTTCAATAAGAACTAAGAACTAGCACTAGACTTTTTCCCTCCCCTTATCTACTAATACATTTCCAGACCTGACTGTTACGACACTGATACTGACACCGCAGTTCTAGGAAATCCTCTCCCCGAAGAAGAAATCTCTTCCACAGAATTAGGTAAGTTAAAGTTGGAGTGCATCGGAAAAAAAGCTATATTCTTAGCACTAAAGAGTTATTACTTAGAAGATATTGATAATAATTTTATTTATAAGCATAAGGATTTTGCTAAAAATCATGTAAATGAGGAATGGTTTCAGTCACAATATGAGGATCTGTCCCGAATAATTGAGTTAACTGTGGAAAGACACTTCCATATTAATTGGAGATCTCTCAAAATAGAGATAATAGATTCCTTTGGTAACCTTGGATATAAAATGGGTACCAAAAGGGTTCCAGTATTTGATAATAACAATTATTGGGTAAGACACAGTACCTAAGTCTGTATAACCTAAGTATGTATATGACACCGGTGATGAAGAAAACACTTTTCAGGATTCATTTTCCAGCAAATAGAACCACAGTTCGTCACATTCAAAGCCAAATTCTCGACAAAGAAACTGTTGATTAGCTTCTAACAAACAATTTTCAATAGTTATGCTTCTAACCACACTCACACACAGAAAGGAGACAGAGAAAGCACAAAGAGAGAGAGAGAGAGGGAGGGAGAGATACCTCGAGAGTGTTAAAAATAATAATTTGTAATCTTCTAGAGTTGTATAGAATATGTAAGCAAAAATATAGAAGTGTGTAGAAATGTGTATTAAAATATTTAAGAGTGTCTAGAAGATTGTTGACTTTGAGTAGATTTCTAGCACATGTACAAAACTAGAAAATTCCAAAGTATGCCGGTGGAGTGTGGCGGTGAAATCAAGTTGCTTCTAGAAGCACATGTATGTCGGTCAAGAGCTCTATAAATTGAGCTGCATTTGTACTTCTTCCTGTACCAGAAAAGCTTGAATTGCAATAGACATAACATTTAAAAGTCCTCCCACTTTTCGTTGCTTTTCAAAAACCAGTAAAAACAATTCAACAACTCCACTAGCCTTTCACTTTAAACACCTTATTACACCTCTAGTCCCTCCTAAAACAAATACTCAAATTATCTCCCAAGCTTTCCTCTTACTTTAAACTAGCACCCCAACAGAGAGAAGCCAACAATAAAGACCCAGATCCAGAGAGGACTAGGGCTTTTCTTTGCCCAAAACGAGATACAAATCAACGTTTGTAAATCCAGGCCAAAACAAGAGATTGAGAGAGAGAGAGAGAGAGAGAGAGAGAGAGATGACGGGAGCGAGAGAGATACCTGGAGAGAGAGAAGCCGAACACAGAGACGAAAATCTGGAGAACTAGGGCTTTCTCTGCCCAAACCGAGATACACACACATCAGTATATACAGATCCAAGCCAAAACGCGAGAGAGAGAGAGAGAGAGAGAGAGAGAGAGAGGCATACCTGCAAACGAAGAAGAGGAGACCAGAGGGAGTGTACGTAGCTAGGGCTTATTTAAAAGGGCGCCTTTTGGATCTTCTGTGGACAAAAAATTGACTATTGCAGGTTGTTGCAATGTGATTTTGTTGGGAAGATGGAAGCTTGGAGCTTATCAGTAACCCTAGAAGATGGCACCAGCTTTTTATGAAAGTACCGTTGTTTTCCAAACAATTTAGGGATCTATTGTTGTTTTCAAACTATTTATAAAAATACCGTTGTTTTGTACTTTTTATTTTCAACTTAAGATCCTAAATGATTTCTCAGTCTCAACCTTAGAAGTATCCTAAAGTTTCATCCGACATGTCCTCTTCCAGCATGGATGGTTGGCCAGTGTGTCCATCCATACTTCTCATGTCCAAAATGAGAAGTCGGTTTTATTTCAGTTTCACTAACTGCGAACATACTTCTCGTATACTTATTGTACACCATACATACTTCCCGTATACTTATTGTATACAATACACACTTCCCATTTCTAAAGTGAGAAGTAGGTTTAATTTGTATATCTGAGGAGTAATTTAAACAACCTATTTTGGACCTGAGAAATTAGTTTATACATATCATGTTGGACCTGAGAAGTTTAATTAACTACCTGCCAAACAAATTTGATGTATTTTCCAAATACTTCTTGTATTGGGCCTGAGAAGTGTTTAATGCATCTCATTTTGGACATGAGAAGTCTTTTTAGCTCTCTTTTTTACAAACTTCAATCAACTTATTTAGAGTTTGGGTTGTATCTATGGGCTATATTAACGATTTGAGTTTATTTTATGACTTAAGTAATTAATATGCAATTTTTTTTATAAAAAAAGTCCTAAATATTTTGAAAACATGTTAAATGTTTTTAAATCTTTTCAATATATACAACCACTTTTAAATGTCCAAAGATGTTTTGTACCTTTTGTTTTCTTTACATGCCTTTAGCAATCAATATGAATCTCAACCCTATCTCATAGACATTGTCAGCCACTTCGTTACCCAGAAAAAATAAACGTGCCCCATCCACCAATTACGTTAGTAACAAAATAAATATAAATTTTTTAAACAATAAATAAAAAACGAGACCAAATATTTGTTAAAAGAAAAACTTGTTATTTCTTTTTCCCTCTAGTAAATTTTGCAAAGTGAAATATGTGAAAACGTGATAAGCAATCATGGTTTTCACGAAAATAGTGTTTCGCAAATAGGGTTTTCACATTCGTTATTTTAGACACCAGGTCCAACATGTGAAGTATGTTCTCAATTAGTACGCCAGAAATTTCGTATATTTCTCAGGTACAAAACTCAAATAGAATTGACTTCTCATTTTAGACATGAAAAGTATGTATGGACACGCTGGCCAAACATCCATGTTAGACGGGGACACGCCAAACATCCATGTTAGACGGGGACACGTCGGATGAAATTTGAGGAGACTTCTAAGGTTGAGACTGAGAAGTCGTTAAAGATCTCAGGTTCAAAATGAGAAGTACAAAATAATGGTATTTTTATAAATAGTTTGAAAACAACGATAGATTCCTAAATTGTTTCGAAAACAATGGTACTTTAATAAAAAGCTCAAGATGGCACCATGAGAGAGAGAGAGTGTGCAGTGGGGGAATTTCTAGCAGGAGTGGGAATGGATTGGGAATTTGTCACGGGAGAGTAATTTCGGCACATTTTGGAACAAAAAAAGGGCGGGTCTATGCTAAACTACATCGTTTTGTGTATTATTTTCACGAAATAAATCAATTATTAAGACCGCACAAAATGCCATCGCAATTGTTTACTTTTTTGCAACTGCAAAAAGTTGCAGACGCAATTGTTTACTTATTAGCTGAGTCATTTTGGAGACAATTGGTTCTTGGTTTCTTTATCTTTACCTACTATGTTATTTTTTCTGGCTCTCCAATATTTCGTTGATCCCTTTTCTTTTCCTTTTTTGCCTTAGGGCTTTTCCCCTCTCTCTTTCTCTCGATGTACCCTTATCGAGTTTTATAAAATCTTCTTCTTTCCCGATCAAAAAAAATTGCAGACGCAATTGTTTTATTTTTTTGTGACTGCACTTGTTGCTGTCGCAATTACGTACTTTTTGAGACCGCATAAAGTGCAGTCGCTAATAATATGATGCAAAAAGCCGTTTTTCTTGTAGATATACACACCTACTTAAAACACACACCATATGCACCCAACAAATTGTTCAGATCAGGCAACATCATTACAACTGGCCTTAACTTCAATAATTTACGATCAATATACCAAGGCTAGATTTCTTTATTGTCTAAATAGGCTAAATGGACTGAAACATTTGATTGCACGGATTTTGAGACATATCATTCTCCTCACATATATCAATAACTTTGACCAAGGTTCTGATTACCGTATCGGCATGAGAACCGGTTTTCCTATTGGTACGGTACAGTACCGGTACCGGTCAATACCGAGTACCATATCGGATTTGCCGCAACTATATATATATATAAATATATATTGAGAGAGAGGGTTCAAGAGACACAAAATTTATCACAGAATATGACATTTTCAATCCCATTTTCTTAAAAACCAAGGTACCCCCCTTAAACCCACTTAATCTTTGTATATTTAGTACATACTTGTTGTATGTGATGTTTGGTAGTGATAGAAGTTGAACCCATGCATCACAAACCCTTTTTAAAAAACATACCCTGTTTTTTTTATAATCTCCCCGTTTAGAAATCATAGTTTTTGGGTCACACCGATACCAAATTAGAAAAAGTATGTAACTACAATGTTGTAGATCTTGAAATTCTCTTAAATTTTGATATATAACTTGCCTTGATTGGAGTTCGGAGTAAAACGTTATGGCCGGAATATGGTGGCAGTTTTGTTCTGTCCGATATTTGCCCGGTATTTTCCGGTACCGGCCGGTATTGAACACGGTACGGTATTGAGAGTCCTTGGTATCGTTTTTATACAAAACCGGTACGTACCGGCCGGTACGGCACGGGTATTCATATCCTTGACTTTGACATTTACCGGAAACAGCTAGTATTTAGACCCCATTGGAAAGAAAGTATTCTTAATACTCCCTCTGTTCCAATTTCTTTGCCCTTTTTGGGGAATGTGGAACTTTTGTATTGTCTTTTTTGTTTTACCCTTAAGTCCAGTCGATATTAACGAAGCCAATTTTCTGGAGTTAAGGACTTCATATGAAACTCAAAACATATACAATATCGATCTTATTTGATAGATATCGACTAGTTTTATTATACAAAGTTTTAAAATCATAAAAACCGTTATCAAATAAAAGATAATTGATAAATCAATTGAGATGGAAAAAGTACTTTTTAAGGGTAAAACTGGAAAGTGAACCTGCTTTGATGAATGTTTTTAAAAATGGGACATATATTTTGAAACATCCCAAAATGGAAAGAGGGACTAAGAATTTGGAATGGAGGGAGTAAAACCTTGGCTAAAGAACAAACTGCCAAAAGATTTGCAATCCTAATTAGAAAGAAAAATGCAGATTTATTCCGATCAAGTACAAGTAGAATCGACATTAATTTACAACTTTTCACCTTCCAAGGAGGAGCTTTCATATTTTCTTTCCCAACCTCAAAAGATAACTCTACAAGTCCAAGGCGCAGCAACTTCAACTCTTTTCACCCAAAAAAAACTTCAACTCCAAACAAAAAACAAGAGAGGAAAAATAAACAAAAAAACACAAGGGTCCAACGTGCTTTGATCACACAGAGATTGTCCTGGTCGCTTCCTTCTACCCTTTTCTTTTTGCATTAAATAGATAAAGAAAAAACTCCCAAGACTTTGAAACCCATAATCTAAAACAGCTCATCATTTTCCCCTAACGACATATGATCCATTAGGTAACCTTGTCCTGCACCAGCTCCATCATCAAACAACCATTTCTCTAGCAATGACAACGGCACCAATGGATCCAAATTCAGCTTGCTCTCATCATGAAACAGACCATTTTGATCAGGTGTGAAATTCGTCGTTTCGTCCACCGACACCGAGTGAGAGGCATCCGAATGGAACCCAAAAATGGAGTGATCGAATCCCTCCGGAGTGGCAGAACTCATTGTCCCTTCACTAGGGCCAGAGGAACTCGTGCCAACCGGATTGATGAATGAGCTTTGCGTATTGGTTTCCGAACTTGTTTGTGATGGCTTGTTATTAGGGGAATTTTTCTTCCAGTTTTGAAGCAATCTAGCTATGTTTTCAGTACTAGATGCATATGTGGTTTTGGAGAATGGTTGGGTTTCGGGGGCAAGAATATTGGGTTTTAGGTTTGACAAATTGGTTGATTTGTTATGTGATAAGGCCTCATAATTAAAGGGCTTTTTTGGCCATGTGGATATCAGTTTGGAGCCTTCTCTCCCACTGGCTCTTGGTGATTGATTTTGAAGAAGAAGAAGATGAGATCTCTTCTTCGTTGTGGCCATCTTGCCCTTGAAGCTTCTTGAGCTTCTTCTTCAAATGAGTGTTCCAGTAATTCTTGATATCGTTGTCTGTTCTTTGCGGAAGCTAGGTAGGAAGCTATCGCAGCCCATCTGTACCCAAAAATTCCCCAATGTAAATAGAGCAAAAAAAGTTAAATCTCCCTATGTTTTCTGAAATAAACATTAAATTAAATTAAATTAACTCACTTGAGATAGTTTTCTCTCTCCTTCAACATCTCTCAGTCCATCTATTTAACAAATCTCAAGGTTTCCACAAGAATATGGTAGATGACACAAATTTTCAATGCCAAATTAAAAAGCTTGAGTGTCACATAACTAGCCACACAAAGTACATAGATGGAGATGATTTATAAGGAGCATCATTATAATTAATAACACTTCTACAAATTTTGTTTATTTTGAAAATGAAAATTTCTTTGCAAAAGCAGAAATTCAGCTGAAAGAATATAGAATACAAAGGGGATCACCCTAAACTCGATATCTACACAGACCTATTGCCAAGAAGAGCTTGAAGGTGGATGATCATCTTCTCTTCACAATCAGAGAAGTTACCCCTTTTGATGCCAGGCCTCAAATAATTCGTCCATCTTAGCCTGCAGCTCTTGCTACATCTCAATAATCCTGAAAAAAGAAAAAAATAACCCGGCCGAAAAAGTAAGAAACAAAACTGTTTGAGTATGTACAAAACAGTAAATTTGACAGTACTATGTACACCCTCTTTGAAGAGAGCTGTGCTAGAAGTGGAAGACATGCATTAAATTAATACGCCACCACCATATTAATTATAATGATGAATACACCAACCCACCACCCTCCCAAAACCCAAGAGCAATAAAATCATAGCGGTAAGTAATAATAAACAAGGAGAGAAATAAAAAAAGAATCTATCTAGCTGCTAGCACTGTAGTGTAGGAGGGAGTATTTGATTTGAATTGTAGTGTACCAGCATTAGTAGGAACAGAGCTCCAATTCCCTGGTCCATGTTCTTGGATGTATGAAACCAGTGAGATGTCTTCTTCTGGTGTCCATGACCCTTTTTTTACACCTTCTTTGTCACAACAAGGTGGTCTACCCATCTCTCTCTCTCTTTCTAGGTCTTTGCTATCGTAGTACGACATATATACATATATATCAGTATAGAAAGATCAGTCTTCTTTCTTTCTTTCTTTCTCTGTTGAAGAAGACTTGATTTCTTCTTTGGAAGAAAAGGTGAGAGACAGGAGTCTAAGGCCAAAGGATACACTTGTTTATATATACTGCTACCAGCTAGAGAGGGAGAGAGACAGAGACCAAGTCAAGAGGTTGTGGTGTTTAGTAAGCTGACCAAAGGAGAAAAAGAACAAAGTGCAAATTTGTTCACCATCGTGAACAAAACTCTGATTGATAAAAATATATATATAGGATCCATCACAAAATAATGTTACACTTGCCAAAAAGTGATAAAGTCCACTTTAAAATGATATCATGTTTACTAAAAAATAGCGTTATTATATAGATTCCATACCTTTTCCACTAACGAGAATGAATTTTATTCACCCCGTCAGATTAGGTGAGGGTACACAAATTTACACCATAGAAGAAAAGGTTACGGGGGGTTTGTAATAGTATCCCGGGAAGAGTCAAAAGCGTGACAGCAATCAGCATTTACTACTCTCATTTGCTTTCTCCTCTTGCTTGCAAAAAGTCAGCTTCTATGCATTAGACTAGAGGTGAAAATATAAATTGGGGAACTGAACCGTTGAACCGGACCGAATTGAGAATTTTTTTCGGTTTTTTCTTTTTCAGGTTCGGTCCGGTTCGTGATAATAAAAAATTTTGAAAACCGGTTCGGAGGAATTTTCGAGCGAACCAAACCAGACCGAACCGGTATATGTATATTTAGTAGTTACCTTAAAAAATGAAGTACCAAGGATTGAACTACCGACCTTACGACTTGGCTGGCACCACTTTACGTTTCAGAGAAGGAACAAAATATATTTATTATTAAGGCCTCCTTTGGATAATAATCCAATAATAATCCGGATTATTGGATTATTCGTTTGTCCTTATTCAATTTTTTTTTTGCATCCGTTAGTTTTGCATCAAGATTTTGTGGTTTCTGGATTCCTCTCGACGAGATGAATCTAACAAGTATGAAATAATGGTCAAAACTCATAAACTTTTTTTAATAAAGCCAAAATAGGTGGATTATTGGCCCAATAATCCACGTATTTGCCCAATAATCCACGTATTTTGGCTTTATGGATTACTCTCGACGAGACGAATCTAACAAGTATAAAATTATGGTCAAAACTCAAACTTTTTTGAATAAAGCCAAAATAGGTGGATTATTGGCCCAATAATCCACGTATTTTGGCTTTATTCAAAAAAAAAATTGAGTTTTGACCATAATTTTATACTTGTTAGATTCGTCTCGTCGAGAGGAATCCAAAAACCACAAAGTTTTGATGCAAAACTAACGGATGGAAAAAAATTTTGAATAAGGACAAACGAATAATCCAATAATCTAGATTATTGGATTATTACCCAAAGGAGGCCTAAGTTTGATCTATTACTATATATATATAAACCTCATCTCAACTCACCAGTCCAAAGTCCAATCACTTTCCCAATTCTTTCTTTTCCCAAACAGGGGCGGCGGTGAGGGAGAAAAACCCATCCTCTTCGTCGATCATGATGTCCTTCCACCATCGTCGTCGATCATCATGCCCGTCCGCCATCGTCGATAATTATCCCTCGTCCATCATCGTCACGACTCCGTCTAGGCACCATGTTTGTTTCTCTTTCTCCCTCTGGTATATGTATATATATATATATATATATATATATATATATATATATATATGTGTGTGTGTGTGTGTGTGTGTATCAGTAGATCTGAAAAATAGATACCGTCTTGTATATAAATATGCGTGTTTTTTTATTATATTTTTTGAAATGATGTAAATAACTTTTTAAATTTGTATCTCTTTTGATGTTTGGGATTCCTGGAGCTATTTTCATGGATTTGTTCAATCAGATCTAGGGTTTTTGCCTCTTGCTTTTGTTTGACCCCTAACCGAACCGAAGCGACCCCGAACCGACTGAACCGGAACCGAACCGAACCGAGATCTATATACTCGGTTTCGGTTCAGTTAACCTCCCGAACCGAGTTTTGCCGGTTCGCCCAAAAATGCCCAAGAACCGGACCTAATCAAACCGGTTTCAGCCCTACATTAGACTGATTAAAGAGTGAGAGAGAGAGAGAGAGAGAGAGATCTTCGTTCTGTTTGCGCTTAGCAAAATCGCGTGGCATTCAATGCTGCTATTGTGGGCCCTCCTTCGCCAAACTCCAAATCACTGTAGCAAAGCTACAAATTTTGTAAATTTGTAAAATATTTGTTATGTCTGATTTTGTTACATTTCACTCATCAAATTTAACTTTCAAGCAATTTGTTAAGTCTGATAATGATGCTCGAAGAAATATTATAATGCCCTTTTACTCTAGTGCACTCTATTTATTCTTCTTATTAATAAGAGTGGTGGTCGGCCGGAGGTGGGGTGGTGATTTTTTTTGAATTTTATGTTCGAAATTAGAATTTTTAAAAATTAGTGACATCTCACTAATTTTTTTGCTCGCCGGAAGTGGTCGACCAGAGGTGGGGCGGTGGTCGAGTTGGGGCGAAGATTTTTTTGAATTTTTTGTTCAAAATTAGAATTTTTAAAAATTAGTGACATCTCACTAATTTTTTTGGTTGCCGGAAGTGGTCGGCCAAAAGTGGGGTGGTTGTCGGCCGGAGGTGGGGCGGAGATTTTTTGAATTTTATGTTCAAAATTACAATTTTTAAAAATTAGTGACATCTCACTAATTTTCTTGGTCGCCGGAAGTGGTCGACCAGAGGTGGGGCGGTGGTCGGCCAGAATTGGGGCGAAGATTTTTTTGAATTTTTTGTTCGAAATTAGAATTTTTTTAAATTAGTGACATCTCACTAATTTTTTTGGTCGCCGGAAGTGGTCGGCCAGAGGTGGGGTGGTTGTCGGCTGGAGGTGGGACGGAGATTTTTTTGAATTTTACGTTCGAAATTACAATTTTTAAAAATTAGTGACGTCTGACTAATTTTCTTGGTCGCCGGAAGTGGTCACCAATGGTGGGGTGGTAGTCGGCCGGAGGTAGGGTGAAGATTTTTTTGAATTTTATATTTGAATTTAGAATTTTCAAAAATTAATAACATCTAACTAATTTTTTTTGGCTTTTTGTTCGATTACAAAAGTTCCTTGTCATTCTCTTTAAAAATGTCAAATGTTTTGGATTTTTGGCTAAGTGGCCCTATTAACTTCATTTAATTCCAACACAAAATAATTATAACTTTATAAGTACACCATTTACGCAAATTGGCCAGCGCATTTAATAGAGAGGTGCAGTGGGCCTGGGTTTTTTTTTTTCCCCCTAGAAAACAAGAGAAAATTATGGAGAGAAGCTTCATGTTTGGAAGAAAAAAAAAAAGAAGGAAAAAAAGCTGTTTTGTCGAGCTGATCACGAGGAAAATAGATTTTTGAAATGCGAGTTATTCTCTATTGTGTTGTGTAGCGGAAAAGAAAATATTTTGGAAACTTTACAGTTGCTAACTTTGAGAAAATTTCTTAACTGTGGGGGTTCCAAAGGAACAAATAAGGCTTTGGCATATAAAAGTTATTTGAAAAGGCTCCTACTAGTGAAAAGACTTAGTACTGGCCTTGTAATGGAAAAGACCCGAGATAGAACTAAAATAAGCGATTCCTAATAGATATAAAAGACTACTGATCACTGGGGAGATAAGAACTCCGAAGCGTGCATTTCTGTTTATGAGATTGGAAAAAAAAAATGGTCCCATGTGGGGGTTAAGACCACTCGCCACATAAGGCGATAGAACGATTTATGAGACCCTAAAAGGTGGGAATTAGTGCGATGTTGGTAACCAAAGAGAGTGATTCCTAGTAGATTGTTGAGAATTGAGACTACCAGCCACTCTATATAACTCCTAGTAGAAGGTTACTGGTCACTGACAAAGTGATTTCTAGTAGGGGGCTCCTGGCTACTGAAGACGGAAAGCATCGAAATAATATTAGACTTTCTTATATATTGTGGGTCTAAAATATATGTTGCTTTGATTCAAAAGAAAGGCTTGAACTCTTTATGAGTTGAGAATCCAGAAATATTTGGTTCGATATTACCTCGGTTTAATATGGATCATAGTATATGCTAGGGGTGGGAATTTATGACATGAAACCAACAACATGACACGAACACGACACAAAATTAGCAGGCTAGTGTTGAGTATTTCTGACACGAAACACGTATATAACACGACCCGCGAACACAATTAGTAAACAAGTTGGATTCGAGTTGAACCCGCATAACCCGAAATTGACACGAATTAACCTGTTCATCTAATAGTGTCAACACAACAACAACAACAATAACAACAATAACATAATCCATTAAGTCCCCAATAATTGGGGGTATGGGCAGGGGATGGATAGGAGACAGACCTAACCTTTGGCAATAAATGCACAAAATGGCTGCTTCCAGAATACCACTGAAACAGATGGATTGGAGACAGACCTAATCTTTGGCAATGAATGCACAAAGTGGCTGTTCACAGAATACCATTGAAACAGTGGTCCTCCTTATACCGTCACGTTTCCTTGAATTTGGCAAAACATGTGATATCCAAGTTATGATTCTGTTGTACGTTTTCATGCTCTAAAGTTGTGCATAAAAAATTCAAGCTCAATCCTACTGCAGCTGAAGTTTATCCTTTGATATCAAGTCATTCCCTCCATGTTCTTAAATCTGAAAGGATTTGTTATGGTGGCTACGGTTCTAAGCCTACACATCATTTTGGCCGACTATAATTACTCTCTCTGATATCTTATATATCTAGTCCCTGTAATCTATTGTAATTGTTACTGTAGATTAATATATTGTAATTGTTACTGTGGTTTAATAAAATCTTTTTTCACCGTGAAAAAGAAAAAATTAATCGTGTCAACCCGAGCACAACACGATTAATAGCAGGTCGGATTAGGGTTCATATTTTTCGACATGATTCATTAAGCAAGTCATTTTAACACAAATCCGATTTGACACAAATACGGCTCAACACGACATGAACACGGCACAACACGACACCCACCCTTAGTGTATGCACCAGATCCTTAGCATATAAGCACAGTACGTCAATTCACTGTTACCTGGTCTGAAAAGGACAAAAGCCAACCCATTTAAGATGGATGGTTGGTTGCCACAGAAATTCTTGTTGGGCAAAATAATTTGCACACCCAACTTAGGGGTTGTTCCACTAATCCAGTTTGTAGAATAAATTGGCTTTTCACTGTTTTTTATGTGATATATTGTGAGAAAATGACATGTCTCGATTTTTGGAAAAAACTGTTTTTTGTTAGTGGAACACCCCAGCCTTGTTGGTTTGGGATTTTTCTCAATTATTATCCAATAATTACTTTTATTTTCAAATATTATTCTTATTTTTCTCTTTATCTCTCTCTAATCATTAACCCTTATTTTTAATCATTATACATATTTCTCCCTCCGATCATTACCAAAAACAAAAACTCAAACCAAACACCAACTCCCTTAACTTTTATCTGCATAATTTATGGGGCACTTCTAACTGTCCGATTGAGTTGAAATTTTATGGGGCCCCTCGGAAAAATGTTGTAAGTATAATGAACGGTTCGGATCTCTCGTGTGGGACCAAAAAGTGGGTCCCCCAAGCAGCTTGGTACATTTTCTGCTTCAAACTTTCTGTACCCGTAGGTTTACCCAAAAAAAATACACTTTGAGACTAACCGATGGCAGAATTTGAATAGAATTTTTTACTATCGTATTTTAAATTTTTAATGTTCTAAACGGGTTGTCACACATTCATATTCTGACTTTTGTAGTTCATTTTCTGCGTGATATATGCTTCAATTTTCATCTCTTCATTTATAATTTACCGCACAGTTCTAAAGCAAGTAATTAATTAATAACACACGCATGTTTATGCTAGTTCAAATACCATTGTGTCCGTTTCATGCATGGGACCAAAAAAAAATTTGCATTAATTTTTTTTTATTCTAATACTCTGTGTATCATACAAGTACAATGCTAATTCTTGAAGAGACTTTTTGGGGATAAAATTAGAAGTGTCATAGATATTTGGTCATATAATTGTGGTTACATAGATGCTTTTTATACAAAATTCTTAATGGAGGATTAAGAGTCCTGGTGGAAGTAACTCATTTTTTGATAGACGATTAATTGATGGAACTACGAATGGAATGGGTGTTATGAGTTTTTTTTCTAGGCAAAGCTATTAAATACCTAGGTGGATAAATTTTAATTTTTCTTTGCAATACTTGTTAGTTATTGTACAAGTAACAAATTAAAAAAAATAATAAATAAAAACAACTCTCTCACTTTCTAAGTGAAGTTATTATTCCGTGCTCCTGGGGAGCATTGCTCCACATGGGCTCTGTACCAAACAGTTGTCACTTGTGTGGATTTCACTCGCTTTGATGTTGGCACCACACAGATGTGTGATTCAGCAAACCGTGCTGCTCACGAGTAGCTTATGGCTCAGCTCGTTAAGTAATCGAGCCGAGCTCAAGCTAAATTTTTGGAGCCAGATGCGGGATTTTGGGCGCGCTTGGATGGTTTTCGCCTAGTTTAAATTGTATTCACACCAATAGTGATATTGTGAGTAATCAAATTTGTTGTATTAGGTGCAAGCCCTTTGAGTTATTTTACAAGAAGCTAGACGCGATCTTTCAGTGAGTTTCATATACCTTGGATTCATGCATTTTGCTAAATGATTTGGATTGATATTAGTGTTGAAATCACTGGGAAAAATACATAACTCATGTTTTCTATGAGAGTTGATCTCCGATGTTCAGAAATGGTTTTGCATATGTTTATGTTATACTTGAGACCATGGCAACATGTTTGAAAGGTTGAAGACTTGATCTACTGAGACATGCCTATGATGATATGACTTATTCTAACGGTGTCCGGGGCACTAGGGGACGTTAAATGGTCTAGTGTGACTGATGAAATAAGGTTGGAGGTGCAGCCAGGCACCACCGGGTATTGATATCATACCACTCTCTAATGGGGTTGCTCCCCAACCGACTGGCATAAAAGGAAAACCGTTGAATGGGAGTATTTGAAATGGGCATGTGAAAATGAGATTGGGTCCTCTTTCTTGGACCAAAAGAAATGATCCTGGATAAATGTATATGAAATATTGTTTGCTCTATTAATTATTTTTATCCTTGGCAAGTCATGATTATGATTTGACACTTGTGTTTCTGTGGTCAAACTTGAAATCTTGGTATGTGTTTCTCACCCGAGCTTCGACTTATGAAAATTTATTTATTTTTCCCAGGTTGATGTAAATAGCAGGTGGTGGTTATGTACAGTGGATCGAGTAGGCGGTAGATGCTAGCTTGCGAATAAGGAGTGTTTTTTTTTTTTTCATTTCTCCTTTTTTATGTTCTGTAGATATGTCTAGCAGTTGTCTATATGAGATATGTAAAGTTTTGATACATAGTTGCTCTGGAGTTGTACATAAATAAAAAGCTTCCGCTGTCTCTTTGTTTTGTGTTTTGAAATGCTTTGATTGTTAAGAAGGATGAGGCCTTGGTGACTACGTCACCGGCTGGTGACTACGTCACCGGCCAGTCACGTGACCTATATTGGAATTGGGACTTGACACGTAATTTTTTCAGAGTCCTTCCTCGTCACACATACCTTGTGGTCGAGTCCATATCAATGTGGAAAAGCAAACCATAGAACACCACGTGGTGTTGCTCGAAGAGCAATTAGTTATTCACTTCTTCTACCACTTCTTTTAGTAGCAGTAATTAGTGTGGAGCTCATACACACTTGAATGTGAAGTATGTGTGGGCTCCACACACCATGTGAGTATGTTGGAGCCCATGTTGGAGTTTTTTGTTGGGTGATTTATGGGTCGGTACAACCCAACCTCATAATTTACATCTAGGAACAAGCCGCATATCACAGTGCACGTGCAGGTACTGTAGCTTCCATCTCTCTCTCTCTCTACCCAACCCACACGGACATAATTTTTCTCTCTCCTCAACTTCCCAAACCGTATGAAAGAACCTAAATATTAGGGTACCATGAAAATTCTTAAACCTAAACCGTAGGGTACCCTATGAAAGTGCCTAAACCACTAAAACCCTATAATAGAAAAGTGCAACCTAAAACTTAAACCCTATGGTACCTTATAAAAGTGCCTAAAACCTAAGGTATCCTATGAAAGTGCATAAACCACTAAAACCCAATAATAGGGAAGTGCACCCTAAACCTAAACCCTAGAGTACCCTATGACTAGGGTACTCAATGAAAGTGCGTAAAACCCTAAGTTACCTTATGAAAATGCTTAAACCATTAAAAACCTATAATTAAAAAGTGCACCCTAAATCTAAACTCCAAAAAAGAGTGACTTACCTTAATGGTAATTTTAAAAAGTGACTTACCTTATTGGTAATAATTAGATGTCTCCTTTCTAGATCTAAAAGTAAAAATCAATTTTTTGTTTTAGATCGAAAGTGTAGAGCTGTAGAAAACGAGTTAAAATTAATATAATTACTTAAATTTTCACCGGAAAAAGAAGAGGTGTTATTTATTTCTCAAGTGACTGTTCCAGTGTGATTTATTTCTTACTACTATCATATTTACAAGTGACCACCACAGGTAGTTGTCCAATTTGCTGCGATGGTTCTCCATAAACGTACGTCACTCATAGTACGAGATTGAATAAATGCCCTTGCTGCGGGGGTCCGTACCAATATTGAATATTAAATACCCTAGTAATTCTCATACTGACGGATCTTAGAAAAAAAAGTCTCAATAATGAAGGAAAAAAAAAATTCATTTTGAAACTTTTATCACTACCACAGATACTGAAATTAAAGTGGAAATGTTTCACTGAAAGAAGCTTGGTGGTCATTTAAAAAGAAAAAAAAAAGAAGCTTGAAGGTTTTGGCCATCATCGGCTACCTGCATATATTGGGATGGAATATACATTGGCCGATATAGCATTTTAGCAAGTGAGATAAAACACTTAATATTTAGGAGTACCATTGGGTTTTCAAAAGAAAAATAGGAAGATATTCGATGGCATTATCGATAAAGATAAGGTTGCATTGCCCTTTAGGCTAAATCATTCTTCACTATTTTTCTTAAGTGAGCCTATACCCAGGGACAGTACTGGGCACTCTACCGAGAGCCATTACAAAAAGACAAGCAACAGACGACATCGTGAGGGAATCGACGTCGGTGTCATCCGTCTCTACTCTGGGAAAATCGCCATCTTTGATTTGCTTTGATAAGACGGGTGGAGAAAATTCAGTGTCAACATAGAGTTTCGCATTTGCGTCTCGATCTCACTCTGTCCTCCACTATTGAATCGACCGGTGAAGATGATTGGGAAACTCCATTTGCACTTTGAAAGCTTCTTCATCAAGCAAACCAAGGAAGTAGTCGATATTGGATTCGATTGGATAAAATGAAGTTGAATGGGGTGGTGGATACATTCAACTGATCAAATGATTTAATTAGCTTCTTCGTTAAACAAATAGAGGAAAAATCAAATCTTGATTATTTCTTTGTTTCCATTTATAATATCCACTCAGTGTGGGTGAAAGCCGAAATTATTTTCATCTGTTTATACTGTCAAGCGCATGATATATGCAGAAACTAGAAACATTATGTGGTGTTGATCACTACAAGAAATTACATTTTCAGTGATCAATTTCAGTGAGCAATAAATGATGATGGCTTCTTCATCTCAAACAGAGGGGTGGACGCTGGTCTCGAAGAAGAAATCCTTCAGGAGAAATTTCTCTCTTGTGGAGGCCAATAGATTGGCTGGGGGAAAAGCAGTTGTGACGGTTTATGTGGACAATCTTTCGGATGATATGGACATGGAATGGTTGGGTCAGATCTTCTCCAAGTTTGGATTCGTGATTGATGCTTTTATGCCAGCCAAGAAAAGCAAAAGATTCTTGTCCAAGTTTGGATTCATCAGATTTGGCTCTAAACTGGAAGCTGTGGAGGCCATCAGATCACTAAATGGGATCGTCATTAGGGATAAGAAGATGGTGGTGAAGCTAGCGTCTTTTGACATGGTGTTTGGATCTAGTGACTTTGGGAGGAGTGCCTATGCCCATAAACACTCACAGGGCAACAGAATCACCAAGGGGAAGGATGTGGTGGTGGGGTCAAGTAAACAATTTCATAACAAACTTCACAGTGGCAAATCGTTTAAGGAGGCAGTGGTGGGTGTGAATCTTGAAGAGGGGGAGTTGGGCGACAAATGTGGGAAGCCTAAACATATTGTCATCAAACCCAATCCTACTGAATGGTTACAAAGGAGTGCGGTGGCTAGGTTGAAGTCTTTTTCAGCCATGGAAGCCGTTAGGGAGGCGTTGCATTGTGAGGGGGTCCCGACCATTGAGGTTAAAGATATGGGTGGTTTATGGGTGGTACTGACCTTTCCTTTGTGTGAGGAAATGCAGTCTTTTTTCAACGGAGGCAAACTAAGTTGGCTTCACACGTGGTTCGACGAGGCCAATCGTTGGAGCCCTGACCGTAAGGGTACCCGGAAGAGGAGGGCTTTGGTTGACTTGCTATGGGGTCCCTTTGCACGCGTGGATTGCGGTAACTTTCAGGACTATTTCTCAAGTTTGGGGTGAAGTTATTTTCATGGACGAAGCCACCGTCAAGGGTTTATCTTATGCGGCTGGTAAGGTTATGATTGAGACTGATATCTGGGACAAAATTAATGAAGTGATTCATCTGGATGTGCAGGGAAAGATTTTTGAAGTTAAAATTGTAGAGGAGTAGGTGGTGGTGCAAGGACATTGTTCGATCTGCAATTTTCAATCCACCGAGCTGAGCGACTCACCCCCATTGGCACACACTCAGAACTCGGTTTCTGACTCAGTGGATGAAGTGGATTCTAGGCGAGATGTGGAACCCAGCAATTCGAAGAGTTGCTCTAGGGTCGAGGAGACACTTTTGTCTGCCAGGGCGGCTACAGGTGCGGAGGATACGGTCTTCCCAAGTAGTCTGGTCATTCCCAAGAGGGTAGATGCAACAGAAGGCGTGTTATTCGGAGAAGTGGGACAAGAGTTGGGTTTGATTTCAACTAGGAAAGTGCTAATCTCGGGTCCCGGACCAAGTAATATCTGGGATATTGGGCCTAATAAATTTGGGCCGGTGGTTTCCTCAAGCTCTTTGGGGCCCAATTTTATTGATAGAATCGCAGGCCCGGGCAGTAAGTCGGGCGGCCACATGTCGATCCCTTCTTATTTTGCTGAGGTGGGGTTAAGGATGTACACAACAGTGGGACGAAATTAGGAAGAAAAAAGAAAACGTTGGAGGAAATTTTGGGTCTCAACGAGAATCGGGGAGATGAGGAGCCCGATGCAATTATTCATAACACTGGTAGAAGGAGAAAGAAAACCAAGCAGGTAGTTTTTAGATCTGCTGCAGCGGCGGCATCGCTTACCTTCTCCTTCGAAGGCATTCGTCACCGTAACAAGATTCTTCTCAACGAAGCACAAGCTATTTGGGCGTTGGGTAAAATTGTTGGCGGTAAAGCGTCGGGGTCCGAGGGAGAAATTATAAGTAAACTGGTGGAAGTAGAAGAGGAAAGACAGAAGGTTCAGGGTGTTGGTGTTAGTGGTGGTCAGGCATGACCTTCCTTTACCTGGTGTATCGAGGGCGACTGGTTGCTATATGGTCAATATTATGTCATGGAATGCTAGGGGGTTAGGGAGGGAGAAGAGAAGTCGACTCAGAAAATTAGTTCTAGACCAAAAGGTGGATTTTCTTATGATTCAAGAAACCAAAAAAACTGAGGTAGAGGAGAAATTTGTCAGATCTTGTTGGGGTGGAAGAAATCTGGAATTCATGGAGGTGGATGCTGAAGGCTCGGCTGGGGGTCTCTTGTGCATATGGAACCCAGCTATTTTCTCTGCAGACAGCTTTTGTTGTGGGAGGAATTTCATCTTAATTTCAGGTTCCATCCATAACTCCTTCCCATGTGTTTTTGTAAATGTTTATGGGCCCAGTGCTTGTACTGATAGAAGGAAAATGTGGGAGGCTTTGTCGAAATTACGGGATTATTTCTCTAATCCGTGGTGTATGGGTGGAGATTTTAACGAGATTAGGAATTTGGGTGAAAGACAGGGGTGCTCCATCAGGGATAGAGGCATGGCAGATTTTAATGAGTTTATAGAGAAATTGGAAGTTATGGATCTTCCTATGTTAGGAAGAAAATTCACCTGGGCGAAATTTGATAATGAATTTATTTGGAGTAGGCTAGATAGATTTCTGGTGCATTCTGAATGGTTTAATCAAGTTAATTGGAAACTATGGGGTCTTGGTAGAATTTTGTCAAACCATTGCCCTATTATCCTTAAGGTGGATTCAAGAGATTGGGGGCCCAAACCTTTTAGGTTTCTGAATGCCTGGACCCTACATCCAAAATTCAAACCTATGGTTAATGAACTCTGGGCTAAATCAATTGGTAGTGGCTGGTCTGGGTGTCTTCTAGTGGAGAAGCTTAAAGGCCTAAAGGAGACACTTAAGGTATGGAATAAGGAGGTTTTTGGAAACGTACAAGAGAATTTGAAAGAGGTGGAGAACAGTATTAATGAGCTGGATAGGCTAGCTGAATATAGTGTTTTATCTGAGGCTGATGTTACAAGGAAAAAGAAGCTTAAAAAGGAATTTTGGGACCTCAACAGAAGGCTCGAATGGATTTGGTTGCAAAAATCTAGGTTGGATTGGTCTTTGAAAGGGGATTAAAAACACAAAATTTTTCCATTCCATTGCGAATGCCAGGCATAACAGAAACCTTCTTGACTCTCTCAATATTGGTGGGGTGTGTGTGAAAGACCCAACTTTGATTAAGTCTGAGATTCTTAAGTTTTTCACAAATGCGTTTAAGGAGAGTTGGTTTGCCAGACCGAAACTGGGCGGGGAGTTTAGGGTATCTTTGAATGAGGCCCAGGGGGTATTGTTGACGAAACCTTTTGATGAGGCAGAAATCTGGCAAGCAGTGGCTTCTTGTGATGGAAATAAGGCGCCAGGTCTTGACGGATTTAATCTCTCTTTTATCAAGTCTTGCTGGAAAGTGGTGAAAGGGGATTTCCTCCAATTTTTCAAGGATTTTCACGCAAACTCCAAACTTGCCAGGGGTTTGAACTCTTCATTTATCACTCTGATTCCAAAATTGGATAATCCCGTTGGGCTGTCAGACTATAGACCTATTAGTCTGATTAGGTGTGTGTATAAAGTCCTAGCTAAAGTGTTGGCTGAAAGGCTGAAAAAGGTTTTAAGTGTTTTGATTTCTGAAGAGCAATCAGCTTTTGTGGGAGGGAGAAACATTCAAGATGGATTTTAATTGCTAATGAAATAGTAGATATGTGGAGAAGGAAGAAACATAAGGGAGTCATTCTTAAGTTGGATTTTCAGAGAACTTATGACAATTTGAGTTGGTTGTATTTGTTCGACACCCTCTCTAACTTCGGGTTTCCACCTCTTTGGGTGAGATGGATAAGGGAGTGCCTTAGTTCCGCGCAGGTGGCAGTGTTGGTTAATGGTTCATCTACTGAGCAATTCAAAATGGAGAAAGGTTTAAGACAAGGGGATCCTCTTTCTTCATTTCTGTTCATTCTAGCAGTGGAGGGTTTGAATATCATGTTTAAAAGGGCAAGAGATTTGGGGTTGATTAAAGGGGTACATGTGGGAATCAATGGTCCTGTTTTGACGCTTTTGCAATTTGCGGACGACACCATTATATTTTGTAATGCTTCTACAGAAGAGATTCGTAATGTGAGAAAGCTGCTAGCTTTTTTTGAGATAATGTCAGGCCTAAGTATTAACTTTCACAAAAGTGTCGTTAGTGGGGTAGGTTTATCACAAGAGGAGTTGGCAGGTTTCGCGAGTATCCTAGATTGTAAATTTCAGAATTTACCAATGAAATACTTGGGGCTTCCTCTTGGTGCTAATCCTAGGAAGAAGTCCACCTGGAAGCCCGTGATTGACAAATTTCATAACAAATTGGCTTCGTGGAAGAGGAGGGAGAACTCTTTTGGAGGTAGAATTGCTCTGCTAAAATCTGTGATGGGTAACCTTCCAATTTACTATCTCTCCTTATACAAGATGCCGGAAAGTGTGTTGAGAGAGTTGGTAAGAATTCAAAGCAGATTCTTATGGGGCGGCGGGGACCTGAAAAGAAAAGTTCATCTGGTCGGTTGGAACAAGATCACAAGATCCAAGGAGAGAGGGGGTCTAGGAGTGAAGGATTTGAAGTTGATGAACGAATGCTTGCTGTTGAAATGGTGGTGGAGATTTGGGACTGAAAAGGATGCACTCTGGAGGAAAGTTATTTGCTTTAAATATAAGTTGGATGAGTTCTCTTGGTTTCCTCCTTCTGAGATCAGAGCGCCTTCAGCAGTGTGGAGAGACATTACTCGTGTGGGACAGCGGGATGAGAGTATTCTCAATGTGTATAAGGCGAATGCTAAGATTGTATTGGGTGATGGTAGAAATATTAGATTCTGGCTTGATATGTGGATAGAGGGTGTAATCCTACAATCGTCTTTTCCTAGATTCTATAATTGCTCTTCGCAGAAGTTGGCGGTGGTTGCCGAGGTGATACAAGGCAGTGGCACAGAGTCTAGTGTGAATCTGGAATTGCGAAGAAGGGTTTTCTCGTGGGAAACAGCAGAGTGGAACCATCTCCAGGAACTTTTGAGGTCGGCAACGGTTGCTACTGGTAGACCTGACACATTAAAGTGGGAAGGGGACCCATCCAATAGTTTCTCTGTTCGTTCTGTGTACAGTCTAAAGGAGGCTGAGATGTGTGGTCAGAGAAAGGACTTATTGGCAATATGGAAGAATTGTGCCCCCCCAAAGGTACAGTTCTTAGGTTGGCTAGCGGCTTTGGAAAGAGTCAAAACGGCGGAGTACCTTTTCTCGTTGGGGATCCTTTCCAATAGTAATGACAGGTGGTGCCACTTTTGTAGAGAAGCCTCGGAACATGTAAATCATTTGTTTGTGCATTGTAAGGCTGTTTGGGCTGTATGGTGTGATGTGATCAGTTGGTGGGGACAAGTATGGGTGGTGCCATCTTCAGTAAAAAGTCTCTTCAGTTGGTGGCAAGGGTGGAAGTTCAAAAAGGTGAAGAAGGCACTGTGGGAGCTATCTTGTTTTGCGACGATATGGTCTGTGTGGAAAGCAAGAAATGATCTTATTTTCCAGAGGATTGAACCGAAATGGGAGGATATGGGTGACCTAATCAAATTTAGAATTGCTTGCTGGATCAAATCTTGTAGTGGGTCAAGAGGAGTGGCGCATGGAGACATAGTTTTTAGGTTCAGGGCGCTGATCCAATCCCTGGGAGGTTGCTCGTAGAGGAGCATGTTTTTTGGGGGTAGGAGCTTTTTAGTTCGTTTTCCTTTTGCTGCTGATTCTTTATCAGCTTTGGTGTAATTTTTTTTCTTCTCCCTGCGCTTTTGTTGGTCTGCTGGTGAGTGCCGATTGTGGCATCTTTCCTCGTTCCTTTCTAGCATTTTGGGTTGTTTTCTTTTCTTTTCTCCTTCATCTATATATCTCTTTCTTTGCTGATCAAAAAAAAAAAGCGCATGATATATGCATGCTAGTTTGATTCATTTTCTTTTTTTGGTAAAATAAGAACATAATCCATCTCTCGTTACCATCCTTAAGAAAGAGGATTTTATTCGCTCTACGACGGTTTACCGTGGATAAGTGGAAAAACTTGGTATTACGATCACCATCTAAGAGCCAATTTGTTCTGGACTTAACAGCCCAAAAACCCTCCTCAAGCTTGAGGATATCATTGAGGTCCTTAATGAGGCTAGTTTCAAGGTTAATAAGAAACTGACAAGGACTATTATCCAAGGCTTTTTGCGTTCCAAGAATGCGAGCTTTCAAAACTTTCTTTTTATGAAAAATGTTCCCAAAATGATCTTTGTTCCACAAACGCACACTATCCACAAAAATATCCGAATTGGAACTATAGGAAGACGAATTATCCCAGCAGTTTTCGACAAGAGGAATAAAGGAGGGATCAGAAAACCACATGGGTTCTAACCGGAAAGGACGGTCAAGGGCTAAAGAAAGAGGTGAGTCAGAGTTAAGAAGAATAGGACAGTGATCAGAATGAACCCTCGCCAAGTGTTTGACAGAGGCTTCAGGAAAAGCTAAGGACCATTCAGCATTTGCAAGGCATCTATCGAGCCTTTCACGAATGATACCACCAGCTAAGCGACGATTAGTCCAAGTGAATCGAGAGCCAGAGAAGCCAAGATCCACCATACCACAATAATCAATGCAGTCTTTAAATCTGGAGGCTCGACTCCAATTTATGGGTCTCCCTCCAAATTTTTCATTTGAGAAGAGAATGACATTGAAATCACCCATCATTAACCAAGGCTCATTATGATTATCGGCTAACACACACAGATTTTCCCAGAGCTCTTTTCTAATATCAAGATCTGGACAAGCATAAATAGCAGATAAAATGAAAGGAGTGGAGTTTGAATGTACCTGCACCGAAGCATGGATTTCTTGACGAGTAATAGCCAAGGCATCACAACGGAAGACATCATCATTCCACAGTAGCCACAAACCACCAGAAAAACCCACTGAATCAACCACAAAGGAATGGCTGAAGCCTAAACCTTCACTGAGGTCTTTTGCACGAGAGCCAGCAATACGGGTTTCAGCAATGATAACAAAGGTTGGGTGATGGTCGCGCACCAAATCATTAAAATGGCGGCGAAAGTGAGGGCTGGCCGCACCTCTACAGTTTCACATGAGGATCTTCATTTGCAACGGTTGGAAAGGGCTTAGGGACAGATGCATCCCCTTTTGAAACTTGGTTTGAATTCGGATTGGCTTGTGTTTTTTGGATTTAGCTTCACTAAGTGAAGTGGTGCTGCAAATCCTGGCTGATTGAAGGACTCGGCGAGGACGCTGACCTGGCTTAGGTTTTTCGTTGCTGTTACCAGGTGGGCTACATTGAGCTGCCCCGGGATGCGAAACACTCTCGGAAAGTCTTCCAGGCAATGGAACTCCATTTGTGGAGGGGGGGACAGAGGGAGAAGGGTTTCCACATGGATGTGGTCCTGAAAAAGATTGTTGTTTAGGAGAAGACGGTTGGATGGGATGAATATCTAGTTCAGTTGGATGGAGTGGGGAGGAAGATCTCCGGAGAATGTGTATGGGCCTGTCAGGTAAGTCACCACCACCTGAGGGTGAGAGGACAGTGGATTTGGAGTGGGATAAAATGAGGATATGTTCACCCAGGCTTCTGCTAGGGCTTCTTCCCAAAAGCCCCAAACATGATCGGGATGTCTCTGGATGAACGGGAGGAAGTGCTCCGACAGAGAGACCACAGAGTTTTGATTCTGGAGATACCACCCTGGCATAGTCTGATTTTCCAAGTGAGGAATCCGAAATGGAATGAGAGTTTCCTGGGTTGGGGGGGGGGGGGGGTGGCGCTCGCGGGCAATGATGGCGGGGTGTAGCTCTGGCTCTTGCACGGCGAGGCATGCTTGCTGGTTTGGTTTGAAAGAACAAATGTTGAGTTAGTGGTGAGAGGGAGAGGAAAAGGGAGGCAAACAGAAATGGCATTTATTTCGTGTGGAGAGGAGTTTTCCTGAAAAAAGGATGGCAGGGTGTTTTTTGGTGAAAATAAGGACACAGGTTTTGGGGTGGAAGCATTGGCAGGTATAGAGGGGGCAGAGGGTAAGGCAAAGGAAACAAGGTCGTTGGGAAGTGGGGGACTACCAGCCAAAAGGCTCTGCGGGACAGGAGGGGTCAATGGGTGATTGATGGTGACAATGCATGGGGTTGGCAACAGAGGTTCTGAGGAGATAAGGGTAGGTGGGGTGGGGACAAGTGGAACAGAGTTGGTTGAAGAGGATTTAGTTTGCATCTGACTAGATGAGGTGGTGCCATTGGTAATTTGCAGTTTAGCCCCCTCCTCAAAGGAACTATTACAATCTTTCCTGTTCCAACGCATAGGAATTTTTGAAGCACCTGGTTTTGTCTCCACCTTTGACTGAAGATTTCCTCTCTTTCGATCCTTGTTCTTGTTTGTGACAAGCATCCATTCCCCAAACTTAGCATCCTCAGTGGATGGAGTCGTGGTAGGTTTAGGAGGTGATGGATTGCAATTCTGGATTTTGTGACCAGTAAGCCCACATTTGAAACAAATGGAGGGGATTCCTTCATAGCTAACTTTTTGGATATGATTTCCCACTCGCACTCTGGAAACAAGAGCAGTGGATAGATCCACTTGAACACAAAGACGGGCAAATCTAACCTTTTCGTTGCTTTCGGTTCTGAGATCAATCTTGAGTAATTTACCCACTTTAGCTCCTATCTTTAGTAGCATCTCTTTATCATAGAACTCAACAGGTAACCCTGGGAGTCTCACCCAAACAACTGAGGTTGATACTTTTGCAGTTGAAGTGTCAAACTCTGGTTCCCATTTCCTGATGGTCACATAATGTGGGCCTATGAACCAAGGGCCCTCATTGAGAACTTTGGTCATATCACTATGGGAATTAAATCGAATCAGCCAGAAATGATCCCCTAGATCCATGCACATCATTTTCTCCAGGGGTTTCCACATAGTCTCAAGCTTATGGATAAGATAAGAATGGCCAAAAGATCTTCCAATCACACAGATGATGATGGAAGTGGACCAAGGTTTCCAAATACATACCTTATCCTCATCAGAAATGGCAATAGATGGTATCCCATCTATGTCTGCGTTTTCCTTTCCAAGAGGCCCCTTATCATACTCCAATAGATCTGGGACCATTTCAGCATGGGCAGTAATGGTTCCCACAGATACAAGAGCATCTTTGAAGGAAGGGACCTCTATCTCTTTCCCTTTCACTTTGTCATTTATCTTACGGTTGTGCCTCTCAAGTAGATCCTCCTCTTCCTTACTTGGCTCAGGCTGAAGAGAGTTTTCATTTTGAATGTTGGCTGTTGCTCCTGATGGCTTGCTGCTGCTTCCTTGATGCCCGGCTAGTGCTTGTCCTTCCTCCATGCTCCTCTCTCTCTCCTCTCTCTCTCTCTTCACAACATCGAGAATGGTTTGATTCATTTTCAAGGCATAAATTGGAGAACTTTATCATAAATTAAAGTACGAATTTGTCAAGAATTCTGATTGTATTATATTCAAATTTACCATGACTGTTGTTTTGATTCAACCATGAATCTACTGGTTTGGTTTGTCCATTAAATTTACCATGAAATCTAATGTTTTGGTTCAATTCACTTTGAAATTTATCACGAAATTTGAAAATATTTAGCATGAAATCTTATTGGATGGAATTCAAATTTACCAAGAAATGTATTATGAATTTTGGATGACATCCGATCCGATTCATGTTTACTGGTAGGGATATTTTTTTTTTTTACCATGATTACAAGGTGCATGGTCGGTTTTCCAAGTAAATATGATAAAAATTTTCATATGTAGTGAAAACTTTATATTCAACTCAAAACTAATTGGTAATGAATGGAGAGGCTCGTGTAGCCACTTTTTTGGTCCTATAATCATGCAGCCTTTTTTGCTAGTCTGTCATCGTGAGACGTGGATTGTGATTGCTTTTTTTAAATGTGGGGTGGAATGGACTCCGCTCTAATATCATGTGGAAACTTTATATCTAACTCAAAACCAATTGGCAATGAATGGAGGTTCCAACATATATTAGGTGATCACCTATTCCACTCACAAGCAACGTAGGACAATATTTCTTAACACGTATATCATTAAGTAATAATAAAAGTGGTACAAAAGGTCCCACGAAAAATAATGAAATATAACCGTTTAAATTTACGAGATATCCAAAAAAGATTAGTGACCAAAAAATACGGTTAAATTTACGAGATATCCAAAAAAGACTTGGTCACCACGTGTAGACACCCCAAAATGAGCGTTCACGTGCATCTTAATCCCCAATGATGAAAGGAAACGCTTGGAAGAACTCTCGGATTGAAATTCTCAAAGTCAACCCAGTCAATAGTACCGCACGGCACTCATCTCTCACGCACGGAACAGCCGGAGTCACGCACGACAACTTTTTGAATTTTGGCGGTCAGTTCTGCCGTACGGCACAGTTGGTGTACCGTACGGTACAGTTTGTGTGCCGAACTGTGCCATACGACACTGTCATGCGATTTCGGGCGAAGATAAAATGCAGCCCCAAATGCAGCCCCTTTTGTTGACTATGGCAGCCCACTGCTCAATGCGATTTCGGGCGAAGACAAAGGCTACCTCCTAGCCATCATTACCATGGGTAGGCATCAAGCAAACTTGGGAGCCAAGCTCCCCTCTCGCCTATAAATCCCGATCAAAACCAACGGAGAGAAAAAAAACGAAAAAAAATGGTGAAGAGGAAGCCATGAAACCTTACCTCTAAACCCCTTGTCAAAACACCATATCTACTGCAAATCACCTCCATTACCATCCCTAATATCCAGAAGATCAATCTAATCCTATTTCCAAGCAAAACTCAATTCTAAACCCGATCCCCTATTTTCGGTCCAAAGCCGTGAAGTAGCCATTTCAAGTTTGTCCAAACCAAAGCCTTCAATCCTCCTTGTCACTACTCCACTGTGAAGTTGACGTCCAAAGGAAGCTCAAATCATACTCAGAAGTTCCAGAGAGAAGCTCAATCCGAGAGTTTCGAAACCGAGGTATAAACCCGTTTCGCCAAATTTCTTGAGTTTGGTACCCTGAGGGGAGGGATACCAAGTATGGGATGATCCCTTGTATCATTTCCATGCTTGGTATACCCCTGTTATATCAAAATCAGCTTCATTTCATACCACCCGGTCGCGTCGTACGGTGAAAACATCGCCTCGTACGGAGCGATTCAATGAGGAGGAACATTCCCCGTTTGAACATACTGTTTTCTCATTCAAAGTAGTCCATTTTCAATCATATTCCATACCTTGTATGTGCCTATATTCAATCATATCAAAAAACCAAAGTTTGAACTGTTTGCGAAGGAAATAGTGCCGCACGGCACTCCCCATGTGTCGCACGGCACAGTTGGAGTGCTGTACGGTACACTTTTGGAAATCTGGCCAACTGTGCCGCACGGCACACTTTCTATACCGCACGGTACACTTTGTGTGCCGCACGGCACACTTTTTCAAATTTAAATTTCAAATCAGTTTCCTTTATAAACAGTTTGAGAATATGGTTTTTCCTTTTAATTAGTTATTGTTACTTGATTGCTCATATCAATTGTTGTTTATTTCAATATTTAAATTATTTGTTTTTCATGATTTAATTGATTATTTGAATAAGGTTTGGCATTAAAATATTTTCTAAAAATCCCACAAATGTTTAGTAAAGACCGATTTTTAATCGGGCGAACGGGGTGCATTAAAACCCTTCCCTGTTCGTAACCTGGCTCCCGGATCCAAAACGAATCTCTGGTTTTCAATTGGTTTTATAAGTCATTCTCTCAAATCATCATTTTCAAATTGGTTTCTCGGGTCCCAAACTACTTTCCCAAAACCCGGGTGGCAACTCTAAATGTAACGCCCCATGTAGACCACTGGCCCAGTACCCTGATTTGATCCACAAGCCACACCACATGGCCCAAAATGCTTAAGCCCAAGGTACTAGTAGTAGTCCACATGGTTTGTTATATACCCAAGACCACTCATGTAAACAACCAATGTGGGACTAAATACCATTTATTCCCAAACCTGGGTTATTACAATCTTCCCCCCTTTGGGATGCAACGTCCTCGTTGCATAGTCCCAGCAACCTCCCCTGGTGTCCGTGGTGGCAGAGCGCATCCTACCCACCACTTGGACCAGGGCGGGGCTCTGATACCATTTGTAACGCCCCATGTAGACCACTGACCCAGTACCCTGATTTGATCCACAAGCCACACCACATGGCCCAAAATGCTTAAGCCCAAGGTACTAGTAGTAGCCCACATGGTTTGTTATATATCCAAGACCACTCATGTAAACAACCAATGTGGGACTAAATACCATCTACCCCCAAACCTGGGGTATTACAATCTTCCCCTCTTAGGGATGCAACATCCCCGTTGCATAGTCCCAGCAACCTCCCCTGGTGTCCGTGGTGGCAGAGCGCATTCTACCCACCATTTGGACCAGGGCGGGGCTCTGATACCACCTTTGTCACGCCCCAAATCAGGGTACTGGGCCAGTGGTCTACGTGGGGCGTTACAAATGGTATCAGAGCCCCGCCCTGGTCCAAATGGTGGGTAGAATGCCCAGGAATTACCCCTGATCCAATTGTAGAAGTTGTTGCCAATTCTGTTCCACCTACAACTCCTATTGACCCCACAGCTGCTTACCAGGCTATTCAGACATTAGTGGGATTGTTCACCGGACAGCAGGTACAAACAGGAAATTCTATGACTTTCGATAAGGGTACAGTTTTGGATAGATTTTTGAAGACAACCCCTCCATCATTCATCGGGTCTGATAAACCATCTGACGCTGAAGCTTGGTTGCTAAGAATGGAAAAAATATTTGACATTTTGGGCTGTTCTGAGACACAAAAGGTATCATTGGCGACATATAAGCTAGAAGGGGATGCAGAACATTGGTGGCGTATGGCTAAGTAGAAATATAATGGAAAAGAGAATGAGTTAGTTTGGAGTGCTTTCAAGAAGGACTTTGAAGATAAATACATTCCACCAGCAGTTCAGAATCAAAAGCGCATTGAGTTTCTTAATTTAGAACAAGGGAGTCTAACAGTGGCTGAATATCAACGAAAATTCGATGAGTTGTCCAGGTATGCAGGGAAACAAGTGGAAAATGAAGAAGATAAAGTGTGGTATTTTCTAAAAGGGCTTCGATCAGATATTCGTGGACGGGTTTCTTTGCTTGATGTTAAGACATTAGCTGAACTTGTGAGTAAGGCCCTAACAGCAGAGAATGATATAAAAGAGGAAAATATGAGCAGGGAGCATCAAATTAAGAGAAATAGAGAATGGTGGCAAACAGGGCAGAAGAGTGAGGGTGGTAACGCTAATAAGAAGATATTTAATGAGGGACATCAGGGTCAGCGATTGTGTGATCGATGTGGAAAATCTCATTATGGTTACTCTTGTGATGGCACGCCAAAGTTATGTTATAGTTGTGGTCAGCCGGGACATATAGCTGCTCGTTGTAGGGGAAAAGGAAAAGATGTTGATCTGTCTCAGGGGCAAGGTGATACCTCGTTTTACTGTATCTACTAGGCGTATTATGGTTTAATTTACTTGTGTGACGTGTTAAGTTTAGTTTCACTGTTTTTCTAAATTTCGGGGACGAAATTTCTTTTAAGGGGGGAATGATGTGACATCCCGACTTTTTCATTTAAAAAAATATATATAACTAAATAAATTCTTCCATTTTCCGTCTTCAAACTTCGTTCGAATACAAAAAAAAAAAAAAAACAATAGAGATCATTGTGTACTACATTTATTTTCGGAGTTCTTAAAAAAAAATGGAATAACTTATATTTTGTTATTGTAAACAATGTTGACCTAATTTAAATGTGTATATGTGGGTATAAGTTAGGGCCGCCTATTTTTTTTAGCAGGATAGACTTATAATTTGATATTCGAGCTGGGCTAAATTAGTGATTATTGGGGTGATTGTGCGATAAAAGTTGAGTGGTTTTAACGGGGTCAGGTTATAAAACTGAATGAATTAGGGTTTGTTATTATTGCACAGAGAGAGAGAGAGAGAGACTGCAAGCGGCTGATCAAGAGGGGCAGGAGGAGTTTAGGTTAATATTTTCCTTGTCTTCTTTAATTATCTCCTTTGTTGGTTTTGTATTATATAGTTATATTATACATGTAGTTAGAATCTAGATGTGCAACCAGTGGAATACGTGTATGTGTAGTATTAGTTTGGGTTCAAAGAGAAGAGGTTGGTTTAGTACTTGTCTGGTGGTACCCGAGTGTGCGGTGGTCAATGGATTGTCCATAAGAGTTGCATAATATGGTGGTCGTAGTGTTCATGTGTAGAGGAATTGGGATGTTTGATTAGTTTAATCAAGTTTCTATTATATTAAAATAAGGCTATCCATGGGGATTAGTTTAGGGGGTTCATACTAGTGTTACCTATTATAGTTCTAGTGCTACGTAAGTTAAGTCTGTCATTGTATATATTGATTTACTATATGAATTCATTTTATTCAGACTAGCGCAGACTATTCAAGCATCGCATTTTGGGGTCTATCATTTTGATCGAGGTGAGTAGTTAATCATGTGATCCCTTCCTTTGGAATCCTCTTGAGCCTATCGATTCTTGACAACCCTTTGTTTTGTTCTGATTCTATGAATATTAATCTTGCTCGTTGAACTCAACTTATTTGACGATTGACGTACCCTTTGGCATACAAGGTTTATTGGTTATATTTCTGATTGATTGATCGCTTTTATTTCGCTTACTGTCTAATCATTGAATTCGTTAAATTATTGAGATTCTGCAACGGCACCAGGATTATCTCTGCTGGTCACTCCCGTTTGCCGTTGTTCTTATGTGATTGGGACCATGTATTATATTTGTGAAAGTCCAAGGAAAAGACCCGGGCGCCATCCTGTGGTGACTTTGGCCACTAGGGAAAAGACTTGTGAAATACCCTGTGACTCTAGTGCTCAACGGATAGGAAAAAGACTTGTGAAATACCCTGTGACCCTATTCCGGATCGGCTTAGGGAAAAGACTCAGGCGCCATCCTGAGGTGACTCTATGTACGGTATTGGATCCAACGGGCTAAAGCCCTGAGAAAATAATTGGCATTTGGCAATGGTTATTATTATTATTATGGTTCCCACATAATTTGATTGACACCCCAATTTATTGTTGTTTGTCGTTCTGGAATTCTTGGACAGGCTAATTGGTTCAACGCATATATTGGTGAATTGATTATTGTTCTTGTTATTCGCTAATCATATATTCATCTCTTTCATACTACTTGTTAAGCCACCGACCATAATTATTTGAAACCATTTCTTTC
Organism: Vaccinium darrowii; assembly: GCA_020921065.1. Taxonomy (NCBI): domain Eukaryota; kingdom Viridiplantae; phylum Streptophyta; class Magnoliopsida; order Ericales; family Ericaceae; genus Vaccinium; species Vaccinium darrowii. The sequence continues at coordinate 39,033,638 of CM037152.1, read as the reverse complement.
CAGCCTCGAATATCATTCTGTAAAAGTATGCCACATTGAATTCTTTACCCTTAGCATGCTTAACTACTCATTGAGCTGTGAGCTGACGGATTTATTCCACATTCTTTTCAGGTTAGTTCGTGAATCATCATATTGGACTCTAAGACAGTGTCGGGACCCACCGTTTGGACCTCTAGGGCATTCGCATTATCATTATTTTTTTTTAGTTATGTTAATAGCTTCCGCACTTTTGTTTATTTGGCATTTTTGTTAATAAATTTGGAGTTGGAGGATATTGGATATTGTGCTCACTTTGATACGAAAAATTAATGGTTTGATTCACGATTTTTGGGCTTTAATAAATATGCAGTTTTTCTTATTTGTTTTGGGTTGTTAAAATTTATTATTATTATTTTTATTTTTGTATAGGCTTCGTGTTCCAAGAATTATTTCTTGGTTCACGGCCGGTCATGCTCCCGGATTTGGGGCGTGACACTAAAATCCTTGTTTTTCGAACCGTTTCGAAAACCATTGCCTGAACCGCGTGGAGGTCGACCGTCCACTCCACGTTTCCACTTTAAATTCAGTATCTGTGGTAGTGATAAAAGTTTCAAAATTAATTATTTTTTTCATTATTGAGACTTTTTTTTCTAATATCCGTCACTATTGAGAATTACTAGGGTATTTAATATTCAATATTGGTACGTACCCTCGCAGCTAGGGCATTTTTCTAAGATCCGTCACTATTGAGAATTACTAGGGTATTTAATATTCAATATTGGTACGTACCCTCGCAGCTAGGGCATTTATTCAATCTCGTACTATGAGTGACGTACCTTTATGGAGAACCATCGCAGCAAATTGGACAACTGCATGTGGTGGTCACTTGTAAATATGATAGTAGTAAGAAATAAATCACACTGGAACAGTCACTTGAGAAATAAATAACGCCTCTGCTTTTTCCGGTGAAAATTTAAGTACTTATATTAATTTTAACTCGTTTTCTACACCTCCGCGCTTTCGATCTAAAACAAAAAACAGATTTTTACTTTTAGATCTAGAAAGGAGACATCTAATTATTACCAATAAGGTAAGTCACTTTTTAAAATTACAATTACGGTAAGTCACTCTTTTTTGGATTTAGATTTAGGGTGCACTTTTTAATTATAGGTTTTTAATGGTTTAAGCATTTTCATAAGGTAACTTAGGGTTTTACGCACTTTCATTGAGTACCCTAGTCATAGGGTACCCTAGGGTTTAGGTTTATGGTGCGCTTTCTCTATTATTGGGTTTAGTGGTTTAGACACTTTCATAGGGTACCTTAGAGTTTAGGCACTTTTATAAGGTACCCGAGGGTTTAAGTTTTAGGTTGTACTTTCCTATTATAGAGTTTTAGTGGTTTAGACACTTTCATAGGGTACCCTACGGTTTAGGTTTAAGAACTTTCATGGTACCCTAATATTTAGGTTCTTTCATACGGTTTGGGAAGTTGAGGAGAGAGAAAAATTATGTCCGTGTGGGTTGGGTAGAGAGAGAGAGATGGAAGCTACAGTACCTGCACGTGCACTGTGATATGCGGCTTGTACCTAGATGTAAATTATGAGGTTGGGTTGTACAGACCCATAAATCACCCAACAAAAAACTCCAACATGGGCTCCAACATACTCGCATGGTGTGTGGAGTCCACACATACTTCACATTCAAGTGTGTATGAGCTCCACACTAATTACTGCTACTAAAAGAAGTGGTAGAAAAAGTGAATAACTAATTGCTCTTCGAGCAACACCACGTGGTGCTCTATGGTTTCCTTTACCACATATTGATATGGACTCGACCACAAGGTATGTGTGACGAGGAAGGACTCTGAAAAAATTACGTGTCATGTCCCAATTCCAATATAGGTCACATGACTAGCCGGTGACGTAGTCACCATGGCCTCATCCTTCTTAACAATCAAAGCATTTCAAAACATAAAACAAAGAGACAGCGGAAGCTTTTTATTTATGTACAACTCCAGAGCAACTAAGTGTCAAAACTTTACATATCTCATATAGACAACTGCTAGACATATCTACAGAACATAGAAAAAGGAGAAATGAAAAAAAAAAAAAAAAAACACTCCTTATTCACAAGCTAGCATCTACGTACCGCCTACTCGATCCACTATACATAACCACCACCTGCTATTTACATCAACCTGGGAAAAATAAATAAATTTTCATAAGTCGAAGCTCGAGTGAGAAACATATACCAAGGTTTCAAGTTTGACCACAGAAACACAACTGTCAAAGGATAAAAATAATTAATAGAGTAAACAATATTTCATATACATTTATCTAGGATCATTTCTTTTGGTCCAAGAAAGAGGACCCAATCTCATTTTCACATGCCCATTTCAAATACTCCCATTCAACGGTTTTTCTTTTATGCCAGTTGGTTGGGGAGCGACTCCATTAGAGAGTGGTATGATATCAATACCCGGTGGTGCCTGGCTGCACCTTCAACCTTATTTCATCAGTCACACTAGACCATTTAACCTCCCCTAGTGCCCGGGACACCGTTCGAATAAGTCATATCATCACAGGCATGTCTCAGCAAATTAAGTTTTCAATCTTTCAAACATGTTGCCATGATCTCAAGTATAACATAAACATATGCAAAACCATTTCTAAACATCGGAGATCAACTCTCATAGAAAACATGAGTTATGTATTTTTCAGAGTGATTTCAACACTAATATCAATCCAAATCATTTAGCAAAATGCATGAATCCAAGGTATATGAAACTCACTGAAAGATCGCGTCTAGCTTCTTGTAAAATAACTCAAAGGGCTTGCACCTAATACAACAAATTCGATTACTCACAATATCACTATTGGTGTGAATACAATTTAAACTAGGCTAGTATTAAATTTCGTAACTGTTCGGGCTATGGTTCCTACAATTTAACACTGGATACAGTTAGTAACTTAGGAGTTATTTCTATAATTGAAGCTCGCAGTCGTTCTATTATAATTGGAGTACTGGGTCAAGACCTCACCATCCCAGATTAGTGATTTCACTAGGTCAGTGTAATTCCTTAGAACTCTCCGTCTTCCTACAGTACTTGATTGGTTGCTGGCATCACTTGGGTACTAATTCCTGGAATCGCGAGCAGCCGTGGCGATTCCGGTGTGTCGTACACACGTGGGTAGTCCACTGTCACGTGTAGTCCACTGTTTAGGATTTGGGTTTCCTCCCTCTTAAGGCTATAGTTACATATACTTTCAAATCTATATAAATTAAAGAGTAGGTGAGGGATTACCGTGAGAGAAGGTGAGGAAATTCCGGCGAAATCCGCCAGGACGGGAAGCGGCAGTCGGAGACCTAGGGTTCTAGGCGTCTCTGGTTCAAGCGTACTCCATTTCTCCTCTCTCTCTCTCTCTCTCTCATTCTATTAGTCTGCCTCCAGAATGGTTAAGGTTTATTAAGGCTACTAATATTATTATTTTAGTCATGTGGTGATGGCTGAACTATCACTACATCAAAGAACAAGCGATGGCTAAGCAACTAGACCTTCATTTTGTGGGGAAGGGGTCTCATAATCAAATAGGAGACATTTTTACCAAGGGTTTACCTGTTTCTCGTTTTCTGTTTCTTCGAGGCAAACTGATGGTTGGTTCCCCACCCATCAGTTTGAAGGAGGGTGTTAAGGAGTAGTAGTGTAATGCTTGTAATCTGCATTTGTAATCTGCTTTTACATTTACATTTCATTTGGTTTAGTTTGCATGTTAGTTGCTCTAAGTGATTAGGCGCGAGAGGTGGTTACATGACACCTTAGCAATCCATGTGATAGAGCAATGGTCCAATAGGATCAGTTCATTGTGCTTGTATAAAAAGTCATGTAGTGCTTCTCTTGTATTCAGTTGAGAAAACAGTTAGCGGGTGAATGAAAAAGTGTTCATCAATTTCTCTCTCTTCTTTCTATTCAATTCAATAGTGTGAATCAAATTGACAAATTTGTCATAAAGCATATGCAAATAATGCAATTGACATCAATTTCAATAAAAGTACTGGAGCACATGGTATTTAAAACTATGCAGTTGACATACTCACCCTATAAAACTAGAGTATTAGGTATTTAAAACCAATATTACGAATACCTACTACTTGGTACTAGGTATTCGTAAGCTGTTCCCTCCACATTTGGTGATCACACTTTTGTTTATCATTTGATGTGTCATCATTGTGTCATAGAATAAATTATACTCATGTTAATTACCGTAGCATTAGAATGGGTCTTCTAAGATAATAGAGGGAACATCTTAAAAGCTTTCAATCAACTCTTATTTTCGAAACTTGTTTCCCATCAAAGACAGTAATATTTTGCACATTTGAGGATCATAAAGATAGATGTAAAATCTTTACACTAACCATCCATTTTGGCTTTTTTGTAATTTTTTTTTCAAAGTATTCTTTGTATTTACTTGTCTGATTTGGCGCACCCCACCATGAGTCCTACACACACACGCACACACACACATATGTATATACATGTATTTTTTTATATAGACAATAGACGATATGATATTTGTTAGATTACTACGAGAGCTAACCTTCTATTCATATAAGAGTCGATATGATGTTAGTATTTGTACTTCAATCTTCAAAAAACACTACAAAACCATTGAGCCAAACCCCAATGTCCATTACTTTCGCATCTAAAAATGTGTTTTGTAGTACACATGTTCTTCAAATAATAAGTTTGGAATGTAAATTTTTGAAAATAGAAACGGATTTGTGCCATTTTTAGCAGCATTTTCTTCATTTTCCCAAAACTCATGCTTTATTGGCCTTAACCATAAGCAAAAACCACCAACAACTAATACGCAGCCATTAGAGTATCCCAGTGACCTAATCAAAACTGAATAGCCACATCACTTTTTGGGTTATCTATTTAAGTGATTGCTAACAATTAACAACATAGAGGTCCACAATAGCATAATCAAAATTGAATTACCAAAACTTGCAACATCACATTTTCAAATTACAAAATAACTAGAATTTGAAAATGGGAAAAAGTTTTTGAAAACAGTTTTTTGAAAATAGAAAAAATTTAATCAGTTTTTGAAAATAGAAAAAATTTCTTGAAAAACATTTTTCAAAACAATTTTAGAAAATATAAAAGGTTTTTTAAAAAGCAGTTTTCTTGAAAATAGAAAATAAACAGTGTTTTAAAATAGTTTTTGGGAAAACATTGTTATAAGAGAGAGAGAGAGAGAGAGAGAGAGAGAGGTTTTTGTAATTATAGATGTACTTGATTTATGATGAGCGTGGTCCATTAAATTTGGTTATTGTGAAAATGTTACTAGTTTTGATTTAGGTCAAAATTTGATTTTTAGTTAAGAGGTTGCTAAGTTTGTTTATTCAAATGTGAACAATTTGTTTAGAATATTGCTAACTTTAGCAACTTTTTAGTTTAGTTAGGGCATTGTGGATACTCTTAGAGCATCTCCAACCCAACATTCACTATTTCTCCGTTTGGAAGGATAAAAGTTAATATAGAGAATTTTATTATTCATACAAAGTCCAAATCACAACTCTATATATCGTTATATCTCGTTCTATATCAAATACAATGGCACTTTTCCTCTGAACATTATCTCACTTTCATTCCAAATCTAATACTTTTGCATTTCATATTCAAAAAGTGAATTTAGAGTATTTATTTTTTTCCATACTCTATAATTGGAGTATAAAATTTGTCCACCAAAAGAGAGGAGGAAATAAAGAATGTTTTTTTTTTTGAAATAGAGCATGGGTTGGAGTAAGAATTTCCTCCAAAATAGAGAAATAGAGGAAGTAATGGAGAAATGAAAGATGGGTTGAAGATGCTATATATTTAAGGATTCGTGCAAAATTATTATTTTTTGATAATCACCTTGTCTCGCACACTCTGATCAATTTTCGTGCTCTTCGGATTAATTTTAACAGCTCTTTTTGTCACTATTTTGCACGCTTCCGCATGAAGTTATATATCGCAACAAAAATTGTTGGCAAAAGTATTAAGTCCTAAAACATTAAGAAGGAATAAGGGCAAGCCCAACAGCTTCTCTATGTGATTACATATGGAAATAATAGAGAGCCAAAGTCCTAATCTGGCCCCCAAAAGTCTCAACCAAGAGCTTGGTAAAGTACCCTTTCTCTTATCTATACTCCTTTCTTTTAAATGTACGAGCAAGTTTTCTTTGATTCCACAAGGGCAAGTTTACCATAACCTGCCATCTTTGATTCCATCGGCTACTTCTCCTTGTTACTTCCAACTTTACTTCTACGATACTGTCAATGAAGTTGAGAATAGGTTAAACATCATGGACGATGCCCCACTTAACCAACATATTGTTAGAACACTGATGGATGTGCTCTCTCCAAACCCTTATGCCATATTCCTTAGAAGACTAGAACACAGTTCCTTGGATATGTGTAGAATACACATAAGGACTGATGTAGAGCTTTGATCAAAGGGTTTACAGCTCCCCATCTGATGACCAGGTGGCTGCAATATGGATAGAAGGAAGTAACGCAAATGTCTCTCATGAACGTGACATTATAGTGCACTCCTCCTCTGGACGTACAAATACAGTGTGTCACTATCATGGTTGCTATGATTCGTTGCAATACCTGTTATTATTTCCCAGAGGTGAGGTTGTATGGCATCAAAATATCCTTAGAAGAATTTGAGTTGGCACCAACAGTGATACATCCCACATGCGAAACGATTCGCCTTTTCACAGTTTTACATCAGCGGAAGATATTTTCAAACATGAACAAGAAGGTAGTGGCCTTTCCTTCCCTTTTTTATTGTAAATTAATTTTTGACATCCATTGACTAAGTAAGAAATCTAAGTACAATGTCAAAGGCTGCTTATTTAGAAGTTTAAGTTTCGTACAGGTGTTGATGGTAGTAATACAAAGAAGGTTTCATGTCGCGAATAATACTGCTATAAGCTGCAAATTAGAGATGATGATAATTTTGTTTTACTACTATCTGGCCGACTATTGCAGCAATATATTGTTGACATGTATATCAAACTAGAAAATACAAGGTTGGACTTTTTTCGGAAGAAGCAATCACATATAAGATCTGAACTATACCAAGGGATTGTAGAAAGCTGGTGAGAGTAGGGGAAGCATGGTGGGTAAAAGAATCGTATTGCCAGGATCCTTTGTTGGTGGCCCAAGAGATATGCGTAGAAGGTATCTAGATGCAATCTCATTAGTCCAGCGCTTTGGGAAGCCAGACCTTTTCATCACAATGACTTGTAATCCTGCACATGTTCATGCTGTTGAATTCCAAAAAAGGGGTTTGCCACATGCTCATATGTTAATCATTTTGCAGCTAGAGTTCAAGATTACAAGCTCGGACAAATTTGATCAATTTGTATGTGCTAAAATTACAGATCCAAATAAGCATCCTGATTTGTATGAAAAGGTTGCAAACAAATGATGCATGGTTCTTGTGGAGTACTAAACAAAAAGAACCCTTGTATGCGTGATGGCAAATGCAAAACCATTTCCCTCGGTTTTTTGCAGAGGAAACAGTGCAAGGAGAAGATTCTTATCCAATCTATAGAAGAAGGAAGGATTCCTTCATAGTTCGTAAGCGTAACGCTGTATTGGTTAATAGGTGGGTCGTACCCTATAATCCTTACCTTTTGAGTAGATATAATTGTCACATTAATGTTGAGGTATGTTCAGGCGTGAAAGCAGTTAAATATTTTTACAAGTACATACAAAAGGCCATGATAAGGTTGTAGTCCATGTAACCCGTAACCCATAACGAGGGGGATGTTATCGTTGATGAAATTCAACAATTTCAAGATGCTCGGTGGGTATCAACACAAGAAGCCATGTGGAGAATTTTCGAATTTGACTTATATGAAATGTATCCAGTAGTTATAAATTTGCAGCTTCATTTGCCAAATAAGCAAACAGTTTCATCCTGGGGAGACCAAGATTTGGAGAATATCATTTACTCTGATCCATCTTCAAGAACAATGCTGACAGAATTCTTCACATTTTGTTTGAATGATAATGAGAAAATGCCATACCTTTACAGAGAATTTCCTGAGCATTTTGTTTGGAACAGGAGCGGTAGGTATTGGACTCAAAGAAAATCACGGACAGTTAATGGTCGTATTAACGGTGCCAATCCAGCTAAAGGTGAGAGATACTACTTGAGGGTATTGCTTAACCATGTTAGAAGGCCTACGTCTTTTGCTGATCTTTTAACTGTTAATGGTGTCAAATGTTCATCATTCAAAGATGCTGCTGAGAAAAGAGGATTGTTGCAATTAGATAATTGGCCCTTAGAGTGTTTAGCAGGCGCTGCTTCTTTCCAAATGCCACAAGCTTTATGTCATCTTTTCACAAGCGGGTACCACGTCACCAATACCCCCTCGGCACTGTTAAATTGATTGAGATAAATTTCAAATGTTGTGAAAGAAAAAGGCACAGTAAAAATGGAAGTGGGGAAACCATTTTGGGAGGTGAAACGTCTGACGATTTCAGGCGATTTCCATGGCGATTTCCGGCGCGCTTCCTTCGATCTCCCTACCTCCTTGATCCTGCACATTCTCTCCTTCGATTACGGCGCGCTTCCTTGATCTCCCTACCTCCTCGTTCTCCCCTCTACCCCTTTCTCTCATTAGTTTTTGTTTCCTCCTCACCTCCTCTGAACTAGCCTTCAATCCCTTCTCTTTCCCTCAAATCAAACCCCCTATCCCTCTCCCTCTCCCTGTCCTTGTTTTTTCTGATCCAGCAATACCCATTCACACCTGGCTCCAACTGAGTAGTAGCGCGTGAAGGAGCGAGGTGTTCCGGTCGGCGGCAACAGTTTGGGGGTTTCATGATGTTTCAGCATCTCCAAAGGCATTCACCATTTATGGGCAGATACAACAACTTTCGTCTTCAAAATCAAGTTTTCAGTGGGGGCTTATTCACCATTTATGTGGATAATTTGCCTAATAGTGTTGGCATTCCATGGCTCAGGAAATTTTTTGGTAATTTTGGTTATGTGGTGGAAGCTTTTCTACCGCATAAAAGAAGTAGAAAATCTGGAAACCGCTTCGGATTCATCAGATACGACAGTAGCAGAGGTGCGGATTTTGCAATTTCTAAGGCAAATGGTATTCGGGTGGGTAAGAGGTACTTGATTGTGGAAAGAGCTTGTTATGACAGAACCTCTCATCCCTCCGCTCATGGTGAAGGTTCTGGAAATTTTTTGCAGAAACCCAGGTATGATAATCATATTCCTTTTCATCAGTTGTCTAATTCTATTCCTGAAAGCTCGGGTAAATCTCTCAAGAATGCTGATAGAAACATTACGCTCAATGTACAACCTGTTGCTTCGGAATGGCTCAACAGAAGTGTTGTGGTTAATCTGTTTGATATTACGACTACCAAAATGATTCATAAGGCTTTCTCAGACATCAATTTCAGTAATGTTGTGGTTAGATTTATGGGGGGTTTGAATATGATTATCACTTTTGATTCTATAGAGGATAGAATCTCGGCTCTGAATAATCAAAATGTTAAACGCTGGTTTAAATCCATTAGACCATGGAATGGTGAAGTTGCAGGCTCTTCAAGATTGATTTGGCTCAAGTGTAGAGGGATGCCTTTAAATGCTTGGGGCATTCAAACATTCAGGAGGGTTGGGGAGATTTGGGGAAAGTTTATCACTTTGGATGAGGAAACCATGAAAGAAGAATCGTTTGATGTTGCTAGAATGCTTATTGCCACTGAGAGTTTTCAGTCAATTGATGAATGGATTAATGTTACTGTCAAAGGCAGAAATCACAGAGTCAAAGTTTGGGAGGAAGATTGCGATGATTTTTTCAATGAGAAATCTGTCAGAGATTGGGTAAATGTTCATTTACCTAATCATGGAAGTAACCTGACTCATGATGTAAATGCCTTGTCCGGTGACAAGGATTTGGCCCATTTGAGAAGTGAGGTGGATTTTCTGGCAGCAAACAAGGGTGAGGGAGGGGTAGCATCAGTTTTGTTGCAAGATGGAAACCCAATTAAGGATGCTAAGGTGGTAGCAAATGACAAAGTTTCGAGTCCACTCGTAAGTCCTGAGTTGGCAAAACAATCTAAATTTGGAGAGACAGAAGCAGAGGCAAATAAGATCGACAATTTAAAGAATCTGGAGCCGTTGGAGAATTTGCACTCCAAACCATTAATGATACATTTTGGAGCTGAGGAGGAATCCCTTGTGGAAGAAACTCATTTTGTTGATGGAGGCTTGCAATGCATTAGCGACATGGCTGTTGTAAGTGACTCTATTAGCTCTTCCTCGAACTTTGAAATATCTACTGTGGGAAACGATAAGTGCCCAATCAATGCATGTATAGATCCTGATCTTAACCAAGAGAATTATGACAACAATATCTTGGGCATTGATGATTGTATTTCTGCGGTTCCCGTGGAATGTGAGACTAATCTTTCTTTGGATCATGATATTGTGGCTGAGGTTAGGCCTACTCTGGAACATTTAGAAGAAAATCAAATGATCCCTATCAAAGCAGCCATCAAAGGTGTTAAAGGGAAAAAAAAGAGGAAATCCATTAACGACATTTTGGGTTTCTCTAAAGTTGATCTCCAAAATCGAAAAGGTGGTAGGAACAAACAAAAATGTGTTGTTTTTAGATCAGCTGTTGCAGCTGCAGCGTTGTCTGCTTCTATCTCTTCAGAGGGAATTGTTAACAGGAATAAAATGTTCTTAAATGAAGCACAAGCAATTTGGACGGTAAATAAATCTTTGGGTATTGGTTATGATGGAGACGACGAAGAAGTGATCAGCAAGATTGCTGACAGGTTAGCCGAAGACAAAGAAAGAGCTCAAACCCAAATCTAATCATATCTCTCATAATCTCCGCAGGTGCAAGACCCTGCTTCGAAATGTGGGGCATCAATCTGTTGTGGTTTTTTTTGATTTGCTATTTTGGGTGTTATAATCTGCTTTTTGGAGCATATTTGGGGGTTTGTCTGGTAATTTCTAGATTGCTGTGGATCATATTTGGAGCAACGTATGCTTTCCTTCATTGCAGCGATCATGTTGCTGCACTTTGTGTTCACCTGCTGCTGCTACCGATTGCTGTTTTCTGCTGTTCATATTGTTGTTGTCTGATGGTATGGATAATGTCTCTTTCTCTTGGTTTAGCATCTCTAGTACTATATGCTAGTGTTGTTTGGTGTTGGTCTTGGTTATATGGATGCTAGTCTTGGTTCTATGGATGCTATCTGGTGCTTTTGATTGATCTTTGGAGATTCACTTGGGTGCTTCTAAAGATGTTATTGGAATCTAGCCACTGAGGATGCTGTTGGACAGTAGCTACTGTTGATGTTGATTTCGAAAACTCTTGGGTGGAGAATATTCTAAGCCTATTTTGCTCATTGTTGTCGCTAAGTTGTATCAATTTTGAGTTGTATCTCTGTTCTTGTTGACCTCTGGTTAACTTTGTTATCTCCCCTTGGGTCCTTGAGGGCATTGTCGCTGGGTGGGGTGCCAACCTTGTTGGGTTGTCTCCTTCCATTGTGATGTCTTTCTCTCGGATCCTTTTAATCTTTATAATTTGTTTCCAAAGATTAATAAACTCTTTTTTTGCCGTTCAAAAAAAAAAAAATGGAAGTGGGGACCAAGAAGATGAATGGGAAGCCACGTGAGTTTCTTGGAGGATGATTTATGGGATCAAGAACTCTTTCGTGGACTATACCATTTCTCCTTTTACGTAACTTTAGTAAAGTACAACCTAACTATGAATTGAGATTGTAAACTTATGCTGTACTTTTATTTTTAATAATTGTCAAAGAATGTGTACATTTTTCGTTTAGTGGATAATATCATAAGGTAAGAGTCCATTTGTATATATTCCATACAAGCTTTATATTCCAACCAACCAACAATGCTACAGAAACTGATTTCTTTCTCTTTTTAATTTCCCCCCTAATACTTTTTAGTCAATTAATAATTTGCTGGAGAGAATTTTTAGAAAATGCATTTTCCAACAATGGAAACTGATTTGAAAATTACACCAACTACTTTTGAAATGCTGAACTGGATAGTAAAGTCTAGGGTTTGGGTTCTCCGCCAACCAGTACATCAAACAACAGTTAAACTATTTCAATCATACACAAACAAAAGATGCTTCACTAGAACAGCGAAACAAAACTTACCACGTGCAACGCACGTGGCAAAACCGCTAGTTGGATGAAATGGTGTAGGTGTCACCAAAAACTGATGTCACACTTACTCAAAAGTGTATTGCAGGGAAGTAGGACCTGCACCATTTCATCAAATAGGAGAGAGGGTTTTGTTCACCCACTTTTGAGCAGGGTGAACAAAATCTCACTCGCATTATCTCTTCAATTGGGGCAAGGTTTGGTGAGATGCACTGTTCAGCACCCAATGAATAGAACATGAATTTATGTCCTGTCCTAGCTCTCTCACTTCTCTCACCCTCTTCCCAAAGAGAAGAAAAATATTTTAATAAAAGAGAAAATATATTTTAATGAATAATAAGTAAAATGAATAGTACTCCCTTCGTCACTTTTTAAATGATCCATATGGGAATACGTGTAATTTCAAACCCCTAAAAAACATATTTATCTATATAACTTTTTACTTTATTTTATACCAAATTAAGTGCTCATTGAGCACTTTAATTTGGTGCAAAAAAAATTAAAAACGTTATACAAAAATACACGTTTCCCAAGTTGATCATTTAAAAAGAGGGACAGAGGGAGTAATATCTTATTTTGGGATCCGTCGTGCATACCTGTTTTGTTGGTTGTAAAACACATGCTTTATTTACCTATACCTATATATTGGGCCAAGTAGTACAAGATATAGCTATTGCTATACTTTACTACGCTCCTTTGTTTTACCCCTCTCATCATCATGAGACCAACAAATTCAATTTGACTTCTTGTGAGAAAATAGAGGACATAAAATTTGCACTATTAAAGCAACGTCGTTGCTATAGCATAGTCATTTGATATTGTTCCTTGCTATATTATAGTAATAACTATCCAAATAGCAACTCCATTAATTGTTGGAGATGCTCTAATTACCCTAATAATGTTGTTGTTTTTTTTTTATCGGCAAATAATATTGTTAATGTTGGGGTGTTTGATTTAATTTAGAAGAAAAGTTAGGGAGTAAATTAGGTTCTAGGGATTACGTTGAAGTGTGCACAAATTGGTCCGAGACACTCTACATTATCCTAAAAGAAAAAAAAAAAAAAACTTTGCAATTGACGTCTACTTTATGAAACTGCAAGGGGATTTAACACCACGATTGTGAAGATACGAGCAATTACAATAAATAACCTACTACTTCTACCTAAAGCTCTTGGATGTCTCACACTGTATCTCAGGATCAAGTCCCATTCCCCCCTCCCCATGTAATAGATTACGACTGACGAATGACAAAAAAAAAAAATTAAACTACAATAAAAACTGCTTCTTCCTCAGTTCCTCCCCAAACCCTAATTTTGCTTATATAACTTAAAACTAAATAAAAGAGGCAAGATTGAGGACAGAGAATCCCGGCCGTTTAGTTTAGAACACCGGAAAATCTGATGGTGAACAATTCACCAGATTCAAAATGTTGTACCAGTAATTGTTCGGTTCAAAATTGTCGCAGCAACTTCCGGCGAAGCTACCGGAGTTTCCGTTGGTGATGGAGGTGTATAACTGGTTGGAATTGTCAAGCAATACATCACCCAGCCTTGCTTCCATAATATTAGGAATCAAAAGGGTTTCATTTCCCATAGCAAAAGAGTCACCATCTGTGGAATACGCCAAGCCCTGAAGCTGCAATATTTCAATCTCATCTGGAAAATTATTTGCTAGCCCCATGGCTTCACCTGTGTTCAGAAACAAACCCGGGTTAGTTATTGGAAAGGAATGATGCTTGAGACCTAGATTCATACATATGTACCTATTCAATTTATTGTGGGTTCCACGTGCTTCGTGGGGGATTCAAAGAGGATGATTCGTGACACATCTATGTCTAAATTTATGTTCGGAGACGGGACATTTGTGTGCCGCATAAGTAGTACTGCTGACGAAGAAGATTTTCCTTTACAATTTTCTTTTCAAATCAGTTCCAAATAAATCACCAATTATTATCAAATCAGTTCCAAATAAATCACCAATTATTAATCGACAAGAATTTGTTGATAGACAATAATGCCAAAAAACAGGTTTATGTACGTACCATCTAACATATTTAACAGAAAATTGAACTTTCGACTGAAAATTACTAACGTGCAGAAGTTTTCCAAAAGACAATCGCAGTAGTGGTAGTTTTTGCAATTTCGAGCATGAGCCATTAGAGTTTTAATTTGCAATACGACTAGAAAATGTCACATAATTTTGAAAGATTTTACCAGGAAAAAGGGATGACTTACTTTTGTTTTACGAAACAGCAGAAAGTGGTGAAAGCGTTTTACAGAAAAATATTTTACGTAAAAACAAACAGAGACCTTCGATAGAGAACAATCCTTTTTGTATAATGAAATAACCTTTTTTCGAGATGTTCGACAGTGTTGTAAGGGAGTCAAGACTGCCAATGGTGGCAAAGTTACCCGCCGAAAATTCATTATATCCCGGCTCTTCTAGCCATGACCGTTGCTAAGCTGTTAGTACATCCAGACATAGTGGTTGAAGTGGCAGATCCGGCAATGGTGTTGTAGTTGTAGCTTCGTGAGCTGAAGCCGAGGAGCTAGGTTGTGTTTGAAAAGGTTTGAGAACTTGTAGCTTGGATTCCCGAACGAGTCGAGCTTCGGCTTCAAGCCGAGCACCCTCCCACTGAGCCATGTGGCTAAGGTTGGCAGCGTCCTTCAACTGGTCAGGACCGAGGGCGTGGCTCTTCGGCTTATGAGTCATTGGATCGATTCCCATCTTGATTAACCTCTTTTTAAGGTGTGTGTTCCAGTGATTCTTGATCTCATTGTCCATTCTCTTTGGCAAGTGAGCTGCTATTACTGACCATCTGAATAAAATTACCCCAATTAGTTACAATTATGTAAGAAAAATATAGTTTTAACACAATTATGAGTATGAAACAGTATCATACTTTTAATTATGAGTATGAGTATGAGATTTTTTTTATCAGATGATGTATAATGATAAAAATAGACGCCGCGACATTAAATGCATTGACTCCGTACGAGATATACAATGACATGGGCGCTGTGCAATTTTTGTTGTATATATGTGTGTTTAAGCACATATATGTGTAGGTTGTAATAGTTGTTGTAGTGTATAGAGAGGTGTGCTGGTATGCGATGGGTGTATTGGGAGATGTGATAGTCAATAGACGTATTTATTGGGTACAAGGCTTGACTTAATTGTCATGTCTATTGAGTTTGAAATCAACAGTCACGTCTTTTAGTAAAAGATATAACACCCATCCGCACAATATAAATACTAGTCATCTTTCTACATATTTTCACATATATTTTTAATCCTCTTTTCTTGGATCAATTTGCATAATTTCGTAGCGGAATTCTGGGATTTTTCCAGAATTGCTATCTGTAGATTTCATAAGTTTTGTTGTATCCAGGAGGCGATTTGCTAGGAACCCAATAGCAAAATCTTTTCGAGTGAGGGCATATATCATCATAAAGAAAGCTATTCAGTCGTGTCTCAATACCTAAATCAGTTTCTATTCTTCCTTCTATTCTACTTTTTTTCTAACAATTTTTACCCTCAGTGATCACTCTCTGTTCTACGGGACTAATTCCGTTAAGAAATCAGCTTGATCGATAAAGATAAGAGCTTTCCAGGATTCGTAGTGTGAAACACTCAGTTTTCCTCTACAAATTTTAAAAAAGCTCTTACTGATATTCGTTTTTCTTGATGTTTAACAGGAATTCATGAAAAATTAGTGTTTTGAATCATCTTAAAGGGACCCGAGGTGAGCCCCACAATTGCGCTAGCTATCGTGTGCACACGCATTTTATGGGACTAAATATGTTATAAAATTAAACATTCCTACTCTTAGCCAAACAATCGGGCCTGACTTTGTAAAATTCAGTGTTCTTCGATCATTGTCACGTGGGTTTTCTTGATGTTTAACAGGAATCCATGAAAAATTAGCGTTTTGGGCCATCATTAAGGGACCCGAGGTAAGCCCCACAAGAATGATCCGCGCATGATCTGTGCTAGCTATTGTGTGCACAGGCCTTTTATGGGACTAAATATGTTAATAATATTAAACATTCTTACTCTCAGCCAAATAATCGGGCTTGACTTTGTAAAATTCAGTGGTCTTCAGTCATTGTCACATGATGTCCTAATACCCTGTTTAACTATACATTTCCAAAAAGGCCACTTGCTTAGTACTAAGCCTCACAGAAATATGTGGTGAATAAGGGTGTTGGACAAATTTTTTTTTTTGGTAAATAGTGTGTCTGGTGTGGATTCATATATAATCGTTTGCTTGCTTTTGGAAATAGTAATAAATAGATAAATGTTTCCCAAATCATCAGTTTTGATTCTGACAAAAATAAATGCATTTTCCTTTTTCCGTTTTTTTGGTCCCGAAGAATTAACACCACATGCACGGCCTAACGGGGTATAAATGACCGTACGTACCTCCTTTAGAATGCACTGACAATTTTATTTTTACTGTTTTTGCTTTTTGCATATTTCATTTCTTCTTCCCTTTCATACTAAAGTTGACATTTGCATTTATAGAGTTATAATTAATGAGAAGATAAGTAGTATGAGATCACTCTGAGACTCGGAAATTAAAACATCAGGAATAACTAATTAGAAACGTTTTCCCCACTATGACTTTGGTTTTTATTTTGTTTTTCGTTTTTCGTTTTTTTTTCCAACGAAAGGATGTTGCTGGCAGAAAAAGTGAACCGGAAAATCTATGATCATACTCACTTAGTATGAGTCCCACGTAAAAACTGAAATTAATAGAAGCACTAAACCAAGGTTTTAAAAATCGGTTGTAACGTAATTGCCATTATGGTTTGAATTTCTGATATCGTTGTATCCCAATACACTGGCTAAACGGAAAATCATATGTATATTGATCGGTTCCCATTACACGTGTCTATTTCCACTTCACAGCTGTTACGGTCGAGTATTGATCATTATGTTGGGGTGCTAGTTTAAGGTAGAAGCAAATTTAGGGAGAAACTTGAGTAATTATTAATTGAAGGGCTAAAGGTGTAATAAAAAAGTGGTGGAGACTTTTAGCTTTACTGATTGTTTCTTTCGGAGAATACAAGGGAGGACTACAAGTCAATGGAATGTCTTTTTCATCACACAAAAGTGTACAACGGCTGCTCTATTTATAGAGCCAAGAACCGACTTACACCACAGACCTACACACCTCTAGAAAGCTCTTAGTCCACCGACTCAACTCTCCGATATTTCCATCAGATTTTGTACGTGAATCTGCCATCATTACATTCTACATTATTCTAATAATTTTTTATATTTACTACTTCTACATTATTCTAGATATTTTGAATATTTTGACGATTACAAATTATTTTTTTTAACACTCCTCCTTAATTTGTAATCTTCATGACTTCATGGAATTGAGAGAATTTTTCTGCTGCCACTGCTTCGGTCATAAAGTCACCTAGCTGCTCCTTCGTTTTGACGAACTTGAGCTGAGTTTCTCCTTTATGCACCAAGTCTCTGATAAAGTGATGTCGGAGCTCAATATGCTTTGTCCTGTCGGGAAAGACTGGATTTTCATCTTCTTTATATTTTGTCTTGTAGACCCATTTGAGCCCAATTACGTCTTTATCTTTCGGCAACTCCTTGAGATGCCCTGTGTGATTTTTCTCGATAGTTGCAATTTCCTCGTCCACTGGCTTTTTCCATATTTCTTCACTTGCAGCTTCTTCAAAGTTCTGTGGTTCACAAGTGAAGAAGGCAAAATCACACGAGTCATATATGTCTCGTAAGGAGCGTACCTTTCTTGTTGGATTGGGATCCTCCGATGAGCTCTCTGGACCGGTTTGCGGACTTTGACTTGGACTTGGGTCCAAAGTTGAAGTTTCTTGCCCATCTCTTGCATCAAAAGGCTCAAAAAACTTTTGCTTTTGGAAGGAATTGTCCTCCCATTTCCATGCAGCAGCTTCATCAAATATCACATCTCAAGAAACCACAAATTTATTTGTGCTTGGATTATTGAGACGATATCCCTTGGACTCGTTACTATATCCGATGAAAATATATTTCTCCCCTTTTTCATCAAATTTTTCCCTTTGTTCTGAGGGAACTAATGCATATGCAATGCACCCAAAAATCTTGAGAAAATGTACCTGTGGCTTCTCTTTGTACCATGCCTCATATGGCGTTTTGTTCTGTACTGCCTTTGTGGGAGATCGGTTGAGGATGAACACCGCAGTGTTGACAGCTTAAGCCCAGAATGTGTTTGGTAGGCCTTTGCCTTTGAGCATGCTTCGTGCCATCTCTGCAATGGTGTGGTTTTTCCGCTCTGCTACTCCGTTTTGCTGAGGTGTTTTCCGGACTGTAAGTTGCCTCTTGATTCCTTTTTCCTTGCAATACTCCAAGAACGGAGTGTAGATGTATTCACCACCACGATCCGTCCGAAGTGTCTTTATTAGTCTTCCACTTTGTCTCTCCACCATGGCTTGAAACTTGGGAAATACAGGAAAAGCTTCTGATTTCTTTTCAAGGATGTAAAGCCACATCATCCTTGTATAATCATCAACAAATAGGAGAAAATATCTTTTTCCTCCAAGTGATGGTGTTCTGGTAGGGCCAAAAATATCAGAATGCACCAATTCCAAAGGCACTTTTGCTCTCCAAGCGAACTTTGGAAATGGGAGTCTATGCATTTTCCCATATATACACCCTTCACAAACTTTATCAATTTTATCAATATTTGGTAGCCCTTTCACCATATTCTTCTCCTTTAGCAACTTCATGCCCTTGTAATTTAAGTGGCCATATCTTAGATGCCACAAATAGGAGTCATCAACTTTTTCTCCTTTAAGGGCAAAATTTTCATTAAGTGGCATCATTAATGGAAAAATTTTATTTGGAGTCATTTTGACTTTGGCCACCGTAAAATTTTTCTTTTTGTCAACAATTATGCACTCACCATTATCGAATTTAAGTGCATAATCCTTTTGCAGTAATTGCCCCACACTTAGTAAATTTTGAGTAAGCCCGGGAACATAAAGGACATCAGAAATTAATCTTTTGTTACCTCCCTTTGTGCAGACGGCGATAACTCATTTTCCTTCAACATTTTGCAGCTTCCCATCTCCCAGCTTTACTTGAGAAGAGACTTTATTGTCAAGCTGCACAAACTTTTTACGATCGCCTGTCATATGATTACTGCATCCACTATCCAAGTACCAAATGTTATCTGATTCTTCTTGAGCATTCATGCAATAGAATAATTGTTCTGCTTCATTTTCTTCCAAAAAATTAGCTTTGCTTTTTTCATGATTGAACCAACAATCACGATCAGAATGATTGGGAACTTTGCATCTCTTGCATTTAAATCTGCAATCTTTGGATGCATGATTTGTTTTTTTACAAATAATGCAAGAAGAGTTAGAGTTACCGCCATTGGTATTCCTTTGATTGTCGTATCCTTTTCCTTTGTTCCGGGCATTATGGCCTCCACGTCCTTTCATGCCTCCTCCTCGAGATAAGCCCTTCTCTTGATTTGTTTGATTCTTTTCTCCAAAGTAGATTTTGCTTTGAAATGCTTGCTCCAAGGATTGATTCGTGAACCTGCTCATTCTTTGTTCATGTGCCTCGAGAGAACTCATTAGTTCATGTCGAGTAAGTTTAGATAAATCCTTGAACTCATTAGAGCCAAGAACCGACTTACACCACAGACCTACACGCCTCTAGAAAGCTCTTAATCCACCGACTCAACTCTCCGATATTTCCATCAGATTTTGTACCTGAATCTGCCATCATTACATTCTACATTATTCTAATAATTTTTTATATTTACTACTTCTACATTATTCTAGATATTTTGAATATTTTGATGATTACAAATTATCTTTTTTAACACATTACCGGTGATTTTGGGAATTAAATTATTGCTGTTATTTTTTAAAAAAAAATTGTGTTTTGTTTTAGTCACCTGTTCCCGAGAAGAGCGTAGAGTTGGATGATGGTTTGTTCCTCTTGCAAACTGAATTTGCCTCGCTTGATATCAGGTCTCAGATAATTTGTCCACCTCAATCTACAACTCTTCCCACATCTTTGGAGGCCTGTGATGATCAAATTAGCTACCAAAATGAGACATAATTATACGTACACACGAAAAAAAAATTAAAATCACTTTTTTTTTTAAAATTAAAATCACTTTCAATATGGGAACTTCCACGGGTTGGCTATCGTAGGTTTGACCTAAATGGAGAAAGTTGGACATGTACCTATCACATCATCAACCTAGAAATCATTAATGTCGATAGACTCCTTACATTTTGCTTTTTCTACATTTGGATGATACTTAGAATTTATTTTGCTTCTGGCAGGAGTGTTTGAAAAAAATATGCAGAATACATTTTGCAACTGGACTAGTGTTTGAGGAAGTCTTTTGTTAATCAAAATGAGAAAATAGGGAAATGAGAAACCAAAAAGCTCCTCCCCAACATACTTTTAACTCCTCCTCTCCTTTAAAGGGTGTTTGGATGTCTATTTTCACATTCTCATTTCTAGCTTTTCACCTTTTGAGTGTTTGGCAGCAATCACCAATGATCCAATCTACCAAAAAGAATACTGGTTTTTGGTTGCTAGAAAACAAAAGCCAAAAACAGGTGCAAAGAAGCTTTTCACATTCACTTTTTTGCATTTCCCTTTTGAGTTCCGCTTTTCTAATTTTCATTAACAAAAAGACGTATAAAATGTGCTCTGCACATATTTCCCAAAAAATTACTGTTGTAAAATATATTTTGCACATTTATTCCAAACACTAATACCAAATTCAGAATACATTTTGACTATAATTTAAAAAGCCAAAAAAATGAAACGAGACTCCCAAACACCCCTTTCATCAAATTGGAGAATGAGTTTTAGGAGAACGAGTTTTCCCTCATGGATCACCCCCAAACAACCAAAACCAAAACACATGAAAGGAAAATGTGAAAAGCAAGGAGCCAAACACCCCCTAAATAATTTACCCCAGGTCAAATTTTTAACTCCGGTGTTAAATTCCTTTGCGATCACAGCTACACAAGCCAATTATGCAACCATAATAGTGCTAATGGAACACAAGCCACATCATCAAATTGCATAAGATGACTTGTTAGAAGTAATACATGACAAACTTGACTTTTTACAGAGATGATTTCTCGTTCACCTTACAAGAGTTTATACAGTCCATATGATAGGCGCGCAATGTCATAGATATAAGCGCCTAAGTAGGGCAAATTAGCGCATTAGAGGCGCGGTTTACTCCATTTTCCACTTGATGCGGTGTTGTCTTTTGTTTTTGGTGTTTTTGCTGTTTTTGTAGGAAACAGGTCGGAGAAGCAACGTGAGAGTGGGCACAAGATGCTGGGCATAGTGGGAACCGGTGGGACCCAAGTGAGGACGACCAAACAAGCCTCAGGAGCATTTTAGAGGATCCGGTATCGATACAGGTATTGTCATGTATCGATACCGTGAGCATCATAGCTGAACAGAACGTCTGGGTATCGATACAGGACTTCTCCTGTATCGATACCGAGGGCCTTAAATTGCCCGTTTGACTTTTCCACATGTGTTGACTTCGGGGGAACATATATACTCCGTTTTTAGGTCGAATTAGGGTTCGCACTTTGTTCTGTTTTTGCTTTCAAGTAGTAGCCGATTTTTCCTTTGGAGATTCTACTTTCCGGAGGGTTTTTCATTGAAGTTTTGAAGCTTTTGTTCGCTGATTTCAAGTATTGTTTCGGTAACCTCGTGTTTTATTTCCATTAAACCTTAGTTCGCGGGAGTTTGTCCGCGCTTTGCTTTTGAATCTTTGTCTTAATTCATATTCAGTTATCCAAGCATGTGTTATTTCAGAATTCTGTTGCTTGTTTCAGTTAATATGCATGCGTAGTTCAATAGGTATGGTCGCGGGGTGATTGACACGCCGTGGCCAGGTCTGGATTCGTTCTTGCTCCTATCTTCAAAATCAATAATGAAAACGCAATTTTAGGTTATTAAAGAGCTTCCGTCAGACGTATCCGGGCATTGTCGGAGCCCATGTAATGCGGGGAACGGGGGTCCAAAACTGGTTCCTCGCTGTACATGGGTAAACGGCGACCACAAGGATTCGCATCTTTCGGGGTACCTTTTTCTTTCTAAAATCAAACGTTTTTAGAACACTAAACAGAGCTGAACTGTCTGGACCTGGTCACTTGTGTTATGACCCCTACGACCGTACTTCCTTTTAATTAATTTAAGTAAAATCAAATTCTCTTAGTGTAGGTAATTTTCCAACCAAATCACAAGGGTGGCTACCTAAGAGCCGTGTTAAACTTAGAAACCCGAATTTTTAGTCAAGCACTCTCCACCTTCTCTGTGGATTCGATTCCGGTCTTACCGGGTAATGTGCTACACCGGTCTCAGCCCTACGCTTGGGGCAACCCACTAATTTAGGTCTAGGATTTCGGTCAAGCATTTTTGGCGCCGTTGCCGGTGAAGGCAAGTGGTGTTAAGAATTCGGGTAGTAAGAGTTTATCTTGTTCTTTTTCTTTTTCGTTTAATTTGTTTAATTCACCATAGGTAGAAAGAAGAAGGGTTCTCCTATACAAGACCCTCTTTATTATCGTGACCCTACGCACCGATTAGTTCGGAAAGAAGTGGGGTCGAGTAAGCCTGAATCTTCTAGTTCTTCCTTTTCTAATTTAGAGTCTACTCCCATTAGCAGTCTTTACCTTTTGAGTCAGTAAGTATCAGTAATCCGCTTTACCAGTCAGAGTCAGTATCAGAAACAGAGTCAGTCAAGATGGCAGAACAGAAAAGTATGCGGGAGTATATGCGTCCCGAGAGGACTACTCCTCTCGGCCCGATAGTTTTGCCGACTGAGACTGTGGAGGCACGCAACGCTTTCACTGTTAAACCAGGAACCCACAATGCCCTCCCTCTCTTTTATGAGAGGGAAAATGAGGACCCATATGAGCATATCCGCCACTTTGAGGGGTTGGTGCGCACCCTAGCCACCACTACTCAATGGGAAAACGCTTGCCTTAAGCTTTTCCCTGCTTCTCTGAAAGATGGTGCGGACAAGTGGCTCAGAATCCAATCGTTCAGACAAAAAGAGGGCGAGTCATTTTTGAGGTGTTGGGAGAGGTTTAAGGACTTGTTGTTGTCTCTACCCCACCACAGGTTTGAGAAACACCAGTTGGTGACATTCTTCCAGCTGGGCCTAAATGTTGCGATGGCCCAGCAGATTGAGTATCTCTGTAGAGAGGGAGATTTCCTAGATAAGGCCCCAGATGAGGCATGGGATTTTCTAGAGGAGTTGGCTGAAAAACATCGAAGTTGGGAACCTTCCGACTTCGCGGATAGGGCCATAGCTGCACAGGGACCCAATGGGTCCGGTATTTTTCCCCTTAGTGTGAGAGAACACACTGTCCAGTCTCAGCTGGACAAATTGACCAAGCAAATGGAGGACTTGCGACTGAAGCAAGTCCAACAGGTAAATGATGTGAGAGTCGAGGAAGTGTGTGCGCTGTGTGAGTGTCCGGGGCATTCAGTCAATGTTTGCCCCGCTTTTCCGATGGTTAAAGAAGCGTACCAGAGTAACCAAGCTGAGGTGAATGCGGTGAACCAACGTTGGGATCCGTTCTCAAACACCTATAATCCAGGCTGGGCTCATCACCCAGCCCTGAATTGGAGAGATCCCAAAGCACCAGTGCCACCCCAGGCACCACCTCAGCAACAGATGCAACCGTACCGGCCTCCGCAAGGCCAAATGTCCCAATATCGTTATCCCTCACAGAATCAGCAGGGGTTTAGTCCTTCATATTCTGGACCACCCCCAGGCATAAATCATCCACTAGTAGACTAATGATATGTTGAAGGCTCTCATGCAGTCTCAATTGAGCTTTACTGAGCAGACCAAGCAGGCCATAGGAGACATTAGAGCCCAATTGACTCAGTTGACGGCAGTAGTTGGGCAAACCCAACAGGAGAGGGGAAAATTTCCCTCTCAACCTCACGCCAATGTTGTCGGTACTAATTATCTGGGAGATGGTTCAGGCACGAGTAATTTGAACCCCAATGCAGAGGAAGCAAAGGCGATCACCACTTTCAGAAGTGGGAAGGTGATTGACAAGACAATTCCTCTGAAGCAAAAATCGGTTCCAACTCTGGAGTCGGTCGCTGCACCAGTAGTTATCCCTACTTTGGGGAAGAGTACTGAGGAAGAGAGAGAATCTGAGTCACCTGAGGTGGTGGTACCTGCTCCTGCGGCCCCCACGACTCCTTTGCCACCAGTTGCACCATATCCCCATCGCTTAGTGGCAAAGCCGAACGTCAATGTGAACTTTCAGATTCTTGAGCTGTTCAAGAAAGTTCAGTTTCCTATCTCTTTAATGGAAGCCATTGACGCTATCCCTCAGTTTGCTAAGGTGTTGAAAGAGTTGTGCACGTCGAAACGGAGAACTAAGAGTCAGTGCAACGTGCTACTGACAGAGCAAGTGAGCTCCATTCTCCAAGCTGATATTCCGATTAAGCGGAAAGACCCAGGTTGTCCCACTATCCCTATAGCTATTGCGGGTCAGAGTTTTGATAAGGCCTTACTAGATTTGGGGGCAAGTGTCAACTTGCTCCCCTATTCGGTATACCTGAGATTAGGCATAGGTGATCTTAAGGCCACACCGGTCACGCTACAGTTGGCTGACCGGAGTGTGAGAATTCCTAAGGGGGTAGTGGAGGATGTGTTAATCCAGGTGGGGGAGTTTTTGTTCCCCGTAGACTTCATTGTTTTGGACACGTGTCCAATCCCGGAAGTACTTGAGAAGACTCCCATTATTCTCGGCCGTCCATTTTTAGCCACCTCCAGTGCTGTAATGAATTGCAAAACTAGACAAGTCCAATTATCATTTGGGGACTTGAAGATGGAGGTGAATGTTTACAATGTAGATAGTCGAGTAGAGGATGATGAGGAGGTCTACGAGGTGAGTCTGATCGACACGCTGGTGCAAGAGCATGTCGAAAATATGTTGCATACGGATCCTCTGGAGATAGCGCTGACCGCCAATGAGGCGTCATTTTTAGATTCTCCAGAGGTCGGGAGTTTGATGGCTATTACTGGAGCTTTCTTCAATTGAGAACAAACCACAATAGTCCCTGGGGGTCCAATAAGTTGTTGAGGAGGGAAGACATCTGAATTTTCTTCACCAAGGACCATGTTAACCCCTCGATGGTTGGAAAACTGGTTGATTTTTAGGGTAGCTGGCCTATTAATTTCTTCCACCTCAATGACCTTGGCATCGATTAAGTCCTGGACCTTATAGCGAAGCGTCCAACAAGATTCAATGTCATGCCCCGGTTGACCAGAATGAAAAGTGCATTTGGCATCGGGCTTGTAGATTGGTGGAAGTATTTTTGGGGGTGGTCGAGCCGGTATTGGTTTTATGAGGCCGGAGACTACCAAGCGATAAAACACAACCGCCCAAGGAGTGGCTATAGGAGTGAAATTTCTTTTGTGGCGTGGTCTTCTTGGTGGTTGATTCTGAGCATGTGTGGTAGGTAGAGTTACTTGAGCCGATGGAGTGTAGGATGACGGTTGGTATGGTGGTGGTTGGAAACTAAGGGTACTGAGCGATGGCCCAGATTGGAAACCAGGGGTGTTCAGAGGTGGTTGAGAGGGCGACTCAAAGTTGAATTGTGTTACTAGAAGGTGTTGGGTACTCAATGCCTCTAACCCGGTGGACTGTTGTAGTGTTGAAGGCCCGACGTTGGGATGCCCTTGGGCCCACAACTGTCGAACCACGGCTTGGAGATCTTTAACCTTCTTGCGAAGGGCATGATGGTCGGCCAATGAGACAGTTTCAGGATCAACACGGGGAAATCGGTTCTTCTCTGCCCCTGCTGATGACCGAGACCTGGCAACAAAGGGATTCTTGGGCGGAGTAAGGGAACGTTTCCGGTGTGCCATTTTTCTGCAACAAAAAGCTCTCTGCTACCTTGGGTGGTAGAGGAGAGAAAATTGTTAGGACAGGTTTATGATAATGGCAGTTCAGAACTCCCTCCATTTTTCATGATGCCTTAAGATGCAAAGGCTTAGGCTGACTCTTTTCTTTTGGGTTCTACATGCAGCATGACGGCTTTGGCTTGACTAATGCATTCTCCAGGTTTATGGCTCCCACATCTTCAAACCTCCAGCCCCATAAAAGATGGAACCTTCTTAGGTTGGTGATGTGAGTTGGCTCCGTTTCGACGGATACTACCGTAGGCTACTTTGAAAATCGCCATCCGATAGTACCGGTATACTTAGGAGCACGTTCTAGTCCTATAGGGTGGAAAGTTGTAAAAAAGAATGGGGATTGAGAAGAGAGGGTATGTAGTGCTGAATGATATGCTGAAAATTTTGAGTTTTTTTTTTTTTTTTTGAAATCTCCAGAGGGAGTTCTTGACAAATATACATACATGCGCAATGTATGCCCTGCAAAACAAATGTTAGTTTTTTTTTCTTGCAATTTGCATTTTTTTTTTTTTTTTTGCTTTTTTTTTTTACCTGAGATAGAAGAATGAAAATTCTGTTAGCAACTGGAATGCCAAGGATATTTATTTGAGAAGGCCAAATTTGATAAAAGGCTGAAATCCGCTAAGTTTTCCCCAGCGGAGTCGCCAGCTGTCGCGCCCCGATTTTTACCGGTCGCTCGCCTGCTCCACTTCGGTGGGCATTTTGGCGACGCTTTCAAAATCATGACTTTTAAATGCGACAATTGTGAATTATGAGGTTTGCAGCTGTGACTCGAGCTTTTATTTAATTTTCAGAGTCGCCACCTAACATTGAATTCGGGTGTGTCAGGTCACCCGTTAAAACTGTTTTTCAAAGATGAACTTTAAGCAACGGCTTTAACTCTCTTTTTTATTTCCTTCCGTTCGAGCAAATTCTTCTTTCAAACGGGCTTGAAAATTGACTCTCTTTTTATTGGTTTGCGGAATCAGAGATGGGCTCGGGAATTTTCTGCGAGTGGGAAAGGTGTTAGGCACCCCACGTCGTCTGTTCAGCGCTTTCTCAATTTTAACCTTTTTCAATTAATTATCCTTGGCAAAATAAAAATGAAAGAAAACAGGAAATAAAATTATTTTGAAATTCATATGTCGGAATCTAAAGGTCCGAGCATGTTTCAGGTGGGTTCCCACCTTCCGCGTCTCGCGTTATCGGATTTCAACATATGGATTTTCATTGCATTGATTTTGTTATTTTTCTAGAAATAAGATTTGCCAGGGGGAAACCCGACCAATTGCAAATCTTACTTCTAATTTTTAATGGAGCGGAATCCTTTATCGCCGGAACTCGATTTATAGACTCTTTGAAAATCGTCCTCAATCGGTCACAGGCTACCTTGAGGTTCCGCTAACAATACATTTATTCACATAAATATAAAAAAAAAAAGAAGATATTGAATGACTGTTTTCTTGCATATTGAAATTGAAAGGGGGAATAAACCCCCTGTGTAAAATTACATCTTCCTCACCTTTGGTGGTGGATTTTTGTGGAGGTGTGCTCAGAATTTAGACTAGACAAAAATATAACTAGAAATAGTACAGAATACAATCCGTACTCATTTTTAGCTATACAATTGTTGTCGTGTAATTCTGGCTTACAAAAGGGATTTATGGACTGGGGGTTTTTATTTGAGGAGAGACAGAGAGGTTTTTTCCTTTTGGCTTTCGGATCAGAGAGGCAGAGGGAAGTAGCTGAATTTTTGCAAAGAATGAGAGAGAGAGGGTCAGAGCTTTTTCCTTTCTTTTTCTTTCTTTGGGTTTTTCTTTTCCTGGCGTCCTCTCCCTTCTCTCTGGTTTTCTCCTTTCTCTTTTCTTCCCCAATGCAGCAAAGCTGCTGCCTTTTATAGGCATGGAAAAATGATACCAGGCACATAACTTGGTGACCGGCTGACTGGGTGAGAAAGGACAATGAGCATTATCATTGCATTTTAGGTGTTCAATATTGAGCATTATCATTGCATTGTAGGTGTTCAATATTGAGCATTATCATTGCATTTTAGCATCAAATCATTCAAAATCAAGTTTCTTTTAAGCTCATATCATGCATTTGAGTTAAATTTAAGGTTCATGTATGCTACTGTGTTGCTACATATCTTTTAGAATGCATGTGAGCTAGTAAAAAATATTGCATTTGGTGCTTGCTGTGAAAAACGAGGTTTTAAAGTAGCTGTCTGGTGGGCCATCCAGGCGCTTGGATTGTCCTTTCCAGGCGCCTGCATTCAATCCAGGCCCCTGGATCTGCCTAATCCAGGTGCCCAGACAGCTATCCAGGTGTGATATATTTGATGTTTGTGATCAACTTCTGAGACACCTTGGAGCAGTTTGAGCATGATTTGATCAAGTTTCAATGTTCTATGCATATAAATCATTCACTCATGACATTTTGCACAAGCATCCACCCATATCTCATTGATCTTTTTGATATATTTTTCGTGCTTTCACATGAATGTGTACAAAGTCCATTCAAACAACATTTTCAAAATCCTTTAAACATTTAGTAGAGACCGGTGGTTTCACTGGGCACGAGGGGTGCTTTAAATTCCTTCCCCTCGCGTAACCTAGCTCCCGGACCCGAGAAATCTCATTTTGGCAAGACCAGTAAAACATTTTCCATATCAAGGGCAAAAGAGTCATTTTTCAATTAATTTCTGTAGACACCCCGATTTTGACCCGAGAAACTTATCAAGCATCCCCGATAATGAAAATGCCCGATAGAGCATGCAGAGCTTGATTGTGAACTTGGAAACCCCTCCAAAACCACCTCAAAAGAAACCCAACCTTGCACCACCTTCTAGTACATTCAAAACCCTCTTTTTCGATATATAACATGTCCCAATCCATTTTGAAATGAGGGAGATATGCCCGTTTTACCGAAACGATTCATTCTTCCGACCTTCTAAGGGTAAAATGGTAACATATTTTGATGTACAAATCATCTTGGGTTCAAACCACTTGGGTTAGAAAGTAAACTTGACAAGCTTTCCAACGCTTCAAACCATGCACAAAACGGAGTTCGGTAGCACCCGGAATGGCCCCGCGAAGTTTGGAATTTTGTGCTGTCTCGCCATCCAGGCGCCTGGATTCACCTATTCCAGGCGCCCGGACTCAATCCAGGCGCCTGGATTGCCTTAATGCAGGCGCCTGGACCCTCTCCAGATACTTGGCCCCCAAGGTCAAGTTAGTGGGGAGGAGCGTCTTGGGAGATTCTTTGGGGATTTTCTGCAGAATACTGTTGAGAGAGAGTAAGGTATTTTGGTGACCCTTTGAACCTCACCTCTAAGGGTTCAAATGACCCATTTTGAACCCTCCTTTGCCTATATAAATCCTCCCTCCTCTCTCATTGAAAAAGGACCAGCTCTCCCCTCTCTCCCATATTGTTATGCTGCTGGAAATTTTCCAGAAATTCCATCCCCAATCCACCCCCCCTTTGGTCTACTCATTTCTAGCCTAAAAATCCAACTTCTAGCCCAAAAAACCCCATCTTTCATCATCAAAATCTTCTTATTTCAACCATTCACCATCAAACCCAATCAAAAACCAAAGCAATCAGATCTTTACTTTTCCAGAAAATAGAATCCTAGCTCAATCAATCACCAAACATTACCCAAACTAGTTCCAAGTTCATCAATCAAGCTTCTCAAGGTAGTTTTTCTACCATTGTGCTCAAAAGGCCCTGAGGGGATACCATCCAAGCTCTTACTAGTTCTTCATACTAGTTAAGTGTTTGGGAAGGTTTCAAATTTCATAAAAAAGGAAGTTTTTCATTAGCATTTGTCTTGTATATTTTCAAAATTCATCCAAAAATCAAACCTCTTTTAAGTTCATATCATGTGTTTGAGGTTCATTTTTGTTATTGCATTTCCAAACATTGTTTAGGGTGTGTGAGAATCAGTTAAAAGCATTGCATTTGGTTGCTTATTGTCAAAAATGCAGTTCTGAGTTTCTGTCTGGAAGGCAATCCAGGCGCCTGGATTGACTCCTTCCAGGCGCCTAGACCCAATCCAGGCGCCTGGATTGACCCTTTCCAGGCGCCTGGATCCTATCCAAGTGTGATGTTTTGAATGTATGTGATCAATTTCTGGGGTATCTTAAGGCAGTTTGAAGGCTATTTGGTGAAATTTTAGCATCTTCTGTATATAAATCACTTATCCACAACACTTTGCACAAGCATTCACTTATATTTCATAGACATTCTTAATGTATTTGCCATGCTCTCCCATGAATTTGAGTTTAAAGTCCGTTTAAATAACATTTTCAAAATCTTCTCAAAACACAACTAATTGACCGAAAATTAACAATGAATGACGAGACTATTTCCACCGGTAGAACTGAGAAAAATTCAATTGTAGTATAGACAAATGATATAGGACACTATATCGTAAGAAGTAAGGGAAACCGAAAAATCCAACATCTAGCGGGATTACCTCTGTTTTTTAGTGAATTAATTGAATCTTCTTGTTTAGTGTATTGAATTTGATCTTGTTTAGAGATTTTTTTTTCCCCCTATATTGCCTTTGTCGTTTTTAAGATTTGATGTTTCCCTTGATGGTGTTTTGCATTTTTTACTCGTATGTTTCATTTTTCTCTTCTTCTTGGATCATGTCTTCAATTCTTGCTAATTTAAATGGTTTGTAATAATCGGTGGAAGAATATTCGCAACTCTTTTTTTGGGGTTTTCTTGGTGTGTCATTTTCCCGTTCTAAGAGCTACGGTTCAGAATTGGTGTTTTTTTTTTTTTGTGTGTGTGTGTGTGCATGTGTGTGTGTGGAGATGCAAAGAATTTGGATTGATAGCTGCAGATGTTAAGAGACAGTGATCATGGAGTCCAGAAGGGTTGCCAAAGATGTGGCTGAACAGGGATGAACCAACGGATATGTCAGAAATTGGCGTTCGGGTCAAATTTTTGCATCATGAGTGGTTTTAGTAATTGTGATCGAAGTTAGTTTGAATAAATCTCTATTTATATTCCTTTGCTTTGAGATGGGGTGAGGAAGGGAAGAAAGAGGAATGACCATTAGGTCATGTGATGTCCACGTGTTCCTATTTTCCGTTCAAAAAATAAACGGGAGCTAGAGAGTTCATGGTGAAATGTAATCCTAAATCAAAGGTAAGGATTGTCTAAACTAAAACTAAAAGGACTAAAGTGCACAAAAAAAATTTATTTTTTTTTGGAACTGTGGAATTGACATACAATTGTGGATCTTACCCTTCCCTGGTCCACCTCTTCTTCAACTATTGCAATTGCTCATAGGCATTAGATTGAATGGTGAAGGACTTCCTTTGTTTCCAATTAAACTCATGTAGCCTCTTACACTTCAAAAAGCAACAACACAAAGCCAAACAAAAAATATTTGATTCAACAGAAAGTACCAAATCAATCAGGAAATAAAAAGGCAAAAAAAGCTTTTAATTTCAGATCTAACAAATCAAACAGAAACCACCAGTCTCAGTCGTATGATTTTGGGTATTTTTAGACCATTGAGTTTAAATATGGGATTCGGCAATTAAGCTCCCTTATTATACAGATAATCAAATTTTCAATACAATACAAAGCCACATGTGAGTGTTAACCTTTTACAATGACTTTTAGGTTGAACATGGCGTGGTAGACATCTTCCTTTTCCACAAGGTCCTTGCTCTAACAATATCTCCACTTTTAGTGTCTGTCTCTCCTTGGATTTGAAGAAGATGTACACACTTAAATGGCTCCCCCTTAGAACATGCTACAATTGCATCTTCTTGAGGTTCACAAAGGGATTGAAGTATATCAGAAGCTTGACACTCTCTCTTATATTATAGGACCATGCTTGAAATTTGGTGGTCCTTCATAATTTCTTGAGGGATAGGCTGCATAAAGTAAGAACATATTTAGCTGCAATTAGGACATTACAAACTTGGACTAAAAAAAAAAAAAAGACATGTGCAAAATGGATGCTCGAGATGACAATGGGAAACGTAGAATACAGTTAGGGTTCCATGAAAGATATATAGTTTTCGACATATCATCAATCAATCAATCAATACCATACACAAATGTTGTTACGCCCTGACTTTTCTTTTCTTAACAAATATATTTCGCATAGAAATTTATCTTTTATGGTTGGGTCCGAGTGCGTTATTTTGGTGCGCCCTACAAATGTTATTGGCATTATTGTAATTTTGGATATGTAAGAATACATTTTGAGTAATATTCTGGGATTAATTAATTTTTCTATTCTCATATTTTCCCTACGTTATTCTAGGTAACAGATAGCTATAATTTAGGATGTGTAATTAGTGGGTAGTTTTAATAGTTTTACTTAGTCGTATATTTAAGAGGGGGTTAGGGTTAATATTTACAGAACTCCTGACCTTTGAAAGAGAGCCGCAGCACGGCAGCAGTCGAAGTGGAAGGATTCTGGGTGGTTTCCACGGAGGTGAGTTTTTTTTTTATTTTTGCTCGTCTTTTTCGTTGCCTTTTGATATCTGTACACATGGGTGTCAGAGAAGGACCTAATTTTATACTCATAGAGCCTAGTTTTGTCTTGGTCGATTTGGGAAGAGGAGAGATCACGTGGTGTGGGGTTCAGTGGAGTACAAATCAATGGGAGTTGGAGACTAAATTGGGTTTTAAATTAGTTGTGGCATGATTTGCTCATGATATTATGGATACAGATTAGTTAGACCATTAAGATTGGAATTTGTGTTTGCAGTGGGATTATGCATGGTGGCTGCTGGTGATTATATACCAATTGGGGGTTAGCCATAGTTCGGGTGCTTTAATAGCAAAAGACTTTCCTAGCTTTATGTATCAAGTGTTATATTATTCGAGTCGTTAGTTATTTCGTATTTTCTATTTTGTACAGATTAGTCTCTTTAGACGTGTTCAAGTTGCATTATTTTCGGACTCAGCTGAGTAGTTAACCATGTTACGTATTTTCGAACTTGTCGTGTCCCTTAAATTATTCCTTTGGAAAATTATCATTTGATTATTGAAAACGAGAATTGTTTGCATTTGATCTTTTAGTTGGCATGCGATAAAAAATATATTCTTTTGGTGAGAACTTGGTGGATATTGATGGGAACATTTATTGTCGAAAGTCTAGGGAAATTAATCTTCTGTGTGCGGGTGACTCTGGCCATTAGGGAAGAGACCGTGTCCTGGCAGGTGACCCTAGTGCTCAACGGCTGATTTTTCGCCGGATCATTCTTGGGGAAAAGTTCCACGGACTGCCTACTCGTGGTGACTCTAATTTTCGATATTGGATCCAATTTCTGAGATATTTGTTCACTGGCACTTGGTACTATTTGGTATTGGTTGTGGTTCCCCATTGTTGTTGAATATCGTATCGTGATCACCATTGAGGCTTGTTAATTATTGGTAAAAAGGATTTATTGTTCTGCTATACACCTCGCATGCCAAATTATATTTACATGATAAAATATTTTATCCCTTCTTTAGAACTTTATTTATTATACATGATTTGCCATTCACTGAGCTTGTCAGCTGACGGATTTATTCCAACACCATTTTCAGGAAAATCGAGTCAATAGGTGAGGACTCTGGCGGCATCTTGGGGAATTCTTTGTGTCGACCTCCAGAGGATATTGCATCCTAGTTTTAGTATTTTATTTACTCGCTTCCGCTTTTTGTTAAACCTTTTTGATAAATTATTTTTGTTATCATTGGTGGAAAATTTTATTGTTGGGTTCATGGGACGGTTGCTCACCATGCTGATGTTAAGACAAATTTGGTTTTGATTTTGCTATTCAATAAAGAATGGTTATTTAGTTTTTATGGTTTATTTTATTTTTAGGCTTCGTGTTCCATGGGTTTGCCCTGTGGCACACGGCCAGTCATTTCCCATTTTGGGGCGTGACAATTGTGGTGTAGATGGTGTTTAGTCCCACATTGGTTGTTTAGATAAGTTATCTTGGATATATAACAAACCATGTGGGCTACTACTAGTACCTTGGGCTTAAGCATTTTGGGCCATGTGGTGTGGCTAGTGGATCAAATCAGGGTACTGGGCCAGTGGTCTACGTGGGGCGTTACAAATGGTATCAGAGCTCTTGTTTTTGGGAAAAATAATTGGTTTTTCATAAATATTCGCATCATGTGCATTTAGTGGAGGTTCAAGTCCCCAAAGTCCTATAGGAATTTCGTGAGAGCAATTTTTATTTGACGTGTATTGGTATCCACATAGTACTAGCAAGAAAATCATCGCTCATCGATGTAGTTCAGGTAATATTTTTCTGCCCTTGGATTTTTGGTGGTGCGTTGGATGAAAGTATAGTATAATAGTCCTATAGGTTTTAGTATTTTAGGATGATCACATTTATTGACTATCTTGGTGATAAGATTTAGTTAGAGCTACGTTTTATTGAATCGGAAGAAATAATAGTTTGATGATGTGCATATATGTTTTGATATTGATCCAATAATGTGCATAAGAGGAATGCTTCAGTTTATTGTTTAGGTTGGGCCTAGTTTGTTTGCGCAAGGGTGCGTGTGACATGACTTTCGTATTTGGAGTTTTGGTAAACCTGAGATATTTTGGATTTGTTGCAATTTTGATAGGTTCTCTCTCCCTTTGGTATCCAAATAGATATTTAGGTATGGATCTCAATAATTGCACCTCATCTAAGGAAATACTACATGGACAGTGGGAATTTATTAAGAGATGAATAGTAGTAAGGATTTGAATCCATTGTTTCATGTTTTGTGTTTGATATTTCCGAAAGCTCAGATGATGAGGTGAATTTAGTAGGGAGTTGTTAATTGTTTAATTCATGGGTTTTTCTAACCATAGTAGTAGTTCCGTATTGAGACTTGACGGTAAATGGATAGATTTTAGTAGGGTTCGACCGCTTGATCTGTAGTGGCCATGCAATGGGCTATGACTGTATTTGGATGTGAGTGCTTGGGTTGGTTGGAATATATCGAAGGGCATTGTTGTGGTTTGTTTGGTGATTAGATAGTGAAGTTATGGAGAGAACTGGAGGTGATATGAAAGTTTAATACATTACTAAATCCTTAGTGTGGAATTATGGGAATTTTAGAAAGAGAAAGTTCGTGGTAAACTTGTGAGATTAGAGAGAAATTTGTGGTGAACTTATGGGAGTATTGCCAGCATGATTATTAGTAGTTCTAGAGTTCTTAATTTATTTGCTGCAACAGGTTAAAACTCTTACTTTTGGAGATAGTGTATGGAGTTAGTCTTCAAGATGTGAGGTGAAATTAAGGATTAATTTATTTATTTTTGGTGGCGATCTGTATTATATGTTGATTGAGGAAGTGAGGCTAGGAACTAGTTAGTTCGATATAATATAAGTATTGAAGTCATTATTGAGTTTTGGTAGCTGATAAAAGCAGTAGATATATGCGCACAATGACCCTTGACATTTTCTTTTGGATGATTCATTGCAGCAAGCGATTTGGTTTGGACTTTAGAAATATCATGGTACCTGTCTTGAACTTTGCTTAAGGTGATAAGATTAAATTAAATTTATTGAAGAATTCTGGTCTTGTCACCATTGTTTGATATGTGGAACAGACTATGAAACTTGGGGGACTGAAAAATTGTTTGGGCTCTCGTGAATATTGATTTGAGAATGTACGGTTTGGATGGTATGGCGAAAGAAGTGTAGCTAATTAGTAAATCGAACAATAGCAAAAAGTGATCTGTTGGGCCTTAGGACGTCTGATATTGTGATAAATTTCGATATCATTAGGATTGGAGAGTTTGGTAGTTGAAATTTGGGTTTTGAGGCTATACCAACACTAGTAATTAATTGTAGATGTCGAAAGAGTTTGGTTTACATGATTTGGGCTAGAGATTAGAGTGTATTTTTTTTTCTTTCCCATGACTATGCTTATTGCAAACCTGATCATCTTATTTTCTGTTTTGAATTAGTACTTCATGGGTGAAGAGGGATTGTAATTTGAAATATATTTTTGTGGATTTTCTTATGGTTTATTACTGTGGATGGCAGTAAGGAGTTTCCGAAAAGAAAAAAAAAAATTCACTGTGGAAAATTTCGAAACTAGAAGATTTTGTTGGGATAAAGTTAATGATATGGGACTTGCTTTTGTGCTTTAAGTTAATATATAGGTTGTTAACAATTTTGATCATAAGTAGTTTTGAGATTTCTTAACTTCACATGGAGAAGGTTTGAAGCTTTTTCTTTCCGAGATGATTCTATGGAGTCAATATTTTTACTAGTTTAGTGTATGGGACTAAGTCTAGGTGTTGGGTGAATTGAAGGTTTTGGATAGGGGATGTTATACTCGAGACTAGTCATTTCAATTTATTAGTTTTAATGCCCTGCTGAAGTCTACTAACTGAAAAGTTTGTAGATGTATACTTCGTAATCAACAATTTTCTTATTTATTTGGGTCGTTTAACGGAGTCAGATTGTTGTTGGAATTCGATGAATGTAATTTTTTGGAATAGTTTCAGATGTCTCCATGAGCTGAGATTAAGGATGGAGACTGAGGATGCAATATAGTAATAAGAATTGCGGTGGACCTACTCTTTTCTATGACACAGACAATATATATATTAGATTTTAGAGACGCTTCTCGGCATATCATGCCCTTATGCGGAATAGTTATTTGTTTGTGGCAATGAGTGTAGTGTAGTTCTCCTGTACTGTTTTGGTATTGTGTTCTGAGGCACATGTACTTGACAAAAGGAGTTTAACTGTGGAGATTTGGTTTTCATAATTGAGGGGATGGTAATAATTCATTTGGTAGTTTAATCATCAGAGCTTGGGTTGCTTGTAGGCTAAGTTTATTTTGGATCCATTCTACGATTATGAATCTTGTTTATTTGAGCTTTCAATTAATCTCTTTTCATAAAATCTGTGTTGTTGAAGTACTATTGATCCTTGGTTGCCAAAAGGTGGAAAGATTTTGATAAGAGGTTTAGTTTTGAGATGACTTGTGCTACTTTGGAGAATTAAATTCCGTGTGATAAGAAAAGAGAAATTATTTGAATAGTACACAGTATTTTATAACCATTGACAGATTGAAGTATAAGCAGTGGATTAATATGAGGTCTGTTCTACTTTATTACCATGGAGCCTTGCTCAAACCCTTGGGGATTGATAAGTTTACACGATTAGTGAATTAGTCGTCTGTTTTGTTTAGGAAATTCTGTTAGATTACTTTTACGTGTTCGAATTGAATAGTCGATGTTTAGTGGTTCTTAGAATTAGGGTATTCTGGATTAGGATGGTGAATATATGATTTTATTTGATGACATAGGCGAGATTACAGAATACCGAGATTTGACCATTAAATGATTGGATATATTATAAGTCGTAGCATGGGGATTGAAGTTTAAATAGGAGTTATGCCATTTCTGGAGGTCTGCATGGAAAGGTTTGGCAAAAAAAAAAAGTAATTGAGTCTGCCTAATTGATTGTGTGAGGTTTTAAAAAGGATTGGTGAGGTGGCTTATCGCTTTGCATTGCTACCTAGTTTGGCTAGAGTTCATAATATTTTCCACGAATCGATGTTGAGGAAGTATGTACATAATCCATCTCATGTGATTGACTTCGAGCCACTTCACGTTCGTGATGATTTAAGCTTTGATGAGCAACTTGTTGAGATTCTTGATATGAAGGATAAGGTGCTTTGCAACAAACGATTCGTGTACTTATAGTATTGTGGCATTCAATCATGCTGTTGAAGAAGCCACTTGGGAGCTTGATGAGGAGATGTGCGAGAAGTACCCACACCTGTATAATTGAGGTTAGTATGCAATTTCGAGGACGAAATTTATTTTAAGGGGGGAAGGATGTTACGCCCTGACTTTTCTTTTCTTAACAAATATATTTCGCATAGAAATTTATCTTTTATGGTTGGGTCCGAGTGCGTTATTTTGGTGCACCCTACAAATGTTATTGGCATTATTGTAATTTTGGATATGTAAGAATACATTTTGAGTAATATTCTGGGATTAATTAATTTTTCTATTCTCATATTTTCCCTACGTTATTCTAGGTAACAGATAGCTATAATTTAGGGTGTGTAATTAGTGGGTAGTTTTAATAGTTTTACTTAGTCATATATTTAAGAGGGGGTTAGGGTTAATATTTACAGAACTCCTGACCTTTGAAAGAGAGCCGCAGCACGGCAGCAGTCGAAGTGGAAGGATTCTGGGTGGTTTCCACGGAGGTGAGTTTTTTTTTATTTTTGCTCGTCTTTTTCGTTGCCTTTTGATATCTGTACACATGGGTGTCAGAGAAGGACCTAATTTTATACTCATAGAGCCTAGTTTTGTCTTGGTCAATTTGGGAAGAGGAGAGATCACGTGGTGTGGGGTTCAGTGGAGTACAAATCAATGGGAGTTGGAGACTAAATTGGGTTTTAAATTAGTTGTGGCATGATTTGCTCATGATATTATGGATACAGATTAGTTAGACCATTAAGATTGAAATTTGTGTTTGCAGTGGGATTATGCATGGTGGCTGCTGGTGATTATATACCAATTGAGGGTTAGCCATAGTTCGGGTGCTTTAATAGCAAAAGACTTTCCTAGCTTTATGTATCAAGTGTTATATTATTCGAGTCGTTAGTTATTTCGTATTTTCTATTTTGTACAGATTAGTCTCTTTAGACGTGTTCAAGTTGCATTATTTTCGGACTCAGGTAAGTGGTTAATCATGTTACGTATTTTCGAACTTGTCGTGTCCCTTAAATTATTCCTTTGGAAAATTATCATTTGATTATTGAAAACGAGAATTGTTTGCATTTGATCTTTTAGTTGGCATGCGATAAAAAATATATTCTTTTGGTGAGAACTTGGTGGATATTGATGGAAACATTTATTGTTGAAAGTCCAGGGAAATTAATCCTCTGTGTGCGGATGACTCTGGCCATTAGGGAAGAGACCGTGTCCTGGCCGGTGACCCTAGTGCTCAACGGCTGATTTTTCGCCGGATCATTCTTGGGGAAAAGTTCCACGGGCTGCCTACTCGTGGTGACTCTAAGTTTCGATATTGGATCCAATTTCTGAGATATTTGTTCACTGGCACTTGGTACTATTTGGTATTGGTTGTGGTTCCCCATTGTTGTTGAATATCGTATCGTGATCACCATTGAGACTTGTTAATTATTGGTAAAAAGGATTTATTGTTCTTTTATACACCTCGCATGCCAAATTATATTTACATGATAAAATATTTTATCCCTTCTTTAGAACTTTATTTATTATACATGATTTGCCATTCACTGAGCTTGTCAGCTGACGGATTTATTCCAACACCATTTTCAGGAAAATCGAGTCAATAGGTGAGAACTCTGGCGGCATCTTGGGGAATTCTTTGTGTCGACCTCCATAGGATATTGCATCCTAGTTTTAGTATTTTATTTACTCGCTTCCGCTTTTTGTTAAACCTTTTTGATAAATTGTTTTTGTTATTATTGGTGGAAAATTTTATTGTTGGGTTCATGGGACGGTTGCTCACCATGCTGATGTTGAGACAAATTTGGTTTTGATTTTCCTATTCAATAAAGAATGGTTATTTAGTTTTTATGGTTTATTTTATTTTTAGGCTTCGTGTTCCATGGGTTTGCCCTGTGGCACACGGCCAGTCATTTCCCATTTTGGGGCGTGACAAATGTGTTTTGCCTACAAAATCCTCCAAATCCCCAATCATAATTTCCTACAGTTTTGAATTATTTATTTCCCACAAAATACCCACATCTCACTTCTTTAAACCACCTCCCCATAATCTCCCCCGCTTTATTCTTTTTCTTCCATGCAAACCTCCCATACCCTCCCTTACTTTCTTCTTCTTCTTTACATATTAGCCCACGTAATCTGTAATCGCTCTTGCCTTTCCCCCACATTCTTCTTCTTCTTCTTCTTCTTTACATATTTGCACCTAATTAATTTTCCATGAATTGCAGACATAGGCGCCAACTACACCTACACGGGTCTCTCCCTTCTCCGTTATTCTAATAATTGAATTAGGTAGGACACTTGTCTTACTTCTAAGGATAGGTAGAAAAGGTGGGTTCTTACTAGGCTTGCTCTAAGATGTTTTATGGCTAGTACAGATCCATAACTAGGGCCCTTCGAATTGTCCCCCTGTGATCAACATTTAATGGGAAAAGGAGAGTTTTTCAACTTGGAGGAAGTCTTTTATAGTTAAGGTTTTGGATAGGATAGTGGGGTACAAAATTTTCCATGAGAAAATTATGAAAATGTAGAGATAAATGGGGAGATTTACTTCATTGACCTGGGCCACGACGACCGAGCAGCTCCATCAGTTTTGCAGTATGGACAGCACACGAATTCATGGTCTCACGATTTGAGCATTCCCAAAGATGTAATCCCTTTTTTACTCTGACCCTGCTGTTGGTGAGTGTCTTTCTCCTTCTCTGCCCCATCTATTTAAGCAAACCAAGCAAGACCCAAGCAGCAAGAACAACAGGGGATTTTGCCAAATCTGATTGACTTGCAAAAAAAAGGGAAAACTAAACCAGCTTCTATAGTTGTGTCCTATCTTGTCGATCCTAACATCAAACAACAGGGGAAGTAGAAGAACGAATAAGAATAACCAACTTGGTAAAATTGATCTACCAAGGAAGGATACGCGAAAAGGTCAAACTCCATAGAATTTTTCCCCTGAGTTATTGGAGGCGTTGAGTGGTAAGATCTTTCCTCCCATATTGATCTACGACCAACCTGTGGGAAGCAGATAAATTAGTATAGTAATCAAAAAACCAAAACTACTCTATCGGCCCTACCTATAGCAAGTTATGTGCGTACCCAATCTAGCGCCTCAACAGCAGTCGTTTAAGCAATAGATCAAGAAGTCAATTGAGGAATGTGCAAATGCCAGTCAGAGCTGGGCGGGCTTGCCAATCCATAGAGATTAGTCAACTTTCTTTTTATGTTCGACCAGGAAGTGGAGTTGGCTCATCCCTACTTTCAACGACAATCAGTCTAGTAGACTGTCTCGAGCCTGCAACGTATGATTAGCCAGCTTTGCAGCGGCAAAAGTATTAGACGTCCCCCCATGCTATGGTTCCCCATGGTCCGAACCCAATGCCGCATTAGGTTAGGGAGTTGGGCAAAAATAACTCCTCCACATCCCAAAGCCCGCTGCCCTCCTAGGCACGTAACACTAAGTAATTCCAGCCAACCCACATTACTTACTAACAATGGATAATCATATTTTATATAGGTACTAAATACAACTCCATGAATGAGCAAAATGAAGGTTGCATTAATGATAAAGATCTCCGGGGAAACCACTTCACTTGTTCAGAAGCAGGGAGAGATCTTTCAAATTTCAAATGGGGCTATTGGGGATCCACTGCTTATCCCGAGGTTTACAATACGGTTCAGTTCCTATTAGTATCCATGAGACAATAGGGCCGGACCATGAGTCATTGTTGAGGATTGCGAGAACTCTGGGTTGGGTTAGGGGAAGTATCGAAAATTTTGGTTCACCCGGCCCGGAAGCTCCAAGCATCAATGAAAGTCCGGAAGTCGATTGCACTTTTGAACAGCCAGGAAAATAGCCAAACATTCTACTTTTTTATCCTGAGCTTCTTGATTCCCAGAGTTTGGAATTCTTGTACCGTCTAGATCAAATAGCTAATGCGCTTACCACATTCTTTAGGTCTGGTTTTTGTTTAGTATGTCAACATAAAAAGCCTCTCGAGCCCAAAACTGCTGAGACAAGGACAAAAAACTGGGGTACCAATACCAAAATGAAGCAGAAGTTGTGTATTATGCAAGCACGCAAGCAGCCTTCCGCCTAGATTAGGTTTATATTCTATGCTTACAATGCCAAGCCTGCTAGTACATCTGTGAATTTACTAGAAGCTAGTTCCTCTCCATCAACAAACGGGTCATCGACTAGGCCTCTAATCTAAGTGAACGGTGTCGCCGATCTTTCTTCCGCAAAATGCTATGTCTATCTTGCTTTTAGTTCTCATACGGAAGCTACCTATGCCATATCTTACTTTCTTTAGTTATTGCTTCTGGATTGTAGTTGATAAACATACACCTAGCTTTCCTTAACAGTAGGACTAGATCTCCCTAATCGTATTCACAGTAATAAAATAGGACGGGCTTCCCCGCTAGTCAAGTTCAATTGGATCTTATATAAAGTTTAGGTATAGTTTGCGGACTAGGCTTAGTAGGAATCGAGATCCCGCCGATGTGTACTTCCTCATGAGCGCTGACTAAACAAAAGGCTTAGATTCAGCTTATAGAATACCCGAAGTCAGCTCTTCCTATTCCGACTCTTCATCCTTTTTTGGTTTAGTAGTCGACATCTTTTGTTTGATAGAAGTACCCTTTTCTTTGAATAAATGATAGGCAACACAAGAAGAAGCAATCAAAAGCGCACAAATGATGGCACGATCCTATGTGACGCTGATTATCCATCGAACCATTTCAACTTCGAACTTCCTGAATTGAGAAAGGAATAGAAATTGGGGCGACCTATCACTCATCAAAAACTAGTTCTTTGGCCAATCGACGTAACCGATCTAGGAGTGCCGAGGAAGGAAAATGAAGACAGACGAAGATTCGGAATTAGCGAATGCCTCTTTCTCGCCAAGCATAATCTTTCTTAAAAAAATAACAAGAACCTTCAATCAAGCCAAAGAAAGATAAAATTATTTAAACATACTATTAAAAAAAGGGTTTGCTTCTGTTGTATATTACTGTTTTGCTCTTTCTTTCTTACTTAACTCCACTCTTTTGCTTGATCATGTAGGATTACTTTCCATTAATCCAGTCCCCCCCCCCCCCCCCCCAAAAAAAAAAAAAAAACTACTCAATTCAAATTCCATATATACCAGCATTTAAAAAAGTTATGCTTTTCTAGCCTATATCAATCTTTACTCTATTCAATTTATCTACTTTTTTTTTTTTTTTATGTCTGGGCCCAAAAAAAAAAAACTTAGCTAATGCTGCTTCAACTCTCATCTACTGTACAAGTTCATGTGCTTTCTGATGAATGAATATTTTCACATGTTACATATGTGTGCAGTGTCTTCAATTTGTGTGCCGTGCCATATAATATTAATTGGTAATGCCATACTTAATTATGCATGGCTAATTCATCACATAGAATTTTTATCCAATTAGTGTTGTTTAATTTTACAATGTATAATTGAATCGACGTATTGGTGTTTTCGCAGTACGTTTGTAAGACATTAGGGACACTTCCCTTATTTTGAGTTTAGTCCAATTTCCAATACAAATTACTTGCTTCTTCAATTTAGTTAAATCATTTGTGGTCTGCATCTTTATAGCTTTCTTTGTGAACTATCACAGTGGTTAGATGCTGGACTTGCTT
Source organism: Vaccinium darrowii (assembly GCA_020921065.1). Lineage (NCBI taxonomy): Eukaryota > Viridiplantae > Streptophyta > Magnoliopsida > Ericales > Ericaceae > Vaccinium > Vaccinium darrowii. The sequence goes on along the minus strand of CM037152.1, from coordinate 38,990,096 downwards.
CACATGTAAAAGACCTTGATTGGCATGGCTTAGTTCATTTGTAAAAGACCTTCATTTGCCACATTAGCCTTATCCTTTCTTCACATTTTTTTTTTTTTGTAATTTTTCATAATCTTCCACAAACTTCAGCAGATCTTTTCCCCGTTCTGCTACTCTGCTGTTTTGGTTTGTTTGATAGGGATAAAAGTGTTGGGAAATTAGTGCAAACATTTTAAATTTCTGTTTGATTATGGCTTTTCCGTGAGGTGTGTCATGAATTACATAATGCTCTTTTAATAACGGAAATAGAATTTGTAACCTCTGGTAATTTAGGATTTTATTACTATGGAATACATCTTGCTTTTTTGGTTTGAAACTTTGAATGTTGTAGATGATTATTTGCTTTTCTGTTGTTCAAACAATGTAGTAGTATTTATGTTACATTGTGAGAGCATGTCGTTCTTTGTCTCTTTTTTGGTATCGTGAACTATTTTTTGGTCATGTTTCCTCACTCGATTACATGGAACATTTTTTCTTCACATTTTTAGTTGAAAAATAGAAGTCAAGTTTAGGATTTTTAGCCGTTTGAAACTCTATCTGTGCTAACTTTTCACCCATTTTGTGCTCATACCTTGCTAACGACACTCAAAACATAATTGAATACCCAATGTAACCTTACCTTTAGGCATAAGCTTGCGGTAGACATCAATATTTTCCATGGCATGTATAGAAAAAAACTACATCCAGTAATTTTACCTCGAGGATCCATTTGATGTAGTGAACGTTGTTTACGTGGTAGTTCACATCCAAGTCACTCCACATGGGCTGCAAACAAAATTTCTCACATTTTAATTTTCCCAACAATATGGTCATCTATCTGATAATTACTAGATGCCAGTGAGATTTATCTACCTTCATATTATACGATGCATATTTTGCATTGTCATTCAGCTTTTCAATTTTTCCACTAGTATCTTCTTTGACTGCATGATTTTCAATCAGAAATGGGGAAATCTCTGCCCTCACCTCGTCTGGAATCTTGGAAACCCGCTTGGTTTTCGTGTCAATCAGTACCCGAGGGCTGTTTCAGATGCAAACCTTTAATATGCTATGGATCGATCGAGAAGTAACACACAATTTTGAGAGAAAATTTCATTCGAATTGAATAGACAAATGTATTTACAAACCACAATCCGCACAGCGCACTACAGCACCCTCGTTTACCTCTGACACACACATACGTAAACAACTACATCAAAAAAATACGTAACATAGGCGAAAAAATACATCACATGATTACGGTGCACACTATGCGAGTAACTCCATCTAAATATTGACGAATAGTGGAAGGCTTTACCGTCCTGTGATTCAACATTTTTTCTTTGCTTCTTTTATTTCTTAATTTCTTTGCACTTTAAAGATGAGAAAATCATTCACATTCAAGATCCGTTTGTTTCAAAGTAAAACATTTTACCTTGGAAAATGACTTTTGTGTATAATGACTTTGCCAAAAAACGAAATTTTTGTTTTTGTTTTTCGGTGTTTGTTAAAATAAATTTTTAGACACAAATTTTAGAACCAGCACCAAAAAAAATTTTGGTTCATGACAAGTATCTGATTAAAATGCATCTACACCCCACCTCGTCCACTTCAAGTTCAATGGATCCTGTTGCTTTATTAATCGAAATAGATATGTGTGTGTGTGTGTGTGTGTGAGAGAGAGAGAGAGAGGGAGAGGGAGAGAGAGAGAGAGAGAGAGAGAGAAATATATGTTATAGAATTCCTAGAAGAAGTAAACCAGAGAGAGATCACATTGTAAAATGTCTTACGGAGGATTTCTTGGTAAGTCATTTTCCTCTCATTGATGGAAAATGTTTTATGTGTAAAATGTTTTCCATATCTTTCATACAACCAAACATTGGAAACCATGTAAAACATTTTACAGGAAAACATTTTACTCCCAAACAAACAAACAAATAAAGCCTCAATTGTGGTTCTTTTGTCAGGAAGAAAATGATGAGTCTTTACTAGATATTTGTTCGTATGCTAAATTTAATAATCTAGATATTTTTCTATCTGGTTTAATCTATTCCTATTAAGTTGCATCCTATTAAATCTGTGGTAACATGGATCTGTTTGGTGGATTTCTTAAAATATAGTATATAGGTATAGTTATTACGAGTACTACTCTTTTGATTGCTCACAAATAATGGGTTGGTTTAGTGGTGGAAACTCAGACTTTGCAAAACAAGGCCCAGGTTCAGGTCCCCAATTACCCCTCATTGGGGCCAAACATAGTCCTACTACCGCCTATACATGGTAGGACCTTTACTTTTGTTTTTCTTATTTGAACAGCAAAGAAGGTAATATTTCACTGGTAATAGCAAAATATTTTAAGAGAGAATAGATGAAGCAACCTAAAGAAAACACAAACGGTAGTTGGTAAACTACCAAACTACTACAAAATTCACCCACAATCAAATCCCCCATCATCCAACCACTACACCCCAACCATGAAATTCTTCGTGCAAATACTCCCAGCTCTTCTTTTGTCCTGACATAGGTATAGTGGTGTCTCTTGCAGATAATGGTGTAGCTAGTTTAACGGGCCAATATTTCCTGAATGACATCGGGGCACCATACAACACTTCCATTTTAAGAACCAAAACATTTACTTCCGAGCGTCCGCTAAGAATCTCCCGTGTATTGCACAGGTTATTGCTAGTTTAGTTTTAAACAACATAGTAAAAACTAAACTAGTTCTTAATTGTTGATTTAATCGAAACAGTTATGGCAGCGTAGATAAAAGGGAAATGCAACATCACGCAGCAACGGGGAGGATTTCAAAAGATGCAGTAGTGGTAGGTACTCAAAGAGAAGATTTGAGCTTGTTGCACCTCTGAGAGCCTTGGAAGCTTTATACTTGCTACTATCATTCAATTTTCTTTTTGGATGTATCTTTCCTGTCTGTTTGGATTTTACAAGGCACGTGAATTCCTAGTTTATAGGTGCCAATTTAGTTGGAATTTATTTTGTAAATTTTATGTCTCTTGTCTTTTACCGAACCGGGAAAAAAAAATTTGCTCCCTTGCTCACGTAACACAAATAAATCTAAGGAAGCCAAAAATTTAGATTTGAATACGAACACGTTCAGCTTGCATTTTGGTTAAGAAAGAAAAGTTTGAAGGCAAGGAGGGCCGGGCGAAGAGGTACCTGGTTGCGGTGGCAAGAACCACGCCTGAAGCATGGCTTTGGATAACCCAGTCTCGTCGGATTTTAGTTCTTCCTATGCCTGCAATCCATGTCCTGATTTCTACTATCTCACCCCTGGCAGATCCATATAGCCATCTGAATTAGGATTTCTGCTATATCAAAGTATGAAGAATAAAGGACGCAAGTCACGCAAGGGCACGACTACATCATTCGTAGTATGAACATACAAAAAAGTAATTTTGATACCACATACTAAGAGGTGGCAAATGGGTGGGTTTGGGTGGGTTGATATGGGTCATGTGTTGGATATTGAATATGGGCCGATAATGTGTAGGTTAGATGTGGGTTTAGTCAAACCCGACCCGATCCAACCCAACCCATTTCTTTGTTTCTTTCCTTTTTCCCTTGTGCCCTGTTTCTAAGGCACAGTGGAGCACCCAGAATTTAACCAACAAGATGCTTGAATCCCTAACTGCTTAGTGGGTTTTCTTTCCCTCTTGTTCAATTTCCAAAATTCCTTACACAAAATTAGAATTACAGCTGAATAGGCAGTGAATTATGTGCATCAAACATTATATTACAGTCGAGAATGCAAAATCGCATTATTAGTGGGCGTTGGAGAATAATCCTAAGGAAATTTAGGATCATATTAAAACTAGACAAACAAAGAGGAAATGAGAGTGGAGGAGTTATCAGTTATCATATCGGGTAATAATTTCTTTGTCGAATTCATTCAACAGAAACAATACTAGAGATGAATTGAAAGCGACGTTGATGAGAAAGAGAGAAGACTGGGTAGTTTGGCATATCTTACCTTGTGTTTGCTCTGGGCGACGGAAACCGGCGCTTAGAGAGACTCTCTGTGTGTGTGTGTGTGTGTGTGTGTGTGTGAAAGAGAGAGAGATGGAATGAATTTGAAGTAATGCAGAAAAAAGGAAAACATATGGGCTTTTTTAATTTTATAGTTCAATCCATTTGAGCTCACTTTAGTATATTTTTTTTTTTGAACCGCAATGAAAGATTCCATTCATTAAAATGATCAAAAAAAATTTGAACCCATTTTGAACCCATCTACAGATGGGCTAATGTAAGTTGATCCATATATGACCCATCTAATAATATGGCCAAGTTGGGTTAGGTTGGGCAAGTTTGGGTGGATTTATGGCTTGGGTTTAAAATTGACACCTCTAGAAAAACTACATAATGTGTATTTCGGCTGTGACCCTCGACCTAATGTTCAAAATGACCAAAATGTCCTTACATCGTGCAATGATACTCTAATAAACCCTCTCACATTGAATACCCACTGGCCCCTTCAATCTTTAAATTCCAAAATGAATAAAAACACAGGTACGTATACGAAATTAGCCTAATAAACTGGCACCTATTAATTGTAAAATGGGCAAAAGACAGAGGGTGTAAAGCGATCCGGATAACCCGCTAAACCGCCCACCCCGACTCCACTCGATGGGTCTACATGTGGTTCTCATCATTAATTCAGTCGGGTTCGGGTTAAGATGTGTGAAAAATGGGGATTCCATGTGTGAAACCCGAATAACACAGTTGATGCCTCTCACCGACCACCACCAGAGCAACTGTGTGTCTGCGTCGCACAGCAAACTAGCTATTATAGCTATGGTCATTCTTCAATATCTGCAATTTGTGTCTCTGTCTTTTTGTTGGGGTTTAAATTAATCCGACTGAAACCCGAATAACTCAATTTGTTCGGTTCCTCAGCAGCCTTGGTTTGGATTCGGGTGCAGATTTATCCAACCCGACGACATAGGTTCAGGTGACATATAGATGGCAAATCTGATTCAAACCGACCCATGCACACCCCTAGGCCAAACATATGTATATATATATATATATGACCAAACTACCTCTATCTGGAATGACCGACTACCCTTTCTTTTCCTGTAATAACCCGTATTTTCATAAAGTTTTTTTGAATTTTCTTTTAAAGAATAGATTATTTTGGCTACATTCAATAAGTGAATTTCGGGGACGAAATTGTTTTAAGGGTGATAGATTGTAACACCTGTATTTTTATTTGTTATACTTTTGGTTAACTGGATGTGAATTTGTTAAAAAAAAAAATAGAAAAGAGTGTCGGTAAGTCTATTTTGTATACGGCTTCAATATTGGTTTGAATGTATGGATCAAATTTCAGTCGACACAGGGGTTAGGGTATTTATGTGGATGTAGGCTTGGTAAGTTTGGGAGCATGTGGCTAGTATTGATGGCATTGGGTTTTTATGGCAGAAGTGTAAATGGAGTATGGGTTGTTAGGTAGCAAATGTGTAATTGCTGTAAGGACCAAATTCTGGAGTCGTCTTGTTTTGGCAATTCTATGTGACAAAACACATATTGATATCGAGTTGTAATTTTCTAAGTAGGAGTCTGTGTAGGATTAGAGTGAAAGGAATCTCTTTTCTATGTAATTTGAGAATTATTGTGTTAGTCGTTTGTTGCCAATCAATATGGTGCACTTAGAACAGGAAGATGGATTATGAGATCGATCGGTTTATTGGTCGGGTATCTCCAATTGATCACAGGCTCCAGGTTGCACAGGGTGTACGTTTTTCAGAGCATAGTGACTGATACGAGGATCAATGAGGTTGTTGATCGGTATTGCCAAAAATTCCGGATCTACAATGGTCCGATCAATCGGCTTACAATGCGATTGATCGAAATGGCAAATCTATAAATATGTCATGGTTTTTAGATCTCGGGTAAGGATGTCGGCTAAAAGAGAATATTAGAGCCGCTTGTTTTCCAAGCCACAAAACCCTAGAGTATCGAGAGTGAATCTTGAAGCACAAGATCGATGGAACTTTAATCAAAGCTTCAGGAGGTTTCTACATCAATTATCAATAGTCAAGTTCAAGGCCGTTTTCCGTTGAATTTCTGGAAGAACGTTTGGAAGACTCGAGGATTCAAGGCAGCGGCAATCAAATACTGGGTGTGGTGTACGAGGATTCGACAAGTACATCTGAGAGCGATTGTGAGTGATTCAAATCGTAGAGTAAGATTACTTGTAACTACACAATGGTTTTATAGTGTTTGATTCATTCCCGTGGTTTTGCCCATTTAGGGTTTTTCCACGTATATCTAGTGTTTATCAGTTTATTTGCTTTATGGTTGTGATTGGGTCATATATTGATTGATGTTATTGTTTTTATTGAGATAAAATAATCTAGCAAATTATAAAACCTAGGCGATATAGGATTTTTCATTTAGTGTCAGAGTGGGTCGCTTATATTGATTTTTTGGATTTTTTTTCACGAGCGGATCCTTTTTTTTTAATTATTATTTTCTAGTATGGATTCACCAAAAGAAAGCAATTTTATATTCAAACCTTCGATTTTTTGTAGCTCCAAATTTGTTGCATGTGCTACATCTATGTTTCCAGCTGGTGCACGTAGTGCAAAATCTAATTGTGAGAACGTACGTGATATGTCGGACAATGAGGATAAATATGATGCAGAAACTATGGCATTGATTGCGAAAAACTTTAGAAGTTCATTTAAGAAAAAAACTGATGTGGGATTAGCCACCAAATTAAATCAGTGTGAGAAAGAGAAAATGGAAACTTTGCATGATCTTGATATGCTTAAATCCAAACATGTTATTCTGAAAAATGATATGCAGAGCCTTATTGAAACTAACAAACTTCTTGAGTCAAAAGTAGCTAAATTGCAAGTTGAGATGCAGGTTCACAAGTTTTAGATGAAGTTTTGTCATCTCAAAAGGTAGCATCGGATAAAAGTGAACTTGGATATGAAATAAAAGGATCGTCAAAGTCAAAGGCGAAAGGAAAGATTGCATTTATCAACCCCACTGTTTCACCAAAAGATGTGGCAAAAACAAGAATCAAGGAAGTCGATAATATCAATGTGTCCAAACAACGTACTCCTATCGATGCAAGGATTCAAAGGGGCATCAATGGTAAATCCATCACCAAACGTGGTGAGGTAAATTTGATTAAGTTTATTCCTACTTGTCCTAATTGTGGTGTTAAGGGTCACATCAAACCTCAATGTAGGAAATAGCATGCATCACGTACTTCATACATACACGTGTCCCATTCGCATGATTATGACAAGTTTGTTCTTACATGTCATTATTGTAATGTCAAAGGACACATTAAACCGAATTGTTTCCAACTGCACGGATATCCCTCCATGGCTCGTAGCTTTGGTAGTCGAAATAAAATTGATTATTTTAAAACAGTTATAAAACAGGACAACATTAAAAAATCTTGGGCCAAGTATGCTAATTGTGGTAATGTTAGAAATATGACATTTAGGGATATGACGCATAAACCTATGCCTAACATTCAGAGTAAAGTAGTCCCTATTAAAACCAGAGCTATTTGGGTGAGGAGGTCAGACTTCAGACCCCAAGCAAATATTTTTACGAATCCTCTAGATGACATTGGATTATCCGGCAGAGTTGCCGTCACATTTTGATGGTTTGATCTTGCATTCGTAGTCTAGGTTAATTTTATTGTTTATCTTGAACCTAGAGCTATGCTTTATGTTCTTTTCTATTGTTATTTTATTATGTTACTGCTTTAGTTTATTTCCTCACTTTGCCTATAAAAATGGAAAAAGATTGTGTTCTTTTACTGTTTACAAAAAAAAAAACAAAAAAACAAAAGGATTGTCATTTTTCTTTTACTAGGAGAGTTTGAGCTGAGCCTAATAATCTTAGTTTTCTAATATGTTCTTAAGAAAATAACAAAAACAGTCATCTATTATCATGAGATTGACCTATGGCTACTATTCCCATGTGGGTTTTAAATTTATCTTTGCAAGAGTCAATCTCTTAGTATTATATTGTTTACCTATCTGGGCGTTCATTGAGTAACCGGATAATCAGGGTGAGGTACTCTTACTCCCAATATTCGTGTCAAACGGCAGTGGGGTAAAAGAGAATTTTAGTGTTTGTGCTGCTCTCTAAAAATTTTTTAAAAAAAAAGAAAGAAAAAGAAAGAGGATGTGACTTTGAGGGGGAGTATTTAGCTTACTCATTCGTTGATCACATTGAAGACCTAGATCGATTTGACTTCTTGAGGGGGAGTGGTCTTGAAACTCCTAGTATACAAGAGAACCGACGAACTTAATGAGTTGAGCTTGATATGATTTGTGTGATTCACACACCCACTTTATCATTCGGCTATGTTGTGTGTCGCATTCTTTATCTAATGTCTCTGTGGTGCGCTTTCACAATATTTGTTCATGTTTTTTTGTCTTGATGTGTGTGTTCATGGTTATTAACGGTAGTCAAAAGAGAAGGTGTGTCACATGTGATCCTCTTCCTTTATTTACTCACATTATTAGTGTTTCTTTTGTTATATAAAAATGTTGTGATAAAAGATTAATATTCATTGTTTGAGGGAGAGTAGAACATCCTGTAATATATATATATATATATATATATATATATATATATATATATATATATATATATATATATATATATATATATATTATTTCTTAATTGAGGGGGAGTTTCGGTGTTCTATGTCATTTTTCTGTCTCGTTGTTTTTTGCGTGGTTTGACTTCGTGAGGGGGAGATAGTTTGATAGCCCGAGCGTATATGAGAAATCTCATTTGTAATTGATAATCTTGAAGGCTACTGACATGTCACCCACACACCTTTGTCATCGATTCGTGTCTAATGCACATTTATGCTAGTATTCACCCCTCTCATAAACTTCTTATTTGGTTGCTTCTATTGGTCATTAATTGTTTAGTATTCTTCCACTCGCATTTATTGCTTTATCTTTTATCCTATTTGCCCTTTGTCACTCCATGTCAAAAAGGGGGAGTAGGTTGCTTTCTTATTGCTCTAATTTGGTTGGATGTTGAGTTTTATTTGCAGTTTCTCTACAACTCGATCTCAGTTTGTCTTTTGAATTCATTTTATGGGAGAGATTTTCATTGTAGTGTGTTTTGTCATTGAAGTGCCAAAGGGGGAGATTGTAAGGACCAAATTTTGGAGTCGTCTTGTTTTGGCAATTCCATGTGACAAAACACATATTGATATCGAGTTGTAATTTTCTAAGTAGGAGTCTATATACGATTAGAGTGAACGGAATCTCTTTTTTATGTAATTTGAGAATTATTGTGTTAGTCGTTTGTTGCCGATCAATATGGTGCACTTAGAATAGGAAGATGGATTATGGGATCGATCGGTTTATTGGTCGGGTATCTCCAATTGATCACAGGTTCCAGGTTGCACAAGGTGTATGTTTTTTAGAGCATAGTGACTGATACGAGGATCAATCGGGTTGTTGATCGGCATTGCCAAAAATTTCGGATCTACAATAGTCCGATCAATCGGCTTACAATGCGATTGATTGGAATGGCAAATCTATAAATATGTCACGGTTTTTAGATCTAGGGTAAGGATGTCGGCTAAAAGAGAATATTAGAGCCGCTTGTTTTCAAAGCCACAAAACCCTAGAGTATCGAGAATGAATCTTGAAGCACAAGATCGATGAAACTTTAATCAAAGCTTCAAGAGGTTTCTACATCAATAATCAATAGTCAAGTTCAAGGTTGTTTTCCGGTGGATTTCCGGAAGAATGTTTGAAAGGCTCGAGGATTCGAGGCAGCGGCAATCAAATACTGGGTGTGGTGTACGAGGATTCGTCAAGTACATCTTAGAGCGATTGTGAGTGATTCAAATCGTAGGGTAAGATTACTTGTAACTACAAAATGGTTTTATAGTGTTTGATTCCTTCCCGTGATTTTTTCCCATTTAGGGTTTTTCCACGTATATCTGGTGTTCATCAGTTTATTTGCTTTATGTTTGTGATTGGGTCATATATTGATTGATGTTATCATTTTTATTGAGATAAAATAATCTAGCAAATTATAAAACCTAGGCGATCTAGGATTTTCAATTGTTTAACAAGAAGAGTTGTGTTTAATGCCATATAAATATGTGCATGGGAGGGACTGGTTGATACAACTCGTTGGAAGAAACAAATCTCATATTTGGCCATGGGCAGTGGCCATGGCCATCAAAATCTGCACTTTAGATAATAAGACATAAGGCCGATCATGAAGATATTTTAGGATATCGTTCATGGTGATGAAGTTCACGTACTCAATGGCCACGATCGTATTTTGAGGTAACCCGGGGAGTATACGATATGCTTCCTATTTCCGGAATCTTTTTATTGCTATCATTTTGTACTCCTTTTGAATATCTCGTATCATTGTTCGATTATGTGGAATTTTGTTGAAAGTGGAATATTTGTGATTGAAAATGATATTTTTGGCTGGAGTGCCATGGAACTGTTTGGTGCAATAATCGAGTGGACCTTGCCAATATCAAGTCAGGTAGGCTAGGTGAAACGGATGAGGGGGGTCACTGATTAGGTACTGAGGAGAACTGGGTATGAGGTCCCTTGTGATTTGTGAAATCGGCTTGATAATTGTTGTTTATTGATTCCGCTTAAATGCAAGCATTGTTATTCTATTGTATCGTATACTTCCCGGAGATTTTAATCTTTCAGGTGTGGAGCCAGATTAGTGAGGCTGATTCGGAGGATTTGATGATATTTATTTGGTCAAGAGAATTTTTAGAGGAATATTTATTCGGAGACTCTTGTATTATTTGGGTGATGTAAATTTTGTATTGAAGAAAATAGGGCCTAGAAGTGTATAAAAATACAATGTATTTATGAAGCTTTTATTGAAAAATCCAGGTCGTTACATTTCCAATGACTGAAATTCCTATTTACATAATACTAACAAAAATAGCCACTTTACCGGAACCAACAGAGCATGAGACAGATTTTGTTAGTATTATGTAAATAGTCTATGGCCACTAAATAAGTTACAAACAAATAAATTAATGGGCAAGTGACAATTTTTTATTGCAACATGTATTTGAACGTGGTAATGCCATGTGTATATTTAGTGTACTAATTTGTAAACAATTAAGTGTCTGTAGCATTGCTCAAAAAAATTTAACCATTTCACCCAAAGTTTCTAAATCAATAATCCACGAAAACTTGATGCAAAATAAACAAATGTAAATATTTTTAATAAAAACAAAACGAATAAATTAAAAAACTGATTTACTGTGTTTTTGGCCAAAGCAAGCCTTAAATTGCTAATAAGTTTCTTAGCTTAAAATATGGTGAGTTAATTTACCCGACGGGATAATGATCAACTTCAACTTCCATTCTCGAGACAACCCATGTCAGATTGTGCCTTCGCATCCATCGAGTACAAAATCCACCATCCACGAGTCCTGAGAAGAAGATATGGTACATTGCTGCATTCTGCACTTAATATCCAACAATGCTTTTTAGTGTGTGCATGGTGCTAGAGGCAACAGCAGAAGAAAAAGTGTCCTGGAGGGCGGGTGGAGCCAAGATTTAAGTTACCACAGCCAATACAAGTTATTTATTTATTTGCTGATGCAAAAAGATAGATAAATTAAGAGGTTAACTATAACGGAAATAGACAATAATACATATGTTCTTGCTTCATAATTGGTCTCAATGACTTATTATATGTCGAAAAAATGTACGAGAGCTTCACTTATAATCCTATTAACTCTAAAAAAAATTTAAAAACTTGAGAATTCTATGTATTTTAAACTATTAAAAATTATAATGAGAAACTAAAATGAAAGGGATCACTTGTCCCTTAATCCCTCCGTCCATTTCAGTGCCGCGGCCATCCTCAACTCCAAAATATTACCAATAGATGTATTAGTTTTTCAGGTTCAAGGTAAATGCTATATGTATAACCCAAAGGGTGTCGAATAGTAAGGCCTTGTCTGGTTGGGGCCATGAGAGTTGAGACCCAAAATTGAATTTTTTACATTTATTTTTCCCAAATTATTATCTTTATTTTCAATCATTAACTCATATTTTTAATTATTTCTCTTTTTATCTCGCTCTAATTATTACCCCATATTTTCAATCATTACTCTTATTTTTCTCTCCACTCAAAACCCAAAACCCAAAACCAAAACTCAAACCGAACAAGATCTAAGTGCCCGTGCCCCGCGCTCTTACTCTGGCAATTATACCAACCCATCAGCTCAACCTTGGCAGACACATAAGTGTTGAGAGTAAATGACCAAAATAACCACAAACCACTTTTTCAAAACTTTTTCTGTTAAGCAGCGCATTTTTCTAAGCTGGTCACTAGTATAGGAGTAAAACATTAGGCCTCTTTTTGGCTGGTTGCATGATGAGAAAGGGTATAACTCATCTCTCTTCCCCTTATCATGGTCCCACAACTTTATACTTGGTTTGTCAAATTATTTCTGAACCCCGGATGAGTTATTCACATGCCCTTTAACAACCCCCTCCCCCCCCCCCCCCCAAAAAAAAAAAAACCAAAGAAATAACCTTATTAATAAGAGGGGGTGTTATAACTTAATACCCCAGAAAAATTACCACCCTACCCCTCTCATCCCCCTTACCTTTTCTCTCTCCTATTTAAAAAACATCGTACTCCATTTTTACAGTGTTTTACGAGCCCTTGTAATTTCTTTTGGATAAAAAAATTATAAAAGTACTTCCGCGCATAATTTTATATTTTTTTTTGCACCAAATTAAATTGCTAATAGAGATCTTTAATTTTATCCCAAAAAATTGAGAAATTTTATAAAATTTTATAATTTGGAATTTTACATCGTTAGCTTGTTGGGTTGCTTTGAAATATCCTTTGGATTAAAAGATAAAATACTACCGAGTATAATTTTTTATTTTTCATTGTACCAAATTAAACTACTAATTGAAATCTTTAATTCGATACAAAAAAATTTTGAAAAATTATGTACTTTAGAATTTGACATTGTTGGTGTATAATATAAAAATTACTAAATTAATATGTAAATTAAAAATAATTGAAACATATTATGTGGTATGTTTCAAAAACACATAATCAGAAAACATAGAAAAAAATTTAGGTGGTATGCATAATTAAATTAGAAATGATGGCAAAACATTAAGTCGTATGCATTATTATTAAAATAATTAATTAAAATAAGAATAATTAAATCTTTTAATTTTAGATATAATTAATAAAAGGAATTATTATATCATATTTATTGACGGTAATTGATTTTTACACCCCCTAAATTGTTATTCACACTCCTTTTTTGTCATTTAGTGAAATTTTTATATAAAGGAACAAACAATTCTTGAGGTGGCCTAAAAAATTGTTGGTAATGAGAACTAAAATTTCATGGACACATGGCACAATGCAATTGATTTGGAGGAAACTTTAGTTTACACCGCCAGTGTAAAAAATGTTTTCTCTTCTTGACATAGTAAAATCCTAAGCCCTGACTAAGACCAATAGGACAACCCTTTGGGATTGAAACCATAGTCTTAGGAAACAAATAAAGTACAATTGCTTGTAATTTCTTTATTTTTGCACCATATTATGTATGAAAGTATTTTAATTTTTGGTCTAAATAATGCATGTATTTTAGGCAATGATAGAGACAAAAATTTTACTCCCTTTAATTGCGCTTCCCTGCAAGTGTTATTTAAGTAGGAACTATGGAGGGGTTATTTCCGTCATTTTCATAATATATAAGCTGGACAACATTATTATCTGACACATCCTCTCAGAATGAGTACAGTTTTTACAAGGTGCCGGGCCCACACTCATAGTCACCCCTATGGGTATACAGTAGAAACAAAAATGATACAGACACATCCACTTAGACACACTCTACCACACTCTCTCTCACATGTGGGGTGGGTCCTTCTCGTGTGGGCCCCCTCACATGTGAGAGGGGGTGTGGCAGAATATATCCGAGTGAGTGTGTATGTATCATTGTTCTAGTAGAAATTGCCATTTCAAAAATCGAAGCCTGATCATTTCATGCTGAAACATGACAGCATGCGGTGGCCCCTGAACCAAGGATGCACTTTTCAGTTTTCTTACGTTGCAGCGTGGGCCTAATTTTTGACAAAAAAATATTGCAAAAATAATATGGGTACACTTAACTTGCACCTCAAATCCACACCAAGGTGATGTGAAAAATAAAGAGAAGCCTAATGTATGGCCCACGTGAAATGATGAGCTTCTCCTTATCTACCATATCACCTTAGTGTACATGTTGGGTGCAAGTTAGGTGTACTCATAGCATTATGCAAAATATTAGGGCCTGAAACAAGCTTTCCTAGGATCTGAATTCATCTCCTGAGAATAGGTTTTGATGCACGGATAAATCTAATTATATCCCTTCGTAAATATTCCTTTTGTAAGGTATTGTTTGTTTTGGATTTTAAGATCTGGTTTTATCAATTATTATTTAATTATTATTCTTATTTTTAAATATTATTATTATTTTTCTCTCTATCTCTCTCTTATCATTAATTTTTATTTTCAATTATTGTCCATATTTCTCCCTCCAATCATTACCAAAAATCAAATTTCAAACCAAACACAACCTAGTATGTTCAAAATTGTCTATCCCTGACTTTAACAATTACATATTCCCTCCGTCCCATAAAGTTTGGTCCCTACGAAACTACATGCAATTTTCAAGCTAAAAAATAACGTGCTTACGAAAATAATTTTTTAGTCAATATGGATCTTGTTTGATAGATCTCATCGAGAACTTTTATACGGTGCAAAAAAAATTTAAAAATTATTTTGGTAAATACATTATTTTTTAGTTTGAAAATTGCACGTAGTTTCGTAAGGACCAAACTTTATGGGACGGAGGGAGTACATTAAAAACTTCTTATTGTGCGTGCCCCGGCCTTTAATATTCTTCCGCCATCAATGATTTTCATGATCTCTTTAGTCTTTTCATGGGCTCTTGAGTGATTAAGTTCGGCTCCGTTTGTTCCAAGAATTTGTTCATAGAGTGAATACTAATTTGCTCAAAAGTTGGTTTCTATAAATTACACACGCATTAACAATTTTTCTTTAGTAGCTAGCGTTGTGCTCGTTCGATGCACGGAAAAACAAAGAAAAAATGCTCATATAAAATTTACATGATTGATGCTTCTTTTGTTCTTCGTGCATCGAACAAGCACAATGCTTACGTACTCTATAAAAATGTAATTGTGCCTCCCAAACCTCTAAACCTCCAATCACAATTTCTAGAATTTTGTTTTTCTAATATCTTTTAAATTATGAAAGATTGGGAGAAGGGAGAATAACGTGGGGTGGTGACCTGGTGGGGTTGAGAGGGGGAGAGAGACCATGACACGGGAGGGGAGGAATTACAATGGGCTATGTCAATT
The DNA here is from genome assembly GCA_020921065.1 of Vaccinium darrowii. Classification (NCBI taxonomy): domain Eukaryota; kingdom Viridiplantae; phylum Streptophyta; class Magnoliopsida; order Ericales; family Ericaceae; genus Vaccinium; species Vaccinium darrowii. The sequence continues at coordinate 38,974,644 of CM037152.1, read as the reverse complement.
TCCTTAAAAAGCATCATCGTATATACTTTCGATTTCAGTTTTTCAAAGAACTGACATGGGATACTAATTTTTTCATGTCACTTTTCTCTTAAAACCGACATTAAAGTTGATCAGGTAATTGTACATAATTTTTATATCAGTTTTTCAAAGAACCAACATGGAACACTAATTTTCTTCATGTCGTTTTTCTCTTAAAATTTACATTAAAATTGCTCAACTTACACTACAAGAAATTTTCGAAAATATAGTATAAATATTTTTGTTTGTCTTTTGTCAATAACAAGCGTGCTAGCCTAGTTCGTAACACGCGAGTGCGAGGAGCACAACGTCTCTAGTTCGAGTCCTAGGGCAAGCAAATATTGCCCACCATGGGTAGCGCCATGTGGGCTTCGCAATGAGAGCCACGGGGAAGGCAACGACGTTGGAGCCATGTCAGCGCCACATGTTCGAACTTAGAATTGGGTTTTTTTTTTTTTTTTGGAGCAGAGGATAGATATCCATCATCTTAGACATTTATTGATATTTTAACACTGTCATCTTATATCTTTCAACGACACTTATAAAACGTCATAAAAAATTCAGACTTTTAATATCAGCTCTATAGATGACGATTTCATGTTTAATGACGCGTTTTGACAGTTATCTTTTAGCATTATTGTAGTAGTGGTTTTAAAGGGAGAGTTGCTTTTTCTATCTATTATTTGCACAAAATTTGTAAGAAAATACTCCCTCCCTCCAGATTCGTTTGTCTCTCGTTCTATTGTAACTGGAGAAAAAACTAGTGATATCTTTAAATTGGTAATAAATTTTATATCTAGTAGAACTTGTTTGATAGATCTCAATTAGTTCTATAAGCTAATGTTTTTAAAATTACATAAAGTATTATAAATTACAAGATATAATCATTTGAAAACTGGCACGAACTCCAAAATGAACTAACAAATCCAGACGGAAGGAGTATCAAAATATATAAACAGATAAACTACATGCTTTTTCAAAATGTTTCAATATTTAAGTAGGATGTTAATTCATGACTACAATTATCTAAGGTGTGTTTTAGCCTAGAAAGTTAGCTGACTTATTTTTCGTCTTTATTTGATTTTTTTTTAAAAATTTTGTAGCAACTTTTTGTGTATTGTAGGTTCATTTCGGCAAAATGAATCAAAAAAGTAAAAAATTATGATCGAAACTTGAATTTTTTTGAATAAAGACAAAAATAATTCAAAAAGACAGATTTTTATATTTTTTTCGATCTTATTCAAAAAATTGAAAGTTTTAATCATAATCTTTTACCTTTTTGAATTCCGCTAATAATACACAAAAAATTGATACAAAACTAACAAACACAAAAATAATTCAAATAAAGACGAAAAAAATAAGTAAAATAGACTTTTTAAACTAAAACACACCTAAGCGAGCGTTGTGTCCACTCATTCACGGAAAACAAAAAAAGAAAAAATTGACCATGCAAACATGCAATCATTTTTTTAAGTACAGTAGTATTAGGTTTTGACCTGAAGAAGATTGAAGAGGGTCTGAATCGTGGCAGCTTTGTCCGGACCAGTTTCGAAAGCTCGAATCGCGACAATTTGCTTATATCCACCATCTTCTTTGATCACCCCGTGCAAGTGCTCATCGTAGTTCTGCGGCTTTGTTAGCATTGTTGCAGGATTTTTCGCACTCGGATAAGCTCTAATTCTAGTGCTAACCCCACCCTTTTTGTGGCTGAGCTGTACTTCATGGATCTTAGATTTGGAAAAACTAGGATATCCATTTACTTTGATGCTACTAAACTTTTCCTTTTTCGGGTAATAATCTGCAATGTGAAAGCATGGTATTAGGGAGGGGAGAGATGTCATCATTTTAACCCTGAACCTTGATTTTTCCTCGTAGTATTTCCTGTTTCCGAACGAAGCAAGTTGTGAAGTTATACTCGACTAGTTGTGTATGCATGTTTTATATATGGGGATTGAAGGGATGTTTCAATTATTTCTCTTCAGGAGAGAGAGTTATTCACGTACGGCTGCTCCGTGATTAAGGCTCTTACAATAACCAATGCTTTTTTGACACCTCATCTCCAGTAGCGTAGTTAAACTTGTTATTGTTAATGTTTTGTGTGTTTGCAATGGTGTAGTGTAGTTCCACAAAACTAGTTTTTCCAGAAACTAGTTTTTCTCAAAAACCAAGAAAGGTCACTCTCTTATAATACATCACATAAAAGGAGTAAACACAAGAACCAAGACAGTTTTAAAATAAAACTCCCTTAGTGGAACACCAAGTTGTGGTTAACTTGTGTAAGAGAGAATAAAAAGTTTATGCAGGGGTTAACTGTGAGAGGGGTAGAAATTGTGGTTAAGTGGGGTCCATCACCCTATTAAGGCCTCGTTTCCCTAAGGGAGTTTTGTTTTAAAACTGTCTTAGTTTTGTGTTCACACTTTTTTATATGATGTATTATGAAAGGATGACCTATCTTGGTTTTTGGGAAAAACTAGTTTTTGAAAAAACTAATTAGTGGAACACACCCTAAAAAATGTTTAGAATACATGTAATTTTTTGTAGTTTCATTTAAGTTTTCTCCTTTTTGAACACCCAAACGAAAATATTGAACACCCTATGCATAAAAAAATGAACAATTAGGCCACAAAAATTAGCCCACAAACCAATCTAATGTAAAAACCTAATTAAAAGATAATAAGAGGCTTCATGGCTTCCCATAGATGATCAATTGAACAACATAAACTCTTTTAGTATATATTACATGTAATAATTTTATCTCGCGAGTTTGTTTGAACGCTTATTCCAATACTGTGAATATCCATCTTTCAAAGAAATTCACAATTGAATAGATAATATATTAGTTCAAAACAAAGTTACTCTATATCTCCACAAAAAAAAAAAAAAAAAGTATACGTCAAAAAAATCTCTGTCAACCTATTTGCTAGACAATATCCAACCATAAAATCTAATGTATTTAGTGCCGGATTAATTTTGCTTAGCTTAAAAAATAGAATTTGCCGAGAACATTCAATTGTGACATATATCTTATGTATATATTAATGGTCTCATTATTCAACTAATACATAAAAATTTGTGTATATATGGCTAGTTAATAGTACTAGTGGAGTTAATTTTTGAACACCCTGTTCAAAATTCTTGAAGCCGCCAGTGTGTATAGCTTGCAACACCTACCTTTACTACAAGTAGGGTTGGAAATGAGTCGAGCCAAGCTGAGCAGAGCTTTGTCGAGTGGGTACAGGGTCCCTATAGTGAGGGGCTCACTACATGGTTGAAGTGAGCTCATCTCACTGTCCATCTTGGCAATAAATACTTGGATTTTAATCAAACAATGAACGGATCAGATCATTTCGAATTTGGATTAATCCGAGCCATATGTGCCAAGATGGATGGCCGGATGGGGCTCACTACAAACCTGTAGTCAGTTACCTCACTACAAGGCCCCCGCTCCTTTGTCAAGCTCGAGCTCGGCTCGGTAACTAAATGAGACAAAAATCAAGCCGAGTTTGGTTCGGTTGTAAACGAGCCAAGCCAGATTCATTTACTAAACGATCCTCTATAAACAAGTCAAGCTTGCTTTTTTGAGCCTAGCCGAGCTCGTTTTCCAAACGAGCCCAAAACTCGAGCTCGAGTTCGAGCTCGACTTGATTACTAAATGAGCTGAGCCCAAACTAGCCAAATTAATTGACAGCCTCTTTGTAATTGAGCATTGAAAGTTAGATCAAAATTCATGATTGAGCATTAAAAATTTGGATCACTCACTTACTGGTTGCGCAGCTTGCTGTGCGGCACCTGGCGCTGCTGCGCCGGTGTCGGTCTGATGATCAAAGACGTCCATCGAGTAGAGCTTGTCGAGTACTACAAGTGTGCCAAAAATTAACTCAATTAGATATCGTTAAGTGCGTGATCGGAACACATAAAACTTGAAAAAAATTGGAACACATGACTTGAAACACTGTATGAAAACTAGTGAACCCATTTTTTTCAAGTTATTTTTGTTCCAATGACACACTTAACGATATCCGATTGAGTTGATTTTTGGTACAGTTGTAGTATTTGACGAGCTTTACGCAATGGAGTCTCCGTCGACATCGGCGCAGCCGCGCCGAGTGCCGCATAGCATGCTGCGCAACACCCCCCTCTCTGCCCCAAGTGAGTTGATTTTTTGCAAGGTTATTCAAGAAATTATTTTAAAATTATTAAACAATTAGAATTATTTATGCAAGATCCAAAAGTGAGCCCGGCATGCCATTCGTACATTTTTGTACCCTTTGCTTCGTTGGGTCCTTTCATCACTTGTAAAAGGCTTTGTGAAATAAATTCATAAAGGACTGAGAGGGTAAAATCGTCCTTCAACGAGTAAAGGACAACATCTGACCATTTAGGAGGAGCATTAAACGCTAGAGCACCCCCTAACTTTAGTTGAGCGAGAACTTTGGGCATCGTCTACACTTTCATGCAATTTCTATTTATTTCTGTAGTTATTTGTAGAAATAAAATCAAGTAGGCTGGTAGTATCATTTGCATTTATTTATTTTTGAACGCTTCTACACGTATAGACTACCATGCACCGATCATGTACCAATCTGTTGCGGGGACCCACTTTTGAGTCCCGCACGAACCATTCAAACTGTTTATTCATTTTAGAATTTTTTTCAAGAGGCCTCACAAAAAATTAACTTCATCGGACGTGTCTAAGTGTTCGATCCTCCAAAGCCGAACTGTACATGATCGGTTCATAGGGGTCGGCACCCCTTGGATTTCGGTTTACTTTTTCCATTGACGCCTCATCTTTTCTTGTAAGATTTCTTCTCTCTTTCTCTGGTGAAATTGTAACAATCAATCAATCGAGCTATATTTTATGCAAATGTGTTGTGTCTCTCTAGCCTCCAAACCCACCATACTAAAATTCCTAAATTTTGATTTCTTTTTTTTAAATCTTTCTTTTGAGAGAGAGAGAGAGAGAGAGAGAGAGCGAGAGGGTTATTTGGGCGTGGGTTAAGTGGGTTGCAATTTAAAACATTGAAAGCAGTAGGTGGAAACAAGGGTGTTTGCTACACAATCATACTCCCAGTTTCCCAACTCTCAACTGCCATTGCACGTTCTGCATTTATATTCTTCCCCCATTGATGTTTCCGGGGAAACATCCAAATTTGCTAGTATGACGCACGAAACTAGGGCAGAAGGAGGGACCGAATGACCAGGACTCCCATGGGACCCACCAACTTTTCGCCCAACTCAAAAAAATCTGGGACAAGCCCGCCCAAATGAAAAAGTACTCTGTAATTTCAAAAATTTTGGGGTAAAAATATAACTCCCTCCCCTTTTACCTCCTTTCCCAGATTGTACGTGCTCCCCTCTCTCCCAAACCACAACCACTCCACCACCCAGCGCCACCACCAACGCCGTATGACGATGGGAATGGCCGTAAACGTCTGCGGCGGCGGCGGAGCGTAGCTGGAGGACTCCACCGTGCTGCTCTGGCTAGGGCTCCGGTGGCAGAGTGGGGGCAGCGCCGTTGGTCGTGTTCGTAAGCCATTGGTGGCTCTGGTAGTGGAGTGTCGGTGGTTTGGGAGGGGGAGACAGACAGACGGATACAAAGGGGGTAGAGAGAGAGAGAGAGAGAGAGAGAGAGAGAGAGAGGAATGGTTAAAAGGAGCTGAGTAAAATTTCCCGCGTTGGTGGTGGTGCTGGTGGTGGAGTGGTGGTGGTTTGGGAGAGAGGGGAGCACGTACAATCTGGGGAGGGAGGTAAAAGGGGAGGAATTATATTTTTACCCCAAAATTTTTGAAATTACAGAGTACTTTTTTGTTCTTTTCATTTCATTTGGGCGGGCTAGTCCCAGAATTTTTGAGTTGGGCAAAAAGTTGGTGGGTCACATGGGAGTCCGGGTCACATGGGAGTCCAGGTCATTTGGTCCCTCCTTCTGTCCTAGTTTCATGCCTCATAGCAAATTTGGGGATCTATCTTCATGGTTACAATTTATGCCCTCGTACAATCTTTTGAACAGAATTTATGACCTCGTACAAGTTTATTGGTTAGGAGAAACCAGTGTGAAACTTTTTTTTTCTATTGTACAATGCGTTGAATGGAACACAAAAGCTAGTAATACTCAATATAAATGTGTTTGTGCTTCCCAATCCTCCATCCCCCAATCCTAATTTAGTAGATTTTTTTATTTTTTTATTTATAAAAATATTGAGAGAGAGAGAGAGAGAGAGAGAGAGAGACTTGGGGGAGAGAGAGACATGGGAGGGGCCAACATTTAGAGGAGAAATTGTTAAACGCTCTTTGAGCATCGCTAGGGGTGCCAACGAGCCGAGCCGAGCTTTCTAGTATTCAAGCTCGGCTCGGTCATAAATGAGCCGAGTCAGTGTAATTTATTTAACGAGGTTCCTTAAACGAGCCGAGTCTATACAATTGAGCCAAGCTTTTGGCGAGCCAAGCCGAGCCGAGCCAGCACGGTTCGCTGAGTCACACATTTGTGTGGTGCCAGCATCAAAGCTTGTGAAATCCACACAAGTGACAACTGCTTGGTTCAGAGCCCATGTGGAGCAATGCTCTCCAGGAGCACGGAATAATCACTTCACTTAGAGAGTGAGAGAGTTTTTTTTTTATAATCTGTTACTTGTACAATAACTAACAAGTATTGTAAAGAAAAATTAAAATTTATCCACCTAGGTATTTAATAGCTTCTCCTAGAAAAAAAACTCATAACACCCACTTCATTCGTAATTCCATCAATTAATCGTCTATCAAAAAAATGAGTTATTTCCACCAAGACTCTTAATCCTCCTGTTAAGAATGTTGTATAAAAAGCATCTATGTAACCACAATTATATGACACTTTTAATTTTATCTCCAAAAAATCTCTTCGAGAATTAGCATTGTACCTGTATGATACATAGAGTATTATAATAAAAAAATTAATGCAATTTTTTTTATCCCATGCATGAAACGGGCACAATGGTAGTTGAACTAGCATAAAAGTGGGTGTAATTACTTGCTTAGTTCGGTTTTGAACTGTGCAGTAAATTATAAATGAAGAGATGAAAATTGACGCATATATCACGCAGAAAATGAACTACAAAAGTCAGAATATGATTGTGTGAGGGCATCCCCATTTGGCTACTCAATTTAGCTTTTAAGTTAAAATAGGGAGCCAAATCCCCTAAAACCCCCAAAAATCAGACTATCTACTTTCCCTCACCAAATTATTTTTGCTACAGTACCGCACCAAATTTGGTGCGGTACTGTTCACTCAACTACTGTTTTTTTTTAAATTTTTTTTGGTGGCTTTCCTGGGTTTTGTGCACCTACGTGTAAAGCTGTGTGTAGAGGGGAATTCAATTTAATTGATGAAGGGAGGGGGGTCCATCACCTTTTTCTCTCGGGAAATTATTTCCCCAGGCGGGAAGGTTATTAGATTTAGGGAGCATTTTTTTTTTATAGATTTGAGGGGAATAGTTTAATATAGTAAAGTTAAAATAAAGAGTCTGATTTTGTGAATTTTTGATAAAGTGACTTGCTAATTTATAAAAGATGTTTTTGAAGTTAAATTTGGTGAAAATTTTGGTTCTCCTGATAAGAATGCTCTGACAACCCGTTTTGAACATTAAAAATTTAAAATACGATAGTAAAAAATTCTATTCAAATTATGCCATCGGTCAGTCCCAAAGTGTAGTTTTTTTTTCCTAGTCTACACAAAAAACAAAAATACTATGTTTTTTAAGAACAAAGTCCGTACAACGCGGGTCCAATCGAGGACTTGATACACACAATAGGCCAACGAATTGCTCCTTTAATTAATTGCTCCTTTAATGCTATGGACCTAATAAATTATGCAGATAAAGGTTGAGGGGTTGGTGTTTGGTTTGAATTTTAGGTTTTTGTTTTTGGTAATGATTGGAGGGAGAAATAGATATAATAATTAAAAATAAGGGTTAATGATTATAAGGAGATAAAGAGAAAAATAAGAATAATATTTGAAAATAAAAGTAATGATTGGATAATAATTGAGAAAACCCCAAACCAACAAGGCTGGGGTGTTCCACTAACAAAAAAAAGTTTTTTCCAAAAATCAAGATATGTCATTCTCTCACAATACATCACATGAAAACCATGAAAAACCAATTTATTCTATAAACTGAATTAGTAGAACACCCCCTAAAGTTGGGTGTGTGAATTATTTTGCCCCACAAGAATTTCTGTGGCAACCAACAACCCATCTTAAATGGGTTGGCTTGTCCTTTTTTTTTTTTATCAGCATTGGCTTGTCCTTTTCAGTGCAGGTAGCATTGGATTGACGCAACATGTATATATGCTAAGGATCTGGTGCATACACTAAGGGTGGGCGTCGTGTCGTGTTGAGGCGTATTTGTGTCAAATCGGATTTGTGTTAAAATAACTTGCTTAACTAATCATGTCGAAAAATATGAACCCTAATCCGACCTGCTATTAATCGTGTTGTGTTCGGGTTGACACGATTATTTTTTTTTTCACGGTGAAAAAAGATTTTATTAATCCACAGTAACAATTACAATAGATTAGAGGGACTAGATATATAAGACATCAGAGAGAGTAATTATAGCTAGCCAAAATGTTGTGTAGGCTTAGAACCGTAGCCACCATAACAAATCCTTTCAGATTCGAGGACATGGAGGGAATGACTTGATATCAAAGGATAAAATTCAGGTGCAGCATGATTGAGCTTGAAATTTTTCATGCACAATTTTAGAGCTTGAAAACGTACAACATAATCATAACTTGGACATCACATGTTTTGCCAAATTTAAGGAAAAATAAAACTACTGAAAAGAATTTCTAACACCTCTTGCCTTCCCCGGCAACGGCGCCAAAAACGCTTGACCAAATCCTAGACCTAAATTAATGGGTTGCTCCAAGCGTAGGGCTGAGACCGGTGTAGCACAATACCCGGTAAGACCGGAATCGAATCCACAGAGAAGGTGGAGAGTGCTTACTAAAAACTCGGGTTGTTAAGTTTAACGCGGCTCTTAGGTAGCCACCCCTTGTAATGTGATGGGAAGAATTAACTAAACTAGAGTGAACTGGTTTTACTTAAATAATTCAAAAGAAGGTACGGTCATAGGGTTCATAACACGAGTGACCAGGTCCGGACATTCCCTACTTCGTTCGGTATTTCAAAGAAAACATTTGATTTTAGAGAGAAAAAGATACCCCGAAAGATGCAAATCCTCGCGGTTGCCATTACCCAGGTACAGCGGAGAACAAGTTTTGGTCCCCCGTTCCCCGCGTTACATGGGCTCCGACAAAGCCCGGATTCATCCAACGGAAGTTCTTTAATAACCTAAAATTGCTTTTCCCATTATTGATTTTGAAATAGGAGCAAGAACAAATCCAGCCCTGGCCACGGCGTGTTAATCACCCCGCAACCCTACCTACGCGACTACTCACTCATATTAACTTGAACAAATAACAATATTCTGAAATAACACATGCTTTTATAATTAAATATGGATTAAAACAAAAGATTCGAAAGCAAAACACGGACAAACTCCCGTGAACTAAAATTAATGTAACAAAACAGAAAGTTACCGAAGCAACACTTGAATCTCGGACAAAACTTCAAAAACTTCAACGGAAAAGATCTCCGGAAAGTAGAATCTCCAAAAGAAATAATCGGCTCCTAGTTGGAAGAAAAGAAAACAAAGTTCGAACCCTAATTCGTCCTCAAAACGAGGTATTTATGTCCTTCCCGAAGTCAAAACACGTGGCAAAGTCAAACGCTCATTTTAGGGCTCTCGGTATCGATACAGGGAAAACCCTGTATCGATACCCGTAGGTTCTGTTCGCTTGTTGACGCCTGGGTATCGATATAGTCAAATGCTTGTATCGATACCGAGTCCTTCAAAATGCTTTTTAGGCTTGCTCGCTCGTCCTTACTTGGGTCCCACCGGTTTCCAACATGCCCCAAGTCCTACGTCCACTTTTACGTGCTCCTCCGCCCTGTTTCCTACAAAAACAAGCAAAAATACCAAAAACAAAAGACAACACCGCATCAAGTGGAAAATGGAATAAATTGCGCCTCTAATGCGCTAATGTGCCCTATTTAGGCGCTTATATCCATGATATTGCGCGCCTATCACACCCCCCAACTTGAAGGTTGCTAGTCCCGAGCAACGAAAAGAATAAAAATAAATGAAAGGATAGATCTTTTAAACCCCCGGACGGCCCCGGTAGGGCGAGTGAAGTCTCGTGAGAGTTTTCAGCAGTGATAACCCACAAAACACAAAGGGCTCGGACATTTGAATGCTACTCAACCCAATCAATAGCTTCTCGAAACACTACAGTGACTGTCAGGAAAGTCAAAGGCAAGATATCTCATCCATGGACAAAGTTAAACAAGTGAACTTCGCAGCAATCTTAGCACAAAAATTAATCCTCTCACCTACGATCGGATAGAGAATTTTCAAATGGCATGCATGTATGGAAAAACCACCTATAGAAATTCACCAACCTCGAGAATAGTTCACACACCATTGATAGCCCAATATTTCTTTAAACACACTCCTTCCTTTTCTTTTTTTTTTCTTCCTCTTTTCTTCCTTTGCGTGGTCATGCAATGCCGGATCTCTCGGGCTTTCTAGTTGACTCTTTAGCGAGCTTTGGGTCGGCTATCCCCAAGCCAAACGGCCTTACAGCACCTGGTTTTAAGAGACCCCTACGGACTTAATTGCTCAAGTAAAAAAGGCTTTATTGAGATCCAACTAACCAAATTTAGCAATACTTTCACAAGGTCTATCCATCTTTTGACGCGAACAACACGGTGGGAGCATACCCCGATTGTCCGGTTACTACTCAATGGACGCCCGGATAAGCATTAACAATATAGCACCCATAACTTGTTCTTCCCTTTTTTTTTTTTATTGGGGAAGGAGTTCCAACGATTCCATTGAATAAGCTAACACATACTGAAATATCAAAGACATATGAACCAAACTCGAGACTGGTAAATATTCTAGTGGAATAGTGTGTGTGTGAGAGCATGTTTCCAAATGACCAAACGCTATCCGACTACAGATGACACGGGCTAACTAAGTGGTTCCTAACCATCATGTTCACGAGCTTAAGTCTATCCATGAAATCATATCGAGACTCCGACTCGCACAACGACCACTATAGTGCTAATTAACAGTCATCAACCAAGAATAGTTACACCCAAGCATCCAAATTTCCCCTTTTTTTGTTGTTTATTTTATTATTATTATTTTTGTTTATTTTTATTTTTATTTTTTTTAAATAACATGTACGAAGTACACCCTCCCCCCAACTTAGAATGCGCTATGCCCTCATAGCAGGAAGGCAAGATTATAAAATGAAAGAACAGAGGAGAGAAATGGACCGTCGGATGGCAGCCAACCATCATGACCCCGGCCGATGTATGAGGAATTTCGGGTACTCTCGCCGTGGACCCTGCAAAAAACATCAGTCCAGCCAGGCACGTGGTATTCGGGCGTACACAGAGAAAACAAAAGAGCAATAAAAGAGGGTACACCACCACTTTCGTCACGTGAAAGGCACGGGTACTACTTTTCTCTCTAATTTGCTCACTTAAATTTGTGTAGAGAAGGTCATCATAACAATCCTAGGTAAGTCATGACTCAACAGGTTAAATCACTCAAGGTTTTTCCTTAAAGAAATCAGAGCCAATCGTCTTTTATGACTATCCGAGACACGGCAATAAAATTGTTAGAAACCCAGATACACAAATTTAAGGCTAGAAATTAGGTGGCTATACCGGACCATTTGTTTTTTATTTTATTTTTTTCCGGAAAATTAAAAACAGGCTCGAAAATGCACAATCGCCCTTACTAACCGGAGCTGGGCACACGATCCTTCTTTTAATAGCGGCGTGCGAAGCTATAACAAAACCCAAGTCAATGATGGGTACCCCTAATGCTAGGGGTCGGGTCCACACTCAATGAAGAGCATGGTACGCGTGAGCTACCCGTCAGGTTTCGGTGGCTGGACCGCTGATGGTAGAGCTTTAGATAATGGGGCGCCAAGCGGTTCGAGAACTGGGTCCCAAACAGCGCCACATACATCCTCAACTGCTTGCCTCTCCATCGAACTCCCGACCTCTGGAGGATCTAAAAATAACGTCTCTTTGGCGGTCAGCGCTATCTCGAGAGGATCCTTGTACAGGATATTATCGACATGTTACTACACCAGCGTGTTGATCAGACTCACTTCATAGACCTCTTCATCATCCTTGACTCGGCTGTCCACATTGAAAACATTCACCTCCATCTTCAAGTCCCCAAATGATAATTGGACTTGTCCAGTTTTGCAATTCATTACAGCACTGGAAGTGACTAAAAATGGACGGCCAAGGATAATGGAAGTCTTCTCAAAAACTTCCGGGATTGGACACGTGTCCAAGACAATGAAATCTACGGGGAACAGAAACTCCCCAACTTGAATCAACACATCCTCCACTATCCCCTTAGGAATTCTCACACTCCGGTCAGCCAACTGTAGCGTGACCGGTGTGGCTTTAAGATCACCTAAGCCTAATCTCAAGTATACCGAATATGGGAGCAAGTTGACACTCGCTCCTAAATCTAGCAAGGCCTTATCAAAACTCTGGCCCGCGATAGCTATAGGGATGGTGGGACAACCTGGATCTTTCCGCTTAATCGGAATATCAGCTTGGAGAATGGAGCTCACCTGTTCCGTCAGAAGCACGTTGCACTGACTCTTAGTTCTCCGTTTCGATGTGCACAGCTCTTTCAGCACCTTAGCAACCTGAGGAATAGCGTCAATGGCTTCCATTAAAGAGATAGGAAATTGAACCTTCTTGAACAACTCAAGAATCTGGAAGTTCACATTAACGTTCGATTTTGCCACCAAGCGATGGGGATATGGTGCAACGGGTGGCAAAAGAGTCGTGGGGGCCGCAGGTGCGGGCACCACCACTGCAGGTGACTCTGACTCTCTCTCTTCCTCAGTACACTTCCCCACGGCAGGGATAACTACTGGTGCAGCAACCGGCTCCGGAGGTGGAACCGATTTTACCTGCGGAGGGATAGTCTTATCAATCACCTTCCCACTTCTGAGAGTGGTGATCGTTTTTGCTTCCTCCAGACTGGGGTTCAAATTACTGGTGCCTGAAACATCTCCCAAAAAATTAGTACCGGCAGCATTGGCGTGAGGTTGAGAGGGAAATCTTCCCCTCTCCTGTTGGGTTTGCCCAACTACTGTTGTCAACTGAGTCAATTGGGACCTAATGTCTCCTATGGCTTGCTTGGTCTGCTCAGTAAAGCTTTGTTGAGACTGCCTGAGAGCCTTCAACATCTCATCAGTCTGCCTATCCCTAATAGGATGATTTATGCCTAGGGGTGGTCCAGAAAATGAAGGACCGAACCCCTGCTGATTCTGACTAGGATAACGGTATTGGGACATTTGGCCTTGAGGAGGCCAATATGGTTGCATCTGTTGCTGAGGTGGTGCCTGGGGTGGCACTGGTACAAAGCGCACAGTGTGTTCTCTCACACTAACGGGGAAAATACCGGACCCACTGGGTCCCTGTGCAGCTATGGCCCTGTCAGCTAGGTCGGAAGGTTCCCAACTTCGATGTTTTTTGGCCAACTCCTCTAGGAAATCCCATGCCTCATCTGGGGCCTTATCTAGGAAATCTCCCTCTCTACAGAGATACTCAATCTGCTGGGCCGTCGCAATATTTAGGCCCAGCTGGAAGAATGTCACCAACTGGTGTTTCTCAAACCCGTGGTGGGGTAAAGACAACAACAAGTCCTTAAACCTCTCCCAACACCTCAAAAATGATTCGTTCTCTTTTTGTCTGAACGAATGGATTTGGCGAGTCAGGCGCTGTGACTTGCTCTCAGAGAAATATTTCCTATAGAACAGCTCCCTAACAGCTGCCCATGTCGTGAGAGATCGCTCCTTTTGCATTCTAAGCCACTTATCTGCACTATCTTTCAGAGAAGGAGGGAAAATCTTAAGGCAAGCGTTTTCCCATTGAGTAATGGTGCCTAGGGTGCGCACCAACCCCTCAAAATGGCGGACATGCTCATACGGGTCCTCATTTTTCCTCCCATAAAAGAGAGGAAGGGCATTGTGGGTTCCCGGTTTCACAGTGAAAGCGTTGCGTGCCTCCACAGTCTCAGTTGGTAAAACTATTGGGCTGATAGGAGTAGTCCTCTCGGGATGCATATAATCCCGCATAGTTTTCTGTTCCGCCATCGGTGGCTCAGTCTCGAAGACAAACAATGGATTGGGAAATTCTATGAACAGGTCGTCTATGGGAATGGATTCAGGTTGACCTACGGAAGACTCGGACTGGGTGGACGACGACTCAAACTGGAATCCTACTGACTCAAACTGACTACACTTGAGTGGAACTTCTACCAACGACTCTCTATCTATCCTAACTAGACGCTTAGACCGGTCTCGGTAAAAGAGCGGGTCCGCCTTTTGTGAACCCTTCCTACCGTTACCTATTTTGACTTAATCCTAACAACTAAAGGTTTTCCTAAAATGTTTTTTTTTTTTCGAATTAAGAAAGATAAAATTAAAACTAAAATTCACAAAACACTAACGACCTGAATTTCTGACACCTCTTGTCTTCCCCGGCAACGGCGCCAAAAATGCTTGATCAAATCTAGGGGTGAGCAGAAAACCCGTCAAACCGTGAATCCAGTCCAAACCAATCCAAACCGATTGGTTTGGTTCGGATTTTTAGTAGCGTGGTTTGGTCCTGGTTTAAAAAAAATAGAATCCATAGTCAATGGTTTGGTTTGTGGATTTACGTTCATGGTTCTGATTCCAATCCGATCCGAACCATTTTATTATTATTATTATTATTATTATTATTATTATTATTATTATTATTATTATTATTATTATTATTATTATTTTATATACATATATATATATAAGCCATAGTCAACTAACTTCCTAATTTAATTTATTCATTATTCCTTCTCTAACAAGATTTTATTTTGCCTAAGATTCACGACTTATTCCCCTAATTTTAATACACCAATAGTGGTTTAGTCATAGCAAATAAATTCGGTGATGAAATTCTCCATTCTAATTTTGATTCCACAACACATTTCTATTTTTTCAAATTTCTATACATGATTCGGTCACAACCTATTCCTATTCCATGATTTCCTTCACTACCATGATTAATTACCCTAAATTTCTATATATGAGGACCTATTCGTATTCTATATATAAACCTAAATTTTAAGTACTCTAAATATTTTACGGAAATAATATCTCAATTTTAAGCAAACCGTGGTTCGAAACCGAATCCGATCCGTATTTTATTGGTTTGGATTGGTTTGGTTCGATGCCTTTTGTGGATTGGTTTGGTTCGTCAAATTCGTAATCCGTAGGTAGTGGTTTGGTTCTTGGTTTACTACAAATTCAAACCAATCCGGTCCATGCTCACCCCTAATCAAATCCTAGACCTAAATTAATGGGTTGCCCCAAGCGTAGGGCTGAGACCGGTGTAGCACAATACCCGGTAAGACCGGATTCGAATCCACAGAGAAGGTGGAGAGTGCTTACTAAAAACTCGGGTTGTTAAGTTTAACGCGGCTCTTAGGTAGCCACCCCTTGTAATGTGATGGGAAGAATTAACTAAACTAGAGTAAACTGGTTTTACTTAAATAATTCAAAAGAAGGTACGGTCATGGGGTTCATAACACGAGTGACCAGGTCCGGACATTCCCTGCTTCGTTCGGTGTTTCAAAGAAAACATTTGATTTTAGAGAGAAAAAGATACCCCGAAAGATGCAAATCCTCGCGGTTGCCATTACCCAGGTACAGCGGAGAATAAGTTTTGGTCCCCCGTTCCCCGCGTTACATGGGCTCCGACAAAGCCCGGATTTGTCCAACGGAAGTTCTTTAATAACCTAAAATTGCTTTTCCCATTATTGATTTTGAAATAGGAGCAAGAACAAATCCAGCCCTGGCCACGGCGTGTTAATCACCCCGCGACCCTACCTACGCGACTACTCACTCATATTAACTTGAACAAATAACAATATTCTGAAATAACACATGCTTTTATAATTAAATATGGATTAAAACAAAAGATTCGAAAGCAAAACACGGACAAACTCCTGTGAACTAAAATTAATGAAACAAAACAGAAAGTTACCGAAGCAACACTTGAATCTCGAACAAAACTTTAAAAACTTCAACGGAAAAGATCTCCAGAAAGTAGAATCTCCAAAAGAAATAATCGGCTCCTAGTTGGAAGAAAGAAAACAAAGTTCGAACCCTAATTAGTCCTCAAAACGAGGTATTTATGTCCTTCCCGAAGTCAAAACACGTGGCAAAGTCAAACGCTCATTTTAGGGCTCTCGGTATCGATACAGGGAAAACCCTGTATCGATACCCGTAGGTTCTGTTCACTTGTTGATGCCTGGGTATCGATACAGTCAAATGCTTGTATCGATACTGAGTCCTTCAAAATGCTTTTTAAGCTTGCTCACTCGTCCTTACTTGGGTCCCACCGGTTTCCAACATGCCCCAAGTCCTACGTCCACTTTTACGTGCTCCTCCGCCCTGTTTCCTACAAAAACAAGCAAAAATACCAAAAACAAAAGACAACACCACATCAAGTAGAAAATGGAATAAATTGCGCCTCTAATGCGCTAATGTGCCCTATTTAGGCGCTTATATCCATGATATTGCGCGCCTATCACCATATTAAACCGACGTAACATCGAACCAAGTTATAATGTTACTTGAGGCAATAAATATTTTTGGATACTCAACTCATAAAGAGTTCAGGCCTTTTTTTTTTAATCAAAGCAACATATATTTTAGACCCACAATATATAAGAATTTGGTCAAATATTATTTTGATGCTTTCCGTCTTCGGTAGCCAATAGCCCTCTACTAGAAATCACTTTGTCAGTGACCAGTGACCTTCTACTAGGAGTTATATAGAGTGGCCGGTAGTCTCAATTCTCAACAATCTATTAGGAGCCACTTTCTTTGGTTACCAACATCGCACTAATTCCCACCTTTTAGGGTCTCATAAATCGTTCTATCGCCTTATGTGGCCAGTGGTCTTAACTCCCACATGGAACCACTTTTTTTTCCGATCTCATAAACAGAAATGCATGCTTCGGAGTTCTTATCTCCCCAGTGATCAGTAGTCTTATATATCTATTAGGAATAGCTTATTTTAGTTCTATCTCGGGTCTTTTCCATTACAAGGCCAGTAGTTAGTCTTTTCACTACTAGGAGCCTTTTCAAATAACTTGTTTTTGCCAGAGCCTTATTTGTTCCTTTAGAACCCCCACATTTAGGAAATTTTCTCAAAGTTAGCAACCGTAAAGTTTCCAAAATATTTCCTTTTCCGCTACACAACACAATAGAATAACTCCCATTTCATAAATCTATTATCCTCATGATCAGCTCGACAAAACAGCTTTTTTTCCTTCTTTTTTTTTTTTTCTTCCAAACATGAAGCTTCTCTCCATAATTTTCTCTTGTTTTCTAAAGGGGGAAAAAAAAAAAAAACCCAGGAAAGCTCGATCTCATATCAGTTAACCTTGTGACATGACACAATTACATTTATATATACATTGATAAAAACCAACTATGAAATTTAAAAACATTTTCTCTTCCCCCAACTTTTAAGACAAATTAGATTCCTTGAAAAGAATATTGAACTTAACCTCCTTTTCCCGCATGTATCGATCAATTTTAGATAACAACCTTCTTTTCCAAGGAGTAGCAAGAAATTTTATTTAGAACAAAACTCAAGAAGGATGAAAATTTCTCTCCGAAGGGACAACACCCACCTGGGTTTTCGTTAGAGACGAGTCTCTCGAAAGGACAATTTTGTACTAATATAGTTTTTGATAATATATACGTTTACTAAAAATAAAAAAATAAAAGGACAACTTTTATACGACATTTCTTGCATATATGCCAAAAATTTCATACATTTAATTTTGCTCTCATGGTAATTTAACGGGCACAGGGGCATTTGTTACCTTATAAATTTGATGCTATATTTTTATTTCAATAAATTTATCGTAAAACCCAAAAGACAATATCAAAAAGGGTAAAATATGTACTTGCCCCTTAAACTATCCAATTCTTTTTTACTTTCCCCTTTAACTACCAATTGCACACGGTTGCCCCTCTAACTATCCAAACGTTACTTACTAAGAGGAATTCCCACATTTCATCCATTTAATGGATGGAAACGTTAGAACCTAACCGTTAGTGGGTTAGTTGAAGGCTATATTTGTCTTTTAACCATTTCCTTCTTCCTCTCTTATCTCATGGTTGCTACTCACCCCATGACCTACAAACAGAAACTATCTTCTTTATTGCTTCTTTATTTTGATAGATACACATAAAAAGGATCTATCTTCTTTAACGGCACTAATCAAAGATCAGTTATAATATCACATGAAAACAACACCGAACGGGAATGCCAACCATTACGATGATTACCAAATTAAACAGAAAACCACTAAATGGATTTACAAAAAATAGACAACCATTACTATTTCACACTCTGAACTTACTAGCCAATAAGGCAAGGACTCAACGGTACGGCAAACAACAAGCCATAAAACTCACTATCGTTGGCGACTCCAAGCATCATGAGCTGCTGCTGACTGAAACCCAGGAAGGATTTTAGAGAGTTGGAGTAGAGAGGGAACTTGTAGGCACTACCAGATGCTATTTGGAGCCAAACCGCTGCTCCTAGGCCCACCCACGACGGTTGGATCCCACCTTTTAGAGTCACCATTGATAGGTATTTGTTAGATTAGAGTATGTCAGATGTGGGTTTAATTGTATGGGTAGATTCCGAGGGAAGAAGAAAGGTCAGGGGAGGGGTGAGGGGGGAAAGGGGAGAGATGGTTAAAAAGACAGATATGGCCTTCAACCAACCCGCTAATGGTTAGGTTCTAAGGCCATCTCTAGTGCACTACCTAAAAAATACTTTCTAAAGTGTACACCTAAGCACATGTGGGACCCTATTTTGTTTGCTAAGAACTTAGTTAGCTAGCTAAAAAGAAATTCACTTAAATGGGGCTCCCTAAAAATGCTCCCTAAAATGTATGTGGGACCCATTTAAGTGGGCCTCTATAACCAAAAAAATAATGGCAGATTTGATGTTATAAATGCCATCAACTTTCTCTCTCCTCTTTCTCTCTATCTCTCTCCTCTTTCTCTCTCCTTAAGTCTCTCCCCAAATTTAGGTAGTCACTTAGGGCACTTTAGGTAGTGAAGAGCGCCACCTAGGATTTTAGGGAGCCAACTTGTGTGCACTAGAGACCATTTTTTGAGGTTTTTCTTAGCTAACTAGTTAGGGCACTTTAGGTAGTGATTTTAGGTAGTGCACTAGAGATGACCTAATATTTTTGTCTATTAAATGGATGGAATATAGGAATTGGCCTTAGTAAGTAACATTGGATAGTTAGAGGGGCAACTGTGTGCAATTGATAGTGGAAGGGGAAAGTAAAAAATTTAAATAGTTTAAGGGGCAAGTATATATTTTACCCTATCAAAAATTATACAATAAGTTTACCATGAAAGCAAAACAAAAAATATAAATTTAACAAATGAGTAAACAAATGTCTCTTGCGTAACACAAACAAAATATAACACATCTATCATACAAAGTACAACAAAAGTCTCTCCCAATAAATTTACCATATTCTAATTGTTGGATGGCCCGGATGTGCCGAGAGGGCCGTCCAAAAATGCATTGGATAGTCCGGGTTGAAATACATATTTTATTTTATTTTATTTTCTCTTTTTAAATCCAGATGACACTTACAATCTGGACTGTCGATTGCATTGTTGGACTTGGTTGCATTGTACCCAAAATTTTCTCATAGGTAAGATAATAAATAGGGCGTAATAAATGGGGCAATAAATGGGAGGAATTGGAACATCTTGGCGAATCACCACCAATTTGTAATGTTACGGGAGATCTATTTGGGATTTTTTTGGAATCTTCTCCAATTCACCAAAAAAGAAAAAAGCTACCGTAGTGATCTGAATTAATTTCGAACCCTATGACGTCATAATTATTCTATCAATGGAGATGAATTAATCCAAGAGAGTTCACATATCTAATGGATGCTAATATTAAATTAAATATTCGACGGATATAAGGTCTCACAAAAACAAAATAGAGTAATATATATGATATTGTTGGTTTCATCAGCATTATTAGAATGGAAGATTACATATCCTTCTATTACATATCCTACGGGATTATCTATCTTCTATCCAATCCCTTCGAATAAGGCATTAACTGTAAAATCTCATTCTTTTTTTCTCAGACGGTGAAAAATGTAGGAGGAGTCAAGAAACATGTGACAACCTTCTCACATAGCCATGGCTTCCCAATGACCCAATAACACTCTTGAGAGAGAGAGAGAGAGAGAGAAGGAGAGAAGGAGATGAGAAATTTCCTTTGTGGACAGACTGAACTTTCAAAACTGTCAATCAATTAACATGCCAAAACTGAAAAATCTTTCAAAGTTGTTGGCTCCCTTTTTGGTATGGCAGAAAAAAAATAACGCTAGCTCATAATTTTCACAAATTTCCTTCATGTTTCTGTCTTTACAACAACTCGGATCTTCCACACATTTACACAATGTGTATGCGCGATCCACACTTTCCTTTGCCACCCATACTTTCCTATGCAATTCTTCTTATGGCCGCACAAAATTACATTGACACAATGCAATTTCATTCACCTACTTAAAAAACCACTACTTTCTACTTTCTATGGAACTCATACCAAGTCTCGCCTCGACAATCAGGGTCCGTTTAACTTGTAAGGTTTACGGTTTTAACTTCCCTTGTCAAAAGTACTCAACTAAATTTGATACGATTTATTGATCCAAGCATTCAATTCTTGATCTAAAATTCTAAAATATGATTCGATCAAATGACACTAGTTTTAATCTAGATTCGATCGATCGGAACAGGTTTGTGATAAACTTCTAAGCAATTTTCCACAGTTTGGAGAAATGGAAATGCAATTGAAAAATGAGACTTTGGTATTCAAGAATGGTGAATCGTTTACAATGCTAAATTACAGATGAAGAGAAGAGAAAGGAGAAGGGAAAAGTCGAGAGAGATCTTAGAGAGAGAAAGTAAAAAGCAACTAACTCAATTCACACCTCTTTCCTGCTCTCCCTCCACTACTTATTCAACTGGAAAATATCTACCAACAAACTAACTGAATGGTGTAACAGAATTACAGAACAAAATTACAATGGAGCCCCCTTCTATTGTGTAAAATGCTGGTGGAAGCCCATAGGCTTATCATTACCTCCTGCTTCAGAAAAACTTTGACCTCAAGGTTTGAAATCAGGAAAACGTTGGTGGATATCATACCAACTTTCCCAAGTAGCATCTTCTGGGATGGAGTTGGCCCATTGAATCAAAACCATAGAATGAGGTCTATTGTTCTTCTTGATCAGTTTCCTGTCCAGAATCGCAATTGGTTCAAGCTGTAACTGTCCCTGCTCATCAGTGAGAGGTAGAGTAGTCTGTACTACAGCCCCCATGCCTAGTTTCTTCTTGAGGAGAGACACGTGGATCAGAGGGTGAATTCTGGAGCCCTCTAGTAGGTCAAGTTTGTAGGCTACTGGTCCCACTCTTTGGAGCACCTGATAAGGTCCAAAAAACTTGGGTGCCAATTTTGCATTCCTGCGAGAAGCTACTGAAACCTGCCTAAAAGGCTGCAACTTCAAGTAAACCCAGTCACCCACCACAAATTCCCTTTCAGTCCTATGGCCATCTGCAATCTACTTCATCCTGTGTTGTGAAGTGGTCAAGTGCTCTTTGAGTAGCTTGAGAGTGGTCTCTCTATCCTGCAGCAACCTCTCAGTTGCAGCTACAGAAGTTCCCCCAGGGGCATAGTGGATGAAGCTTGGGGGTGGCTGGCCATAAAGAACCTCATAAGGAGTTAAGCCTATGGAGATATGGAAGGTGGTGTCGTACCACCACTCTGCCAAAGGCAACCACTTAGTACACAGGTGAGGCCTGTCTCCAGCCAAGCACTTAAGATAATTCTCAAGGCATCTGTTAATTACCTCAGTCTGGCCATCAGTCTGAGGATGGTAAGAGGTACTCATGTTCAAAGTAGTCCCCTGTAAACGAAACAATTCTTGCCAAAAGGTGCTAGTAAAAATAGGGTCCCTGTCAGAGACAATGGAACCTGGCATGCCATGCAGTTTGAATATATTATCTAAGAAGGCTTGAGCTACCATAGTAGCTATATAAGGGTGTGAGAGAAGAATGAAGTGAGCAGACTAACTCAAGCAGTCCACCACAACAACAGTCTTGTGAGTAGAAGTAAGTAAGCCCTCTATGAAATCCATTGAAATATCATTCCAAAGCCTATTAGGAATAGGTAGTGGCTGTAGAAGCCCAGGTGTAGCAACTGTTTCATTCTTGTACCTCTGACACACATCACATTCTGCCACATATCTGATAATGTCTTGCTTCATACCCTTCCAATAGAAGGCTTGCTTAAGCCTATGATAGGTCCTTTCACCCCCTGAATGCCCTCCTGTAGGACTGGTGATAAGCCCCAAATGTTGTATATATCCGGGCTTATCTCGCTCAATTTTATCACACACACTTGCATAATTTGGTTTTATATGAGTGATTTTGCGCGAGTTGTGTTTTTGATGAGTTTCAGAAAATCGGAGCTAAAAGGGCGTGTCCAAAGCTCCAAATAATCCTCGGTTGTATCCGGAAGTACCCAAGGCCCCGCAATGCCGTGGAGGACAATCGCCGAAGCTTAGAAGTCGATTCAAGAAGCTTTGGAAGGTTCAAGGAAGGCTCGGAACAAAAGAACAAGACATTTGGAGTTATGAGCCTCGAGAAAATCTGACCAACCGATAGAAAAAGGCTCATTTCTCTCAAGATACAAAGGCTATGAAGATGAGGTCAATTGGGTTTGAAAGTAGACTCATAGAGCTTTCCAACGGTTCAAGAATCGCCTCATTCCGAGTTCGGACGAAGCCGGGGCGTGCCCGCGAAGTTGGGGCAAAAATCTGCCTGGACAGAACCGTGGGTATTGATACCCCAAAACTTGGTATCAATACCTCTGAGGGACAAAGTTGGACAGAACCGTGGGTATTGATACCCCAAAACTGGGTATCAATACCCAGACGCTTCAGACAGATTTTTGGCCCGACTTCCATTTTATCTTAGGGGCATTTTGGACCTTTTGTACACGTTTTTGGGGGCTATAAAAGCCACCTAACATCATATTATTAGGGATTCTTCATCTTCCACCTTCTCTCTCTACCTCCATTTTTGTTTTGCTCACTTGAGCTCCACCTTCTCTCTAGATTTTAGGATTTTCTCTTTGGATTCAAGGCTTTTGCCTTCACAAATGTTGTAAGTATTTCTCTTATCTATCTAAATCTTGTGTTTATTTTCATTTTCGTTATGTTTTCCTTAATCACGTTTTTCTCCTTTGTGTGTACTTTAAGCATGATTGAGTAGTGGTTTAGGCTTGGTTATGGGGTGAATATCACCCCATGACTTCGGTGTTTCAATGGCTTCTCACGTTTTTATGCTTATTGTGGGTTTGTGAATGGATTAATCACTCTATTTTTGGTCTAAACTTAGAGTTGTTAACCTCCTTGATTGGGTGTAGACAAATCATTGATTGGGTGTAGACAAATCACTTGGCACACACAATGCTTTGAGCTATGTCACTTTAGGTGTTCGATAAAATGTCTAAGAGAGTTTCTTTCCATTTACAAACCTCATCCTTGTGGTAAAGATTGGTTTTCATTGGGTGAGTTCAATTTTATGTACCAAAACTAGGAGTTGTTAACCTTTTTGATCTTGTGTAGGCAAGGGCTTGACTACTTGCCACACATGATGCTTAGAGCTATGTCAATCTAAGTGTTTGTAAAATTGCCTCAAAGAACTTATCCCATTGTTAAACCAATTTTCTAAAGTCAAAATGATTTTCATTGCTAAATCTTCCGAGTGAGAGCAAGTGACGTTGTCTCTCACTTGAGTTATAGTTGAGAGCCATTGAATATCCCTAGTCATGGGTGGTATGAACCTCTAGACCTTGCCGCCTTTAATTTGTAGTTTAAAATTTCATTTTCACTCGCATTAGAGGTAGAGAGAACCCCACAAACAAATCACAACGAAACGGTTGGCCGTCCTAACGCCGAAACCCCTACCGTAAAGTAAACCTCTCACTAGCTCCGACCCCTCCCTGTGGATCGATACTCGGACTTAGCCACTATTCTCTGGAGTAGTAGTTAATTCCTTGTTTTTATAAATGTATTTTTGACTCGGTACGACACGGTCAACTGGCATGATGCTCATGGATTAACTTGGTTCTGAACTGTGCACTAGCTCCCACTACCAGCTTGTTTTTGTAGTATAACATGTCTGTTGCCATACAAAAGAAGGGTGGCTAGAGGAGTCCTGTTGTAGATCCAAAATAATCTACTGCAGGGTCACATCTTGCTGCCAACTATCTTTTAGGGCATCCACCCAACTGCAAAGGACCACCACCATTGCTTACAAATGGCCTTTCTCCCCCAAAGTAGTAGCTATGCCCTTATGGACTCTGATCAAAGCATCTACAACCAAATTAGTTTTCCCAGATCTGTAAGTGATCTCATAGTCAAATCCCATGAGCTTAGAGAGCCATTTCTGCTGCATCAAGAAGGTGACTTTTTGTTCTAACAGGAATTTCAAACTCTGATGGTCAGTTTTGATTTAAAACTGCCTTCCCAAGAGATAGTGCCTCCACTTAGTAACAAACATAACAACTGCCAAAAGCTCTTTTTCATATGTGGATAGTCCCAGCCTAGTTTGAGACAAGACTTTGCTGTAAAATGCTAGTGGCCTGCCTTCTTGCATTAGTACTGCACCTACCCCCCTCCTTGATGCATCGCATTCTAAAACAAAGGTTTTAGAATAGTCTGGCAAAGCTAAGACTGGGGCTGTGGTCATTACATGCTTTAACTATTGGAAAGCTGATTCAGCTTCTGAGTTCCACTTGAAGGCATCCTTCGTAAGCAACAAATTCAGAGGTTGACATATCTTTCCATACCCTTGGATGAACCTCCTGTAGTAACCAGTTAATCCCAGAAATCCTCTCAATGCCTTCAGTGATAGGGGCCTAGGCCAACTGACCATATGTTCAATCTTGGTGGGATCAGCTGCCGCACCATGTATACTGATCACATGGCCTAAATATTCCACTTGGGTCTGTCCGAAGGCACATTTTGACAATTTTGCATACAGTTGATGCTCTCTCAACTTGGTCAGAGTTAGTGTAACATGTTTCAAATGATCTTCTCACTGTTTGTTGTATATCAAGATGTCATAAAAAAATACTAATACAAATTTCCTTAGATAAGGCCTGAACACATCATTCATTAGGCTCTGAAAAGTGGATGGAGCATTTGTCAAACCAAATGGCATTACCAAAAATTCATAGTGGCCCTCATGTGTCCTAAAGGCTGTCTTTTCAACATCCTTAGGATTCATTCCAATTTGGTGGTAACCTGATCTTAAATCCAGTTTAGAAAATATTGGGCCCCATGCAACTCATCTAAGAGCTCATCAATGATAGGAATGGGGTATTTATCTTTGTTGGTTTCCTTATTCAAGGCCCTGTAGTCGATACTCATTCTCCATGAATTATCTTTCTTTTTAACCAACAACATTGGTGAAGAAAATGGAGATACACTAGGTATGCCCTCCTTTCCATCCACTATTTGCACCACAGGGGTATGCCCTCCTTTAAGCACATGCTTCTTGCCAAATGCTGTGAACTCCATTTGGAGATTCTGGAAATCCCATAACACTAGCCCCAATGTAGACAGCCACTGCACCCCTAAAACCATGTCACATCCTCCCAAGGGAAGGAGTCTCAAGTCAGAACTGAAGTCAGTGCCATGCATAGCCCAATGGAAACCCTTTACCATTGCTTTACTAGTGAGCTTTGTTCCATCTGCTACTATGACAGTCATTGGACTTGTGGGGTGGATCTTAGTGCCTGTTCTTTTAGCAAACTCAGGATCAAGGAAGTTGTGGGTACTCCTTGAGTCTATCAAGATTTCCACCACATTTTTCTTGACCTGCCCTTGGAGTCTCATAGTTCTGTATGACTGAACCCCTGACAATGCATGGACTGAAATCTGAAACTCTTCTTGGGTTTCATCTGCAGACAAGTCTTGCTGTGCTTCTTCAAAAGTCTCATCATCATCTTCTGTCTCCATCATGAATAGCTGTTTCCTCTTGCAAACATGTCCCCTGCAGCACTTTTCGTCACATCAAAACATAACCCCTTGGACCTTTTTTCTTCAAACTCCTTCTGTGTTACCTTCTTGACTCCAGTACCCATGTCAGGTTTCTTAGTGCTGGGTTCAGTTATGGCAGAAGTTCCAAAGTGTGGATTAGAAGATCGAAAGTGTGGGGAAAACTTGGAAGAGGTCTGAGAAATCTTGTTTTTCTTGACCAAAGCTTCTATGGTTTCCTCTTGTAATCGTGCCAACCCCATAGTCTGGGCAATAGTCCTTGGGGCAAACATCTTAAACCCTGCCAAATTTTCCTCCTTGAGGCAACTAACAAAACAACTAACGAAGAAATCTTCAGATAAACCAGTCGTTTTGTTGGCCAATTCTTCAAACTTCTATTGATACGTTTTAACAGAACTCCATTGCTTCAATTTAGTGAGTTGACCCACTGGGTCCTCGTAAGCATTACCCGCAAATCGCAACAACAGATCGAACCCTAGAAAACTCTTGCCAAGTGCGAAGGGTATGGGACTTCTCATACCATCTAAACCAGTTCATAGCTTTGTCTTCTAAATGCAAAGAAGCCAATCGTAGCTTCTGTGATTCTTCTATGGCATTCAACTCAAAGAATTTTTTGCATTTATAAATCCGAGACACTGGTTCATCTCCAAAAAATTTGGGAAAATCCAATTTTGGCTGAAAAGCCCTAAAATTCAGATGAGGGTTTTGCAAGAGTGGGGGTTGCTGGTGTGTAGGTGAAGAATAAGAAGGGGTACCTTCTTAGATAGACCTTCATACTTCGAATTTAGAGTTGTAATCAATTGGGTAAGTCCTGCGATCGAGTTCTTGATCTCCTCCAGAATTTCTAACTGTTGTTGAGTGGTTTCTGCATTTCTTCGAATCGCATCGTCCATACGCTTCATTTCCTGTGATCTAGTATTCTCTACCATTGTCCCCACCGCCAAGAACCGTGGGCTCTGATGCCACTGATAAACTTCTAAGCAATTTTCCACAGTTTGGAGAAATGGAAATGCAATTGAAAAATGAGACTTTGGTATTCAAGAATGGTGAATCGTTTACAATGCTGAATTACAGATGAAGAGAAGAGAAAGGGGAAGGGAAAAGTCGAGAGAGATCTTAGAGAGAGAAAGTAAAAAGCAACTAACTCAATTCACACCTCTTTCCTGCTCTCCCTCCACTACTTATTCAACTGGAAAATATCTACCAACAAACTAACTGATCAATGGTGTAACAGAATTACAAAACAAAATTACAATGGAGCCCCCTTCTATTGTGTAAAATGTTGGTGGAAGCCCATAGGCTTATCAGTTTGCCTTTGACTTTCATCTATTAGCATTTAGGCAGTGGGTTTGTCAAGGTAATGATCATGACATTCTCTTTCAAAGATTAATAAAAAAATTTGCTGATCAGAAAAAAAAAAGATTATGACATTCTACGAGCATCTCCAACTCATTAGCCGAATGACTATCCTAATCATTTTTATTCAATCTAATCGGCTTTTTATATGGTTTGCAATATATTTTGCCTACTAAACTACTTTTTTTTTTTTGAACCATAAACATACACATATATTAACTAGATAAAAAGTTACAAAGGTGACTCCGTGCAAGATTATGAGCAGTCATCACATCTTGTCGGGTGGCCTTGATCACACTTACAAAACAAAAGGCAGAAACAATAAGATCTAAAATGTCTCTAATGATATTCCTCACTATAACATTAGCGGTAGAGACATCACATAAAGCTTTGACCACCTCTAGGCTGTCCATCAGGATTTGCACGCAACTAAACCCAGCCGATTTTGCCCATCTGAGAGCCCCCAAAACTGCCAAAGGCTCCACTTGTGTAGATGATAATGCAAGAACACAAAAATAGCCATGAGCATATTGATTATAGCACCAAGCCGCAGCACCTATGTGAAGATCCTTCTTCCATCCAGCATCAACCACCAATCTTTCTACATGCCCAGATTCCACGCAGTACCCATGCAAGCCTTAGCATTAGCCCCTTCCTTTGGTTGGACACCGTTCAACTTCAATAGCAAAGACGAATTCAAATCAATGTTAGCAACACAAGCACTAACGCTAGGGACAAACAAATGAAACGCAGCCCGGTTCCGCAACCGCCAAATCTCCCAAATAGCACACACAACTTTATAAAATCTCTCTAACTGACCCGCATTCTTAAGATGCCCAAAAAACCACTCCGACCCATAACCTCCTCGCGACCTCACAATGAAGAAATAGATGGTCAACTATTTCCTCAGCTGAACAACACAACTCACAAGTAATCTCACTTACTATATTTCTCCTCTTCAAACTATCTTTAACTGCAATTATCCGATGAAGCACCTTCCATAAAAATAAAGCATACTTTGGAGGCAAATTACAGGCCCACAATCTTTTCCATAACTGTACTGACACCCTCCCAACCCCACCTGGAAATTTGTCAAAAACAGCCACAAAATAAGCCGACTTAACCGTGAAACACCCATTTTTTGAATGCACCCAGTATCGACAATCGCTCCTTCACTTGACTGGCACATACGTAGCCAGAATTCTAATAGTGACATTTGGAGGAAACAATGCCTTGACCAAAGGCTCATGCCACTGAAACGACCTCCAATCAATTAAAGAGCCCACTCTTATATTACTGAGAGAACTCAAAACTTCGCGCCCTCCAAACGGATTTCCAACACCACTAATCCACTCATCTTTGAACACCTTGATTTCCTGACCATTCCCAACCTCCCATTTTAAACCCTTCATCATCAAATCTCCTCCCCATAGTTTACTACGCCAACCCCAAGAACACCCTGATCTAGCCTTAGCCAAGAAAAAATCACTTCTTTGCAATACTTACCCATTAGCACTCTAGCCAAAAGGCTCTCAGGATTGCTAAACAATATCCATGCCACCTTAGCTCACAAACCCAACCCCCCTTGACCCATAGGCTTACATAAATTAGCCCATCTCATCCAAGGAATTCCGCTTCCATCACCTTTTCCCCACAAAAATTTAACTACAATACTTTGGACCTTTGAAATAAAATAATTAGGGGCTCTAAAAATCGAAAATAAATAGATAGGAATAGTAGATAATACATGCTTGACAAGCGTCACCCTCTCAGCAAAAGTTAAAAAATTCTTCTTCCAGCTAGCTAATCGACATCCAATCCTCTCTAGAGCCCTTTGAAAATCCCCCCTTTTCTTCTAGAAAACCCCAAATCTGCACCTAAATAAACTCCTAGTTTCTCAACTACTTTAATCCCTAACACATTGAAAAGAAAACCCTTCATCTCCAGACTCAAATTAGGACTAGCAAAAATTTTTGATTTATCAGGATTAATTTTTTGGCCCGCCAATCGACAATATTCATCTAATAACCACTTAAAAAACACCACATGAGAGGCATCAAACTCCATGAAAAAGAAACTATCATCAGCAAAAAATAGGTGCGACACTTACAAATATGATTCCTATTCAGCTTCAAAAGGGAAGAGGAAAGAACTTGGCTAACAAGAATGAAAAGATACGGGGACAAAGGATCCTCTTGTCTTAAGCCACATTTCGGGATAAACGTCTCCGATCTACCCCCATTGACCAATACCGCGAAAGAGACTATAGAAATACATTGATAAATAATATCTACCCACTTTGGGCTAAAACCCATCTTACGAAGCACCTCAACCAAGAAAGCTTAACTAATCCTGTCATATGCCTTACTTATATCCAGCTTGAGAGCAAACAAAGCTGCTTTTCCATATTTTTTATGTCTAATAAATTTAGTCAACTCATGAGCAAGAACAATATTATCTGAACTTTGCCTTCCCAGAACAAACGCATTTTGAAATTGAGAAATCAAAGACCTCGATCAATACCACCCTTAACCGAGTCACCAAAACACGAGCAATGATTTTATAGTTAACATTACATAAACTAATAGGTCTAAAGTCATTAACTGAAACCGGATTGGATGATTTGGGGATGAGAGTAATATAAGTTTGATTGATCTCCTTGAGCATAACTCCAGAACGTAAAAGGGATAAAACCACATTCAACACTTCCCTACCCACCGCATCCCAATTCTTTTGATAAAAAGCCGCAATGAACCCATCCGGCCCCGGTGCCTTGAGACCTCCCATTTGGAAGACTGCCCTTTCAACCTCTATAGCAGAGAAAGGCTTATCAAGCTCAACCTTATCACGATCAGAAATTCTGACCTCTAAGGAATCTAATAAATCAAAGCCCAAAGCATTGGGACCCTCCTCCACAATACCACCATAATTTAAACCATCAGCACCAAAAAGATTACAAAAATGCTTCACAAAAAGGGCCCTGATCTCTTGAGGATCATTAACAAAGTGACCCGCTTCATTTTTAAGAAAAATGATGTGATTTATGTGAGTTTTAATGGTGGCAGATTTATGAAAATACCTGGTATTACAATCGCCCAACTCTAGCCACCTTTGTTTCGCTCTTTGCGCCCAATATAATTCTTCTTCTACCATCAAATTATCCAGCTCCTCCCTTAAGCTGCTTTCCTCTCGAACTAAACTTCGAACATCCCCATATCCCCGTTGCATCTGCCTCCCACCATGCGCAACGATTTCACGCTGCACTGCCCCCAATTTATCCCTCAAGCCATCCATCTTCACCCTTAGAGCTTTATAGGACAGAGCACCCCAATTCCTTAAATGATGCATAAGAACATTTTGTTTTTGCAAAAGCTGATAACCCAACGAACCATTGAACGACAAGCCCCAAACCCGAGAAATAATTTGACGGACATCTTCACTCCTTAACCACTCCTCATAAAATCTTTTCGGCCTACACTTGGTCTTGTCCTCCCAGCAAGAATCCACAACCATGGGGCTGTGATCAGACCTCTGGATAGGAAGCATTAAACAAGCAGCCTTAGGAAAAAGCTTCTCCCATTCATTATCAGCCATGGCTCTATCCAACTTTTCAAACGTAACTTCCTCATCCGATCTGTTATTTGTCCAAGTGTAAAAAAGACCAAAACTCCTAACATCATTAAGTCTTAATTTATGAGAAAATGAACAAAGCTAATCCACTCCACCAGTGTTTCTCCAATTACGATTGAATTTCTCTTCCAAACTCATAATCTGATTGAAGTCACCCGCCACCAGTAGAGGACGAATTTCTCTTCCGAGATCCTCCCATACACGCCATCTTTCCCCAAGCTCAGGATGCCCATATAACAAACATAAAACCCACTCTTTACGTCTCTCATCTACAACTAAGAAAATAAGAAAATTACTACATTTATAAACAAGGGTCAGACTATACTTGTCGTCCCATGCTGCCCATAAGCCACCACTCAAACCCATTGAATCCACTCCATCACAAAATTTAAAACCCAAACTAACACCCAAATTCTGTATCCTACTAAGACAACATCTCGTCTCCATGAGAAAAATCAAGTTAACACCGTGCTGCCGAGCCAAGTTCCTTGCTGTTCAAACTGTAAGGGCTTAGCCCATTCCCCTACAATTCCAGCACAAAAGGTTCATGAGTCCTGAGGAGGTTGTTGTTGTTGGGGTGCTAGTTTAAAGTAGAGGAAAATTAGGGAGATACTTGGAGTTATAGGTAAAGGAGGGGTCGATAGTGTAATAAGGGAGTGAAGGTGAAAGGCTAGTGGAATGCTTTTACAGATTGCACTTTTCGGATTGTTAGTAAAAGGTCGGGTGTAATATAGGACTTGACTGTGGATGACTTTTGTACTGGAAATGGATTTTCATTACCTAGAAAGTGTACACCGGTGCTCTATTTACAGAGCTTCACAACCGACTCTAGTGGTCTAGAAAAGTCCATGCTCTTGACCGACGTAATGCTGCCGACTCAACTCACGACTTACATCTCTAGAAGTCTCCTGTTACACATTTTTCTAATACAAAAAACTTCCTCAAACTTTCTAGACACGTCTAATTTAAATATTTTAACACACTTCCACACACTTCTATATTTTTACTTAAATATTTTAACACATTCTACCCAACTCTAGAAGATTACAAATTATTATTTTTAACAGTTTTGGGACAACATCCTCAGAAACCCTTTCCTGATTCAACGATATATTAAGACTTTCCGCCGCCCTTGCAATCGAATAAGTCCAGGAAACTCTACTCAAATCCTCTCTTGAAACACCCGGTGGAGGAGTAAAACCCCTCTGATTGCCCATTACATTATCCTCATCTGTATCATTACTCCAAATGACTCTCTGAAAACCCTCCCGCAAAGCTGCAATATCTAAATCTTCCGAATCTCGATTAATCATAATCTTTGAATCAAGTGAAATTTCCCCAAAGTTGTCATCCGAATAGAGGGTTCCACAGTTGCTTGTATCATCAACATTCACCTCAGCATGCTGCACATCACCAATTTCAAGCATCCTCACCCTACTGGAAGCCGACGATGCCGATGACGTAGAAGTAGCGGAATGCCTCTTTCTACGCCCCACATCCTGCCTTCTAAGATTCCTTTTTCTTTTACAACCCGACCTTGCAAGGCTCCTCCCCCTACACACTTCCCCAATCTCTAGTCTCCTTCGATCTTCTTGGCTAGATTTTAATCGATTCTTTACGCTTTGCCCGTTGCCTCTGCGCCTTCTTCCTGCCATCCAACCCAACAAACTCAAAAAACCACCCACAGGTCCAAAACCCCATTTACC
This sequence comes from Vaccinium darrowii, assembly GCA_020921065.1. NCBI lineage: Eukaryota > Viridiplantae > Streptophyta > Magnoliopsida > Ericales > Ericaceae > Vaccinium > Vaccinium darrowii. The sequence continues at coordinate 38,941,601 of CM037152.1, read as the reverse complement.
ATGGCGCCCTACATAAGAAAATTTATTCGAGCATCCCTTAGGCCCCACCTCCCTAGCCCAGTGAGAGCAACCTGCCGCGTTATCATTACCAAAAAAGCTTCCTTTTCCGGGTGGCCTCCACCCCAAATTCTCATCCTTCTTTTTTCCTTTACTCGATTCTTCTCTGGAGTAACGTACCACACTTTTTCCTTTACTCTTCTCATTCTTTTCTCAACTACTTCACGAGGATCCTCTCTAATAGGTCTTTGGGCTTCAGAAATAATGAGAGGCCCATGGTGACGGCCCATGTTAACGGGATCATTTGGGTCTCTCCTGATCGCATCAGGCCTACTATTCAGACCTTGGTTCAACAGGAGAGCCACTTTTCCAAAATCTGGCCCCAATTTTAGGCCCAACTCCGAATCCAAAATGGGCCATCCCTCCAGAGAAAGGTCCAACAAACCTCTATTTTCTTGGGCCCAGCTACCATTCAAATTGTCAACAGCCATATTAACCTCATCACACCTCCCACCTTCCACTGTCAAGTCCAACGTAAAATCAAACTCGTCCCGTCCCCAGCTGCAGTAACTCTCTCCTGACCTCCGCTGTAATCACCTTCACCAACCATCTCACCACCAATAAAACCCTCAACTACTACCCAACTATCCGCATTAACTCCTCCCTCTGGCAAAGCCTTCTCCCACTCTGACCACCAAACATCCACCTCCTCCGGCGCCGGAAAATTCCATCCTGACACCCTCCAGCTGATCGAGAGGTTCACACACCCGACACATCACTAAAGAATTACAAGATGAATCCCCACTCCCCATGCACTCTCTCTCATTCCCATCACCACTAGAGGAAAGCATAAGCCGTGGAGTGTTGGGTCCCTCCTTATTCTAATTTTTGTGGAGGCCCAATAATTTTTGTGTTAGCTCAAATTATTTGTTTTGGCCCAAAAGATTAAAATTAGTGGGCTTGTGCTTTGGGTAGAAGATTCTACATTTTTGTTATGTGGGAGCACATACTTGGCACATGATATTTGTTAGCTTTCCTGGGAAGCTAAATTGGTCAAACATTAATTCATTTGGTTGGCTTTTTCGGGGAATACCATCAGACTATTAAAAAGCCTCTGCCACCATCACATTATTCGGCAGTCTTTGGTTGAGAGAAAACAACAATTAGTGCTCTGTGTGTGCCTCTGTGTTTTCGGTGGAATACATGATATAGCCAAGTGGATTTTTGATCTTCCTTTGATCCATTTTTCCAGCAACTTGTTCGATCATTTGTCGGACTGATTTTGTTTTGCTTCGAGGTTATTCGGGACTGATTTTGTTCCTGTTTTGGACTCTCCATTTGCAGCACTTTGGAGGGTTTTGTTCACTAAAAATTGGTGAGGTCTTTCTTCTTGTTATCTTGTAATTTGTTGGCTACACCTTAGGGTGTTTGTGAGATCTTTGCATCTCTTGTAAACCCATTTGTACGAACTTTGGTGATAGTGGAATCGGACTTCGGTCCCGTGGACGTACCTCATATTTTTGGGGGAACCACGTAAAAATCGCTTGTCTCTCTTGCTTGTTTGCGCATTTGGGTTCTCATTTGCTGCGCATTTTATTCTCTCCGTGATTTACTTGTGGGGAATTTGGGTACTCTCTTTTTCCCAACATCTGGTATCAGAGCCCTCGGTTGGCTAGGGAATTTATTTTTGCGTAAATCATGGATGGAAACATTGGTCGTATGATTAGCTTCAATGGAAAAAATTGGGCGACTTGGAAAATTAAAATGGAAGACCTCTTGTATTGTAGCGATTTGCATGGGCCTATTGAAATGAAAACTAAACCGGCGGACATGTCCGAGAATGATTGGACTACACTTAATCGAAAAGCCATTGGACTTATTCGTCAATGGATTGATGATACTGTTTTTCACCATGTCTCGACCGAGACTTTGGCAAACGCTCTTTGGACCAAATTGGAGGGTCTTTATGATAGAAAGTCAGCTACTAACAAAGCATTCTTGTTTAAAAAATTGGTGAATTTGAAATATAAAGAAGGCAAGCCTATTGCGGAGCATTTGAATGAAATGAATAGTATTGTTAATCAACTTGCTTCTATGAAGATTTTGTTTGATGATGAATTGCAGGCCTTGATGTTTCTTAGCTCCCTACCTGAAAGTTGGGAAACTTTGGTGGTGACGGTTAGTAACTCGGCGCCGGATGGAGTTGTTTCTATGAGCCAAGTTACAAGTAGTTTGTTGAACGAAGAGACAAGAAGGAAATCCGCTGGTTCTTCTCATTCGGAGGCACTTGTTGTGAAAGAAAGAGGAAGATCTATGGATAAAAATAAAACCTCCCACAAATATGACAAGTCAACGGGAAGATCTCAAAGCCGTGATAAGTCGAGGGCAAGATCGCCTTCAAAATTTGAAGATATTGAGTGCCACTATTGTCACAAGAAAGGACACATGAAGCGGGATTGCCACAAGCTCAAGTACAAAGAGGAAAATCGTGAGAAGCATGGTGAAAAGAAGCAAGAAAATACAACGGCGGTCTCTTCCGATGGTGAACTTGTGGTTGTTTGTGATGATAGTTGTGTTAATTTGGTGAGCCAAGAGACTAATTGGGTGATTGATTCCGGTGCTTCTTTTCATGTGACTTCACGTGCCGACTTCTTCACTTCCTACAATGAAGGAGATTATGGAGTTGTTCGAATGGGTAATGAAGGTGTGTCAAAAATTGTTGGCGTGGGAAATGTTTGTTTGGAAACAAGTGTTGGGTGCAAGTTGGAGCTCAAAGATGTGAGGCATGTTCCGGACATTCGTCTCAATTTGATTTCCACCGGAAAATTGGATGATGAAGGCTACAAAAATCATTTTGGTGATGGCAAATGGAAGCTCATAAAGGGTTCTCTTGTGGTGGCTAAAGGGAACAAGACTTGCTTACTTTACACGATGAAAGGAAAAATTAGCAAGGAGTTTGTGAATGCATTTGATGATGACTCCTCTACCGAATTGTGGCACAAGCGGCTTGGGCACATGAGTGAAAAAGGTATGCAAGTTCTTGCCAAGAAAGAGCTCTTAACCGGGATGAAAGGTACCCCTCTTAAAACTTGTGTTCATTGTTTGGCCGGTAAACAAAATAGAGTTGCATTTCGTAAATTCTCTACTAGAAAACCCAATGTGTTGGACTTGGTGCATTCGGATGTTTGTGGTCCATTGAAAGTTAGATCTCATGGTGGTGCACTTTATTTTGTTACATTTATTGATGATCATTCGAGAAAATTATGGGTTTATGCATTGAAAACTAAAGATCAAGTTTTAGATGTGTTTAAGCATTTTCAGGCCAAAGTTGAAAGGGAGACCGGGAAGAAGTTGAAATGCAATCGTTCGGATAACGGTGGTGAATATCTTGGACCATTTGATGAGTATTGTCGAAGCCAAGGCATTAAACATCAAAGGACCGTCAAGAAAACTCCTCAACAAAACGGAGTCGCCGAGAGGATGAACCGCACTTTGGTGGAAAGGATGCGATGTATGCTTTCACATGCTAAATTGCCAAGATCATTTTGGGGTGAGGCAATGATGACAGCGGTTGATTTGATAAATTTGTCTCCTTCGGTTCCTTTGAATGGTGAGGTGCCGGAAAAGATTTGGTCCGGCCCGGCAAGAATGTTTCTTATGACCACGTGAGGGTTTTCGGTTGCCGAGCATTTGTTCATATTCCAAAAAGTGAAAGGTCCAAGCTTGATGACAAGGCGAAGCAATGCATTTTTCTTGGCTATGGGCATGAGGAATTTGGCTATAAATTGTGGGATCCAGTTGAGAAGAAAGTAATTTGAATTAGAGATGTTGTGTTCCTTGAAGATCAAACAATTCAAGACTTTGATAAAGATGAGCAACCGGAGAACATTGCTAGCGATCTTGTTGACTTGGAGCCAACTCCTCTACCTTCGGCACTTGGTGAAAATGAAGAGGATGTGCCTCCACCTTTTGAAGATGGTGAAAATGTTGAAATTCCTGATGAAGTTGAGTTAGAAAATGAGGGGGAGCAACCAATTCAAGAGCAACACCGCAACCACCATTGAGAAGATCGGAGAGAGAGAGGCAACCATCAAGAAAGTATTCTCCGGATGAATTTGTGTTGATTACCGAACAAGGGGAGCCCGAGACTTTTGAAGAAGCCATGGATCATGAAAAGAAAGGTGAGTGGTCTAAGGCTATGCAAGAAGAAATGAAGTCCTTGGTTGAGAATCGCACTTATGATTTGGTGAAACTACCTAAGGGTAAGAAAGTTCTTAAACACAAATGGGTTTACCGATTGAAGAATGATGGAAAAAATTTGAGATACAAGGCTCGTCTTGTGGTAAAAGGTTTTGGGCAGAAAAAGGGTATTGATTTCGATGAAATTTTTTCACCCGTGGTTAAATTTTCTTCCATTCGTGTTGTTCTTGGTATAGCCGCAAGTTTGAACCTTGAGATTGAACAACTTGACGTAAAAACCGCATTTCTTCACGGTGATTTGGAAGAGGAAATTTACATGGAGCAACCCCAAGGTTTCAAGGAAAAAGGGAAGGAGAATCTTGTTTGCAAATTGAAGAAAAGTTTGTATGGCTTGAAACAAGCACCGAGACAATGGTACAAGAAATTTGATTCCTTTATGGTGAAGCATGGGTATTCGAGAACTACTTCCGACCATTGTGTGTTTGTGAAAAAGTTTCCAGACGGCAATTTTATAATCCTCTTGCTTTATGTCGATGATATGTTAATTGTAGGACAAGATTCTACGAGGATCAATGATTTGAAGTTGGAGTTAAGCAAGTCCTTTGCTATGAAGGATTTGGGACCGGCAAGACAAATTTTGGGTATGAAAATTATTCGTGATCGCAAGAAGGGGCTGATTTGGTTGTCTCAAGAAAGCTATATCGAAAAGGTTCATGGGAGGTTCAAGATGGATAAAGCTAAGCCCGTTGGTTGTCCACTTGCTAGTCACTTTAAGCTTAGTTTGAAACAATGTCCTACAAGTGAAAAAGAGAAAGAAGAGATGGAAAAAGTTCCTTATGCTTCAGCCATTGGTTCATTGATGTATGCTATGGTTTGTACGTGGCCGGATTTGGCTCACGTGGTTAGAGTTGTTAGTCGGTTTCTTTCGAATCCGGGCAAGGAACATTGGGCAGCGCTAAAATGGATTTTGAGGTATCTCCGGGCCACTTCTAGAGTTTGTTTGCGTTTTGGAAATGGAAAAACTTTGTTGGATGGGTTCACGGATGCCGACATGGCCGGTGATGTTGACTCTAGGAAGTCCACTTCGGGGTACTTGATGACTTTTGCAGGGGGAGCTGTGGTTTGGCAATCGAAATTGCAAAAATGTGTTGCTCTATCCACTACGGAAGCGGAGTTCATTGCAATTATCGAAGCTTGCAAGGAGTTGTTGTGGTTGAAGAAGTTCTTGCAAGAGTTGGGCTTGAACCAAGAAAGGTATGTTCTTTATTGTGATAGTCAAAGTGCTATGCATTTGAGCAAGAATTTCACTTTCCATTCTAGATCAAAACATATAGATGTTCGTTACCATTGGATTCGGGATGTGCTCGAAATGAAAGCTTTGCAACTTGAGAAAATTCACACCGATGATAATCCTTCGGATATGATGACGAAGTCTTTATCTAAGGATAAGCATGAGAAGTTTCGTTCTTTGTCGGGTTTGGTGGATCCTTACGAATAAGTCGGGAGGGGGAGATTTGTTGGGTCCCTCCTTATTCTAATTTTTGTGGAGGCCCAATAATTTTTGTGTTAGCTCAAATTATTTGTTTTGGCCCAAAAGATTAAAATTAGTGGGCTTGTGCTTTGGGTAGAAGATTCTACGTTTTTGTTATGTGGGAGCACATACTTGGCACATGATATTTGTTAGCTTTCCCGGGAAGCTAAATTGGTCAAACATTAATTCATTTGGTTGGCTTTTTCGGGGAATACCATCAGATTATTAAAAAGCCTCTGCCACCATCACATTATTCGGCAGTCTTTGGTTGAGAGAAAACAACAATTAGTGCTCCGTGTGTGCCTCTGTGTTTTCGGTGGAATGCATGATATAGCCAAGTGCATTTTTGATCTTCCTTTGATCCATTTTTCCAGCAGCTTGGACTGATTTTGTTTTGCTTCGAGGTTATTCGGGACTGATTTTGTTCCTGTTTTGGACTCTCCATTTGCAGCACTTTGGAGGGTTTTGTTCACTAAAAATTGGTGAGGTCTTTCCTCTTGTTATCTTGTAATTTGTTGGCTACACCTTAGGGTGTTTGTGAGATCTTTGCATCTCTTGTAAACCCATTTGTACGAACTTTGGTGATAGTGGAATCGGACTTCGGTCCCATGGACGTACCTCATATTTTTGGGGGAACCACGTAAAAATCGCTTGTGTCTCTCTTGCTTGTTGTTTGCGCATTTGGGTTCTCATTTGCTGCGCATTTTATTCTCTCCGTGATTTACTTGTGGGGAATTTGGGTACTCTCTTTTTCCCAACGTGGAGTGGGAGAAGGAGGATGTGGTGGAGAAGGAGAGTCAAAATCTCCACCATGATTAACTTCATGCATGTCAACATCCCAAGCCAACTCCCATGCACGTATAAAATTATCAAAATTAAAATGCTCCAACATATAGGCCTCCCCTTCATCCAAAAAATTATTCCGTCTTCCCCGAATCTTTCCCATCGGATTATCCATTCCGGATTGCACCTCAGCTGTTCCAAATCTGGTACTTCCTGATCCTCGATATCTAGCCCTACTAATTCGCGAACAACAGAATTCCCCTCAGATTCTAATGAAAGGTCCCATAGCACCATGGTACGGCTCGTATTCTCAACGTCATTAGGAACCCACATGTGTGTGTTCTGCTTCTCTCATTATGGGCATAAGCTCAAATGTTAGAAGTATATAATGGAGCATGATCATGAACCACCACTTGTGTACCAAACCTCTCACATATATCTCGCAACCACCTGTCAATCTGCATTTGAGCCTCATCTCTGGACAGATTGCACTGGGGTAGAGTGTGTCCAATAATTCCATAGGCTCTACACACCTTATAGACGCGCTCACACCGACATTTAGCCCATAAATCAGCCTGTCGAGGTCTGCTTAATGAAATGCCGCTGATAATAGGCTGATCAAGATCAATCCGCACACGCACTCGTAAGAACCGAATATTACGCGAAATCCCTTCATGAACATCCACCTCAAGCACATCTCCAATCAACCGACCCAACCTCCTTCCTGCATCCTCACAAAAGCATTCTAACAGAAGGTTATGAAGTTGCACCCACACCGCCGTATGACCAATGTGTGTTATCACCAAGGATAAGCTTGGCTGCCAAAACTCCAGCACCAACAGTCCACCTCTCATGGACCAAGGGCCCCCATGATAAGCATGATAGAGATCCACCTCTAAAGAGAACTGAAAAAGATAGATATTTCCAACCCGTCCCACGATGTAAACAGGGCCTCTAGTGTGCCATTACTCATCCACCAACCTTTGCATAGCATGTGTACCAAACTGTCTTCGATCCAAAAGAGACCCCACTAAGCAACCCAAAAAAAGCTGACCTCTTTCTTCCCAAAACCAGGAAGAAAATCCAGCTCCTGGACTCCTTAAAGGAAAGTTTCCTTGACTATAACGTCGTACAAGTGGACGAGGACCACTTTGTATCTCCTCCAAAAATTCACTACCAAAGTCAGAATCACTACTGTCGATCCCTCCACCGTCAGATTCCATAGGTAGGCCACGGTTCTTTGGGTCCATTTTGGGACCACTAAACAGAGAAACCAACCTTAACACGCCAAGACACAAACAGAAATAGACACTCAACATGAAACAAACAAAGACACACTTCTTTCACCAATGAGCACAGAGAATGACTGACTTAGGAGGATTACAAAACCCTAAAAGGGAAGAGAACAAACTTAGAAGGATCACGAGACCCTAGAAAAGGGTAGAAACCAGTATTTACGAGAGGTTAGACAAATATGGTATGGAGTGTCCAAATAACTTTATTAGACCTTACCAAGCACAAACTCGGTGTTCATGCATGGACTGATGGACAAATGGTAAAAATAGCGACACGGGGGCTGTTGTCCCTTGGGGTCAGCAGGCCCTACTAACCCCATCCAAGCCATCCATTTCACGCATCAATGGCTCGGTTCGCATCAAACAATGGATGGTGTGAATATAATTAGGCGAGGTGATATCTGAGTCATTGATCGTGAAACGGATGGCTAGATGGGCCCCAAGGGACGACAGGGTCCCCCAATTCTAAAAATAAAGAGTAGGAGTGAATATTAATGTGACGAATGTGTATAGGCAAAAGCCGCAAAGGCGCAAAACAAAGAATAAGAATGGAGTATGGGGTTGGGGCTTAAATTTTATACTTTTAAAAAGTAGGACTGGGGAAGCTGTAATTAATTTGATGAGAATTCTGGAGTTGATGAGTAACAGATTTTTTAATAAAGGATCGTTATTGTTTTCTTTTTTGTACCTGTGGACTGCAGGTTGATGGTTAGTTGTTGGAGTTTTGTGTCTTGAATTGACATTTCGAAGAATGCACATAATTCGTTGCGAGCAGTTTACAATTTTAGACCGCGAATGTGTTTTTGGAAAAATCGCCTATGTGGGATTTTGGGGGCCGCTTGGGTGGGTTTGGAAGATTTGGTCTTCGGGTGGATTTTTGGAAATTCCGCCCAGGCGGTTTTGACCAAGTTTCGTACGAATTACGTGTGGCTGCGCATTTTTTAGGGTTTTAACCTAATTTTCTGTGTTTTCTTATAAATAGGAGCTTTGTGGCGTCCTAGGGATATGGACTTCTTGAGTGAATCCTTTTGAGAGAGCACCCATTGGGTTCCCCTTGGTGTGTTAAGATTTCTCAATTGTTCCATTGATTAGTCTTTTCTTTGGATTGGAGATATCTATGGTTTGTAGTAGTCTCTTTCGTGTATGTGAGACATTGATGCTCTGTAGGTCACGCCTCAGAGTCTCCCCATTGATAGTGAAGCCTCTTCCTCTTCCTCTTCCCGGTGGACTTACCTTTAGAGCTTCATGCTTGAGGGGAAACCACATAAATCCTGTGTCTAGTTTTCTTGTTGATTTGTTTATATTCTCATATTTCGAGGTTTGGCACAACCGTTAGTGTACCAAAAACAAAGAAACAAAAACAAAATTGACAAGATAAGGATAGAGTTTACTAATAGCAAGTTGTGTAACAACCAATGCACAGACCTTGTCCTTAAAGATGAGCCATCTCAATTAACACAGCCAAGAATAGACGAGTAATTTTGCAAAGAGCAACAGGCATGCCCATCCAATAATATGTAGAGCTAATTTAAACTAATAACCTGAAATAAATAATAGACTATCATTGCTTGGGACTAAACTATTAAGAGTAATGCTACAATGTGCTCTTCTCAATATGAGATTTTGTGGTTCTAAATATGAGATTTTGTGGCTGGAGATATGAAGTGCATATGGTATGCCACTTCATATGAATAGTCACAAAATCTCATATATTTCCAGAAAATCTCATATTTGGAGCCACACAATCTCATATTTGGACCCATGCGGATTGCTACAGTAATGCTACAGTGCCACAATCTCATATTTGGAGCCACAAAATCTCATATATTTCCAGAAAATCTCATATTTGGTGCCACAAAAACTCATATTTTGAGCCACAAAATCTCATATTTGGTGCCACAAAATCTCATAATTTGGAGTCACAAAATCTCATATTTGGTGCCACAAAATCTCATATTTGGAGCCACAAAATCTCATATTTCCGTATGGGGTGCATACCATGTGCCATATCATATTTGGAGCCACAAAATCTCATATTTGGTGCCACAAAATCTCATATTCTCTCATATTTGGTGCCACAAAATCTCATTTGCGGGGGGTGCACATTGTAGCTTGCCCCAACTATTAAATGTATTTCAGAACACACGACAGTGCTCAACCAACACGCGCATGATTATTTCATCAAGATCCTTCAAGTAAGCGAACCACAACTAAATGACCGAAAAATAATAACGAATGACGAGACTATTTCCACCGGTAGAACTGAGATACAATAGAAGTACGGAGAAAGGTCATTGGATACTATAGCGTAAGAAGTAAGGGAAACCGAAAATTAATCCGACATCTAGCTGGATTACCTCTATTTTTAAGTGAATTGAAGCTTCTTGTTTTAGTGTATTGAATTGGATCTTGTTTAGATTGTTTCTTTTTCCCTGTATTGCCTTCATCGTTTTGAAGATTTGATTGTTTCCCTCGTTGGTGTTTTGCATTTTTTTCTCGTATGCTTTATTTCTCTTCTTCTTGGATCATGTCTTCAGTTCTTGCTAATTTAATTGGTTTGTAATAATCTGTGGCAGAATATTTGAAACTCATTCCTGCGGGTTTTCTTGGTGTGTTTTTTTTGAGACAGAGTGATCAAGGAGTCCAGAACAGTCGCCGAAGATGTGGCTGAATAGGGATGGACCATCAGATATGAGAGAAACTGGCATTCGGGTCAATTTTTTGCGTCATGAATGGTTGTAGCAATATCGAAGTTAGTTTGAATAAATCTGTATTTATATACCTTTTGCTTTGGAGATGGGGTGAGGAAGGGAAGAAAGAGGAATGACCATTTTGGTCATTGTCATGTGCTCGTGTACCTATTTTCCGTTCAAAAGATAAACGGGAGCTAATAGAGGGTCGATACTTGATAGTGAAATGTAATCTCGAATCGAAGGTTAGGATGGTTTAAATTAAAACAAAAAGGACTAAAGTGTACTTTAGAAAAAGTCGAAGGAACATAACAAAAATTACCCAAACAATAGATAAATTAAACTTGTGGCTTACTGATCGTTAATTTCAAATACCATGTCAAGACTCAAGAGTATACCGTTCAATTTTGAAGATCGTTAATTTCAAATACCATGTCAAGACTCAATAGAATCAATTATGACGGGGAATGATAACATCAAAGATCCTTTTATCATTAATTTCAAATACTATGTAAAGACTTAAGAGTATACCGTCCAATTTTGAAGATCGAAAATCAACTCTACAAAATGATTTTTATTTTTATTTTGAACTGATCCACAAAATGAATTGATATACAATTTGTGGCTTACCCTTCCTTGATCCACCTCTTCTTCAACTGTTAGCAATTGCTCATAGGCGTCAGGTTGAATGGTGAAGGACTTCATTCGTTCGAAATTGAACTCATGTAGCCTCTTACACTTCCAAAAGCAACAACACATTTAGTAATATCGAGGCATATTGGAGTAGATTCGAACTCCTGACCTCCTGGTGAGATGCAAGAGCCTTGACCAACTGAGCTAGTCTCAGTTGGTTAAGCTCCTTATTATATAGATAATCAAATTTTCAATACAATACAAAGCCACATGTGAGTGTTAACCTTTTAGAACGATTTGAAGATGGCATGGTAGACACCTTCCTTTTCCACAAGGTCCTTGCTCTAACAATATCTGCATGTTTGGTCTCTCCTTGGATTTGAAGAAGATGCACACTTAAATGGCCCCTCCTTAGAACACGCAACCTCTTCTTTAGGTTCACGAAGGGATTGAACTATATCAGAAGTTCGACATTCTCTCTTATATTCTAGGACCATGCTTGATATTTGGTGGTCGCTCATAAATTCTTCTGGGATAGGCTGCATAAAGTAAAAACAAATTTAGCTACAATTAGGACATTACAACTTGGAATGAAAAAGAAGACATATGTACAATCGACGCCAGATATGATAATGGGAAATATAGAATACATTTACGATTCCATGAAAGTTTTCGACATTAAGGCGTCAATTGTTTCTCACAAAGCTAAGGGCATATCTTCTTCTTCTATGTCTTCCATTGGCATTCAGAACAGAAATTCTCTATTATTCAAGAATGCTCGTTAGACGATGGATGATGCTGCTAAACTTGGAGTAGTTTTCGCGGGGGGGGGGTGGGTGGGTGTTTGGGGGTGGGGGGAACTTCAATTTGAAAAAATTGGTTGAATTAGAGGAAGAAAAAATTGCTGATAGGGACAAAGCTTTGAAGAATTATGTGGAGATGGTAGAAGATAAGATCTCTGATGGGGAGGATGGTGCTTCTCTCTCTTTGGAGTTTTAGCTTCTTTTTTGGGGGGATCTCTGCTTTGGGCCTCTTTCTTTTTTGGAGTTTTTGGGGTCTTTAGTTGTTTTCTTGTTTTCTTTTGGGTATTTCTAGTTTTGATTGGTTTCTTGCCTTCCTAGCTAGTTGGGTCTTGGGTGGCATTTTTTCGTTGGTGTGCCCTTGTCCCTTTAATCTTTGCTCTTTCTTCAAAGATTAATAAAAAATTTTGCTTAGCAAAAAAAAAGTTTTTGACATATCATCAATCAGGGCCGGCTCAAGGGTCTTGAGTGTCCTAGGCCTAATCTAAAAAATGTGTCATAAATTTTTTTTTTCCTGCAACAATCACAATACGAGAAAGTCAAAACAATATAAAGTTCTACTAATTACTATATAAGAGCACAATGGGCCAAAACAGATTCCATGCAAATTGCGCAAGTTAAAAAAATGTAAAAATGATCCTTTGATACTATTATTTTGCTGAAATTCAGTAGAAAGTAGTAAATATACGTTATAAACTTCATCTTTAGGAAAATAATTTTGTTCTACAAGCTGAGTTCTATGATGCTCGGGCTCGGCTCGCCAAAAAAACATACTTGAGCTCAAGTTCAAAATGAAATACCAAAATTGATCAAGTGGTGAAGAAACTATGACATTGGAGAGAAGGGAATCTCATTGGACTTTGTTGGGTTCCATAAGGTCTTAGATTGTTATTCCGTAAAGCTTAGCAAGAGGTAATATGCAAGGGCTAAAAGAAATTATGACAATAAGTACTATTGTAACAACTCATTGGACAGTGTAGGGCTTGGTTTGCGCAAGATCGAGAGACTATTGGATGCCTATTTGTGTAAGTGGTGGTGAGGAAGGTTGTACATAAATAAGATTCTCTTAAGAAGTTTTCAGAAACTCATGATGTGGGACTTACTGAAGACCATTGTGGGAGCTCTCATTTGTATCTATTTGTGAGTTTTACTAGTCCCACATCGGGAAATTAGTGTTCAAGAACCATTCTTTTTTCCTATAAAGCTACCACCACTCCACTTACTTTCATGCCAGCCCTTAAAATGTAAATTTTTCATTACAGGGCTGCCTCATAATTTTTTTTTTTTTTTTGGTGGGGGGGGGGGGGGGGGGGGGGGGTGGGGTGGGGTTCTAACCTTGCAAGAGAGAGCTACTACGGGTACAAAAGCATATGCCCAGCAAAATTACAGACCAACCTCGGGGACCCACTTTGTGGATCCCACACAAACGATCCGAGCCGTTCATTCATCTTAGAATGATTTTCTAAAAATTTGAATGAAACGGGGCGATTTGGATCAAGCACTTAGGCACGTCCGATTGAGCTGATTTCTCATGAAACCCCTCAGAAAATCATTCTAAGATGAATAAACGGCTCGGATAATTAGTTTGGGACCCAAAAGTGGGTCCCCAAGGTTGGTCTGTACATTTTCTGGGCATATGCTTCTGTACTCGTCGTCTTTCCACTTGAAAAAGACTTCTACTTAAGCCTAACACTAAAATTTATGGGAGTGCTCCTAATTTTGGGTGTTTTTGGAATGCCCTAAGCCAAGGCCTTGTGGACCTTGGGCCTGGGCCAGCCCTTTCATCAATCAATTCAATCAATACCCCATAGAACTGTGTTTTACTTACAACTTCCTCCAAACCCCAATCCTAATTTCCTACCATTTCCAATTATTTATTTTTCGCGTAATACCCACGTCTCACTTATTTTTCGACCATCTCCCACACACTCCCCCACTTTGTTCTTTTTATTTGACGTAAACCTCCCATACCCTCACCTTCTTTCTTCTTCTCCTTTAAATATCATCCCAGGTAATCTGTAATCTCTCTTGCCTTTCCTGCACATTCTTCTTCGTCTTTCACATAATCTCTCTCTTGCCTTCTCTCTGGTGGCGTTTTACCATAATTAAGGTGAATTGGAATTGAATGGCTTTCCTTCCACCACGCTTACCAATTGACAGTTACAGACTAATTCTGCACTTCACTTCCAATTGGCAACATCTACACTCCCAATTTTAAATACCAATTCACAACACTTCATGATCCTAGTCAGCGAGGAGAGAGAGAATTATGTAACTGAATGTTTTCGTTTTTTAGATCAGAAGTAAGAAAAATAGTTTTTCACATCTCTCTTTCGGCGCGTATCTAATTAAGCATCAAATGTCTACAAGTTTTGTGTTGGAATTGCGGCTTGATTTTGGTGTTCGCAGTATGGTTGGTCCAGACCAAGGCTTCTTCGGTCCAGACCAAGCAATTTCGGGCAATTCTGGATAAAATTGCAGCGCGCAGCATGTTTGGTCCAGACCTTGGTAACCTTGGTCTGGACCAACGAATCTGGTACACAATGGAAGCTTGCAGCATGTTTGGTTCGGACCATCGGGTCTTGGTTCAGACCACTGGGTTCGTTTTTTAGATTTTACCCAATTTCTTCTGTTTTGATTAGGTCTTGGACTTCCTAAAGTTTTGTCTCCTTGTTGGTTTATGTCTTGAGGTGCAAGAAAATCTATTTGGGCAGGTATTGGCTTTAGGAAGAATTCTATGGCTATAAATATAGCCTTGCTCTCTCCATTAGGGTTAGGACTGCTTGAATGCATCCCTTTGAGTGGTCCCTAGGGAATCTCATCTGAAAATTAAGTTTCTTGGTATGATCTTCATCTATTTTTGGTTGCCCCTTTCATGGTGGGTTCTGTAGGCCTTCAGCCATTTGGAAGTTCATCTGTTTCGGCGATTGTTTTTGGTTGAAACTGTAGGATTTCTTGAGAATCATCTGTTTCTGTGTGATATCCGGTCACGTCTGTAGAACTCCGTTCCGTCTGCATCTCTTGGTTAAAAACGCTAGGGGTTTTTGTGAGACTTGATAAGAGAGAATCTGTTTTGGTGAGAGATTCCAATTGGGTTTTGGTGAGAGAACTTTTGTTTGGGGTTGGTGAGTGTCTCTTGCCAGAGCTTTAATTACTACAAGAAACAATAGTACATGCGACCATGTAATTTGCTACGGGACTATAGCCGTTGCAAAAGCAACTTAATGTTAAAAGTTCTGGCAAACATTTTATTTCGCGGGTAGTAATTGCCAGAGGAGAGTACGCTATCGCAATTGGCAAGCAATAGCGAAAATCAAAGATTCAAATTGAGCAATACTTAAGTTTGGCGGTTTCCAATTTCTTCTCCCGCTCAAATAAAAAAAGCCCTAATATGATTATGAGTATGTAGCGGCTGCCTCACCCTCTGTTGCTCGTCTTCCTTCGTTCCTCGTCTCTCTCTTTCAAGTGCTGTCAATGATCATAGCCACAACCAGCGTTTGTTTCCGCTACACGCCAGCCCTCTCTACCGTTACCGAACATGGCTATTTTTTGCACTCTCTCTATGTGTTGAAGTTACCATTGCCGATCGTCGTCGATCACTAACCCGCTATTGGATCTCTGGTTAAGGTTTAATTATGAAATTTTCCCCCTTTTTCGTTCTTAACTCAAAATACCATATGTAAATCGATATTGCATAAATATCACGGCCTAAGAAATTGGGATTGACAATTAAGTCAAATAGCTTTCTGCTGATGTCGTTAGGAATGGGGAAGGTAGAATCTTGCCTAGGTTCTGAGTCTCGCTATCCATAGCACCCATTGGCAACAATTGATGGCTACACACACATACACAAAAACCCACAGCAACACGTGCTAGTACGCTTCTATCTTTTGTTTTTCCTCAATCCATCTAAAATAGATGTCAACAGTGAAAGATTTCTAGAGTACTCTTGGAGTAAACCAATCACTTCTTCATGCCTCACAATTGTTTGATGAAAGGTGTCAATGAACGATATTTGATGTTCAAACATAAAGTAAAGAGTGCTACTATGGTTTAATTAATTGAGTTGGTTTTTGAAGTTTTGAGTCTTTGATAAGTTCTTACCGAAGTCTTTTTTCAATGCCGATTATTGCATAGGTATCTTTAGTAAACCGCTTTGGTAGTTTGATATCTTTAGTTAGAGGTATGAAATCCTTGCCAACAACATAAATGGAACAAACCTTGCTAAGTTTTAGTTTTCTTAGTTGGTTTTACATTTTCATTCATATTATATGTTCTTGTAACAGTGTTTAATCTTTTTAAGAGAATTTTTTTATTACAAGGTACACTCTCTAATTTCCCATCATTGTTTAATTTTAGCCCAGTTTCTGCATTTTGTATTCAACTGTTAGATCCCACCTCTCGTACTCTATTTTTATGTTGATAAAGGGTCCTCAGACACATCATTTTCGTCTTTACTTTTGATGCAAATAACTGAAGAGAAGTCCCCATAACAGAGCTATCTTTCTTATGTCTCTTGATCTTAGTTGAGCTATGTTTTCTTATTATAAAATGTCACGCCCTCAAATTTAATAAACCAAATATAGATATTATCCACGTGGAACAAGTAAAAAAAAAAACATTACACTTTCCCTTTGAATAGTCTAGGTCAACAAGTACATTCTCACCAATACAAATAAACGGGTTCTAGCTACAAGCGACCATAACCCGAATGCATAAGTATCAAGTTTTTAAGAGTTATTACATTAATCAAATAGTCATAATAGAAGTTACAAAATTCTCTTTCAAAAATATTGGACAAAGATGGGAAAATAACTTCATGCATGTATGAGCTACGTGTAATGCATCACTTCAGAAGCATCCAATTTCATGCTCCATGCCGTGGACCTGAAAAATGATAGGGTGAGTTCACTAGCTCAGTAGGAAAACCATTCTACTAACACTAGCTGTATAGAGATGATATGAACACCGGAACATGGAACGACTTGAATGAGATGAACAACGTATAGTGTAGGAAGTTAAAAACAAGTTTTAAGTGATCACAAGGTACTCCAATGTCTAAAAATGTCCCAATGTCTAAAGTTTATGCCAATGTGTCCAAAAGCGTGTCCGTATATCCGATTTTCATTAAAACGCCAAGGTAATTATAAAACACTTCATTTCCAACATTTCATAAAAATATCCATTTGTCATTAATAGGGAATAAATCCCTCTGCCGGATTTCGTGGGCTCCGAACACCCCTGCTGGATTTTGTGGGCTTCGAACACCCCTAGCCATCATTCTCAAAACCTTTACATGCATCACATTTCTCTCAAAACACCACAATTTTCGTCAAAAATGTTAACCGACTAAAAAATAATGCATATCCAACAAGCATAACAAAGTGTTCAATAAAATCACGTGTCAAAATCTTAGTTCAAAGGTTTCAAAGTGAATTTGAGTGTTATCGAGGCGTCATTGGTCGAATATAAGAAGATATGCGCAATTGGGGACCAAACGGACATCAAAGGGTGACCAAAAACCACCTAAATAACAAGGGCATCAGCTGGAAAATGTGGAACACCAACATATGAACAATAAACAGTGCAGATTTTCACCTCTAAGGTGTGAAATTTCAACTCAAGTGCATATATGAAGTTTGGAGCTAAAAATTGAGGTTCTAATCAACAAATAAGCTTGAAGGGAGAGTAAATTAACATCCAATTGAGGGATCCAACAAACCCAAACATAGATCAAAGCTCAAACTTGAACAAAACCCATTTTCATGGTGGAAAACATGATTTACAAGAAATTGGTGAGCAAGACAAGAGTATGTGTAACAAATCAACAATATACAATATACAACTAGAGGGAGCAGAAATTTGTCCCCTACCTCAAGGTTTTGCTTGAAAATGGTGGAAAGATGAAACACAAGGTGGAGAAATCTTCAAATCCCGAAATCCAAGGGAGAATCACAAATCTAATGTGTAGATCTTGAAGTTTTGAGGTGGATTGAGGTTAAGATCACAAGGTTTGAGGTAGAGGTGGAGAGAGAAGGTAGAGGGAAAGTAGAGCGGTGATTTTAGGGTTAGAAATCGGGTTTAGAATGAAAAAGAACCCAAGGACCCCTTTATATAGTGTGCTGATCGCGCACAAAAATTTGCAGAAAAATACACTAGATACCGGTAGTGAGAAAAATGGGATACCGGTATCCCTGGAAAAAATGCTTCTGGTCGGGGGATACCGGTAGTGAGAAAAATGGGCTACTGGTATCCCTGGAAAATTTCTGAGATTTCATTCTACTACCACCAATGTGACCCCCCAATCATTTCTAACACATTCTAAACACCCTCAAGCCATGTTACATCATGACACGTATCTCCATCCTCCACCAAACCCCCGGTACAAAACACACACTCGCCCATACAAATAATTCAACGAAACGTTACGAGAAAAGAATAAAATATAGAATTAAATTTACAGGTCTTTACATTCTACCCACCTTAAAAAAACTTTTGTCCTCAAAATTTAAGACAAGCATGCTCTCTACTACATGCCATGCATGAGATGTAATATGAACTTAACTTCATAACTTCAAAATGCAATAACGTAAACTATTACTCACATAGTTCATACGGTAAACAATTCCGGGTGTTTCTCTTTCATCTCGTCCTTCTTTTCCCAAGTCGATTCCTTGCTACCGAAATTATTCCATAGAACTCGCACCAATTGAATAGTTTTACTCCTTAGCGTTTTCTCACGTGAATCTATCACTCGAATCGGTTTCTCCCTGTAAGATACATAGGCTTCAAGCTCAAGTTCAGACCATTACAACACATGCAATGGATCTGGCTCGTACTTCTTGAGCATGGACACATGGAACACGTCTTGAATACCTGATAGTCTTGGCAGCAACGCCAAATGATACGCAACCTCCCCGACCTTCGCAATGATATCAAATGGGCCAATGAATCGCGGTGAAAGCTTACCCCCTTGCCCAAAACGAATCAAACCCCTACGCGCTGAAATCTTGAGGAAAACGTGATCCCCCACATCAAACAATAACGGTCTTCTACATCGATCGGCATAACTCTTTTGGAGACTTTGAGCGGTCAATAACCGTTGACGAATCAACTTAACTTTCTCAGTTGTTGCTTCTTGCGCGGCTTTAAGTCTTTTATGAATCAATTCCATGTTTTTGGTGATTTCGGTAACTAACTCGGGACCCACAATAGTCGCTTCTCCCAATTTGGACCAACACATGGGTGATCGACACGGCCTTCCATACAAAGCTTCATACGGTGCCATCTCGATGCTCGATTGGTAGCTATTGTATAACGCGAATTCCATTAACGGTAGGTGATCCTCCCAACTACTCCGAAAATCCAACACGCAAGCCCGAAGCATATCTTCTAAAATTTGGATCGTCCTCTCGGATTGCCCATCGGTTTGCGGGTGATACATGGTACTAAATAACAAATTGGTGCCAAGTGCGGATTGCAAGCCTTGCCAAAAACGAGCCGTGAAACACAGATCTCGATCAGACACAATAGATACCAGAATCCCATGCAAGCGAATAATCTCATGGATGTATAAACGGCTAAGCGTCTCAATCAAATCGGTCACTTGGATTGGTAAGAAATGCGTGGTTTTTGTCAACCGGTCCACTATAACCCAAATGGCATCGTGCCCCATCGGTGATCTCGGCAAACCCGTAACAAAATCCATCGTCACGTTCTCCCATTTCCATTCGGCTACCGGTAAAGGTTGCAACTCACCCGCCGGTCGTTGATGTTCCGCTTTCACTTGTTGACAAGTCAAACACTTGGACACAAAAATCGCCACGTCCCTCTTCATTCCCAGCCACCAAAATTGCCTATGCAAGTCATGATACATTTTTGTTCCATCCAGATGTACGGCCAACGGTGAGTGATGAAATTCTCGCAATATCTCATCTTGACACGAAATTGGTACAAATAGTTTGCCTTGGAAATGAACACTTTGATTGGCATGAATCATCCAACCCATTGGTGCCTCCCATTTGAGAAACTTGGCCCGAAAAGTTTTCGCTTCCTCATCCGTTTGTTACGTCTCCACTACACGAGTCGATAAAGTCGAATGAACGGTTAGGTAGCACAAGGTAACTCACTCGTGGATCTCCTCACAATGTAAAGCATAAAAGCCCAACTCCCCCATCATTTTCCACTCATCGATTGCCAAACTCGCTAGTCGTACCAGTTTTCTACTCAATGCATCCGCTACCACATTTGCCTTACCCGGATGATATAGAAGTTCAAAATCGTAGTCTTCCATGTGCTCCATCCAACGGCGTTGACGCAAGTTAAGCTCCTTTTGCGAAAACAAGTACTTCAAACTCTTATGATCGAAAAATACTTCAGATTTCTCACTGTACAGATAATATCGCCAACTCTTCAAAGCAAAAACCACGGCCGCTAGCTCCAAATTGTGTGGAGGATAATTTCATTCATGAGTTTTAACCTGCCTTGACCCATACGCTACCACTTTATCCAGTTGCATCAACACGCACCCAAGCCCTTCCCGCGAGGCATCACAATATACAGAGTAACCAACTCCACGTTCGGGCACAATCAAAATAGACGTGCTAGTCAACCGCTTCTTTAACTCCTCGAATGCTGCTTCGCATTTGTCGTCTCAAACAAACCGAGTCCCCTTCAGTGTCAATCTAGTCATAGGAGCTGCTAAACGGGAAAAATCAAGTACAAATCAACGATAATACCAGGCCAAAAGCAAAAAGCTTCGAATCTCAAACATGCTTTTCGGACGCTCCCAATTCAAAACCGACTCAATCTTACTCGAATCAACAGACACCCCTTCCCTCGATACCACGTGACCCAAAAACTTCACATCGGCCAACCAAAACTCACACTTACTAAGCTTGGCGTACAAACAGTGTTCTCTCAAGATTTCAAGCACAATAGAAAGATGAGATTTGTGATCCTCCTCGGAAGGTGACTAAACAAGGATGTCATCAACAAAGACCACCACAAATTGATCAAGATAGGCATGAAAGATATGGTTCATAAGGTCCATGAAAGTTGTGGGAGCATTGGTTAAGCCAAAAGGCATGACCACGAACTCATAATGGCCATATCGAGTACGAAAAGCGATTTTAGGAATGTCCTCACGACGAACCCTCAACTGGTGATAACCTGACCTCAAATCTATATTAGAAAAGCAAGTGACACATCGGAGTTGATCAAACAAGTCATCGATCCTAGGCATCGGATACTTATTCTTAATCGTGACCCGGTTGAGCTTATGGTAGTCTATACACAAACGGAGCGACCCATCTTTGTTTTGCGCGAAGAAAGCCGGAGCTCCCCACGGCGAAGTACTCGAACAAATAAACCCCAAATCTTGTAGCTCTTGCAATTGTGTTTTCAAACCTCTCAATTCGGCCGGTGTGGACGGTCGATTTCCACCGGTTGGTTTTTGATTTGAAAATAGAGTCGCCACCCGAGTTTTTGGAAAATGGTTTAGGACCCAAGAAACCGTTTTGAAAAATGATTGAGAAAATGATTTATAAAACAATTTGAAAACCAGAGATTCGTTTTGGATTCGGGAGCCAGGTTACGAACGGGGAAGGGTTTTAAGGCACCCCATTCGCCCGATTTAAAATCGGTCTTTACTAAACATTTGTGGGATTTTTAAAAAATATTTTAAAGCCGAACTTCAACAGATAAACATTTGAATTATGCAAAGCAGACGATAATAATGAAAAGCAAGCAACTAGTATGTAAATAACAGTAAATGTACAAAAATCCGAAGTTTAAACTGTTCATGCAGGATACTGATCAAAATTTTGATTTTTGCCAGAAAAGTGTGTCGTGCGGCACACTAGGAGTACCGTGCGGTACAGAAAGTGTGCCGTGCGGCACTGTTCATCAACTCAATGGTCAAATTTTTAAAAGAGTACTGTACAGCATTCCAAGTGTGCCGTGCGGCATAGAAGGAGTGCCGTGCGGCACTGTTCATTGCACAGACAGTTCAAACTTTGGTTTCTAGACATGATTGATCAAAGGCACATACAAGGCATGGAATAAGATTAAAAGTGAACTACTTTGAAGGAGAAAACAATATGCTTGAATGAGGGATGTTCCTCCTCGTTGAATCGCTCCGTGCGAGGCGATGTTTTCACCGTACGACGCGACCGGGAGGTGCGAAATTAAACTGGTCTTACTGTGACATGGGCATACCAAGCATGGAGATGATATTACGAATCATCCCATACTTGGTACCCCTCCCCTCAGGGTGCCAAACTTAGAAAATTTGGCGAGACGGGACTATACCTTGGTTTCGAAACTCTCGGATTGAACGTCTTCTTGAACTTCTGAATGTGGCTTGGGCTTTCTTCTGAGCTTCAACTTTCAATCTGATATTATGGCTATGATGATTGATAGTAGGGACTTGAACAAATTTTGAAGATGAAATTTGTGGCTCTGGTTCGAAAACCGGGGAATTGAGTATCCGATTGGGTTCACTTTGGATAATAGGATTGGATTGGTTTTCTGGAGATTGGAGGTAGTAGTGAAGATGATTTGTAGTAACAATGGTGTTTATGACAGAGCTCAAGGGTGAGGTTTCATGATTTTCTTCACAAATTTTTCAAAAAATTTCCGGTCCTCCTTTCTGTCGAAACCAATCGGCATTTATAGGGGATGAGTGAACTTAATCCCCAAGTTTTCTTCCTCTCCACACAAAGGAATAATGGCTATGTGGTAGGCCTCCTTCTTCACACGAAATCATCATGAGCAGAGAAGCCAAAATCGTCAACATTTGAGCTGCTGGGAACTCTGCAAAAGCTGTTTGACAAGTGACAGTGCCGTATGGCACACAAACTGTGCCGTGCGGCACACTTACTGTGCCGTGTGGCACACTTCCACCGCCAAAATTCAAAAAGTTGCCGTACGTGACTTGGGCTCTGCCGTGCGTGAGAGATGAGTACCGTACGGTACTGTTGACTGAGTTGACTTGGAGAATTTCAATCCGAGAGGCTTTCTGGGCGTTTCTTTTTATCATCGGGGATAAACATGTGTACGAGAGACTCATTTTGGGGTGTCTACAGCCGGTACGAAACGGTACAGTGGCATAGAGATAGGTGCGGTGCCCGGAAGTAAATCTATAGTAAACTCAACCTCCCGCTCGGGTGGCAAGCCCGGTAACTCCTCCGGAAAGACGTCCGAAAAGTCACAAACAACCCACGGTAACTCTCCACGTGTAGACAAATCCTCATCTAGCGTCAAGCTAGCTAAGTGGCAAGCTATCAATTCCCTTTCCCACGGTTCACATAAATACGGCTCCAACGGTTCCCGACGTTCCCCGAAGAATTCAAAACAATCACCCTCCGACGAACAAATCCAAAACTGACGCTTAAAACAATCAATAGTAGCGTGAAAAGTCGATAACCAATCCATTCCCAAAATAAGGTCGAACCCCGTCATGCCCAAAACAATGAAATCGAACACAAAATGACGATCCCGGATAATCTACTCACAATCCTGACATATACGATCTAATGGAGTTCTACCACCCAACGATGTGTCAACAAACAACGGCGGACTAAGCTCCTCGGACGCCAACTCTAAAGCACATACAAATGATGCAGCTACGAAAGAATGTGATGCTCCTGAATCAAATAAAACTTTTGCAAGTGAATGAAATAAGAGAAATGTACCCCTCACAACCGATGCGTCTGGAGTCTACAAAGTAGGGTGAGGTGGTGGCAGTGGTGGTGTAGAAGAAGAGATAGCAAAAGCTCGACCCGGAGTAGTCTGAATTGATGTGGACGAACTCGCTCCCTGCTCAACACGTGACCCCTAAACCGAAGTGGTCTGGTGAAAGTGTGGCTAACTCTGACTACCCCTCTGCTGCTGTCAACCAAACCCCTGCCTCGGCTACTAAATTGAGCCCGACTCACTGCGTGTACCTCCCCTCTGCGGAAAAAACCTCGCTACGTGGCCAAACCCGCCACACCCGAAACAAGCACCCAAAGTCTGAACATGCGATGGTGGTGGAAGAGCCTTAGGCTGATTACATTAAGAGCAAATGTGACCCGGCTGACCACATTGATAACAAGTGTTAGGCGGCCTCAACAAATTTCTCCCAAATCCGGAAGGAGTAGGTGCCCTGAAAGTCGAACGGTTTGGTGTAGATTGGAACGAGTCCCCCGACCTCTTCCTATTTTGGTTCGCATAACCCCCTGTCGGTGCACTCATGGTAGTAGTCAACGGCCTAGACTCCAATGCCTTAGCATTCTTTTGTTCACTCTCTTCGTTCTCCGAACTCCTCACCAACTCCACAATCTAGGAAAACCTCTCTAGCTTGCTGCTCATCACAAATTTCCTAATTGTCGGGTCCAAACCCCTCACAAACCTCTTGCATTTCCTCTCCTCCGTATTCACTAGTTCCGGCGCAAAATGGGACAAGGATTAGAATTTCATGGCATACTCCGAAACGGTCATCGTGCCTTGCTCAAGCCTCTCAAATTACTCCCTAAGTTGCTCTTTATACGAATTCGGAAAGTATTGGTCCTCGAACTTCACCTCAAACTCGGCCCAAGTTAAGTTCTCATCGTCTAGTTCATCAATATTTTGTGCCGTCCTAGTCGCTTTCCTTGCATCCCTACATTCCGCAAGAACCAATTGCCACCACACATTAGCCTCCCCGGTAAGCTGATATGCTATCAAACGGACCCATAATCGATCCTCGATAATATCAAGCACATCGAATAGTTTCCGCACCTCCGATAGCCAATGGTTAGCGACCAAAGGATCAACGTTAAGTCCATCAAATTTAGGTCGGTCCATGTGACGAAACCCCTTAGCCACTTCCAAAGCTGGAGTAGTAGTATTGGCCCTAGGTGTTTGAGCTAAGAGATTATGCGCCGCAAGCGCCGCCACAAAGTCGGTCAAGAATGGATTTGGTGGGTTTTGCTCTCCCGGTTGTTGCACCTCTTCCTCACGCCTCTCATCTCGACCCCCAAACGTTCCCCATGTTGACTAACATCATCCCCCCGCCGTTCGTTACGACCACGACCACGACCTCTCCCACAGTTACCTACCCTACCACCTCTAGCAACTCTCCTCGGCGGCATGGTTCTATAAGAAGATAAGAAAGATAAATTGTCAATAACAACATTATCTCAAACCAAGGCCCAAGCCTCCAACGCCATTCCCAACACCTGCAACAACTCAACGCTATACTTAAAACTCTTAAGTACCATGAAATATAGAAACTACCTACATGAATGTCACACAAGCACACAATGAATGAGAAAATATGTTTTTTTTTTTGAAAAGATATTGCATTGGTTTAAGCCTCGAGACTTTAAGTCTCCCCACGATCTCTAAGTTTTTGAACCTAACCTCTGATACCAAGTTGTCACGCCCTCAAATTTAATAAACCAAATATAGATATTATCTACGTGGAACAAGTAAAAAAAAAAACATTGCACTTTCCCTTTGAATAGTCTAGGTCAACAAGTATATTCTCACCAATACAAATAAATGGGTTCTAGCTACAAGCGACCATAACCGGAATGCATAAGTATCAAGTTTTTTAGAGCTATTACAGTAATCAAATAGTCAAAAGATTAATAACAGAAGTTACAAAACCATCTTTCAAAAATATTAGACAAATATGGGAAAATAACTTCATGCATGTATGAGCCCTGTGTAATGCATCACTTCAGAAGCATCCAATCTCATGCTCCATGCTGTGGACCTGAAAAATGATAGGATGAGCTTACTAGCCTAGCAGGAAAACCATTCCACTAACGCTAGGTGTATAGAGATGATATGAACACCGGAACATGGAATGACCTGAATGAGATGAGCAATGTATAGTGTAGGAAGTTAAAAACAAGTTTTAAGTGATCACAAGGTACTCCAATGTCTAAAAATGTCCCAATGTCGAAAGTTTATGCCAACGTGTCCAAAAGCGTGTCCATATATCCGATTTTCATTAAAACACCAAGGTAGTTATAAAGCACTTCATTTCCAACATTTCATAAAAATATCCATTTGTCTTTAATAGGGAATAAATCCCTCTGCCGGATTTCATGGGCTCCGAACACCCCTGGCCAGGGACGCACTGAAAGGTGGCCCCAGGATTCATAGTCATTATTCTCAAAACCTTTACATGTATCACATTTGTTTCAAAACGCCACAATTTTTGTCAAAAATGTTAACCGACTAAAAAATAATGCATGTCCAATAAGCATAACGAAGTGTTCAATAAAATCACGTGTCAAAATCTAAGTTTAAAGGTTTCAAAGTGAATTTGGGTGTTATTGAGGTGCCATAGGTCAAATATAAGAAGATATGCGCAATTGGGGACCAAACAAACATCAAAGGGTGGCCAGAAACCACCTAAATAACAGGCTGAAAAATGTGGAACAGCAACATATGAACAGTACACAGTGTAGATTTTCACCTTTAAGGTGTGGAATTTCAACCCAAGTGCATATATGAAGTTTGGAGCTAAAAATTGAGGTTCTAATCAATAAATAAGCACGGAGGGAGAGTAAATTAACATCCAATTGAGAGATTCAACAAACCCAAACATAGATCAAAGCTCAAACTTGAACAAAACCCATTTTCATGGTGAAAAACATGATTTACAAGAAATTGGTGAGCAAGACAAGAGTATGTGTAACAAATCAACAATATACAACTAGAGGGAGTAGAAATTTGTCCCCTACCTCAAGGTTTTTCTTGAAAATGGTGGAAAGATGAAACCCTAGGTGGAGAAATCTTCAAATCCCGAAATCCAAGGGAGAATCACAAATCCAATGTGTAGATCTTGAAGTTTTGAGGTGGATTGAAGTTAAGATCACAAGGTTTGAGGTAAAGGTGGAGAGAGAAGGTAGAGAGGTGATTTTAGGGTTAGAAGTCGGGTTTAGACTGAAAAAGAACCCAAGGGCCCCTTTATATAGTGTGCTGATATCACACAAAAATTTACAGAAAAATACACTAGATACCGGTAGTGAGGAAAATGGGATATCGGTATCCCTGGAAAAAATGCTTCTAGTCGGGGGATACCGGTAGTGAGAAAAATGGGCTACCGGTATCCCTGGAAAAATTCTGAGATTTCATTCTACTACCACCAATGTGACCCCCCAATCATTTCTAACACATTCTAAACACCCTCAAGCCATGTTACCATGTCATGACACGTATCTCCATCCTCCACCAAACCCCCGGTACAAAACACACACTCGCCCATACAAATAATTCAACGAAACTTTACTAGAAAAGAATAAAATATAGAATTGAATTTACGGGTCTTTAAACAAAAGCCACTTTGCTAAAAGATCTTTTGACTGTTGTATAGTTGGTTCAATTAGTATTTTATAAGTAGAAGAAATTTTCCTCTACATGTCCTTTTTTTCTTTTTGTTTCTCTTCAGCACTTTTGTTAGTCAAATGGGTGAATCAAATCATATGATTATTGAAACTACAATAAATGCCTCCTAATCAAATTCATATTGGTGAGTTTTGTGTGCTACTTTTTATGTTCGGGCGCCAATTCACATAAGTCGGAGAATCAAATGAATGATGTGACCTTAGAGAATGTACTTGGGTCACTTCACCTAGCTATTTAGGTGATAGTTGCCCAAAGCATTTGTTCTTGGGAAATTTTAGAATGTGGAGTAGTGGAGCTCTATACATGTTTTACCTTTGTTCCATATTCGAAGTGTTTACCTTCTGACCATATTCAAAATGATTATTAACCTAAACCGGTTCTCTCATGGGTTACTTGATTTGAATTTGCCGAATGTGTGGATATTTCAAGTTCAAGTTGGATAGAGGATTGACATCAAATAGAGATGTATTGTTTTCAATGCTATCGTCTCTATCATTTTCCTTGGAAATCAGGCTTGTTTTGCCACCCAGTAAAAATGTAATTCTAAATCATTTGCCTTGACCTCTGCTTCGTGTATACTCTTTTTTTGCATGCTTGTCTAGTCCTTGTGAACTGCTTTGAATATCCATTAAATGAAAGAGAGTAAAACAAATAAGATTTTAAAAAAAAAAAGAATGAGATGTCAGTTATAGTTGTATTTAGCCACACTCTTCTAACTTTACATGATAATGTTAACTTGATAAATTAGTATGTCGCCTTATTTTGGAGTTGTTATAGGAGAAAAATATTTGTGCTCACCCATATCATCAATGACGGCGGGTGACATACTAAATTGGTTTCTCCCTGGTTACCCTAAGTAATAACAATGTCATTCTTTCTTTCCTTGTTGTAAGCGTATTATTCTCTTGGTTTGAACTAACATTGCTTCTATATTTGGTAGATGCTGATGCATAAGATTGGTAGGAGAATGCATTTGATTAAGGTGTACTCTCCTTAAAGCTCACTCGGATCTCCTGAAAGAATTCGAAGATGTTTTTGCATGGTCACACGTGGATATGCCCGGCATTGATCCTGAGATAGTGGAGCATCGAATCCCCTTGTACCTCGACGCAAAGCCTGTCAAGCAGAAACTGAGGAAGATGAGGCCAGATTGGGTGTTGGAAATCAAGAAGGAAGTTCAGAGGCAGATAGACGCAGGATTTCTGATAGTCACCGAGTACCCTCAATGGGTCGCAAATATTTTTCCTGTTCCTAAAAAGAACGGGAAAATCAGGATCTGTGTAGACTTTAGGGATTTGAACAAAGCAAGCCCGAAAGATGATTTTCCTCTGCCACACATAGATATCTTGGTGGATAACACTGCGGGGCACGCACTGCTGTCATTCATGGATGGGTTTTTAGGTTATAATCAAATTCTCATGGCCCCTGAAGATCGCGAGAAAACCACTTTCACCACGGAATGGGGGACCTACTGCTACAGGGTTATGCCGTTCGGACTGAAGAACGCAGGATCTACTTACCAGAGAGCTGCCACAACGTTGTTGCATGACATGATCCACAAGGAGGTAGAAGTGTATGTGGATGACATGATTGTCAAAGCCAAGGAAAGGGAAGGACATTTGCTTGCCCTCAGGAAATTCTTCGAGAGAATCCGCAAATACAGGTTACTCCTCAATCCTGAGAAGTGTACATTTGGAGTCACAGCTGGAAAAATGCTCGGGTTCATGATCACCACACGAGGAATTGAGGTGGATCCATCAAAAATCAAAAAAATCTTGGAAGTGGGGCCACCTCGAACAGAGAAGGAAATACGAAGCTTCCTCGGAAAAATTCAATTTATCAGCAGATTCATCGCCAAGTTAACCTCCACTTGCGAGCCAATGTTTCGCTTACTCAAGAAAGGTGTGTCATTCAAGTGGGACGATAAGTGTCAACAAGCCTTCGAGACCATCAAAAAGTATCTCCAGAACCCTCCGGTATTGATGCCACCCATACCAGGGCAACCTCTCATTCTGTACTTATCTGTCACGTCTTCAGCCATGGGGTGCATGTTGGCACAAGAAGGAGAATGAGGGAGCGAAAGAGCTGTTTACTACATCAGCAAGAAAATGATGGGATGTGAGGAACGATATACGTCACTGGAAAAAGTTTGTTGGGCATTAATCTGGGCTTCCAAAAAATTGAGGCACTACATGTTAGCTTATTCTGTGAAGCTGATCTCTCGAATGGATCCACTCAAATATCTGTTCGAAAAGCCAGCACTGACAGGCAAACTGGCACGATGGTTGCTAATGCTGGCAGAATTCGATATCAAGTACGTCACTCGGAAGTAAGTAAAGGGGAAGGCAGTTGCAGAGTTCCTAGCAGATCATCCTGTAGAAGGGCCAGAGGATGTGGAGTTCGAATTCCCTGACGAGAATGTAATGACGGCAGCCAACGACGTCTAGATGTTGTATTTTGACGGTGCCGCCAATCAAAAAGGATTCGGAATCGGAGTGTTGCTAGTCTCACCAGAAGGGTCACACATCCCTCTTGCTTTCAAGTTGAATTTCGAAGTCACTAACAACCAATCAGAATACGAAGCATGCATAGTAGGAATGGAAGCTGCCTTAGAAATCGGAGTTGAAAGACTGGAGGTAGTCGGGATTCCAATTTGGTGGTATCACAAGCCAACGGAGATTGGAAGGTGAAAGAAGACAAGCTCAAACCCTACCACCAAGATCTTGAAGATCTAATTCCACGATTTCAGTCGGTCACATTCACTCATGTTCCTAGATTGAAGAACAGATTTGCAGACGGTTTCGTAACTTTAGCCTCGATGGTGGAGATACCAGATGGAGTTAAGCTCAGACCAATCGCAATTGAGCAGAAGGACAAACCTGTTTTCGAATATGTCATGATTGTCAATGAACCTGACGACGGTCTGCCATGGTATCATGACATTTGGAACTTCGTTGAGAGAAGGGAGTATCCGGCAAGAACTGAAAAGAAGGATCAGATTGCTCTTCGAAGATTGGCCTCTCAATACATCATTTGCGGAGGAAAGCTATACCGGCGGTAGCATGGTGGGATGCATAAGTTGTGTGTGCATGGTACAGAAGCCGCCATGATCATGGAAGAGATTCACGAAGGAGTCTGCGGCCCTCACATGAATGGGATAATGCTCGCAAAGAAGATTCTTTGTCAGGGGTATTACTGGTCAACCATGGAAACTGAGTGCGTCCAGTACGTAAGACAATGTCACAAGTGCCAGATTCACGTCAATCTCATGCATGTACCACCTTCAGAATTACACTCCATGACTTCACCTTGGCCTTTCTCTACCTGGGGCATCGATGTCATTGGCAGAATTACACCAGCTGCATCTAACGGGCACAAGTTCATCTTGGTAGCAATCGATTATTTTACCAAATGGGTCGAGGCTGCTTCATATGCAACTTTGACAGCAGTCCAAGTCTCCCACTTCATCAAACAGAACATCATCTATCGATATGGCGTCCCTCAGGTTTTCGTGTCAGACAACGGGTTTCATTTCAAGGGTAGAGCCGCAGAAACTCTCGAAGATTTCGGGATCCAGGTTCATAAGTCAACTGTTTATCGGCCACAAACCAATGGATCCATGGAAGCATCAAACAAAACCCTCAAGACAATACTGGAAAAGACTACTCAGTCCGCAAGGGATTGGCACGAACAACTGCCGTTAGCATTATGGGGGTACAGGACGTCCATTCGTACTCCGACAGGGGCAACCCCTTATTCTTTGGTATATGGCATGGAGGCCATCCTCCCAATTGAGCTTGAGGTACCATCTCTGAGGGTCATGATAGAATCAGAAATCAGCGCAGCAGAATGGCAAAGCTCAAGATTCGAGGAGCTTATGTTGTTTGACGAAAGGCGGCTTAAAGCTCTATATCATGTTCAGGGTTACCAACGCAGAATTGCACGGGCATTCAATAAGAAAGTGAAATCCAGAAACCTGCAAGAAGGTGACATGGTTTTAAAGGAGATCCGAGCTCCAGTTTTTGATCCTCGTGGAAAGTTTCGACCAAAATGGGCCGGACCCTATATCATCAAGAAGATCTTGTCCAGAGGCGCAACACAACTCATTGATCTCGACGGCAACGAATTCTCCACTTTGGTTAACATGGATCAGCTCAAGAGATACTACCCCTGAGAGAAGCTCGCTGGACTGAAAACCGCAAGGGCGGGCAGTGCCAAGCAAAATTTAGAGCAAGCCTGCTAAGTCGAAAACCCACATCGGGCGATTTAGGCAAAAGTTAAGGCAAATCAATAAAATGAGCTCGCTAGACCGAAAACCTGAAAGGGCGGTACTGGGCAAAATCTAGAGCGCAAAAGGAGAGTGTCAATACTCGAGTGAACCCTAACCAAATTTGTACTTTCGAACTACGTCATGACCTGATTCCGGTAAAAAGGATACGTAGGCATCCTCACCTTGAGGACCGGTCGCCATCTTTCAAAAAAAATAAAAATAAAAATAAAAATAAAAAAATCTCTTTGAGTTGATATTTGGCCGTCACGTGTAAATCAAAATGCAACTCTCATAATTCATCTTTATTCAAATAAACTTCTTGGATTACATGGCTGAGCATGAAACTTTCAAAATACAAAACAAACAGCAAAGCGTGACTTCACAAGAAAACATCTCGTGGGTCTAAGCAATTTATTTCGGGCACATTAAGATCAAGTTCAAAAGTCAACTTTGACTTCCATGTTCTTTTATCTCCTTGTCTCTTATCAACCATCTCACATATCGCTTTGAAAGATTGACACTCGGATACTGCTCCTTTGGAATGGTCACACGCTCTCTCCAAGTATTTTGATAAGCTCTGAATGTAGCAAAGTTGTGGTTCGGCATGACAAAGTTCTCTGATGGCGGTATTGTCTGACGAACGCCAAGTTGACGGAGAATGCGATTTGGAATGTAGAAATTCTAGAGAGATAGACCAGCCAAAATCACCTGCTGACGCCCCATGTTACTCACAGTCAAAGCAGGATTATCAAGCCAAGCCAAATGCCAAACAATTACCTCTTCTGTAAGCCGGGAAAGTACCCTGAACCAGCCATGTACATCATCAAAAACTTCCAGAAAGTCCCTTTGAACGAATCCCTGTGTTTCATGAATCCGCCCCCCTGGCACGGGTTCCAGTAAATTGGCCTTGTCGCACAGCCACATCTGTATCAGAGAGAAAACAAGTAAGGAACCATAGACAACCTAAACCCGAGCGTTGAGGTAAAACGAGAATGTGGAAAAATCGGAAAAATGAGAGTTGAGTGAGAAACCTACCTGTAGGAGCAAAGCACTACCTTTGAAAACATTAGTATCCCCGGCATGAACTCTGTCCAAACCCATCAAAGTTTCTGCCAAAACCATCGGAGCCACATCTTTGCGCTCTTCAATTTGCATGGCAACGCCAACCAGTGATGAACTCGCCTGCCCATCGGACTGGACAAATAAGAAAGCAGCAGGCAAGCAAAGACACAGTGCAAAACCCTCCGGGCCAAATTGTGCAATGATCCGCGGAATGTTGATGGTGCCTCCTTGGAGCATGGATTTCGCCGCTTTATTACTTACCTCAAGCTTGGCAGATAGCACACCGGCGAAGTTTACTCCATACAGAGGTATGACCGGCATCTCCAGGTCAAACCCGCCAAGGTATGCATGAAATTCTTCCACAGTGGGGCATAGCTCATGAAAACCGAAACAGAACGCGTGTACCTTCGGATCCCAGAATCCAACAACAGCATGCAAGAGCTTAGGGCGGATTGTTATGTTCCAGATACGGCACAGCGAAGTCATTCGGTGACCCTGGAAGTTGAGCCATCCAATCCCGTCAAGTTCATCGAGCCAAGGCCGAACCAAAGCTGAGAAACTCATGGTTGAGTGAAGGATGTACAGAGAACGAGAGATTTTGGGTGTTTAGAACACAAATGGGCTGAAGGAGGCCATTTATGGTGTACGTAGGTAAAAGCGTTTTTGGATTGGCCGCCTCGAAAAACGTGCCAATATAGAAAAGCGTGGAAATCATCCCAAAAGCTTGAAAGAACTTCAAAAGTAGCAAGGTCGGGTTGTCTTTCAGACCACAGAACACTCAGACAGCAATGGGAAGGCACGCAGAAGTCCAGACGTCTGCAACAAAACTCAAACTTTTGGCATCATTAAAAGTGAGTTGTGTGGCTCACTCAGGGCAACCGTACGGTCCAGTTATGTTAGCCGTGCGACAAACCT
Source organism: Vaccinium darrowii (assembly GCA_020921065.1). NCBI lineage: Eukaryota > Viridiplantae > Streptophyta > Magnoliopsida > Ericales > Ericaceae > Vaccinium > Vaccinium darrowii. The sequence goes on along the minus strand of CM037152.1, from coordinate 38,908,038 downwards.
TGTGGTTTTCATGATCAAAGTTTGGCTCAAGCCTCCCGAAGTTGTTTCAGGGCACATTTTTGGCACTTCCCCTGTTCATACAAGTTGTAATAGGTATATTGAAGCTGTGGGAAAAATTGGTTTGATTTTTTGGACCTTGTTTGCATAAGCAAATATTCCAAAAGCTCAGATACGCCGAAACCGACAAGTTGAGATATGTCGCATCACTTTTCTGGCATCAACGGCTCCAGCAAGCCATGCTAAACATTCACAAGTATATTATGGAGTTATTTGGTGGATTGTAGCAAAAAAATTCAAGGTCCCGAGATACCCGAGCCCGAAGTCGCCCGAACGAGGGGCGTCAGCGGATCGAAACGTATCCGAATGTCAATTTCTCTGTTCCATCCATTTGAACAAATCACGACATGCATTTGTGACTTGTTCGAAGTGTCATTATCAAGTAAATTCAAAGTTTCGGGCGCAACGGGCCACATCATGCCCACGATGCTCAAATTTTCTTGTATAAATTTTAAGTTTGTTGAGTCAGTTTGTATATACACTTTTCGTCATTCTCATTTCAATCCAAATTTACATATTTTTGCTTCCCCAAGGACATACATTACGTATTGTCAATATTCAATCATTCACGGAACAAATATGTGCAGAACTCGACTTTTCTTTCAAAAAGCGCCAGTGTGAATCATTCAAAGCATAACAAATATGTGCAATCTATATAAAAACTAAACGGCATCCATGTCATGAGCATAAATGTACATCTATCTAGGGCAAACTGGCCCAACATCAAAAGCTAGCACGGCTCGCAGGCCGTATCCATGAAAAAAGAGAAAAATGGGGCAAACAGGCTCCCAAATCAAAACTGAGCACGCAGGCTCATCCTAAAAACCACTACGTCGCCTCTTCGTGCTCTAGCGATGGCCCAGTGTCAGAAGCGGATCCTCTTCGGGGGTATCCTCATTGTTGCTACCACCACTACTCTCTGCATCTCCCTCACGGGGAAGCCACTGCTGACCACGAGCTGAACTCTCAGGGACACCCTCTCGCTCAACAGAGGAACGCAGCACTCTACCAGACGCTGGAATCACCAGCGGGACTGTGGACGGGCCTCCACCAACGTTCTTCATCAAAGGCCTTCTGCGAGGCTGTACAGAGGGAAGTATATCCTGCACAGAAAAGGGAAATTCATTAATAAAGTAGTCAAAAGCGTTCAATTTCAAAAATAAAAGCATGATGGATACCTAATCTGTCTCACTAACGGGAAAAGCTCTACGAGTACGTTGAGACCTCCGACGCCCACCTGACTCACTGCCTCCAGTCCCACGGTCACTGCTAGTACCACGACCGCTGCTGCTACCTCCGGCACTTCGGCCTCCACGACGACCTCCTGCTCTGCCTCTCGTCTCACTGCCACCAAGGCCACCTCCTACGCCATGACTACTTCCAGTGCCTCGGCCGCCTCCCAGGCCAGCTCTGCCGCCAAGTCCACCACCGGCTCCGTCATCCCCGTCATCGTCATCTCCACCAGCATGAGGCACAATGCCCAGCTCTTCTCTCGGGTGCACCTCTGGAGTCCCACCAATCGTGAGACTGCGAACCAAAGCCTCCAGGTCTCGCACCAGCTGGACAGCGGACGTAGCCCAATCCACCGGGATCTGCAAACAGAATCAAAAGCATTTAGCAGGTGACATAAATAAATACTTGAATAAAACATGAAATTTAATTATTTCTTGTTTTCGAATTTCAGGTTACCTCTGTCACTATAAGAGTAACTGGTGGTGTGACCTCGGGAACCACCACATACCCCATGCTCCTGTTCGACAACATCACATCGATCTCTCTCCTCAGAACAGGCAGTACTAGACCCTCCACAGGTGCAGGGGAAGCTAGACGGGTCTCCATATCCAGATTATAAGCCAAGCTACTCACCACATAACCATCATAGTCCTTTGAAGGGCTAAAAACCAACTCTGTGTCCAGTACCGTGAACATCTCCACCTCAGCCAAAGTATACTCCTGCGTCCTCTGAACAAAAGGCGGAAGAGGACCCGACACTCTGAAATGGTCTTGGCCCAGGGACTAGCGTGTCACTCTCTCGCCCATGTACCACCGCCATCCATATGGAGACTCCAACAGTACACGTCCTCGCGTCACCGCCCTACTTTGAGTCAAGTAAGGAGCGCTCAACCGGCCCCACACATCCCAGTTCACCTGCAGGGAATCATGGGTTACTTTCAAGTCAACAATGGAATCGAAATGTCTGGAAAAGAACTCAGAAAGTTTGGTATCATACCGTCTCACCCCTAGACTGGTCCAAGAAAACACGAAAGAACCTCAGCTGCCCCTTCTTCCCACCTTTCCTGACGTGCTCCTTGGCCCACTTCACTGCCCGCGGAAGCACGCGCTTGTTTGCATGAGAGTTCTTTGGGGCCGGCACTCCGAACACCTCATAAGCCCATACCTGCGTTTTTGAAAGAAAACCATCAATAACAGGGATGAAAGCAACCGTGCATGGAGTATCTAAATCAAAAAGGAATGACATGACATACCTCCAAGACCCTCCAGTAACCTCCAAGAGTGTTCGCCGCTCCGCGAACCACTGAGCCAAGGAAACAGTAAAGGGTGCCCAAAGCAGCTCCACCCCAGTCAAACCGACCGGCTGTCCTCAAGTCTGCCAAAGCAGGTAACCAACTCAGGTGTACCGAATTCTGCCTATTCAGAAATAGCGCAGTGCTAAACAAGAACAGCAAATAGGCTCTCACCATCTGTGCAGCCTCAACTGGAGACCTCGGCTCATGGTCCCATATCGCCGGCAAGTGATCACATCTCACCATCGCCTCATCTCCAACCTCCCTCCCCAGAAAGTGGCGCACTGCCGCTCTGTCCAAGTATAAGCCTGAGTCAAAAGGTATCGGCTCGCCACCAACTCTCAACCCAGTAGTCGCCACAAAGTCCAACGGGGCAATAGTCATCTCCCCAAATCGAAAGTGAAAGCTATTGGTGGTGTCCCACCAATGCTCCATCAAGGCCCTCAACAACTTCCGGTCCGTCCGAGTAGGCAGCAAAGTACTGATAAAAATGGTGAAGCCAGCTGCGTCCACCAACTCCCTCACGCTCTGGGGCAACCTCCTGTACTGAGCCAAGGAATCAGATGGCCCACCATATCCCAGAAGAGAACGATCCACCTGTTTCAAGAACATCGCACAAGTTCATTCAGTAAGGTAACAAAGGATATGCAGTAATGAAAGCAGCTTGAATGAAAAGCATAAATAAAAGGTACGTACCAAAGGCTTGTTTGAAATGTGTGTCGCTGGATCTCGCAAGATCAGTGACTCAGGGTAAAGTGGCAACTGTGGCTCGTACACCTCGCACCCCACTGGTATAAAAAAAGTGCGCTGGACCTCCTCGACTACGGTCACACGGACCACCTCCTCTGTCTGTACCTCTGCCTGCTCAGGCTCGCCAACCAGTGGCGTCTCTCCTACCAAGGCATCGCCTAACTGAGGGAACTGCTGCAAGTTCCCAGCTAGAGTCTCGTCTGTAACCCCCTCCAAGGTATCTCCTCAAGTAGCTCCCGGAGCTCGTGAAGACCCAACCCGCAAAGGAAACAAAACCAGGTCAGAAGGCTCCTCAGTGTCAGCACTCTCCTCTGCGGCCCTACCCGTGCCAAGTACCCGAGTCAAACTCCTAAACACACGAGCAACAGGTACAACAGGGGCCACCCCCTCAGCCTGGGCTCTCTCAGTCTCTACTCTCTCAGCATGCGTCTCCTCGGCACATGCCCCCTCGGCCTGTCCTCCCTCACCACTGATCCCTCCACTAAAAAACATCCCATCACCCATCTCCTCATCACTGCTACCCCCCATCTCCCCGAGATCCTCCATAACTACATCCCCAGGCCGCCTAATGGTGATTGGAATTCTAACAGAGGCATCATCACCACTAACCGGGTGCTCTCTCACTAAAACAACATGGGCAACATCAGGGAAAACTACATCACCACCACTTGCACCCTCCTCCACAACCCGCGGGTCAATTAGAACATCCACACCACCAACATTCATCTCAATCTCGGGCAAAGGAACATTTATATCAAGATCAATATGCATCGAACTACTAGAAGCAGAAACAGTACTTACCAGGATATCGGTGCTCTCCATAGTCGCCCAAACATCGTCCATTGCACTATACTGTTCGGCTATTGCTCTAAGAACATCACTGCCCTCCGCGGCCTCCATCGGCACAGACCCACTATGAACAGCAGCATCCTCAACCGTACGGTCACCCATGTGAGCCGCACGGGGCACCTCGGTTCCGGACCCAGCCGCACGAGTCTCTGTCTGAACCGTACGGGAAAGTTCCTCTCCAGAACATACCAAACGGTGCTCTCCATTACTCCCATCTACTCCGGCCAAACTGGCCTCCAAAGGAATTGTCACAATCGAACCACCCATGGCGGAATTACCCGCCAACTCTTCATCTTCATGGACCAATAGCGCTGGATCGTCGCCAAAAGGGACAGCTTGGTCTGGTAGGCCGCTAGAATTGGCCATGACTGATGGTAAGTATGGGATTTTCGCCGGATTTTGAACGAGATTCGAGAAAGAAAGGCAATCGGACAGAGAGGAGATGGGTATCACCCTTCGAAAACTCTCTGTAACTGCTCTTAAGGATTTCAAACACGAACTTGAAAAGACACGACCTGACGGTTTTTTATCTATGCAAAACCGCTCTGAGTAGCCGCACGGCTTAATGAACCCCACCGTACGGCTCGATTAACCCAACCGCACGGTTAAACTTTGCCGATCCCAACCGCACAGTGCACCCATCCGCGCCACACGGCTTTCTCTCTATCTTTCCGCCGCACTAGTTCCCTCAGGTACTTCCCTCTAAACATACGGTTATACCCTCAGATTTTAAAATCACACGGTTTCCCCCAGTGTTTTCTAATAAAGACGAATTTTCAACACTCTTTCGGTTTTAACATTTTAATTACGTTCTAAAAAGTCCTCTATGGCATCAATTAATTCGCTCCTCAGCATCAATTAATTTTCAGAGCCCCTGTGGCGTTAAAATATTTTCCAAGACATTTGTTATATAAGTCCCTCCGAGGCATTAAAGCACTTTTATAGCCCCGAACTACGATTGGTCTGATCCCTGCAAATGGGGTACGTAGGAAGCTCCATGCTCGACCATATTTTGTTTATCTGTTTTCTCGCACTAGGGAAATCAAAATTGGGACGTCTATATCTTTGACGCAACTTACATCACTGAATGATGATTAAGTCTTGTCAAAGAGGGGCAACTGTAGACACCCCCAATTTTAATCCCTGTGTATCCCCAATGATGAAAAAGATACTCAGCAGTACCTTGGAACAGCTATTCTAGACTTCAGAATTTTTGGACGAGAAAACCCTAGCCATACGACTTACTGTGTTAGCCGTACGGTTCACTTTTCCACAACAAAGCCGTACGGTTTATCCATTCTAGCCGCATGGTTAACCACTGTCAGCCGTACGGTTACGTGTCAGAAAATATTCGAACTCCTGACAGCAGAAGCATCTCATCATTTCGGGCAAGATTCGTACAGATTTTATTCCTTTTCTTCGGCTATATATACCTCTCCGTCCCCTCCTTCAAAGGACACTAGTGACACCATTATTCCGACGATACGCCGGAAAATTTTTAGTAACCACCACGACTAAAAAACTCTTGCAAAACCTTCTCCAATCAAAGATACGAACCCTACACCTCTGTTCCTCCCTTCATTCACAGATTCTTATTAATTTCCAGCTTACGCCAAGCACCGGTTCGGAATTTCGCATTCAAAAATCTGAAGTTCTCAAGTTTCCAGTAAGGTACAATCATGTTTCGCAAAGCCGGGTTCCTAACCTTGGCTCTTTGAGGGGATCCCCCGGGTCGAGAGTGACTCCAATAGTCATCTCTAGGCTCGGGTGGTTGAACTTTCCGCGAAAATCAAGTTTTGCAAACAAAAACAAGTTTCTGTTCGAAAAACAAGTTTTTTTGAAAAATATTTCAAAAAGTTAACCGTATGGCTAACTTATGTGAACCGTACGGCCAACCCATGTTAGCCGTGCGGCTAACCTGTTCACAATAAAAATTTCTCTGTTTTCCCTTGTTCGTACTCTGTTTTCTGGTTTTTCTGTAGTCTGTTTATTGCATTTTCACCCCTTTGCTTTCCAACTATTATTATTAAGTCCTCTCTTTTAGTTTTATTTAATTTTGTTATTTGCTTGTTTATTTAATTAAAGTTTTCAATAAAAAGTTTTCTAAAATCCCACAAAATTTAGTAGAGACCGGGAATTTCCCTGGCGAGCGGGGTGCTTTTCAATGAAACCTTCCCCGTTCGTAACCTGGCTTCCGAATCCAAGAATCTCCTTTTCGCAGAACAAATCCTTTTCAAAACCGGCACAAGAGTCATTAATTATTTTCAACGGTTTCCCGGGTACCAAAATCATTTTCTAAACAAATCCCGGGTGGCGACTCACATTTTTCTTTTCACTTACCAAAACCGAGTCCAAGCCGCGTGGATCCGACCGTCCACATTGGGTTAGAAGGGCTGGCTTGGTTCTGATTGTAGTTACTGGGTCCAAATAGGGTGTTGTTACCAGAGTAAGCTCGTCTTGGTTTAGGGATAGATTCGCCTTTTTCAAACATGCCACTTCGAAGAGCGTCTTCAACAGCCAGGCCAGCTTCATAGAAAGTCTTGAAGTCAGCGGTGGTCTAAAAAACCACCAAGTGCTTGGCAAAATCCGGTTCCAGATTCCTTGTGATGATTCTCATCTATTCCTTTTCCGAAGGTCGTTCCATCATCTGAGAAGCTTTTCCTCTCCATCTCTTGATAAAGTCAGCAAAGGACTCATTCTTGCCCATCTTGGTTGATTCTAGTTCCCGGATAGTCATCTCAAGTTTGAATGTTGTAGTTGTATTGGGTGACAAAGGCTGCCCCGATATCTTCCCATGTCTTCTTCTTAAAGATGTCCAGATTCAGAAACCAGTGGAGTGCAGGCCCGGTTAGGGTTTGCTGAAACATTTGACCCATTGCATCCTTCCCAACATCATACATGGACAGAGTACCCATGTATGTTTGTAAATGAGCTTTCGGATCACCGCTGCCGTCAAACTTGTCCCAATCTATTGGCTTAAATTTGTCGGGGAGCTTTGCATCTGGGAAAAGGCACAACTTCTCCATATCGATTCTAGTAGCCACTATTTTCTCTTGTTTCTGAACAGATTCCTCGAGTTTAGCTAGCTTGGCTAATATTGACTCCATGTTTTGGCTGCTTGATCCTCCTGCTGGCGGTGGGAGCTGGAAAGTTAATTTCTGAATCATGAGCATCATCTGGGCCATTTGTTTGGCGCTGTTGGCTTTCTGCTCCTCTAAAGCATCCTCAAGAAGCTGAATTTCGTCTGTTTCTGCCGACATAACTGAGCTCCTGGTTGACTCTTCTGTTCCTGACTCAGTTCGAACCAATCGCTGTTCAGGGATTCGAATCCAACCCGGTATGAGGTTTCTCTTCTTTTTGCCAATGGTTAGTACTGATGATATGCACAAACATAACTCAGGGATGTAGTGTTCAGTGTATGTGTAAAATGGAAAAGAATGTATGTACAAGGAAATGATGCATGATGCATGAAAGGATTGCCCCAATCTCTTCTTATTTAGTCGGATATGTTATGATTTGCGAAAACAACGGCCGGACCAAAGGTTGCCTACGTATCCACAAAGGAATCAGGCCGTGACGTAGTTTAGGACTACAATCTTGGCTCTTTTTCTCAAAGATTTTTCTTTTATAATAAGCGCAGCATTGTTACAAACTGACTTGACAAACTTGATAATCAAAGCAACAACAGACTCGATAATCAAAGCAACAGCAGACTCGATACTCAAAGAAATAATAGACTCGATACTCAAAGCAACAACAGACTCGATACTGAAAGCAACAACAGACTCGATAATCAAAGTACTAAGAATCACAAGCTGGCTTGATTCTTCAAAAGAAACCCTGTTGGCTGGATTGGGTCAGTGCATAATCACATTTTGTTTTTGGAAGCTGTCTTTTAAGAAAGGGGTCCATCGGGGGATGCTGGCCTGGTTGAGGATCCTGTTTCATACACCTTCTCTTTCCCTTTGCTGGACTTAGAGATTTCTTTCTTTTGCTGATTCTCTTCTGCGTGTTGACCCTTAAGCTGCTGCGGAGTCATACCATCGTTGTTGAGGACACAATCCGCAAAGCATGCATCACACTCACAGTCATCCCTGTATTTGTGACCTGTGACTGGGTCTTCAAAATAGTAGACAGGCTGCCCGTTTGAGTCAAAGTACTTCACAAGGGGCATAATTGTAAACTGTCCATCATCTTGTTCCATCATGAAGGTGATCTTTTCTGGCATCGGCTCTAGTTCTTCTGGAAAGCAAAACTTCCACCCTTCGTTTTCATCCCATTGGAGAGACATGCCTGGTAGATTCACATCAGCTAACAAACTGAGTTTCTCATCGAGTTCTCCCCCCATATGATCCTCTATTTTGAGTTTCCATGGCTTGTGCTCTTCTGGTTCTACTGGTGGTTGTTCAGGTTGGACTTCCTCAATCACCCATGCGGGTGCTCCATGGTGAGTGGAGAGCGTGGACTTGAATCGCTTGTAGGGACCTCCAGACATTATGACTACAAAGGAAAAAAACACAGTTAATAATTTTTTGTTGTTTTCGTTTGGGAAAGAGAGCCAATTGTAGGAATAAAAGTTTTTTTTTTTTGTTTTTGCATATCTAACACAATTTGTGATTGTCAGGGCAATCCTTATGATGTGACAACCTAAGGCTAAACTACCTTACCGATGCATGATAAATGGAAGATGTATGTACATGAAGCAATATATATACAGAAAGTGGCAAACAAAATATACAATCAACAGGATATGTGAAAAGCAATTAGCAGATAGACAATCCTACCCTGCGGGTCCCTGTCCTAGGTTGGAAGGTACTATGGTTTACTATATGCAAAGGCTGGGTTTTGGTTTAAGGGGGTACCCTAGACTAGAGCCAATATTTGCCTCCCAGTGCCAAGTTTACTGCATGGCAAAGGTCAAACGGCAGGCTGGCTCATCATCGTCCGGGGTTTACTGAGAATCTTGGGATGTCCTAACATCGGCAAGCCGAGTAGGGTAACCAAGACGCAGCGGCGAGGCTTATCCAACATCGATGCACGTGCAATGCAAAAAGTTTCACAATAAAACTATTTTCAAAATCCCACAAATATTTTTCAAGTCTGGCTCACTCTTAAATTAATTTTTATTTTGAAATTTTACTCAAGCAAACAACTGGGAAAGCTCCAGTCCGAATGGTCGGGCGTAGCCCTGTTACTGCACCATTCTTTTCTTGCGACCACGCGGGGCGTGTTCGTTTTGTCAAGCTCCCGGGGGTTGTTTTACAAGTGTGAAATATCAAAATAAGAATATCCCCAGCGGAGTCGCCATTTTGTGGACGGTCGGGTCCACGCGGCTCCCGGCTCTGTTGTTTTTGAAGAATGAATATGAAAAATGATGAGTCGCCACCCGGGATTTATATGGAAAACTTTCTGGTACCCGAGAAATCGTTGAAAAGAATGACTTTTGTGCCGTTTTTGGATAAGGTTTGGTCTGCGAAAAGATTCTTTTGGATTCGAAAGCCAAGTTAGGATCGGGGAAGGTTTTATTTAAAAGCACCCCGCTCGCCGGGACAATTTCCGGTCTCTACTAAATATTTGTGGGATTTTTCAGAAAATATTTTATTGCAAAACTTTTAACAAAAATACGAAATATGATCAACAAAACTATACAAGTAATTTATAAAACCATAACGGGAATAAAATGAAATACATGAACTTGATAATAAATAAGCAGAACCTGAGGGGGAACGTCGTAATATCAGTTGCTTAAAACCAGAAAACCCGAAAGCAGAGCACGATTCTGTTTGAAACAGGGGAGGAATTCATCCTGCTTGACCGACCAAGTGACTAAAAATAAGACACGTCCCAAGCGTAGGACTCTCGACCGACATAGCATAATATCTGGAAGTATCGGAGTCGAATCCACAGAGACGGACGAACATGTGCAGGACTCAAAGACGACGGGTTCACAGTTTATCTTGGCTCTTAGGTAGCCACCCCTAGTTCAATGAGATTAATTTACTAACTAAATTACCAGACTGAATTAACTAAAAACGGATTTAAAAAGGAGAGTACAGCAGTGGGAACCCAGCGTCCGCGACTAGCCTAACCAATGTTTACTCGGGCCACAATTACTCCTTTTACTGATTTTAGAATAAGAAAAAGATCCGTAACAAATGCGCACCACTTGTCACCAGATTCCGTGCACATTCGAATTCCGGCGATGCCTGGGTTTTGTTTGTTAGACGAGTTTCCGTTTCCTAAAACTACCTGAAAATCAAGTTAATTCGGCCCCGAGGTGAAACATCGATTAGTCTAGTGCGCAGCGCCTTCGCCCGCAGCCGCACTCTATACGACTACTCGCTCATGATTCTATTAAACGCAGCAATAGTATTAACCCTAGATCTAAACATGCTTCAAACAATTGAAAGAAATAGATAAAACACGATACCAAATATTTGCAGCGAGAGAACGGATGCAAAGAACAAGAAATCAAAACTGGAAATCCTGAAGAACTTGAATTAAACTTGAATCTGAAATAATCCTGAAAACAGCAGCCAAAGGTTAAGAAAACTAAAACCTAAATTATGAATTGTCTCCCCCTCTAATCTCGAGTTAAGAGGGTATTTATAGTAAAACAAATCGGAATCCTAAAACAAATTGGAATTGCGTCGCACGAAGATGAAAACGCCACCGTTACAAAGCCAGTTAAGGCCCGCGGTAGCGCTACACCAATTCCTTGGTAGCGCTACCGAACCCACTAAATCCATCTTGACCGTTGACCGATTGACCTTAGCGTTGACTGTTGACCTTAGGCGGCGCAGTAGCGCTACACCCATTTTGGTGTAGCGCTCCCAGAGGTTCTATTCACTTTTCTCCCCTTTTTTTGCCACTCTTGAGCGCTCCGGAGAAATAGGGTAGTGCTCCCGACGTCATTTCTTCGTTTCCTTGAGTAATTCCCTTGAACACTTAGTCTCCACGGCCTCTCATGCTCTGCAATCCAATCTTGGCGCTAAAACAATCTTATTTTCCTGAAAATTAACAAAAACACAAAAACATACCAAAGCAACGCATCAAGTAGAAAATAGGGAATAAATTAGATAACAACGTGTTAAAACTACCCTATTGAGGCACTTATATCTACTATATTACGTGCCTATCACACCCCCCAACTTGAAGGTTGCTAGTCCCTAGCAACAAAAAGAATAAAAGAAATAAACAAAAGGATAGATCTTTTAAACCCCCGAGCGGCCCCGGTAGGACGAGTGAAGTCTCGTGAGGGTTTTAAGCAGTGATCACCCACAAAACACAAAGGACTCGGACACTTTGAATGCGACTCAACCCAATCGATAACCTCTAAAAACACTACAATAACTGTCAAGCAAGTCAAAGGGAAGATATTTCATTCATGGATAAAGTTAAACAAATGAACTCCGTACCAAACTTAGCACAAAAATTAATCCTCTCACCTACGATCGGATAGCGAATTTTCAAATGGCATGCGTGAATGAAAAGCCACATAAAGAAATTCACCAATCTCGAGAACTGCTCACACACCGTTGATAGCCCAATATTTCTTTAAGCACACTCATTCCTTTTCTTCCTTTTATTTTTTTTCTTCTTTTTTTTTTTCCTTTGTGTGGTCGTGCAATGCCGGATCTCTCGGGCTTTCTAGTTGACTCTTTAGCGAGCTTTGGGTCGGTTATCCCCAAGCCAAACGGCATTAGAGCACCAGGTTTTAAGAGACCCCTACGCACTTAATTGCTCAAGTCAAAAAGGCTTTATTGAGATCCAAGCTAATCACATTTAGCGATACTTTCACAAGGTCTATCCATCTTTTGACACGAACAACACGGTGGGAGCATACCCCGATTGTCCGGTTACTACTCAATGGACGCCCGGATAAGCATTAACAATATAGCACACATAACTCTTTTTTTTAGAAGGAGTTCCACAAAAATCCCATCAAACAAGGTAACACATACCAGATTACCAATGACACATGAACCAAACTCGAGACCGGCAAATCATCAAGTGGGACAGTGTGTGTGTGAGCATGCTTTCAAGTGACCAAACACTATCCAACTATAGATGATACGGCTAGCCAAGTACTTCTTCAACATCATGTTCACGAGCTTAAGTCTATCCATGAAATCATATCGAGACTCCGACTCGCACAACAACCACTATAGTGCTAATTAAAGTCATCAACCAAGAATAGTTACACCCAAGCATCCAAATTCCTTTTTTTTCTTTTTTTGAAAAACATGTACGAAGTACACCCTCCCCCCAACTTGAAATGTGCTCTGTCCTCAGAGCATGAAGACAAACATATAAATGGAAAAACAAAGAGAAGGAAAGAGTGAACCTGAGGTGGCAGCCAACCACCATGACCTCGGCCGATGTTCGAGGAATTTGCTGCCTTTGCATTTCTCGTCATTGCAGCTGCTCCAGGGCTTGCTCCTTCGGCGCCCAATAGTGGGACCACAGCTAGTCACACAAGGCCGCGCTGGGGGCTTCGGACTTACAACTGCCACACATAATGGCACTCATGACTGAGAGCTCCTGAATGCCTCCATCACCCCATCGGTGAGGCCCAAAATACCAAGGCTGGTGTGGTAGCACGCGTACCCTGCTAAAAGACTGAAACCACAACTACCGAAAATATGCAAATGACATTAGTCCTGCCCGCTCGTAGTAGCCGGGCCACAAGGAAACTAACATGAACAAGAAATAAAAGAGAGAGAGAGAGAGAGAGAGAGAGAGAGAGAGAGAGAGAGAGAGAGAGAGAGAGAGAGTTTAGCCAAACATGGATTTTGAACATTTAACATATCAACAAAAATGAGTACTATGAACATTCCACTCCACTCCAAACTCCTTGCTAAAAATTGAACTCGGTCAGACCACAAGAAAAGATACTTCGAATAAAGCAATTGCCGAATTGTTTTAAGAAATTTCAGCGCCTCTAAGTGCTCATGTGAAACCAAATTAATTTTCGAGCAGTGGACATAATTTGCGATAGAAGGAAGATAAACAAAATCGTAATCTTCAACACCAAGAAAATCAATATGTTCCACTACCGTCGACTGTGACTCTTCTACCAAAGCCTCCTCTGCCACGTTTGGTTTCTCAACTAATTCCTCCTCAACAAAGTCCGGGTCCCCAAAAGTAAGAGGCTCACTCGCAAACCCATACTTCCTATCTTGCTCGTCCATTAAGGACTGCAAATAATCAAGCTCAGCGTCCCACTCCTCAGCAGTGGGAGATTTTTCGATCGGACCTATCACACGGAGGGCAATGAGCACCTCGTTCTCTAGACTCATAGGAGCGAAAAAGGAAAATGTAGGCAGCGCGGACCAACAGTGGGAGATACATAAGAGGGGGTTCGACCTTTACAGTAGACTCAAAGGGGGGACATTGGGCAGTTAGCTCCGCGTTCGCTCCCAACTCAGAAGGGTCCACCAAACCCTCATCAACCCCACCCTCAATGAGAAGTGGGTCAACTTCCTTTTCTTTAACATGTAAATCATGGTCCCACCATTCTGAACTTTCGGCCAACTCATCAAAGTACTCCAAATTGTTAGAAGCGGTTGTATCTAAAAATACACCATCAAATATATCATTTAGAAGCTTACACGTTGTAGAATGTAAACCGTTATAGAAAATGGTAACAAGGTGCATCGTTTCACAATTATGATCCCGCCAATTGAGTAAAGTGTGTTCTCTAAACCTCCACCAACAACATGCAAAAGACTCATTATCGAATTGATAAAAATTTTCAAGTTCTTGTAGAAGATTATGAGTTGCATATATGGGAGAAAACTTCCTGCAGAACTCTTCTTCCACATCTTGCCATGTAAATATTGAGCCGAGATTCAAAGAATAAAACCAACTCAAAGCATAGTCTTGCAAAGATGATGGGAAAAACTTAAGCAGACGCACCTTATCATTCGTGAAAAGCTCCTCAAGTTCTGTAATAATGCCAATATGGATTCTCGGAACCTAAGCCATGGAACTGGGGTAATTGGGGAGAGTCCCACATATCACGCCCAAAAAGGTGATCGCGCATCGTTATCGGCTTTATCATGACTGTATCCCCTTACCTAAATTTTTTTTTTTGTTTTTTGAAACTAAAAACTAAAAACTAAAGACTACAAAGAAAAAGAAAAAGAAAAAGGAAAGAACAAAATTGTAAACAAAAGACATTTTTTTTTTTTATTGACTCAGATAAAAGCACAAGGATACTAACCCGACCCGACTTCTTTGAACACACGTTGCCGTCCTCGGCAACGGCGCCAAAAATGCTTGACCGACCAAGTGACTAAAAATAAGATGCGTCCCAAGCGTAGGACTCTCGACCGACGTAGCATAATATCCGGAAGTACTGGAGTCGAATCCACAGAGACGGACGAACGTGTGCAGGACTCAAAGACGACGGGTTCATAGTTTATCTTGGCTCTTAGGTAGCCACCCCTAGTTCAATGAGATTAATTTACTAACTAAATTACCAGACTGAATTAACTAAAAACGGATTTAAAAAGGAGAGTACAGCAGTGGGAACCCAGCGTCCGTGACTCGCCTAACCAATGTTTACTCGGGCCACAATTACTCCTTTTACTGATTTTAGAATAAGAAAAAGATCCCTAACAAATGCGCACCACCTGTCACCAGATTTCGTGCGCATTCGAATTCCGGCGATGCCTGGGTTTTGTTTGTTAGACGAGTTTCCGTTTCCTAAAACTGCCCGAAAATCAAGTTAATTCGGCCCCGAGGTGAAACATCGATTAGTCTAGTGCGCAGCGCCTTCGCCCGCAGCCGCACTCTATACGACTACTCGCTCATGATTCTATTAAACGCAGCAATAGTATTAACCCTAGATCTAAACATGCTTCAAACAATTGAAAGAAATAGATAAAACACGATACCAAATATTTGCAGCGAGAGAACGGATGCAAAGAACAAGAAATCAAAACTGGAAATCCTGAAGAACTTGAATTAAACTTGAATCTGAAATAATCCTGAAAACAACAGCCAAAGGTTAAGAAAACTAAAACCTAAATTATGAATTGTCTCCCCCTCTAATCTCGAGTTAAGAGGGTATTTATAGTAAAACAAATCGGAATCCTAAAACAAATTGGAATTGCGTCGCACGAAGATGAAAACGCCACCGTTACAAAGCCAGTTAAGGCCTGCGGTAGCGCTACACCAATTCCTTGGTAGCGCTACCGAACCCACTAAATCCATCTTGACCGTTGACCGATTGACCTTAGCGTTGACTGTTGACCTTAAGCGGCGCGGTAGCGCTACACCCATTTTGGTGTAGCGCTCCCAGAGGTTCTGTTCACTTTTCTCCCCTTTTTTTTGCCACTCTTGAGCGCTCCGGAGAAATAGGGTAGCGCTCCCGACGTCATTTCTTCGTTTCCTTGAGTAATTCCCTTGAACACTTAGTCTCCACGGCCTCTCATGCTCTGCAATCCAATCTTGGCGCTAAAACAGCCTTATTTTCCTGAAAATTAACAAAAACACAAAAACATACCAAAGCAACGCATCAAGTGGAAAATAGGGAATAAATTAGATAACAACGTGTTAAAACTACCCTATTGAGGCACTTATATCTACGATATTGCGTGCCTATCAATCCCTCAAAAATCAGCTGCCCGGCCATTCTATGTTGGCCGCTCGGCCAATTATGTCGGCCGCTCGGCCAAGCTTCTTCACCTTTTTTGAAAACTTTGCAGACTGGACAAATGCCTTAAGAATCTTTCTTTTGAGAGAAATTGGTTCCTTTGAATTCAAAAATAACTTGAGAAGTAGATTTTTGGGAAAGTTGTTCCCCCGATGAGGTCGTATCGCGCGATAACGGAGGATAACGCCCGATACGGAGCCGTGGGGATGGATTTTTTGCTTGAAATAAGATTATCCAAACCCGGGGATGATTACGGGAATCATCCCGTGCTCGGAATAGCTCCCCTTAGAATGCTGGATAATCGGTTAACGAGTGGCGTTGTACCTTTTTCGGAACGAAGTGATCAAGCTTGCGAGAGTTTTTGGTTTTCTTTGTTTCGAGAAGGAAAAGCTTCTGCTTTTTTTTTTTTGGTTGGATGATGAGTGAATGAGAGAATGAGAGTAAGGAGAGGAGTTTTGATAGTAGTCGAAGGTTTGAGAGGAAGTAGTTTGGCAGTGTTTCAAAACGCGGAGTGACGAATTTCGGTTTTTCGGTCTTGGGTTTTTCTGTGTCCGCTCTTTGGAGTGGTGGCCGGAGGAGGTTTTTATAGCCGTGGAGGAGGAGTGCCAATGATGGAGAAAATCCTTCTGAAGATCTTCGCGATGATGATATCCCCTGCGCCAGGGAATATATTCGTCTGCGAAGAATCTCTGCAGAAATAAGCTGGTCGATTTGACAACCAAGATTGGCGGCCCGGCCAATCATGTAAGTTGCCCGGCCAAAGAAATTAGCCGCCCGGCCAACATGAAGGAAAGTATACCGCTCGGCTGTCAAACTGGACCGCTTGGCCAAAAACTGGTTATTTTATTGATTTTTTTGAGCTCTGATCGATTGTTCCGAGGTAATTACGCATATTCCTTTTGTCATAGGGGATGCACTTGGATTTTAAAATTGGGGTGCCTACAGATGGTCTTGCACCTCCTGTGAGTATCTGGAACTTTTGTTTTTTTCAATTCTGTCCTGCGTATGGAGTCAAATTCCCTATACTGAGACATGGTCTTATCGTACAATTGTTGTAATAATGTTGAAGACATTTGCCATCTCATTCAAGCTAATGTTTGCATATGATGTACTAAGATCTGAATTATATGGATCTAATCATGCTTACATGTTAATCTTTAGATTTTCTCATGTTCTGGAAGGCTGCAATTGATTAATGCAATTTTCAACATTTTGATGTCATTGTACCGATCTCTCATTAGATTGGAGTATTGACTGCATATACGAGGTACCGATACAAGTTTCTTCTTGATCTATTTAACAGTGGTATGGCTTTGAGCTGGCGTGATTTCCTTGCTTTGCTTGCTGAGGTCATGCATTAAATTATTTGATCTTCTCATTTTTTAGATTAGTGTTAACCAATTTGTGCTCTTAGAGCCTTTTCACCTTATAGTGATAATACATGAACCTAAACAGGTCATATGCATTACCGTCGTCGCTGAAACTGTGACTTAAAACCTTGGCATGAATAAGATATTTGGTTGCCTATGTGGTAACCCAATTTACGGTATGCATTTACTGGAGCTTTTTTTCCTATTGGGCTTCTATTTTTACATAGGGGTTGCAAAGTACTAGTTTTATTCTCATAGTCTTGAGCGAAAATCAAGAGATCACTACTCTTCTTTTTTGCTGCTGAATTAGATAGATCCTGGACTATTATTGACTCTAATTTTAGTTTGTAACCTCACTTACATTGTCAGTTTGTTTGGTCTCGCCTTGTTGCTAAAGAGTATGAACACCAACCCTCTTGGCAGGTGCAAGTTGCTTGACTGGATGGCGAAAACAGGAGTCGTAGTTGCTAAACTGTGTTTTTTTTTTGGCTGCATTTATATTCCATTTTTTGTTCTTAGTTTTGAACCTTACGCTTAAGTAAATTCTTGCTCTGCTTGTATTGTGTGTATCTTCTAAGGGTTTTGGAATTTGGAGAAAAAAGAATGTCAATTTGCTGGAGCTAGCCAATTTGAACAAGCATTGCAGAGTCAAGGTTTTTCTATGATTCTGAGCGTTTGATACAATGGGCAACACAATACACAAATTTTGTTTCATGGAGTGCATATTGTGATTACATGAGGCAACACATAAGCCTACGCATGCTTTTTTCTTTCTCATGCTTTGTTGCTTTAGCTTATGCCCTTACCAGATTAGAATGTTTGTTCTTCTTCACCTTAGTCTAGTAGCAGGTACATGTCGAATACATTCAAATGGAGGTAAATTCTGATCTCTTTGATGTTTTCCTTAGAGAAAAGTAAAGGAGGTAGTTCCATAACTCGAATAAAACATTTCGTAGTCGATGTTAGTTCATGGTAAGCACTTGGTGATGGGATGCGATTCTCATTCCATTAAATTGTACAATGGAAGTACCTTATTTGCAGACATTTCGTGGACTATTGTCTTTGAATTTCCCGTCATAAGTCTGTCATAAATTGGTGACCCTGCTACTTTATTTTGTCCAGGTAACCAAGGATTTCCCCCTTGCTTGGTTTAATTTCCCATGTTTGGCATTTGGTCCAACAGCCCTGCAGTCCCGTATATTGAGTAATTGAACTGACTGTAGGATAAAATGTTAGCACAAAATGTGATGCTTTACCCTCTCTATCTTCTAGATAAACTAGCTTGGTACCTATTACTAGCAGATTCTTGGAAAATGAAGGAGTGGTACATGCACGTTTTCGATGAAATGGTGACCCCTCAATCGCCTTTCTCGGTTGCCCTGATTCTGGTAACACCTCAATCGCGAGTTTTTTTCTTGTCTAGATTTGTTGTTCAACTACTCTATTGAGCCCACTTGTTTGCCCCTATTCTGCGAGCTTGATGCCGCTGACATTGGACTCCCAGGTTGCTAGTCTCCATCCCTCCCTCCCTCTCCCTTATTATTTATTTGGGGGAATTGTATTTGATTACATGCACATTGGCATCCTTTATTTTTAGTTTGTGGTAATCACGTGGCGATACGAATGTGTTGCTAATTCTACTAAATTCAATTGCTATGACGGCCCAACTTGTCAGAGAAACTTATTCAAGGAATTCATTTATGGTAGAAGATAATCCCATCCATAGTTGGGCTCCTTCACTTTTATCTTAAAGGAGTTTATAATATCTGTGAGTACTTTGTCAATGGAGATGAGTGGTTAAGCTTCACGAAGTGTATGATTTAAACCATTAAATTCATGAATTTTTGCCTTGGTTTTTGATTTAATTGCTGTGATACATTTAGAAAAAGTCATTTTCTGTCACAAAGTTAATCGGGACCTTTGTTCTCCTTATAGTTTAGGCATGTCAGCAACTGCATCCATTGAGCCACTCTGGGTTATTGAAGGTCTTGGCTCATATTGTGGGTAAAAATGTTTATTTGAAGGCCACTATAGGATGCATATCATGTTAAGGTATAACATGGTATTTGTTATCATGATGTTCTGTATTTTTACTTTACGCTTCGACTGTAACTTGAACATTAAATTCCATAGCACTACAACAAATATTTTGTATTTTGTTTACTGTGTATTGCTTAATCAAATTGAAATGTTTTCTTCTCGTACATGTAGGCCTATAGGTTAAAAGAGAAGATTGGTGTTCAGTAACTTTTTGTGCACTTTTGTTGAAGAGAGAGAGAGAGAGATGATCATGTGCTAGTGCTGGTTGGTCTTAGTTGAAGCCCGTTGATGTATACTACTTTCTTTTTGGTGTGAAGAATTGTAGTCTATTTTTAGGATATGGAGCAGATGTTTCCCTTTGTATGTAATATTTTTAACACGTTGCTAATGAATGGGTACTAATTTGATTATTCAATTCTTTATGTTAGTGTTTTACATTCTTTATGTTAGTGTTTTACGAGCTTATTGGAGTCATTTTAAGGAAATTAAAAGTGCTTGGGATTGCTGCAATAATGTCTAATTGTAGATCTTATTAAATAATCTCAAACATAGCACGCAAATAATGCAATAAAAAGTAAACCAAAAATAGCATGTAAAGAATTCAATGGAAAGTATGCCAAAGCATAGCATCCAGAAACTGCTATGAAAAGTGTACCCAAGACAACATTTGTAAAATGCTATAAAAAGTACAGAAACGCTATGGAAAGTACAAAATAGATAGCAAGCGAAAAATGCTATTGAAAGTTTGGACCTTTTTATAGCACTGGCTAACACAACGTTTGCTAAAACACTATATATGACTTTCTATAGCATTTTTGGCATGCTATAGAAACTGACTTTTGTTGTAGTGATTGGAAGAATTCGTTTGCGTTAGAATGCCACAATAGAGTCCGTTTAATATCTCACATTGCACAATTGTGCTATGAGAGGCCGTGATGCAAGGATGAATTCTTCCAATAGAGGAAATTGTATCGATTTGATAGAGTTCTTGGGTTCTTATAATGCAAATGTGAATGCAGTTGTACTACACAATGTTATTCAAAATATTTCCTATCATTCAGGTCAGACCCAAAGAGAGATTCTTAATATTTTTCGTGATATAATACAACAATTCATCTGTGAGGAGATCAATGGAGGAAAATATTGTATTCTTGTAGACGAATCTCAAGATGAGTCCAATAGAGAGCAAATGGCTATTGTTCTGAGGTTTGTTGATAAGGATGGGCTTGTACGAGAGAGTTTCTTCGACATAGTTCATGTATTGAACAGTACTTCAACGAATTTGAAAAAGGAATTATGTATTGTTCTTACTTGTCACAACCTCAGTGTTCAAAATATTCGTGGTCAAGGATACGATAGTGCTAGCAACATGCGTGGAAGATGGAACAGATTGCAGGCTTTATTTTTGCAAGAGTGTCCATTTGCTTATTATATTCATTGCTTTGCTCATCTACTGCAGTTAGCATTGGTTGCGGCAGCTAAAGAGGTTATACCTGTGGGTCAGTTCTTTTCTTATTTGACTCTTGCGGTAAATGCAATTGGTTCCTCTCCTAATGATAAAGGAAAAAATCAACTTCGCACTTTGAAACGAGCTAGAGACATGAGATGGGGTTCTCATTTTGGTACTATTTCTAGTTTGATGGATTTGTTCAGTGCAACTTGTTTAGTGTTGAAAGACATCATCAATGATCCAGATACCACCGGTAAACAACGTTCTGAATTTGATAGAGTTTGTGATGCCATTACCTCCTTTGAATTTGTGTTCATCTTACATCTAATGAGGGAGACCATGGAGTTCATTGATGATCTTTGCCAAGCTTTGCAATGTCAACCCAAGACATATTGAATGCTATTTGGTGACCACAATGAAAAAGGCAAATCCAAAAATTTAGAGAAGATGGATGGGTTCCTCTCTTAGAGAAAATTGCCCTATTTGTGAGAAACATGAGATAAATGTTCCTGATATGATTGCTCCTTATACAGCTGGTCGAGGTCGTGTAACACCCCGGATTATTTCAAAAATATTTGATACACATTTTGGAGTACTTATGAGAATATTATTGGATAAACCGAGACCGCGGTTAGTCTCAAGATAATTTATTGGAGTCATGGTAAAATTTTTAGAATTTTCTGAGGTAGTATCTGGACTGCACGGTCGGAACAGGGCTTGTTTTCACGGTCGCGGAGTTCAGCCGCCTGCTGGAAGTGGAAAATTTCCAAATATGGGAGTGGGTCCCACCCCACCCCCAAAGTCGTCCTCTCTTCTCTCTTTTCTTCTTTCCTTTTTGTTTTTTTTCTTCATTCACTTCATTTGGTGGAGGGGGTAATCAGAGGAGGGAGAGAGAGGGAGAGAAAGGGAGAAGTGGGCAGAGGAAGAAGAGAAGAAGGAATAGAAGAAGAAGAAGATGGAAGAAGAAGGAACGAAGAAAAAATTGGGGAAAATCCAAAATTGAGGTATGAATTGAAGATTAATTTCAGAAATTTTTAAGTATGCTGTTCATTTACAAGTTAATTTGGTATTTTGCATCTCACAAGAGTGATTTGGGGTTTGGTTTTACAAAATTCGTGGAGGGAAGGTGAAGGGTTTCACCGACTGTTTTTATGGAAAACTAAGCTGCCATGATTTGTGGCGAATTTTTAGATATAGTTCCAGAGCTCTTAAATTTATGAGCATTTAACTAGAGGTACCCATATGAGTTCTAGACCTTGTGTTAAATTTTAGTGATTTTATGAGAAGTACAGAAAATATGAAAATTCGTGAATCAATCTGTGGTCAGGTGCGTGTTTGGACAGATAGCACTGACATGTCCTGGAAAAACGGTTATAACTTTTAGCTCGGGTATCCGATTGGTACACCGTCTTTTGATTATGAAACTAGACTCGTATACCTTCGAAACGATGTATGATCTGTGCCTCAATTCTTTCCAGAGAATAGCAGTTTTTAGTTTGAAGTTGGAGAAAAATCTGTTTCGTGGAATTTTCAGCAAGTTCTGGGTTAGTTTGACGGTTGATTAAAAATAGTTACAGGGCTCAGAAAATTCTGAATTTTTGATATGATGATTAAGTATGAGTTTGGAGGTTGTGGTAAAAATTTCGTGGGAAATGGATTAGTAGATTAATTCTGGAAATTCGCAGAGTGCAGCACTGTTGGGTCGTAGTATGCATTTTCATGCATTTAACTTGCTTTTGGGCATGAATTTTTGGTAGGGAGCTTATGGGTGATATATAATTGTTATTATAGGTGATGTTATTATAAGGATGGTTGTGGTTACGCCTTCGGTGCACAGAGGTTGAGTGTTTGGCAGAGTTGGTCCTGTTGTGACAGGTGAGGATGTACAGCTTCTATAATAAATAAGAAATGTTTTTGTTTTTTCAAATTTGTCGTGTGATTATTACTGTTCCTGAAAGCTCCTTTGATGATTATTTTTTAGTATATGATGGCAACGTTTCTGGTTGGATGGATCAAATGATTTTTGGTGAGTGGAAAGAAAATGTTTTATGACTTTTGTGCCAATGTTTAGTTTGCAAGGTTGGCATCTTGCATTCGTGGGCTGTGCCATCTGGCTGTGTGCCAGCATTTTAGCCAAAAAGTTGCAAGGTTGGCATCTTGTAGCGTGGGCTGTGCCAATATTTTAGTTTGCAAGGTTGGCAACTTGCATTCGTGGGCTGTGCCATATGTGAGCAGTGCAAGCTTAGTTCTTGCTTCCTGTGTGGGTTGCACCTACCATTGGTGATAAAGAATGGCCCTCGTCACCGCCACTATATGTGAGCCTGTGAGCGAGGTAACGGTACTGTCATAACTCCCGGTCGTGAGGTTGGCGACTCGTTGGCACATTTGGTAAAATTAGTTGTTATTACTTATTGCTGTGAGAGAGGATGTTGCTAATTTTGAAATCCTTTAAAAATGGGTTTGAGATGGGCCGATGGGCCGTATTTTGAGATGGGCCGGTGGGCCATGTTTTAAGTTGGGCCGGAGGGCTGTGTTTTTCTGGATAAGCCGGTGGGCTATATTTTCGAAATAAATGTGGTTGCTGTGTTTTGAGATAAATTGTGCAGGCTGAGAAAGTTTGTTGAGAATTTTGAGAAAAACTCCTATTGTTGGAGATTTATTGTTCTTATAAAAAAAAGGTGTTGGTGTGATATTTAAACTTTGATTCATTCAAGGAGCTTGGACATTTCTTTTTATTATGTTGCTAACGTACATTCTCCTGTAACCTTTTTGGTTGCAGATTCTCAGTTGAGCTAGACGTCGGTCCACTACAGTGCCAGGGTGCCAGTCAGGTGTTCATAGAGGTTGAGTTTTATAATTCTGTCAGTTAGAGGGTGTTGTAGAATGACTATATAATGTGAGGTTGGTGTGGTTCAGTACAAGTCTAATATGGTTGACTGTACAATTGATGTGGAGGTGTGAACACCTGCTTATTTTTATTGGTTCTGCTGCGAGCTGTAGTCTAATTTTGAGTATTATTTTTGTGAGAAGCCGGAAAGGCGTACAGGTGGTGACAGGTGTCCTGTCACTTTGTGCAAGTTTTATTTTGCCGGAGTGGGGTGTGACAGTTTTGGTATCAGAGCTTAGTTATAGGTTCTGTAGACTTTTTGAGAGTGTGGCACTTGTGGTGGACCATAGGCGATGTTATCTTGAGTTGTTGAGTCTAGGTAAAACCTAGAATGTCGAGATGAGTTTCACGGAGGTAAGAGTAGTGGGTGCATGCATACATGTAGGATTCATGCATATATCTATGTTTGTTTTTGCTGCAGCTTGAAAAAAAAAAGTATTGAGACAGAGGTGTCATATGTTTTTGTGTTAGTTGGTGTGGAGGGACAAGCGATGCAACATGAGTAAGTAAATTAGTTTGACCCCAATGCTAGAATGTTAGAGGTTATGATGGGATTGGCGGAGAAAATGCTCAGCGTGGTGGTTAAGAATGACATGGTGGATTGATTTGAAGAGTGACTGGCCAGCACACTTCAAAACAACCCTCTGATGTCACTCTGTTACCACGTGTGGGTGGATGAAGGTGTGTAAAGAGGTACATGCGGTAAAGAAGGTGTCGATGTTAAAGAGGGTATTTGTGTATTTACTATGAAAGTGTATGGTTATGCATTTGATCGATAATACCACGATGTTGCTTCGCGACTCTGACGTATTATGCTAGATTATCACGATGGACAGGTTGACCTCTACGGAGGACACGGAGCCGGAGGAGCTGCCGAGATGGAGATCCACCAGGCGGAGAGATTTGTGGAGCCGTAGAACCCACACAGTCTGCCTATTTGTAATCTGCGGAGGACAGATCATTTTTATGTATTTTTATTTCTGTTTAAGACCGACTTTAAATTGTAATAATAATCCTTAACGCTGTTCCCAAAAATAATCTTAGAGGTTTTTAGAGGTTTTTTTTAGAGGTTTTTTAGAGGTTTTTTTTTTAATCTAAAAATAATCTAATAATAATCTTAGAGGTTTTTTTTTTTTTTTTGCTCGGCAAAAGGAGATTTATTAATCATTGAAACAAATTACAACGATTAAAAGTAGGGGTGTCAAACAGGCCGGGTCGGCACAGGCACGGCACGTTCGGGGGCGGCACGGCATGCAAAAGGCAAGGTAAACTCCTGGCACAGCACGGAACAGCACAATATAAGTTGGCACGTGGCACGTGGCATGGCACGACACGGTCTTTATTGTAGCACGAGGCACGGCACGACACGACTTTATTGTAGCACGGCACGACACGGCACGGGCACGAGCACGGAAGTTGGGCTGGCACGACACGACACAGAAGTAGGACTGGCACAGCACGAGCACGACACTACACGGTTCTAGCAAGGCAGTTAGACAAGGCACGACACAGGCACGGGCACGGCAGAAGGCAAAAAAAAAAAATGTTAAATAATTTATTTCTATGTATTTTTTGATAATCACAAAAAAAAGGGAATTATTTTTTTGTTGTGTAACTTGTGTTATTGAATTATATATTTATATCAAGTTTAAAAAAAAATGAAGTCATGAACAAAAAAATAAACAAAAGGGAAAAAGAAGTTACAAAATTTTTATTGATTTATTTTATTTTATTTTTTTAGAGAGAGAGAGAGAGAGAGAGAGAGAGAGAGAGAGAGAGTTTGGACAAAAAAAAAAGAAAATAAGCTTTCAAAATATTTTATATGATTAATAAATTTTGAATAAAAAATCAAACATGAAAAAATTATATACCACACATATACATTGCCTTTTGTCTTATAAAGATTTTGAAAAAGAAAATATCAATTTCTTTTGGTGAAAAATATATATTTTTGGTTTGTGTTAGTAAATCATTAAATTATATCAAGTTAAAAAAGGAAACGCGAAAATGTATATGATTAATAAATTTTGAATCAAAATTCAAACATGAAAAAAAAATGTATACCAATATACTACAAATATTACATATACTGATACATTGCCTTTTACGTCATAAAGATTTAAAATATATATATATATATATATATATATATATATATATATATATATATATATATATCAATTTGTTTATAAAAAATTTAAAACTTTAAAAATTTAAACAAAAAATCCAAAACATTTGTCATTTTTAAAGGAAAGGACAAAGAACTTTTGCAATCAAACATAAAAACAAATAATATTTGACATTTTTAAAAGGAAGGACAAGGAACTTTTGCAATGAAATATAAAAACAAAAAATATTTGACATTTTAAAGGGAAGGATAAGGAACTTTTGCAATCAAACTTGAAGACAAAAAAAAAAATTAATGAGATGTCACTAATTTTTAAAAATCCTAATTTTGAACATAAAATTCAAAAAAATCTTCACCCGACCTCCGGCCGAACACCACCCACCTTTAGCCGACCACTTCCGGCGACCAAAAAAATTAGTGAGATGTCACTAATTTTTAAAAATTCTAATTTCAAACATAAAATTCAAAAAAATCACCACCCCACCTCCGGCCGACCACCACCCCACCTCTGGCCGACCACTTCCGGCGATCAAAAAAATAAGTGAGATGTCACCAATTTTAAAAAATTCTAATTTCGAACATAAAATTCAAACAAATCACCACCCCACCTCCGGCTGACCACCACCCTACCACTGACCGATCACTTCCGGCGACAAAAAAAAATAGTAAGATGTCACTAATTTTTAAAATTCTAATTTCAAACATAAAATTCAAAAAAATTACCACCCCACCTCCGGCCAACCACAACCCTACCTCCAGCCGACCACTTCTGGCGACTAAAAAAATTAGTAAGATGCCACGAATTTTTAAAAATCCTAATTTCGAACATAAAATTCAAAAAAAAAAACACCACCGCACCTTTGGCCGACCACTTCTGGCGACCAAAAAAATTAGTGAGATGTGGCTAGTTTTTAAAAATTCTAATTTCGAACATGAAATTCAAAAAATCACCACTCCACCTCCGACCGACCACCACCCCGCTTTTGGCCAACCAGTTCCGGCGACCAAAAAAATTAGTGAAATGTCACTAATTTTTAAAAATTCTAATTTCAAGCATAAAATTCAAAAAAATCACAACCCCACACCAAAAATATTAGTGAAATTTCACTAATTTTAAAAATTCTAATTTCAAACCAAAAATTCAAAAAAATCACCGCCCCACCTTTGGCCAACCACTTTCGATGACCAAAAAAATTAGTGAAATGTCACTAATTTTTAAAAATTCTAATTTCGAACGTGAAATTTAAAAAAATCACCAACCCACCACCCACCTCTAGCTAACCAACACCCTACCTCTGGCCAATCACTTCCAGCGACCAAAAAAATTAGTGCAATGTCACTAATTTTTAAAAATTCTAATTTCTCACATGAAATTCAAAGAAATACCACCCCACCTTTGCCCGACCACTTCCAGTGACCAAAAAAAAATAGTGAAATGTTACTAATTTTTAAAAATTAAAACTTCGAACATGAAATTCCAAAAAATACCACCCTAGCTCCGGTCAACCACCACCCCACCCCACCCTGGCGACAAAAAAAAAAATTAGTGAAGTGTTACTAATTTTTAAAAATTTAAATTTTGAACATAAAATTCAAAAAAGTCATCACCCTACCTCCGGCTGACCACCACCCTACCTCAAGCCGATCACTTCCGGTGACCAAAAAAATTTGTAAAATGTCACTAATAACGTGAAACCACTCAATTTATACTTGGATACACACAGGTCTAGTCCAACACCTTGGCTTTGTTAAGTTGAATTTTCTTTTTTCATTTCACATTAGAAAGAAAAAAGAGGGAATATGAAGCCTATTATTTGTTAAATCTTTTCCTCTCCTTTCTTGGCAACCAAACAGAGGTCAGATGCTAATTAGACCCTCATTCAATCATTCAACAAGGTCGGTAACAATACCAGCAATGCAAGATATATTCAGCTAATAAGTTCAATTTACTGAACCACACATGAATACAAGATAAACCAATCATTAAATACAAACAAAAACATTTAGTTCGATAGGCCTTTTTTTGATGCGTCTTACCCATGGAAAACGAGCATTACAACCCCGCAGCGAATGCCGTCAGAACATTAATCAGAATCAGAAGTACAGCGTTCACTCTACGGTACTCGATGTAGCGATTTGATGAGAAATGCGCTGAAAATTTTGCACAGAAACACAAAATCAAAACACTTATACAGTATATACAAACGAAGAAACAAAAATCCGCAGAAGAAAATCAGTAAGGAAATCTCGAGTTTAACCGGCGAAGGGAGCGACGATGTAGACAACGATTCCCGGAGTTGTGGCCCCTCTTTCTTCTTTCCTTTCTGAAGTAGTATAGTGAGGAAGGGCCTCTTTGCAGCAAGTCAAAGGTATGGAAGCAAGGAGAGGATGGGTAAAATGATGTCCATGATTGAAACCCTCACAGCAATTCGGATTGCAGAGACTTCACCACCTCCTCGGCTCCCAGAATCGCACGGAGACACGCAACAACAGGGTCATCCCGTTACCATTCAAGTCCCGATGGAAACGGCTAGAAGGGATACCAGAGCTAGCTCGAGGTAGAAATCCCGGAGGTACAGGAGCAGAGGGGTGTTTTCTTTATTTGGACCTTACCATGTCCTTATAATCATTTGGAAATATCCCGTGTCCTTGGCTTAAAAAAGGTAAAAGATGTTGCATTTTTCACTAATTTTTCCTATTTTATATTGTAGTTTGTTGTTAAAGTACTTAATTTACCTGAACTCTCTTAAAATACCTTCGATGTTGGTCGACAACAAAAAACAAAACAAAAGCCAAATTGCATTATAATTCCTAAACTGTTTCGTTCATTTTTTGCCAAAATTAATTTATTTTTCCCCCGACAATCCAATACTTCTATGTGTCTGTCGTGGGCACTAGAACTACTCACTATTAGACCTCCATCGATATTTAAATCCATGGTTTGGTGGCAGTTATGGTGGTGGAGGGTGGGAGAGGGTTGAGGCGCGTCTGATGGTGATGGTCAAGGGCGGACTTAGATGAGGCACGTGAGGTCACGTGCCCCAAGGACCCTCAATAGAAAAAAAACATCTTAAAGATGGATGGGCCACCCTTAGTTTAATATAGAACTCCACGGGCCCTACTAGTTGTCAAATTAGTTAATGTATGTAGTCCAAGAATGCTAAAAATACCAAATATACTGTAGTGAAACTCACCATTAACTCTACAAAAACATCACATGAGTGATCCCCTGAAAGAAGAATTTTAATGACCCAGTTTCATTTTTTTCTCGTATGGTTCATTTTTCTCTTCTTCTTTGATCATGGCTTCAATTCTTGCTAATTTAATTGGTTTGTGATAATCTGCGGCAGAATATTCGCAACTCATTCCTGGGTGTTTTATTGGTGTATTTTTTCCGGTTCTAAGAGCTGTGGTAGCTGCAGGTGTTACAAGACAGAGTGATCAAGGAGTCCAGAATAGTCGCCGAAGATGACTTAAACTTGCATTCGGGGTCCAATTTTTCGCATCATGAGTGGTTGTAATAATTGCAATCGAAGTAAATCTGTGTTAACTGTTCAAATTTTTTGCGTTTGGATAAATCTGTATTTATATTCCTTTGCTTTAGAGATGGGGTGAGGAAGGGAAGAAAGAGGAGTGACCATTTGGTCATGTGATATCCATCTTGTACCTATTTTCTGTTCAAAGAATAAACGGGTGCTAACAGAGGGTTCATGGTGAAATGTGATCCTGAATCGAAGGTTAGGATTGTCTGAAAGAAAACAGAAAGGACTAAGGTGCACTTCTACGAAAAGTTGAAGGAATATAACAGAAATTACACAAACAATTAAGCCTTGTTTGTTAACCCAAATTCAGCACTTAAAACTGAATGGATTAAGTAATAAGTAATTAAGTAGGTTTGATACCCACATTTAACATTACTTAAAAAATTAAGTGGCTCTTAAAATATAAGCTAAAATGTTGATAAAATTGCGTAGCTTTGAGCTACTTAATTTTTACTGAATTTACAACTACCACAAACACTCTTCCACTACATCCACTACGCTGCCACCACCACACGTATTGCTATTCCTCCACCACCACCAATCTGTCACTTCCACCACAACCACCACCACCACCAACACCACCATGACCGTGCTCTGTCACTCTGACCACCACTATA
Organism: Vaccinium darrowii; assembly: GCA_020921065.1. NCBI lineage: Eukaryota > Viridiplantae > Streptophyta > Magnoliopsida > Ericales > Ericaceae > Vaccinium > Vaccinium darrowii. The sequence continues at coordinate 38,878,158 of CM037152.1, read as the reverse complement.
CCACCACCACTCCGCCACTCCTGCCATAACTACCACTACCATCACAACCGTTCCACCACTACCGCCACCACCTCACCACCACCACTCACACCATTACTATGCCACTTCCACCACCGTCGTCGCCGCCACTACACCACTCACACCACCACTCTGCAATTCTCACCACCACCACAACCACTACACCACCACCACCACTCCCCCATTGCCACCACACCACCACCACCACCACTATTCCGCCACTCCCTCCACAACTATCACCACCAACACTACTAGTCCACCACTCCCACCACAACTATCACCACCACCATGACCACAACTCTACAACTCCTATCACCACTGTTCCCATTACACCACCATGGCGCCACCACTACAGTTATATCACCATCACAACCATAACGGCCGCTATACCACCATCTTGTCAATATTTTGTATATTTTGATAATTGTCCTTTTTTTTCATTTATGCATTCCAGTATGAATTTATAAAAGGCAAAGTAAAAAAATTGGTGAATTTAATACTTCAGCTCCTTGTATATATCAAACAACTTATTTATTTCAGTACTTAAAATTCAGTACATATCAAACAGCTTATTAGCTTAATAAATTCAGCATTCAATTTTCAGTTTTCAACTTTCAGCTTTATCAAACAGCCCCTTAGTAAGAGGCTTACTAATTGTAAATTTCAAATACCATTTCAAGAATCAAGAGTATACCGTCCAATTTTGAAGATCGAAAATCGCATCCACAAATTGATTTTTTTTTTTTGAACTAATCCACAAAATGAATTGACATACAATTTGTGGCTCATATTCTTTCCTGATCCACCTCTTCTTCAATTGTTGCAATTGCTCATAGGCATCAGGTTGAACAGTGAAGGACTTGCTTCGTTTCAAATTAAACTCATGTAGCCTCTTACACTTCCAAGAGCAACAACACATTGAGTAATATAGAGACATATCACAGAAGGGATAACCAAACAAAAATTATTTGATTCAACAAAAAAGACCAAATCAATCAGGAAAAAAAGGCAAAAAAAAAAGTGAGGATAATTTTAATTTCAGATCTTAACAAATCAAACAGAAACCATCTGTTTCAAATGATGATTCTGGGTATAATTTTAGGTCATTGAGTTTACATATGGAACTCAAATATTAAGCTCCCTTATTATAAAGATAATCAAATTTTCAATACAATACAAAGCCACATGTGAGTGTTAACCTTTTGCAATGATTTTTAGGTTGAACTTGGCGTGGTAGACATCTTCCTTTCCCACAAGGTCCTTGCTCTAACAATATCTCCACCTTTGGTGTCTGTGTCTCCTTGGATTTGAAGAAGATGTACACACTTTAATGGCTCCCATTAGAACATGCTACAATTGCATCTTGTTGAGGTTCACAAAGGGATTGAACTATATCAGAAGTTCGACACTCTCCCTTATATTCTACTACCATGCTTGAAATTTGGTGGTCCTTCATAATTTCTTGTGGGATAGGCTGCATAAATTAAGAACATATTTAGCTGCAATAGGACATTACAAATTAACTTGAAATAAAAAAGAAGACGTGTAAAATCCATGCTCGAGATGATAATGGTAAACATAGAATACCATACACAAATGTGTTGTTGCCTACAAAACACACACACACACACACTTTCTTCTTCTCCTTTATATATCATCCCACGTAATCTGTAATCGCTCTTGCCTTTCCCCCACATTCTTCTTCTTCTATCTCTCTCTCTCTATCTTTGGTGGCCTCTCATCATAATTATGGTGAACTGGCATTGAATGACTTTCCTACCACCGCACTTACCATATGAGTTTGAGGAAAATCTTCAATTGTATTATACTCTGAATAAATTTCTGTTCAAAATCATTTTGACTACATTTCATAAATTTCTGGGATGAAATTATTTTTAAGGGGGGTAGATTGTAACAATCCGATTTTTTGAATAAAAAATTATTTTCAAAATTCCTGTTTCTGTAATTTAACATTTTTCATTTAAATGACTTCTTTTATTTGGTAGGCGTATAATATAAGTGTGGATTATGTCGTATGTTTGTATAAACTTGAGGCGATACGTTATACACATACTAGAATGTACTGTAACTTGTGCTAGTAGACTACCCTACCAGGACTTAAAACATGATCTAAATTTTCTAGACGTGGTCTGAACCATCAAATTACTGTTAGCCTTTCCCCTTGTTCCCTGGACGTGTACCCTCCTCGCACCACATCCTCCACCAACCAAAGCTTTACTACATATTCAGCGCTCAAATCCTTTTTCCTTTCCTTTCATTTCGAGACGGAGAGAGAGAGATTCGGCTGGTGTAAGATGGACTGTATGTGTGCATGTGATGGTATGGGTTGATGTACATAATAGGTGGGGTAAGTTTGGCACAATAAATGCAGGAGTTAATATATTGGTGTGTTTATAACAATTGTGCTTATAAACAAGTGAGTGGCAAGAAGGCAGAGAACCGTATTTGGGTAGAAAGAAAACCAGTGGCCTTTTGGCCAAGACATATTAGTCATGATAATTGGAGCTGACCATGGTGATCAACGGTGTGGTGATCAACGGTGATTCTAAGTCTGATCACTATGAGAGTTTAGGATGTTACCCCTGAGGAATGGAATCAAGTATTTTTCAGTCACGATCTTCATTTGAGGTGCCGAAAGTATACAATATATTCTTAATCTCCGGAGTAATTTTATTCATCGTCCCTGTATTTGTACTCTTTTGTGATTATTGATCTTATTGTTGACTTCCGTTGTGCCATTATATATGTGAATAGTAGCGTATTATGTGTGTGCTGATTATTACCATGGAACGGATCAGTACATGTGACAAGACCACCGGGTCCAAAAAATTAATGAGATGAGATATGATTGACTACCTTTTGGGGAATTAGGGAATTATTGGTTTTATTAGCCTGCGGGCAATACTAAATATTTTGACCCTGGTGATGCTTAGCATGCTACCAAGAGGCTTAAGTTGTTTGTTGTGAAAGTTGATTCAGTTGACCTCGTTGATTCTTTTGGTTCGATTAAATTGCGAACATCATTTATAGATACCGTAAAGCCCTTTTCTTTTCCTCATATACTTCCCAAGTAGCTTTTTGGTGGCAAGTACAGAACAGAACAATTTGGGGCGGGAATCAGAGTATATGAAGGACTAGAAAATACTTTTAAGAGATCAGTATGTATTTACTAAGGTTTTTGAATAGATATTGGTTCAGAGATTTAAAATACAGTGTATTTTTGGAGCTTTTATCAAAAAAATCCAGGTTGCTACAACTTCTGCACTTCACTTCCAATTGGCAATGTTCTGCACCCCCAATTTTACATGCCAATTCCAAACCCTTCATGATCCCAATCGGCAAGGAGAGAGAGAATCATGTAAGTCAATGGTTTTGTTTTTTATACTGGACACATGTAAGAAAAATAGTTTTCCACATCTCTTTCTTTCTGCTCTTGTGTAAGTAAGCATCAAATGTCTGCAAGTTTCGCACCTAATTAATTTTTTGTGAATTGCAGATATAGGCGCCAACTTACCAGTTGATCAAATCCCCGCGGCCCCGCAACTACACCAACACAGGTCTCTCCCTTCTCCATTATTCTAATCATTGAATTAGGAAGGACACTCCTACTTCCAAGGATAGACAAAAAAAGGTGGGTTCTTCCTAGGCCTTGCTCTTAGACGTTTTATAGCTAGTACACATCCACAACCAGGGCCCTTAGAATTGTCCCTCTATAATAAACATTAATGAGAAAAGGAGAATTTTTCAACATGGAGGAAGTCTTTTATAGTTAAGATTCTAGATAAGACAATTGGGGTACAAAAATTTTCATGAGAAAATTATTGAAAATGTAGAGACCAAATGGGGAGATTTACTCCATTAACCTGGGCCACGATGACTGAGCAGCTCCATCAGTTTTGTAGTATGGACAGTACACGAATTCGTGGTCTCGCGATTTCTGCATTCCCAAAGATGTAATCCTTTTTTTACTCTGACCCTATTGTGAGTGTCCTTCTCCTTCTCCTACTGCTACTAGTCCTAGCAAAAAGCGGTAATGCCCCATCTATTGTAACAAACCAAGCATGACCCAAGCAACAAGAACAAGAGGGGATCTTGTAGATTTTGATTAACTTGCAAAAAACAGGGAAAACTAAGCCAGCTTCTACATTTGCGTCCTATCTTGTCGATCCTAACATCAAACGAGAGGGGAAGTAGAAGAATGAATAAGAATGACCAACTTGGTAAAATCGATCTATCAGGGAAGGATACGGGAAAAGGTCAAACTCCAAAGAATTTTGTCCCTAAGTTATTGGACTCGTTGAGTGGTCAAATCATTCTTCCTCCTGTATTGATCTACGACCAACTTGTGGGAAGCAAATAAAATAGTATAGTAATCAAAAAACCAAAACTGCTCTATCCGCCCTACCTATAACAAGTTATGTGCATGCCCAATCTGGCGCCTCAGCAGCAATCGTTTAAGAAATAGATCAAGAAGTCAATTGAGGATGCTCATTGATGAATGAATTAACATTACAGTCAGAGGGAGGAATTACCGAGTGAAGGTTTGGGAGGAGGTTTGTGATGATTTTTTTAATGAGAAATCGGTTCGAGAATGGGTTAAATCCCATCTTCCTATTTCTGATGGTCATCCTAAAGTTACAGATTTCACTCATCTTGATGATACAAGAAAAGGGGAGAGCAACCAAGAATTTCAAGGAAAATCAAAACTTGATGAGCAAGTGAATTGCTATCATTTAAATTCAGTGGAGGAAGCTCAACAAAAAGATGTTGCATTGGTAGATAGGGGGGATATCAATGACGACAATGATGTGGGCCATCAAAAGGTTTCTGAGGAGGCTGCATTGAAAGCAGCTAATTCAGAGTGCATTAATGATGTAGTGGTTGAGAAGTTTGTTAGTGGTGTTGTATCTAAGGTGGATTCTAGAAGCAAACACAAAGGCAAAAAGGGAGGCAATACTTTGGAAATAATAATGGAAGAAGATGAAGAGTCAATGGTAGGTGAGACTCCTAATATAAAGATGGGTTCTCCAAAAGTAAGCATGCAGTTGGTTGAGAAGTTGACCCAAGATCAAGGTGGGGCTGCATTGGTGGAGCCAAACCAATGTGGGCCCAATTCAAAAGTGGTAGCTCCAAAGGTACCATCAGCAAGAGAAAAAAAGGCTAAAATAAGAAAGGATATTAGAGATATTCTTGGTACATTAGAGGATGATTACCAAACTGAAGAAGTCGGAGCAATGAGTAGTGATCACTCGGACTCTATCAACTCTGAAGACATACAGAGAAGAAACCTGGCTATTATTAAAGGATTTGAAAATGCAGTAAATATCAGCAAAAGATTGGGGGTAATACACCATGAAAGTGATGCAATGGTAATCAAGAGGATGGCTCAAAGAGATGGGGAGACTCTGAACTAACGTATTCTTCCAGCAACGATGTATTGAAGAATTATTGGGTGATTTGTAATCAAGAATGAAAATCGTTTCGTGGAATATCAGGGGAATGTCCAGCAACGTAAAGAAGAGGTTTGTTAGCAATATGATCAAAGAAAGGAAGCCAGATGTACTTCTATTACAGGAAACTAAATTGGAGCAGGTGGACGATTTTCAAGTGAAAAAGATGTGGTATGATTTAGAACTAGAGTTTTTAGTGGTTAATGCTGAAGGTATGTCAGGAGGTATCCTAACAATTTGGAATGTGAAGGTTTTGAAAGTTGTAGAAGTGATTAGTACAAAAAGTTTTTTACTAATCAGAGGTGTTTTTTCAAGATTACTTCCCTTGTGTTCTTGTCAACATATACGCCCCTAACAACTATGTAGAAAGAAGAGCAGTGTGGAAAGAACTAGTAGTGTTGAAGGAAAGATTTCAGGATCCATGGTGCATAGGGAGGGATTTCAATGAAACAAGAAGTATAGGAGAGAGGTTGGGTTGTACAAGGCTTGATAGGGGTATGAGGGAATTCCAAAGCTTCTTGAACGATATGGACATCAGAGATATTCCATTACTTGGGAGGAAGTATACGTGGTCAAAATTTCAGGAGGCTAATATCCAATCCAGGTTTGATAGATTTTTGCTTTCCCAAGATTGGCTCGAGAAGTATAAGGTCTTTCAGTGGGGCTTACCAAGACTAATCTCTGACCATTGTCCCATCATGATCTGTGATGAAGTCAAAGATTGGGGTCCCAAACCATTTCGGTTCATTAATGCATGGATCAAGCACCCAAAATGCAAGCAAATAATCAAGGAATGTTGGGAATCAGAGGTGATTTACGATTGGTCTGGTTTCAAAATTATGCAGAAACTTAAAAAGTTGAAGGGTCTCTTGAAAGAGTGGAATGCTACTGAATTTAGGAATTTGACAACAAACGTGGAAGAGCTTAAGACTAAGTTACACCTTCTTGATCTAAAAGCTTAAGAGAGAGAGAGAGTTATCCAAGGCTGAAAAAATGGAAAGGTGTGGAAGAGCTTAAGACTAAGTTACACCTTCTTGGTCTAAAAGCTGAAGAGAGAGAGCTATCCGAGGCTGAAAAAGTGGAAAGGTGTAATTGCAGACAAGAATTCTGGGCAGTGGATAAGATGAAGGAATCCCTTTGGAGACAGAAATCAAGAAACAAATGGATTAAACTTGGGGACAGAAATTCCAGGTTTTTCCAAATCATGGCAAATAATAGATATAGAAGAAATTTCATTGGGATTATAGAATGGGAAGGAATGATGTATGATGACCCTATTCAAATAAAGCAAGTGGTTGTCCAATACTTCCAAAACAACTTTAGAAGGCAAGAGTGGAGGTGACCTGACTTTGGAGGTGTTTTTTCCAAAGGATTCATGCTAGCAGAAAAGTGGAACTAGAATTACCATTCACTCCCGATGAGATCTTTCAAGCTATTAAGGAGTGTAGTTCTTTCAAATCTCCAGGCCCAGATGGTTTCAATTTTGCTTTTGTTAAAAAAGCTTGGAAGATTATCAAACTAGATGTTATGGAATTCTTTAATGAATTCTATATCAATGGCAAACTTACTAAGGAGATCAATAAAACCTTTGTTGCTCTCATCCCAAAAGTGGATGGGGCAACAAGCTTCAAAGATTACATGCCAATAAGTATGGTGGGCTGGCTTTATAAGTTACTTTCCAAGGTATTAGCAAATAGATTCAAGAGAGTTCTCCCATTCTTTGTGGGAGAAACAGAAGCAGCTTGTCATAACCGTTCCGAGTATTTAGGTTTAAGTTATATTTTCTTAAATTGATTGTGGGTTTATATGCATGTATTTATTTTGCAAGTGGTTAGAGTGTGGGTGGGGTGTGTGGCATTAATTTGTGGATTGGAGCACAAGGCTTATGGGACACACACACACACAATCATTTGTTCCCAAGACTCAATAATTGAGCCCTGGAGGGGATATTTTCCCCAAGAATCAGATTAACATCAGAGAAAGGGAGAGAGAGGACGTAGGAAAGAGGGGAGAAAGGAGAAAGGGGAGTAAGAAGAAGAAAGAAGAAGAAAAGGGAAAGAAATTAGGAAAAAACTTAATTAAAGGTAACTTCTCTGTTCTTCAATTTCTTAATTTGCTGATGAATTCATGCCTTAGATGGTTAATTTTCAGTTGGTTAAAGGATTTGGGTTTGTTCTTGGAGTTCTAGAACAAATTATTTCGTGGGTTTGTTATAACTCACTGATTGGGTTTACGGATCTAGTTTCTGACCTGTTTTCACGTATTTATTTCGGGTATTTAGAAGGCTCGTAAATATTTGATATTTTTACCGTGGATTCGTCCATGAGTCTATTGTGTTGTGCAAAAATTTCAGAGCTTAATTCGAAATACAGAAAATATGAAAAATGTTTTACCGAGCTGCTGTCGTAGAATTCGCAGTGCAGGCAGCACTGTCGCGTCTTACGGGAAGGGCCATAACTTTCTGTAGGAAGCTTGGATTTTCAATCCGTCTTTTGATTATGAAACTAGACTCGCATACCTTCGAGAATATGTATGGGTTGCGCCTTAGTTCCTGCCAGGTTATAGCAGTTTTTGATTCAAAGTTGATGCGTTTGCTGAACCTGCAGATTCATGTTACTTTTTGTGTAACTTCAAATAAGCATATCTTGGTCTTCCGGGCTCCGATTAGGGCAAATTTTATATCGATATTGATGTACTGAAAGTCTTCTTTCTAGTGGTGGTGGTCTCATGACCTTATTCAGAATCCATAGAAAATGATAGCCCAGATACGATGGGCTGGTTATCTTATTTCTTACTGGTTTTGGAGTGTTGTTGTGTCTTGACTTGTCTTTAATTGTGATGACCTTATAAGTTGTTTATGTTACATCATTATCTTCTTGGTTATATGCGAGACATTTGTGAAAGCTCGTAGACTGATATTAGTTGGATTGTGGCTAGGTAAAGAGCCGGTCATTCGGGAGGTGCCAAAACCATAGTTTGGCATACTTCGGTCGATTCTCAGGTGAGTGTGTTTGATATGGCTATCTTCAATGGGATATGGATGTTGCGATGTTTGTGATGATGTTTGTGATGATGTTCGTGATGATGTTTATGGAGAAGTTTGTGTATCATGATGTGGTGACGTTTGTGTTGATGTTGTGGTGAAGTTTGTGAAAGAGTTTGTATATCATGCTAATTGAGGATTTAGCTTTTGATGTGCATGTTGTGTGTGAAAGATGGTATCTGCGAAGGGGCTGTGGATTGGGTTATACCACGAGTACGTTGTGTCGGCTAGCTACCGGTGACAACGAGCGGGGTGTGCTCCCACAGTGACCTAGGATACATAGGATGTGACAGACGTGTCACTGCATGTGCTGTGATTACATAATGTGCTGTGATTACATAATGTGATGTGATTACGTAATGTGCTGTGATTATAAATTGTGCTGTGATTACATAATGTGCTGTGATTACATAATGTGATGTGATTACGAAATGTGCTGTGATTATATATTGTGCTGTGATTATATACAGTGATGTGATTATATACCTGTTGTTGATCGATTGGGTGCTTCAGCTATGTTTCATTGAATTTATTCTATATCTCACACCCTCTGGCATTCTTTTGATTGCCAGGAAAGTGATGGCTTGAGTGGGTCCACTACCGCTGGTGATTTTGGAGTTTCTTTTTGGGCTGGTCACGAGTGACGTAGCTAGCCAAGTTGTTTGTTCATGGTTGGGCTAGTAGAGGTCTATTTTGAGTTGTGTTAAGAGAATTTGGGAACTTGAACTGCATGTAATGTAATTAAGTCGCCGGTTGTTTGATGTTTGAGGTTCTGGTTTGATTTATACATTTGTATTTATAGGTCAGAAGACTTCCGCTGTATTTTTATTTTGAGATTTTGTAAGGTGTTGTTTGGTTTTGTGTTGGAATGCCACGTGGCCGCCCCGACACGGGCCCACACGGGTGCCGTTTGCGGGGCGGGGCGTGACACAGCTTTTATTGGTGGAAGGCAGATTCTGGATGGTGTCTTGATTGCCAATGAAGTGATTGACGATTGGAAGCAAAAAGACTACCAAGGTTTGGTTCTAAAATTAGACTTTGAGAAAGCATATGATATTGTCTGTTGGTCCTTCTTATTTCAAATGCTAAGAAATATGGGTTGTGGTAAAAAATGGATCTCTTGGATTGTATCATGCGTGGGTATTTCTTCTCTATCAATTTTGATTAATGGTTCTCCTACTGCTTAAATCCAAATGGAAAAAGGGTTGACACAAGGAGATCCAATCTCCCCTCTCCTTTTCAATGTTGTGGCAGAAGGATTAAATATTCTCTTTGAAAGGGCAAGATTTGAGGGAGTGATTTCAGGAGTCTCTATTGGTTTTAATGGTCCAGCAATCTCTCATTTGCAGTTCGCAGATGACACTATCATTTTTTGTAAATGTGAGATGCAGGAAATTATGAATATCAAAGGGATTTTGGACACCTTTGAACTACTTTCTGGATTGAAAATCAACTACTCAAAAAGTCAACTGTGTGGTATTGGAGTTCCTGAAGACATCCTTTTGTCTTTTGCTGAAGTGTTGAAATGTAAAATAGTATCTCTGCCTCTGAAATACTTGGGCTTGCCTCTTGGTGCAAACCCCAGGAGGGTGGCAACTTGGAATCCAGTGATTAAGAGATTTGAAGAGAAGTTGGCTCTTTTGGAAGAGGAAACACATCAACTTTGGTGGAAGACTGACTTTGGTGAAAGCAACCTTAGGGATCTACCTCAGTTTTACACGTCAATGTTCAAAATGCCAAATACTGTGGTGAAAAAGTTGGAAAAAATTTAGAGGCAATTTCTTTGAGGGGGATTCTTCAGAAAAAAGAAAGATGCATTTGGTGGGATGGGATAGAGTCACTCTGAATAAAAAATCAGGTGGTTTAGGTATTAGAAAGATCCATATACAGAATTTGTCCTTGCTAAGCAAATGGTGGTGGAGATTTGGGATTGAAAAGGAATCCCTTTGGGCTAGAACAATAAGGGCTAAATATGGCATTGACGATTCAAATTGGCTACCAACAAAACCTTCTAACATCACAAAGTGCTCCCAAATTTGGAGTGATATAACCTCATTGATTGGAGAAGGTTCTGAAGTTGCTGGTATTTTAAGAGATGGTTTCTTCATCAAAGTTGCCTCTCGACACTCTACTGCTTTCTGGATAGATCCTTGGTTGGGAGAGATGAAATTGGTGAATGTTTTCCCTAGATTATACACTTTGTCTACTCAGAAACATGCTAAGGTTAGTGAATTATACAGCTCTTCTTCATTAACCTGGGATTTACAGTTTAGAAGGGATCTATTTCAGTGGGAACTGGGCCATCTGCAAATACTTCATCAGATGCTATTAGATGTGGCCATCTACAATCAAGGGGAGGATAGATTGAGGTGGAGATGGGATCAAAGCTCAGGGAACTTCTTAGTGAAGTCTTGCTATGGTAAGTGGGAGTGGCTACTAATGCTTTGAGCCCTATTGGATCAAGGTGTATGCTAATTTGGAAAAATTTATGCCGTTTTAACGTTGAAATTCTTGCTTGGCAAGCTTTACAAGACAAATTGGCTACTAGATGTGAATTGATTAAGAGAAACTTTTTCCAGCAAGATGGGAGTTTGATGGGCTCTTGTCCATTTTGCCACTTGGAAGTTGAAACGGCAATCCATCTCTTGCTGCATTGTAATCTTTCCTGGAAAATTTGGTCACATATTATGCTTTGGTGGAAAGTCGAATAGGTCTGCCCTCATTGCTTATATACCCTATTGTGTTGGTGGGACTCCTTCAAATACAAATCTGTTGGGACTCCTTCTATGCCGTGTTGTGGGTGCTTTGGCTAGAAAGGAATCAAGTCATCTTCAGAAATAAAGTATTAGATGAAGTGGAGATGGCAGAGAATATAAAGACCACGGTTGCAATTTGGACAAAATCTTGCTTTGATCTCAGAGAATATCCAGTGGAAGATTTTAAAAGGTGCTTATCAGGTATAAGAAGCTTGAAACTGCCTAAACTGAAGGATTATTAGTTCCTTATTCAGAGTTTAGTTTTTCTTTTCTGAACTCCTTTGTTGATTTCCTGCTGAAATATTGAATGTTGATGTCTGGTGAGGGTTAATGTGGTTTCTTTTCAAACTGAGTAACTTCAGTTTTGACAGTTTGTGATGTGCTGTGTCCACGGGGTCAGTTTGTGTATTTGTCTCTGGGGGTCTATATGATCGTCTCTGTTTTTGTTCACTGCTGGTGCTATGTATTGGTTGATGGCTAAATAATGGAAGGAGCTGCAGTTATTATAGATATTAGACCAATTTTTGAAGTGTATCGAATGGTGGATCATCTTTGTAAGGCACGTTTGAAAGCTCATGAGAGCTTGTTTTTCAGCGGAGCTTTTGGATTGGAGAATTTTGCTAGAAGTCATCTCAAGGCACAGCATTCCTCTTCTGGTTGTGGTGTAATTTATGAATTTTTGTGGTGTAATTTATGAATTTTTGTGGACCGATATTCAATTCTTTTGGTGTTCCATTACGAGATTTTGTGGTGGAACATGAAATTTTTTTTGCTCAAAATAAAAATAGTGCAAACCGTACATTCTTAATGCTGCTTTCTTAATGGTATTCTTGTTTTTTTGGGTGCTTTCATGGTGATGTGCATATTTGGTTAGGAATTGCTTATTCATGCTATTTTATTGGCGTAGGATTCGGAATTTGTTATTCTTGTCATTTTTGTGTTCAGTATAGCTGTACTTTCTTGGTAACATATCAAATAAATCCGACAAATATTACATTAAGAAAGCAATTGTTATTAGCAGATGATATCAAAATACATGAATGTAGAATGACAAACAAAATATGTAAAATTGTTGTTCCAAAGTGGGGGAAAAATGTGTAAATTTGCTCGAAAGTTCAACATAGATATGCCTTCGTTGTTTGGTCCTTCTTTTTTGATCAAGTGTTCTCTTCTTTTCTAATGGCACAGTGGTTCAGCGACGTTACCTGCGTGAATAAGTAATATACTTTATTATCCTAGTTTAGCACAAATATAAATGGTTCATTTGGCAATGTGAGTTTGAATTGTACCTCTGTGTGATCAATATATAGATATTCCATAAGCACTTTGATACTTTTTGAAGGTCCTTTTGGATGAGTCAGCGTGCCATGTCCTTCATCACACTGGGTTATCGTTTTGTTTGAAGTCGCTTGTTTGTTGTGATGCTCCTTGGTCATCCTTTCTGGCATTGGATGGGGGATGAGTAGCATATGTAAATGTGACTTGTTTTTTTTCTTGAACTGAACCACTTGCATTAGTTTCATCAATATTGCAGTGTGTAACCTGTTTTTGAGATCTTGTATGTCACGCCCTCGATTTTCAACACAAATAAATGAACATTTTCTTAAGAAATTTCTAATAAAAGAACTCATAGTGAAATGCAAGATCACCTTACAACATTTCCTTACATTTTTGTAATAATCTCAATCTCGACACCCAATCCCCCATCGGATTTTACATTAAAGATGTCATTCTTTTACAAGGAAAAAGGGTTACAATGTTTCAAATGATCCTTCATGCCATGATTTGACTATGCCATGCACACCATGCACTCCATCTTGCACTTCAAGCGAAACCTGAAACAGCAAAGGGGTGAGCTTACACTTCGCCCAGTAGGTGTCCCCTTTGGGTTTCAGACTCTAAAAAATAATATGCATAAATAACATGTATCGAATAAGAGCATCAAACAAAACTAACATTTACAAGTAGGTTTCTACACTTACCATTTGAAGTAAATATATATATACTTCACATATCACCCGAGGACACTTCCACAATCCAAACTTCAAACAATTAACCAATGGATATCCTTCTCGCCACACAACAAACCATACATACAAGTACTAGTTATAACACCCCACTCATTGCGTCTCCATGTACCCCGCCTTGCCTACACACTTATCAACATAATCCACTAGCACCAATGTGTCTCACTAATACTCACATACGTCTCAACGTGTCCCATACGTGCCAAGGCATACTACAAGTTCACATAAGTACCACAATACCACACGGTGTCAGCGGTTTACCCACATGCCCACTCAACACATCAATAATCAACCTATCACAGCTCATTTATATATGTGTACGAGTGTACGTATGCTTGATATACTTGACACCATCCCGATGGTCAATTTCTTCCCACGTGTCACACAACATACAACTAGTGTGTCCCCGTATTCCATAAGTACCCACGTGTCAACTAACTATTTAGCAAGTGCCTTATTGGATCCTACAAACACTCTCGTGTCCCACGTGTACTCTACAAGTTTCTCTCACGTATCCCGCAATACCCATGAGTACCTCGTGTCTCTCAAATACCCACATGTCTCTCAAACATTCCACCAATGCCCATGTATCTCATAAGTACCCATATTAGTTCACTCATCAAATCCCGGTCCGTTTTCCTTTAATTTATCACAACTCATTTAATAGTAAATTTCGTAGTCCTCTTCAGAATCCTCTTTTTTTTTTGACACTCTGAGATCATACGCCGATTGGTGACCCTAGTATCGCAACTCAAGTCCAAGTTCATTTCACACGTATAAACAACCAAGAGTCTTTATTTAAATTCGTTAACCACCTCCACGAGTCTCACCCACAACCTCGCATGACAACGCGAATGATGAAAAGATGTATCGGAGGAAGGAACAAGACGTCCAATGATCATGGGAAGAACGGAGAATAAAAATACAGCATTTTAGCATTTCCCAACCAGTTGGAGGTTTTTGCCCAACTGGTTGGACCAAAACAGAGACAAGCACAAATTTTTTTTTCAGAAAAGCCCAACCGGTTAGTGGTTTTTGCCCAACTGGTTGGGCAGAGACAGATTCGTATGAAATCTTCAGAAGCGCCCAACCGGTTGGAGGTTTTTACACAACTGGTTGGGGAAACCCAGATTTTCTGCGAATTTTTCTCAAAACATGAAACTTCAACCCACGTGCATATTTGATGATTTAGGCCAAAAATTGGAAGTTTCAAGCAACTAATGGACAAGAGGTGAGGGTAAAACACCAACCAATTGCATCAAATAACAATTAAATCCATAGATCAAGAATCCAAATTTGACAAAACCCACTTAGGAGAGAAATCAAGGTTTTTGAGCAATTTAATGAACAAGGGCAAGATATATACAACATATCACATAGATACAACTAGTGGGAGTAGAGTTTGTTCCCCTACCTCAAGATTTGAGCTTGAAATCCACAAAACCAGAAACCCTAGCTTCCCAAAAACGAGCTCAACCCGAAACCAAGCTTCTAGAGGCGGAACAAACGCGGTTCAAGCTCCAATACGCGCAATGGAGGTGATTTTATGCATGGATCTTGAAGGAGACTTGAAGAAGAGGTGTATTTTGGTGGGCTTTAGCAAGAAAATGGAGAAGGAGAGGAGAGAGAGAGAGAGGGCTGATTTTTGGGAGGAAGAGAGGTGTATATTTTACAAAAAAATCAGCCATATATAAGACATATACTCCCCAACTAATTACACTTTCACCCTTAAACTTCCAATTGTATATTAAACACACCCAAATGCATTCTACCACTATCACATTGACCTCTCTTAATCAAAATTCAATTCCTCACATTTACCCAACATTATTCCGAAGAAATTATGCAAAAATACGGGTCCTTACATTGTAGCTTTGCTTGGAAAGCCTTCTCTATCACATTTTCTATTTCTTTGGGTAGTTCATCTTCCACTACCGAACCTTTGACTTCTTCTGTGTCCACATTGCCATTCATTGTTATCCAGATATTTTGTTCAATAGTCCTTAAAAGCGATGTCAGGTCTTCGAAAATTTTGAAGAACTCCATTACAGGATACCGACAAATTTTCTCCTAACCCCAAAAAAAATGGAATTTTAATGTTAGTCTCTAGTATTAAATGTTGCACACTACACAGGGAAAAATCTTGGGGAAAAATGGTCTATTGCAAACATTTTCTTTTTTGGATTTTTGATTTGATGAATTAAAATGTGTATTAGTGGTTTGAGTGCCAACCGAACCAACTTCTCAATTATAACCATTTTCGTATTGGACTCCCAGTGGAGAATCTCTCCAAAAATAAAGAATTCTTCACATTTGAAGTCCCAAAATGTTAATCTCAGGCATATGTATAGAGATATCAAGCAAAGGAACCTTTCCAAATTGACACGTAAATGCCTCTTCAAAGTTACTAGACACCTGTCCACAATTTTGCATAAACTAACATGGGGCCGGGTGTTGTATATCAAAATTTAATCAAAATTTGCCGAATGCATCTGAGCCATCCAAAATACAATCGGACTGCCGAGAGGTGCACACCTCTGCGGATATTTTTTATTCAAAAATACTATAGGTGCGATTCCCGGGTCCGACATAAATAATCCGATCCGTTCCTTAATTTGGAAATAATTTTTCGTTACACCATGTAAAAACTATCACAATCAAATAACTGTAAGTGTTCATTCCAATCGAATAACTTTTTAAACTATCATTTAGAATTCAGATCTTGACAGGGGTATGGTGGAGACGGGTTTTGTCTCTGAATGACAAACAAGGGAAATCCTTTCGTCCCTATCTTTCTGTCACACACAATTTGTCTCTCGCGTTAAAGAAATATTCATAATTGAATAAGAATGTGGATTAACTGCAGAAGAAAACCAATGCAAGTGCAACTACGAGAGCGTAGTAATGTTAGAGAGAGAATGGGAGAGAGAAAAAAACCTGGATCAATTAGCTTTCTCCAATGGAAGATTCAAAGTGAGGGTGAATTGGAATGTGAATTTTGAAATCGAAAACAGACAACGAAACCGAACTCGAATTTTTTTCTGTCTGCATTTGCATAAACGAAAACAGACAGAATTTCCGCTATATGAAAATAAGAAAATCAAGAATCACTGTGTTTTGTTTCTTGCAAGGCAACAAAATATATAAGCGCTCAATTTATTTGCACGAGAGTGACAGAGTTTGTGTGAGGAAAATAGATGGCTACAGTAATGATCCTAGGCCTATTTATAGACCTCATTTGTATCGAAACAACACATCTCTTACAAATGGATGCAACTATTGATAGAGAATTACACCCTTTGTTAAAAGACACCTTTCGAATTACAGAGGCAACATTTGGATAATCCAAATTAAGCACCTATTCGGTGCTTTCCTGCTAAAACAAAGGGATTAAACACCCATTCGGTGCATCTCCAAATGATACAAAGACACCCCCTTAATCCCCTTAATTAATGGTACCCATTCGACTAATAGCCACGTCCCTTTTTTAAGATCACACCCTTTTGTTTCAATAACCATATCTAATTAATGTAATATTAATAAACATAACTTTTAGTATTACAAACTAAAAGTCACTTCTCTCCACAAACTAATCAATACAAATTTTGGGATGTCCATTTTCTTTATGCTAAATTTCAATCTAACGGTGGACGGTTAAGTACTGAATTTTATAATGGGGCTGGAGTTTGGCTCTTTGGGTTTTTAATAATATGATCCTTTTCTTAATTTGGATAGTATAATTTTTCGTTATGCCATGTAAAAACTAACGCAATCGAATAACTGCAAGTGTTCATTCCTATTGAACAAGGACACACAAAGACACTAAGAGTTTCGTCTGGAGATAATGTGACATCCCGACTTTTTCATTTAAAAAAAAAAACTAATATTATTTTTATATAACTAAATAAATTCTTTCATTTTCCGTTTTCAAACTTCTTTCTAGTAAAAAAATATATATATATACAAATTATTGTGTACTATATTTATTTTCAGAGTTCTTCAAAAATTGAATAACTTTATATTTTGTTATTGTAAACAATGTTTATCTAATTAAAATGTGTATATGTGGGTATAAGTTATATTATTGGGCCGCCTATTTTTGAAGCAAGTTAGATTTATAATTTAGTATTCAAGCTGGACTAAATTAGTAATTATTGGGGTGATTATGTGATTAAAGTAGAGTGGTTTTTATATGTGGTTAGTTATATTGGAAAGAATGAATTAGGGTTTGATTGTCGTTTCATTATGAGGGTTATGGAGTGCTGCGGCATAAGACCAGAGGAAGAGAGAGCAGCCGCGCGGGTGTCGGGTTAGTTCATTTGTTACCACTTTGTCTCCTCCGTGTCTACTTTTCTTCTTTGCCGATGTGTATGGTGCATAATATATTACTATTACGTAACAGGTTTGCTTGGGAAATTGGCAAGGCAATAAAAGGGTAAAATAATAGTATTTTTAGTGAAGTGAGAATCAAACTACTAGTTTTCATCCGAAGTAATCTTATTTATATGCCCCCTTTTTGTGGACCATTTCCTTCTCTTGATCTCTATATGTGCAGTATTTTGTATAACACAAATTAACGTGGGTTTTGTTGTGGAGCGCCGAGAGAGGGAGAGACGTGTGGCAGTGGTATACATGGGTTGGGTTCATACTCTGGTGATATGTTTCTTAGATCTAAGTCTAGCAAATTCACGTATTTAATTAATACTAGTATAGGTTTGAATATTATATTAAATAGTTTTGCCAGTGGTCTACTTAGTTGTTAACATGAGATTATTTATGATTTTCGTATACCTTTAATTCAGATTAGCGAGTACCCAGAGCATTGCGTTTTGGCTATCTATCATTCCAATCGAGGTGAGTGGTTAAGCATGTGATCCCTTCATTTGGATTTCTCTTGAGCCTATCGCTTCTTGACATAATCTTTAATTTGTTGTGATGGATAATTGTGTTCCTATCTGTTGATCATTTATTGACAATTGACGTACCCTTTGGCATACAAGGTTGATTGATAAAATTTTGGAATGATTGATTACTCTTATTTTGCTTGTTGTCTATTAATTGATTCCATGATATTTCCGGTTACCGTTCTTTGGTGTTTGGAACCATGTATATATTTTTGAAAGTCCAAGGAAAAGTCCCGGGCGCCATCTTGTGGTGACTTTGGCCACTAGGGAAAAGACTTGTGAAATATCCTGTGACTCTAGTGCTCAACGGATAGGGAAAAGACTTGTGAAATACCCTGTGACCCTACTCCGGATCGGCTTAGGGAAAAGACTCAGGCGCCATCCTGAGGTGACTCTATGTACGGTATTGGATCCAACGGGCTAAGCCCTGAGAAAATATTTGGCATTTGGCAATGGTTATTATTATTATTATGGTTCCCACATAATTTGAGATTTCTATTTATTGTTGTTCGTCGTTCTGGTATTTTTGGACTGGTTGATTGGTAAGAATGCATATTTTGTGAATCGATTATTGTTCTTGTTATTTGTTAATTAGAAATTCATCTCCTTGATACCACTTGTTGAGCCACCGACCATTGCTATTTGAAACCATTTCTTTGGAGCTCTCGCTATCGTTCTTTAAAATGTATGCCACGTTGTATTCTAAACCCATAGCATGCTTAACTACTCATTGAGCTGTGAGCTGACGGATTTATTCCACATTCTTTTCAGGTTAGTTTGGGGAGCATCATAGTGGACTCTGAGACAGTGTCGCGACCCACCGTTTGGACCTCTAGGGCATCTGCATTTTTAATTTCTTTTAGTCATGTTAACAGCTTCCGCACTTTTGTTTCTTTAGAATTTTTGTTAATAAATTTGGAGTATGGGGAATTTGAGATATTGTTCACTGGCTACAAAAATGTTGAGTTTTTCTTGCACTTTAAATTTTAAAATTCAGGATTCAGTTTGATTTATTTGGGTTGTGAATAATTATTATTTTTTTTATATTATTTTTGGATAGGCTTCGTGTTCCAAGAATTATTTCTTGGTTCACGGCCGGTCATGCTTTCGGATTTGGGGCGTGACAGATAAAATGCTTTTGTACAATAATATTCTTCCTGACTTATGCCTCTCATTAGCATTCTGGTTTCAAAGATACGACAATGAAGAGAGAAATTTTGGAACTCATCTTCTTCTATAGAAAGCAAAATTTGCTTTGAAATCCTGGTAGAGCATGGATGCTTACAAATTACAATTGTGAATTTATAGAAGGAAAAATGCACAGTGGACCTACGGGAGTAGAAATGGGGCAATGGCTAAAATCAAGAAACATCAAAATTATTGAACATATGAATGCGACTCCTATGAAGAGTTGGGACAATTGTAACCACCACGTTCCATGTATGTCTTCAGTTCCAAACTCTACAACAAGTTTATTAAACAATTGTCTTGTGATCAAAAACACAAATACAAAGTACAAAATTGGGGAAAAAAGAACCAATGTTGCCGCAATTAATCTCTCTCTATCTTTATGGCCTTTGGCAGTGTTTCTTCCAAGTTGACAATGCTTTCCTTTTTGTCTTCGGAAGATTCCTTTTCGGCTTCAAAAGATTCCTTTTGCTTGAATATTTCTTGTACTACAACTTTCCCCTCCCTTCGGTCCTTGTCATTAGCCGTATCCACCCTTGTAAAAAACATGTATCGTCCACCATAGCAGTTTATCAAATGTTTGTAGAACTTGTTGTTTTCACCTTCCTGCAATAGTGGAATATGTGTAAATGAAATTCGTCTAAAGTATTCTTCCCTTCTACCTTCTGTACCATGGTGGCGGTGGTAATTGCAAACCTTGTTAAGCACTCCAATGAATTCAGATATAGTACAACCAACAAGCTTTTCTGCTGCATCAAATAATGTGATATTAATTTGGCGCACTCCGTCACCTACAGTGAGCTTCATCATATACCTAATTTCATGACATTATTTGGTTTAGATATTCTAACTTTTGTGAATTTAGGTAATTAAAAATCAAAACTTTCATAAACATTGATATTGCTTAACATATGATATACCTTGGACAAACTTCAGTGTTGGTATTGTGACATTTGTGGCATTCTGCTTGTGTCAATCACAAAGACCTTCTTATGGCATTTGGCACATGATTCGTACCAAATTCTTTCCATGTTTTCTATGCTAATGATCAATCCGTCAAAGTAGCAATACATTATCTGCAATAGAGAGATGGAGTGAATAATTGTATATAGTTATGGTATAATATAAAACATTGAAAATGGTCAGTTTTTTTTTAAAAAAAAGAAAAAAAGAAAGAGAAAACAATTTCGTCCATTATGTATTTGTTCTTCATAAACATTTATTTCGAAGAGTTACCTCAAAGCCATTTGAAGGTCTCTCAATCAGTTCTGTAATTGTCACCTTTTCTGCACTTTTAAGTTTGTTTTGCAACAATATCTCTTCTGGATTTTCCTTTTTCCCGTCACCACTTAGCCTACAAAAAATATGGTTTTTATTTCCCCGCATCTCCGGCCACAAATTAATATAAATATTGGAAATGTGGTTTTATCAAAGACATACCATTCTTTCATCAGTTCAGGTGTGGTTAATGCTGGTTTTATTTGAAGAGTTGTTATAGAAAGTGTGGACAACGATAGTAGACCTGGTTTTAATGGGTGCATTCGATAATAATTAGTTAGCATCTGAATAAACTATGCAGTTTAAAGGGATATAACGCATAAATTATTCATTGGTTCGTAGTAGTGTTTCTTTTTCTCTCACATATGCGCATAGGTTGAGGATACCTGAATATGTTGTCACTTTTGCTTTAGACACAGCAATGGCCGGTTTCTCGGTTGACATATGTTCTAGAACTTCACCTTCATTTTTGGCAAGATCACCCCATAGTGTCAGAATAATAACTTCAGATCTGTAAGCATCAAAATACTTGAAGGATTAAAATTTATGCCTTGAAATATTTTGCTCACAATAATGTGTCATGGCATACCTTGAATTAAGAAGGGTTACATTCCGCTTTATCATTGTTCCAACCCCCCCAGTTTTCTTTATCAAGGATAACTGCTCAACATTAACCACCATTCCAAGTACATCTGCAATAGAGAGGAAGTAGATTAAGTTGGTTTTCGATTTTAGAATGGTTAGAGATCGATATTAATGTTTGAATGTAATTATGACTTGAGACATACCAACAATATCATTGTGGCCAGCATGCTGTAGGTCTTCAAAAGAAGTGAACTCGTACGAAAAATTATTCAATGTGATCTCCAATTTGGCATTCCCCACACGAGTATTATTCATCAATATTAATTCAAACTCTTTGTGGACGTTGGCATATTGAGCATTTACCGGTTTGACCAAGCCATCGTATATGATGTAACTGTTTTCTTTTAGGAATGTTTGCTCAAATTGCTTGATGACGTCATTAAATAAAATTGCTTGAATTCTGGTTCCCTAAACATTCCATTCCAAAATGGTAATAGTAAGAGATATGTTCTCCTTAAATTGCCTAGGGTTTTGACAAAATATATAGCGACTAAAACTTTAGAACAAAAACTTCCGCAGATGAATAAAAACATTTTAGTTGTCATAATTTGCATCACTATTGTTATAGGTTTAAAAAATCTTTACTCTCCCATTATATCATCATTCAGTATTTGAGATCATGGAACATTAATATGAGAGTACAAAAAACTTGTAGATAGACATACCTGTTCATCCATTAGTATGAGTTTCCACATGTTGCCAGATCCTTTGGAGTTAGAATACGGTTCCACTATGCCTCTTCGCAGGATGGTAATTTTAATAGTCCAATTTCTATCATAAGGTCGAAGTTGATTTATAGTGATGATCTCTTTGGCAATTTCTTCCTCTAAAGAATCATTAATGGGGAAAAATATAAGGTCCGTTTGTTTGTTTGGGGTAAAATATGTAGTTACAGTATGCTCCAATTAATCTTTCAAAGTTGCATCACGCACATTTTCTATTTAACTAACCTTTGGTCGGTTTTGGATAGTTTTGGGAAGACTTTTCAGTTGATTCCTTGTCCAGTATAGCAATAGAAGATTGTTCCAGCATGGACACTTTTCTATTTAACTATGATGGAGGTTCAAAATTGTCCCTGTAAATATGGACACTTTTCAAGCCACACAACTGATGAAGGTTCCCATGAACAGATGTCACAATAAAATTTACAATGAGCAGTTGCGGTAACAATTTCAAATTTTTTCCCCACCAAAAAGCATAGCGGAATGGTTATTGACTTGGGATTTTTGAGTCATCAGTTTAAAACTGACTCAGCTAAGAGTTTGATGTGTTACTTACTAAATGAGAATTCCGATTGCCATTGGTCTTGTCAGGACCTATTCAAACCTAGTTTAAGATAACACACAAACCAAGAGAATCATTAGACAATAGTTTTAAGTTAGCAAATATTGAAAATTACAACTGCAAGCAAATATAGGAATACAAAAAGTAGAATCATACAAGGGAAAAAGTAGGCCAACCTCTTTCTTGCTTTACCGAGTTAATTTAAAAACTACATTTTTGGTATGTGAATGTTTCTCACTTTCATCAACTCCTTTTTTGAGCAAGACTTTTGTAGTTGCCATAGAAGTCCCACGAGATAATGCCACATATAGTTGGCCATGTGAGAAAACATCTTGCGGTAAATACAGCCCAACATAGGGGATTGTTTGCCCTTGTGCCTTATTAATTGTCATGGCAAAACAGAGTCGAATCGGGAACTGTGTCCGCTTGAACTTGAAGGGTATTGATTCATTTTCTGCTGGAAGGAGAGGAATTCTTGGAAGCAAAACAGGTTTCCCCGCAAATTGGCCCACTGTAATCTCAGCATATATGACATCTTTGTCAAAGCCTCTACAAACCATTCTTGTTCCATTGCATAGCCCATCTGATGGATCTATATTCCTCATTAACATGATTGGACTATTTTTTTTAAGAACCAATTTATGTGGAGGAAGTCCATTTGGCATAAGAGTGTTCAAAAACTCTTCTGGATAGTAATTATGTGTATCGTCAACAACCTCATCATAGCTCCAATAGATATGAGCCTCACCTGGGAATAATTCTATAAGTTTCTCATTGAGCATGTCAACAGTCTCATTTTTAGGGGCAAGGATTGCACGTTTCGTGATATATTCGGCTGAGTCAAAATTCTCTTGAATTGAAGGATAAACAGCAGATATCAAGGCATTTTCTGGATTATCATTATCTTCTATTCTAACAAGCATTTCAGATGGAACTTCAACCATTTCCTCCCCCGTAGTTGGTTCTTCACCATTTCCAATGCGTAAAAGGAAGTCACTAAAAGCTGAGTCAGATGCAGCCCTCATATTTTTAGTTAATTTTAGTTTCTGCAACTGTGGCCATATATATGATCGCACCAAGCTTGAGTTTATAGTCTCAGCTCTAGTAGCTCGGGGTACAACTGGAAGAACTTGACGAAAATCTCCACCAAACATAACTGATTTTCCACCAAATATGATATTGTTACCCATAATGTCTCTCAAACTTCTGTCTACAGCTTCTATTTCCCATCGCTTTTCCATAGGTGCCTCAACCCATATAATCAATTTTGCTCTCCTTAATAGCTCTGCAGTGCCACTCTACTTAGGGATGTTACATGAAGTAGAATCGTTACCATTAATAGGTATTTTAAACCTGGAGTGTGCTGTTCTACCACCTGGTAAAAGAAAAGCTGCAACTCCTGAGGTTGTTGTTGCTATAGCAATCATACCTCTTAATCTAATGGCAACAAGAAGAGCACGATATAAATAAGTCTTCCCAGTTCCCCGGGGACCATCAATGAAGAAAATTCCACTTTGATCAGAATTTACACAATCCATTATTATATTATAAGCAACCTTTTGTTCTGAGTTCAAAGACGATGCGGCTGAATAATCTTCTAAAGGGACTGTAACAGCTAATTCATCAAGGATTTCCCTTTTTTGAGTCGGACTTTTGTCTGCCACAGTTAAATCTACAATTGGTAAATCAAAGTCTTTAATACTTCTACCCATGCTTTCTAAGAAACAATCCAGGCTCTTTAATGTTTTCAACACCCTCTCCTCAAACACAATGGCTTGACCGTGGGCAAAATCTTCAGACATTGAATCAAAATGGATGTTCCACAATCTCATAACATCAACAGGCTCACAGAAAATTAGTATAGTAGCAAACAACCGACGTAATGCATTGGGCATGTGAAAGTTTGCTGCCTCATGTAGACACTCAAAAATATAATCATCTGATTTCAGCAAACCTCTCTTTTGGGCAACATCTTTAAAAGATGAGCATTGAACACCATTATAGCTTAAAAGGTTTGCAAAAGAAGTTGGACCTCGAACATGGTTAAGAAGAACCCGCAAATAATACCTTTCACCTTCAGTTGGGTTGGCCCCATTGATACAACCAATGACTTCTCTTGTTTTTCTCTTTGTCCAACGCTTACTTTTCTTCTCCCATACGTAATGCTCTGCAAAATTCCCTATAAAGATATTTTCTAGCCTCTATGTTATTGTAACATGTGCTAAAAAAACTCTGTGAGCATTGTTCTTGATGCAAAATCTGAATAAATTAGGTTTTCCAAATCTTGGTTCTTCCAATAAGAAACAAACTGCTTATTGGGTAGGTGAACCTGCAAATTAATAACCGTTGGATGAATTTCATTCAAGTCAAACTCAAAAATTCTCCATATAGCTTCTTGAGCTGATACCCATCGAGCGTCTTGGAAATGCTGAATTTCATCAATTGTAGTTTTTCCATCACCCTAAGCAATATATATAGATACTTTGTCTTGCCCCTTATATATGTACTTGTACAAGTATTTCATAGCGGTTATTCCTGAACAGATCTCAACATTAAGGTGGCAGTTGTATCTTCTCAGTAGGTAAGGGTTATAAGGTACCACCCATCTGTTGTCTAAGGAAGCTTTCCTCACAAACACTTTACGGTTGTCGTTTCTTCTTCTATAGATCGGATAAGAATTTTTTCCTTGCATTGTGTTTGGACAGAATGCCCGAGGATAGTGACTTTTTCATTTTTCATTTTGCATGCATGGGCATTTTTTATTTAGGTCTCCGCAAGGTCCATGCATCATGTGCTTAACAACTTTTGCATACAAATCAGGATCCTTAGTCTCATCGGGAATTTCCGCAGAAACAAACATATCATACTGGTCAGCACTTGTTATCTTGTGCTCAGGCTTCAATATGATCAACATATGGGCGTGTGGCAAGCCTCTTTTTTGGAACTCAATCACATAAACATGTGCAGCAACTCTTCCTAATATTTGTCTTCTAAACAATTGATCCTTTAGGTCCAGTAATTTGGCTCTGAAAATTCTTGCAGTCAAATCGGGTCTGTCTTGTGGTGATTGTCCCTCACTCAATTCTTCTTGAATCTCTTTCCACTCCGGGTTGCAAGTCATAGTTATAAAAAGGTCTGGCTTCCCAAAATGTTGCACCAAAGACATTGCATCCAGATACCTACGACGCATATCTCTTGGGCCACCCACGAAAGATGCAGGTAAAACAATTCTCTTGCCCACCATGTTCCCTCTTTTTTCACCACTCAATACACTATCAACAATTCCTTGGTACAGTTCAGCTCTTATCTGGGACTGCTTATGTCTATAAAAATCAAGCCGTGTCATTTCCAATTTAATGTACATGTCGACAACAAATTGTTGTAATAGTCTTCCGGCCAACAATATAATCGACTGGTCGTGGTCTCGGATCTGTAATTTGTTGCAATAGTATTGTCGACATGATACTTTTGACATTTCACCTCCGGTAACAACTACAGAAGTACAAACCAATTGATTAAGTGAGTAAGTTTGGAAGTCATCATACCAAAATGTCATCCACAACTATTACCATTAATAAATAAATAAATAAAGGATTTGTACCAGCATTACCTTCTTGTTCATTTTTTAGTATATCTTCAGCAGAAGCAAAATTGGGCATTGTTGTATCCTCGTGCATAGAGCCATTTTCATGGTGGGAGTTTTTCTTCAGAATATTTTGATGCCAACCATTTTCGCCCCTTGGAAATAATGCAGGATATTGTAATGCGTCGTAGCAACCAAAATAGTGTTGCACTCGGTGTCTTTTACCAGAATGTGCATGAATAATGATTTCTCGTTCAAATGGCACATTGGCGTTGTTCCCTTCAATCCAAATTCCTGCTACTTGATCAGCTGATGGGGTATTGTACACTCTTTGATCCAATTGTACATTACTTTGGATATGAATCTCGTAGGAATCCAAAGGTTTATCTGCTAGTCTGCGTAAAACTTGAGCATATGGATTCTCCAAAAGCACCTCCATTAGTTTTCTAACAATGGACTCACTAAGATTTGCGTCTTTTAAAATATGCAATCTATTTTGCAGCTCATTGCATGTATCATAGAAATACATTTGAAAGAAACATGGGCCATCCGTTGAAGGAATAAGAGAAGGGAGCTCATGGTAGGTTTGGCCTTGCGCACGGAATGTATAAACACCTTGTTGTGAGGTTGCTAGCCCCTTATCCCTTTTCACCCCAAATGAAGTAAAAGAGAAGATACTATTATACGCTCAGATGTTTCTACAAACTTTTTTACCTTCGTCACATTGTGACGTATATAATTTATGTAAAGCCTCTGGAGCGGAAGGACTTGCCAGTACTACTTTACCACCATAGCAACAGAAATTGGGGGTATCATATTGGAATTTCCTTGCACCACAAAAAGAGCAAGGCCTAATCCGTTGCACTTCAAATTCAGAGTCACAAAGATCTGTAGGAAATACAAAATCCAAGACTATGGCATAAACATATTTATAAGTAACAACATTATGTTAAAACATAGGTTCTAGTAAGTATGTTTTTTATAACAAGAATATTTACCCAGCACTGGAATAGGAGTAAAACATTGTCCAATACTATCAATGCAAGTTGTTCTATTTACACCGGTGGATTTCAATGTTTTTTTTCGGGAGACATTTTCGATATATTTTCTTTTCTCTTCAGCAGTCAACCGAGCATATCGGTCCCTCCTATACTTCCGGTAACGGGACCTTGGTTCATCTGTACATAAATTAAACGTTTGACGATAACTACTATAAGTATATAAGTATATATTGGGACAATGTTTAAGCATTAATTGAATCCACAAGTTGTAGACTATTAAACTTTACAAAAGGTGAATGGCACATCTTTATGGAGTTCAAGTATGATTTGGAATCATTGTACGAAGTTGTTACCTTCTTTTGATCTCATACTTGGGTTACTTGTATGAAGAAGAGGTTTCCAACCGCCAGTTTGGAAAGTACCCTAAACAAAATAACAACATAGGAAAAGGAAGAAATGAGATACTAATTTTATGTTGAAGGAGCCCATAGAATAATATAGGGTTTCACAAAGTCGTATTTTAGGTGTAATAGAATTACAAAAAAAACACTAATAGACCATTAACCTGGCATCCGTTCCTTAAGCCTACCGGGTAGCAGGCAAAGCACTCAACAGAATTACAAAAGAAAATGTTAATATAGGTACCTGGCATCCGTTCTCTTGATCCGATTGAAGATTATAAATGAGATACTAATTTTACGTTGATGGAGTCCATAGAAGAATATAGGGTTTAACAGAGTAGTATGTTGGTGTAATAGAATTACCAAAAAACACTAACAAATCATTGACCTGGTGTCCCTTCCTTGAGCCTAACAGGCAGCAGGCAAAGCACTCAATAGAATTACAAACTAAATTGTTAATTTTTTTAGCCTTTTTCTTGGTCCCTTCCTAGAACACAGAGTCATAGACCAACCAAAGTGCACAAGCAAAACGCGTAGTATTATATGTACAGGAAAGAGTTTTAACAATTTTGCTCCCATTTGAACTCAACAATGGTCGCCTTTAACATGAGATCATAAAACAATCATGCAACGTAAAAGTTAGTTGTATCCAGTTCTCAAAATGAAAATATCACTCATGTGTATTTGCTTGTTTTGTGGGATTGAAACCAGTTCCCAAACCGAAAACTGCATCGAAGCAAGGCGAAGAATCCAAAATGGACATACCCAAAAAAGTTTTTTCCTAAAGGATCACAAGTTGCCTGATTACTACTTTGATGCAGTATATGCCTGCTAGTTAATTGATTACCTATCAGCAAATAATTCCGTATGGGGTTGATCCTATCAGCAAATAATTCCGTATGGGGTTGATTTATGTTTTGTTAAGAGTGATTATTAGGGTTGTTCCATTTTTGTTTCTTAAATAACCATGGACATTCAAATAAATTTATTATTTTTCTGGGTGAGGAGGGAACAATTGTCTGCTCCACAATGTCACAATAACTGTCTACACCAAAAAATCCATACTCAGATACATTCCACAGTTTTACCCTCCATTTCTGATCATTCCGAAAGAGAGAATGCAAACTCAGTTCCAGTTTGCTGGGTCAGTCCAGTAGGCAGTACGGTGCTTCTGCCACTGAATTACAGCCTTTGTACCCTAAGAGATAGACACCCAACAAAAACCTCTAGCACCTTCAGTGAGGCGGCGAACCATGTGATACACAGGCTTTGGTTT
The DNA here is from genome assembly GCA_020921065.1 of Vaccinium darrowii. Lineage (NCBI taxonomy): Eukaryota > Viridiplantae > Streptophyta > Magnoliopsida > Ericales > Ericaceae > Vaccinium > Vaccinium darrowii. The sequence goes on along the minus strand of CM037152.1, from coordinate 38,849,283 downwards.
CCTATCTCTTATTCCTTTACAGTTCCTGTTTTATAATTCACCACCATGTGATTCTGCTCTATAATTGATCAATAAATTTGTCTATTGTTATTGTTTCGATACTATTCTTGCTCACACTTCTATGTTGCGCGGATTCGAGCATCTGTACGGAGTGCAAGTTTATGAAGATGGGATATTCATCTAATTTCCTATCAATAGAGGTAAATCTTTTGTATACTCTAATTAGCAAAATATACAGTAGTATTAAGGATTGATCTTATAGTGCTGACTGATTAGTGATATAACATTAGCATTTTCTCGTATCTGTTCAATAACATTTTCCAGCAGTGGGAATCTAAGGGTCACTAACCACCATTGACGGACCAACAACAACTCAAACATTCTATCGAATAGTTTGTAGGCAAATAAGAAATTAGAGTTTTTCCAAGGTTTCAAACTGTCATTGGGACATTCTATCGAACAGTTAGTGGGCAAATAAGAACTCCATTTAGAAATTTTACATTAAGGAATTGTAATTTGCACATTAAGCAGTATGGGAAATCAAAAGGAAAACCCACCGTTTATCAAACCGGTTATCTCCATTCAGTATGCAGAATCTCCGTGTAGTCTGCAATGGAATTGGGCATACAGATGTATGGTCAAATGAGTTGAGGAGGGGAGGGTGTGTGTGTGACACAGAGAGAGAGAGAGAGAGAGAGAGAAAGAGAGAGAGAGAGAGTGCGAGTGAGAGAGAGGATGGGAGGTTGAATAACAGGCGCCATATGGGGGTTGCCGTTTGAAAGTGTCGTTGCGTTTGGGGGGTGTCGTCTGGGGAGAGGAATTTGGCCGGGGGGGGGGGGGGGGGGGGGGGGGTGTCGTTTGGGGAGATTTGGGAGAGGTGGGGGAATAACATAGAAGGGGAGGGTAATTTTGGGAACAAAAAAGTAGACAAATCTTCTGTCTTTTATAGGGAGTATAGATTAGTCTTTTATTTTACGTTTCTTAATTTCCGTTATTGTTTTTCTTAGTTAGCAAGATTGTTCTATTTCCTAGTTGAGTTAGGGTTTAGCCTACAAATATGGATGTAGCCTATGGGCATATTAGTTTTTAATCAATTACAAATCAAAGTTATTCTCTTTCTTCTTGTGGATTCAAGAACCCTCGTGGATTTGAGATCTATCATCGTTTGAACTAGTACGCTAACTAGTTTCTCGTGAATTCTGCTGCGTCAGATATGGAAAACATTTTACAAATAAAACATTTTCCATCAATGAGAGGAAAATGACTTACCAAGAAATCCTCCGTAAGTCATTTTACAAAGTGATCTCTCTCTGGTTTAGATCTTCTAGGAATTCTATAACATATTTCTCTCTCTCTCTCTCTCTCTCTCTCTCTCACACACACACACACACACCCACACCCATATCTATTTCGATTAATAAAGCAACAGGATCCATTGAACTTGAAGTGGACGAGGTGGGGTGTAGATGCATTTTAATCAGATACTTATCATGAACCAAAATTTTTTTTGGTGCTGGTTCTAAAATTTGTGTTCAGAAAATTTATTTTAACTCATCAACCAAACACCGAAAAACGAAAACAAAAGTTTCGTTTTTTGGCAAAGTCATATACACAAAAGTTATTTTCCAAGGTAAAATGTTTTACTTTGAAACAAACGGATCCTGAATGTGAATGATTTTCTCATCTTTAAAGTGCAAAAAAATTAAGAAATAAAGAAGCAAAGAAAAAATGTTGAATCACAGGACGGTGAAGCCTTCCACTAGTTGTCAATATTTAGATGGACTTACTCACATAGTGTGCACCGTAATCATGTTATGTATTATTTCGCCTATGTTACGTATTTTTTGTTGTAGTTGTTTACGTATGTGTGTGTCAGAGGTAAATGGGGGTGCTGTAGTGCGCCGTGCGGATTGTGGTTTGTAAATACATTTGTCTATTCAATTCGAATGAAATTTTCTCTCAAAATTGTGTTGTTACTCCTCGATCGATCCATAGCATATTAAAGGTTTGCATCTGAAACAGCACTCGGGTACTGATTGACACGAAAACCAAGCGGGTTTCCAAGATTCCAGACGAGGTGAGGGCAGAGATTTCCCCATTTCTGATTGAAAAGCATGCACTCAAAGAAGATACTAGTGGAAAAATTGAAAAGCTGAATGACAATGCAAAATATGCATCGTATAATATGAAGGTAAATAAATCTCATTGGCATCTAGTAATTATCAGATAGATGACCATATTGTTGGGAAAATTAAAATGTGAGAGATTTTGTTTGCAGCCCATGTGGAGTGACTTGGATGTGAACTACCACGTAAACAACGTTCACTACATCCACTACTACAAAAACCTTAAACCATGACAGTTAAAAGGTGTCATGAATCACAAAAGATGACAGTTTTAAAACTATCATCTTTGGAGGTGACATTAAAAAGTCTAGATTTGTTATGACAGTAAAAAAACGTCATTGAAACATATAAGATGACGGTTTAAACCTGTCATCTTTGCAATAAGATGACAGTGTAAACATGTCACCTTTACAATCAACGATGACTGTTTTAAACTGTCATCTTATCTATCCTCCATTCTAAAAAAAAAAAAAATTCCAATTCTAGTTCGAACACGTGGCTCTCGTGTGGCCGCCCTCACATGACCGCCCAGTGCAGTTTACGTGGCACCCTCGTGGAGCTTGTGTGGCGCCTACGTAGCACTTGTGTGGTTAGGTAATATTTGCTTGCCCCAGGACTCGAACTCAAGACCTTGACTTCCTTGCGCGCGCGTATGTTACCAACTGAGCTAGCACGCTTGTTGTTGACAAAAGACCAACAAAAATATTTATACTATATTTTCGAAAAATTTTAAGCTGAGTACTTTTTATGTCAGTTTTAGATTTAATATAAATCTTATACGTTTAATGACACTTTTTGACAGTCATCTTTTATGGTCAATTTCAATGTCGGTTCTAATTAAAACTGACATTAAAAGGGCTTAGTTTCAATGTCACTTTTAAGGAAAACTGACATTCAAAGGTTATCCATATGGGCTTCTGGAAGCACCTTGTTTTAATGTTAGTTCTAAGCAAAAACTGACATTAAAAAAATAGATAATAATGTCACTTGTATTATAAACTGTCATCATATATCGCAAAGATGACAGTTTTTAGGATAGACTGACATCAAAACTCTACCCTCATATTTTCGATGACAGTTTTACAAAAACTGTCATTGTTTCAATTTTTGGTGTGTCATCTTTAACCATTATTGTAGTAGTGATCAAATGGATCCTCGAGGTAAAATTATTGGATGTAGTTTTTTTTCTATACATGCCATGGAAAATATTGATGTCTACCGCAAGCTTAAGCCTAAAGGTAAGGTTACATTGGGTATTCAATTATGTTTTGAGTGTCGTTAGTAAGGTATGAGCACAAAATGGGAGAAAAGTTAGCACCAATAGAGAGTTTCAAACGGCTAAAAATCCTAAACTTGACTTCTGTTTTTCAAGTAAAATTGTTCAGAAAAAATGTTCCATGTAATCGAGTGAGGAAACATGACCAAAAAATAGTTCACGATACCAAAAAAGAGACAAAGAACGACATGCTCTCACAATACCAAAGGTAAGTTCACAATACCAAAAAGAGACAAAGAACGACATGCTCTCACAATGTAACATAAACACTACTACATTGTTTGAACAACAGAAAAGCAAATAATCATCTACAACATTCAAAGTTTCAAATCAAAAAAGCAAGATGTATTCCATAGTAACCAAATCCTAAATTGCCAGAGGTTACAAATTCTATTTCCGTTATTAAAAGAGCATTATGTAATTCATGACACACCTCACGGAAAAGCCGTAATCAAACAGAAATTTAAAATGTTTGCACTAATTTCCCAACACTTTTATCCCTATCAAACAAACCAAAACAGCAGAGTATAGCAGAACGGGGAAAAGATCTGCTGAAGTTTGTGGAAGATTGTTAGCTCCAAACAGCTCGGTTATGGTTTTGGTTGGCAATCCCATTGTCAAATCACACATTTATTTGTATCCCATTTTTATCGAGTCTGTAATTTTTTATTTATAGAATGTTTAGGTTGTGGAAAGGAATCACTTCAATACGTAATGTTTGTGAGCGCGGTAGCATTTAGTCAAGTATTTTTGGAAGCAAATAAAGTCGGTTCAATATTGCAGAACTTGCTCAAGCAACCTGTCAAGCAAATCACCTGTTCGCTAATGAGATTCAGTATTGCATAACTTGCTCAAGCAACCCGTCAAGCAAGTCTCCTGTTCACTAGTTGCTCGAGCAACTTGGTTCTTGCTTGAGCAACTGAGGTGCGCCTATATAATGATATCAATTAGGGTTGAAGAGGCACAAAAACGAGAATACATCTTTTTGAGCGGCTATTCACATACAAGATACTTGTGAGAGTTTGTTTTTTATGCACCTTGAAGATCTTTGAAGGCCGGATGCTTAGTGATCATCTTCAAGGGGTTTAATTCGTCAACAACAACTTTTTCTCTATCAAAGTCCTTTCGTGGAGTTCGAAAGGCGAATCTTTTGGAAGGCTTGAGGATTCAAGACGTGGCGATCATGCAAGGGTGTGATGTACGTGGATTCGGCAAGTAGGGCTTAGGATTCGTGGTGAGGATACACGGTCATGGAGTAAGTTTACTTGTAATCACACATTTATTTAGTGCATGATTCCTTCCCGTGGTTTTTTACCCTTTTCGGGGTTTTTCCACATATATCTCGTGCCTTGTTCTTTATTGTTTAGTTTGGAGTAGTTTCTTACTATTATCATTATTCATCGCATCGATTTAGAAATTTCATTTGGTATCAGAGCGGGTCGCTCTTTGTGGAATTTTCTTATTCTTAGCGGATCCTGTTTTTCTCATATCGTTAGCGATGGAGTTAAATACAAATAGACCACCGATATTAGAAAGGACTAACTTTGATCATTGGAAAGCAAAAATGGTGGCCTATCTTAAGGCTATTGACGAGGACGTCTGGAATGCTTGTGAGGTTAAATATACACCTCCAAAAGTTACAGTTGATGGTGTCACAACACCAAAACCTAGTGCTAGTTATACCCCAGTAGAGAAATCTGAAAGAGCTGCGAATAGTCGTGCCTTAAACGTACTTTTTACATATGTTGATACTAAGGAGTTTCATCGTATCTCTACTTGTATGTTTGCAAAGGAAGCTTGGGATATTTTGGTTACAACGCATGAAGGGACGGACACGGTAAAACAAGGAAAACTTCAGCGAGTAACCACACAGTTTGAGATGATTAGGATGAAGGAGGATGAGACATTCGACGAGTTTTATGCTAAACTAAATCACATTGTCAACACTAGCTATACATTGGGTGAGCCCATATCTCTTTTTCGTGTTGTTAAAAAAAATTTGCGATCCCTTCCAGAACGTTTTAATACTAAAGTTGATATTTTAGAAGGAAAACGAAAATTACCTGAAATGTTTGTTGAAGAAATTGTTGGTCAATTTCAAAACTATGAACTAACTCATTTTGGCCAAGATTTGAATCTCAAGAAAGGAGCTACTAAAACTGTGGAAAAAGCCATAGCTTTTTCGAGTAAACATAAAGAGACAAAAAAAGATACTAGTGACTCAGATAGTGATGACGACTCTGCTATGGAGGCTATTGCCCTATTTGCCAAAAAATTTAAGCGTTTTTTAAAGAAAAAAACTAATAAAAATGATGATAGTATGAAAAAGAGTAATGGTAAAAGTGAGTCATCAACGAATAAAGAACGAAAAGGAGTTAGGGGACCACCCTCTGGGCCAAAGTGTTATGAATGTCATGGACATGGACATCTAGCTCAGGATTGTGCAAATAAGAAAATGAAGCAGAAAGTGTATAATGTAAAGACATGGGATGATGATTCTGTGAGTGAAAAGTCAGAAAGTGATAGAGATGAGGATAGTGGAAAGAATTACTTAGCCTTTGTAGCCAAACATCAAACAGATGAGAACAATAATGAAACAGAAGAGAACAGTGAAGTTGAAGAAGAGGCAGTGGATTCTGATGATCTTCAAGTAGCGTATAACATGTTATACAAAGAAAGCTTGAAAATTAAAAAGAAATATGTTAAGTTAGAGAGTAAGAGTGACATAACAAGTAGAGAGTTGATCAAGGCCGTGTCTGCGGCCAAGGAGTCATCAAAATCTTTAGAACTTATGTCTCAAGAGAGAGATCAATTGACAAGGGAAGTTATACGACTCCCGGAGAAAGTCTGTGAATTGGAAGATCTAAATGTATCAAACAAAGGTATAATAAATGATCTATCTACTGAACTGAGTAATGCTAATTGTGTTTTCAAGCGTTTTAACACAGGCTCAAAGATTTTGGATGAAATACTGGATGTTCAAAGACCACCTAGTGATCGATCAGGATTGGGGTTTCATGGCTCGCCATCAGACCCAGAAAAGGAAGGAAAGCTATCAAAGAATGAGGAGATGATGCCCGAACATCCAGCAAGTACATCTAAAAAACAGAATCTTCACAAGGAAATAGGTATTAAATTTGTTCAAAAAGTTGCAAAATAAAAAATGTTTGTCAAAATGCCTGGGTACATTCAAAGGACTAGTGTTAAGAATTTTGTTCCTGTGTGTCACTATTGTGGTGTTTTGGGTCATATTCGTCCAAACTGTTTTCAACTTTTTGGTTATCCTTCACATCATTACATCCAAAGTAACAAAAATAAAATGCAAAATACTAGAGGATATTACACTGAGCATGTGCATAGAAATGTTAATCATGATAAACTCCATCTTAAAAAATTAGCGAATCCTTTTAATACCAAAACTAGGTACATATGGATTAAAAGGGATGATTTGCGTTGCATGGTGGTTCATACTGCTTTTAAAGCACAAAATACTCACATGTGGTATTTGGATAGTGGTTGTTCTCGCCACATGTTTGGTGATAGATCTTTATTTGCTAATCTTGAGAATTATGATGGCGGGTATGTTACTTTTGGTGATGGAAGTAGGTCGAAGGTTGTTGGAAGAGGAAGCATTCAAGCTCCAGGTATTAAAAAATTAGATGATGTTCTTTTTGTAGAAGGTCTAAAAGCTAACCTGATAAGTATAAGTCAGTTGTGTGACTCTCAACATGAAGTTAATTTTTCTAAAAATGATTGTTTTATCCTTGATGTTAATGGCTCTACTGTTATGCATGGTTCAAGAACTTCTGATAATTGCTATGGCATTGTTTTGTCTGAGAATATTACTTGCAATTCTACTAAAATAGATGAAGTCGATCTTTGGCATCAACGTTTAGGGCACATAAATTACAAAGACCTGTCTACTTTAACAAAGGAGTTAATTCTAGGTGTTCCCAAACTTAGTCGTCCCTCTAATCACATATGTGGTCCTTGTCAAGTAGGAAAGCAAACCAAAGCTATTCATAAAAAGACTAATAGGTTGGCGACCATGAGACCTTTAGAGCTTTTGCATATGGATTTAATGGGACCATCCCGGGTTGAAAGTATTGGGACAAAGAAATATATCCTTGTTATTGTCGATGATTTTTCACGTTTCTCTTGGGTTAGTTTTCTTCGTGAAAAGTCTAATACTTTCTCTCAGTTTAAACCTTTTGTAAAAAATGTTCAAAATGAGAAAGACATGAAAATTGGTAGCATTGTGCGCATACGGTCTGATCATGGTACAGAATTTGAGAATACTGATTATGCTGAGTTCTGTGATGATCAAGGAATTCGACATGAATTTTCTGCTCCAAAAACTCCACAACAGAACAAAGTAGTAGAACGTAAGAATAGAGTTATTCAGGAGATGGCTCGTGTTATGCTTCATTCTCATAAGCTTGCACTAAGATTTTGGGCTGAGGCTGTTAATACCGCTTGTTATATCATCAATCGAGTCTACCTTCGCCCTGGTACTAAGAACACTCCCTATGAATTGTGGAAAGGGAAAAAGGCAAATGTTAAATATTTTAAAACCTTTGGAAGTAAGTGCTATATTATGAAAGATAGAAAAAAATTAGGTAAGTTCGACTCTCGTAGTGACGAAGGTATATTTTTAGGATATTCTCCAAACAGTCGTGCTTTTTGAGTGTATAACCTACACACTTCTACTATTATGGAATCTATTAATGTTGTAATTGATGACATGTCTCCTTCAGATATTGATCCTTCTAACAGGGAGATCTTCGAGCCTTTTAATGTTTATGAGGATATAGGAAATATTAAATCTCAAGGGGATAGAGAACAGGAAAATGCAAGTGATAATGAAGAGGAAGCAACCACTGAGGAAAGTGAAGAAGAAATAAAGGGAAGAGAAGAAACTGTTGGGCTGAAACCTTCTGCTAGGGTCAAACTAAATCACCCGGAAACACAAGTCATTGGTAAGGTTACTGACCCTATGAAAACACGCAGGCAAGTTCGAGATGAGGTAACCCATTTATGTTATGTGTCATTTATTGAACCTAAGAACGTTAAAGAAGCACTACTTGATGATTGCTGGATCACTGCTATGCATGATGAATTACACCAATTTGAAAGGAATGATGTGTGGGAATTGGTTCCTAGGCCTAACAACACTAATATAATTGGAACTAAATGGATTTTCAAGAATAAAACTAATGAAGAAGGTGTGGTAGTCAGAAACAGAGCTAGATTGGTAGCACAAGGGTATACTCAAGTAGAGGGCGTAGACTTTGACGAAACTTTTGCACCTGTAGCCCGTCTTGAATCTATTCGCCTTATGCTAGCTGTTGCGTGTCACATGGGTTTTAAACTGTTCCAGATGGATGTTAAAAGCGCTTTTCTAAATGGCATTATTAAAGAAGAGGTTTTTGTTTCCCAACCCAAAGGTTTCGAAGATCCTCATAAGTTAGATCCTGTTCTCCATCTAAAGAAGGCGCTATACGGATTAAAACAAGCCCCACGTGCGTGGTATGAACGATTGACACATTTGCTAACTCAAAATGGTTTTGCTCGGGGAAATGTTGATAAGACCTTGTTTGTTAAACGAGAAGGTAAGCATATTCTTGTTGCGCAAATTTATGTCGATGACATAATATTTGGTTCAACATCCTCATCTCTTGTAAAATACTTTTCCAATACCATGCAAAGCGAATTCGAAATGAGTATGATGGGAGAGTTATCCTATTTTCTTGGTCTTCAGGTTAAACAACTCGAGAAGGGCATATTTATCTCTCAGTCTAAGTATGCTAAGGGAATAGTTAGCAAATTCAGTTTAGAGTCAGCAAAACATGCTCGTACCCCAATGAGCACTACGACCAAGCTTGTCTGGGATAGTGAGGGTGTTGATGTTGATCAAACCCTATATCGTAGTATGATAGGAAGTCTTTCATATCTCACTGCAAGTCGACCTGACATTGCATTTAGTGTTGGAGTTTGTGCTCGTTATCAAGCTTGTCCGAAAGAGTCTCATCTTTCAGCTGTTAAACGTATCATTAAATATGTGAGTGGAACAGTTAACTATGGAATTTGGTTTACTCATGATACCACAGCTAATTTAGCTGGCTACACTGATGCCGATTGGGCAGGATGCGCTGATGATAGGAAAAGTACGTCTGGTGGGTGTTTTTACATAGGAAATAATCATGTTGCATGGATTAGTAAAAAACAGAATTCTATATCTTTGTCCACAGCCGAAGCAGAATATATTGCCGCAGGTAGTGCTTGTTCCCAACTCCTTTGGATGAAACAGATGCTCACTGACTACGGTCTTCCTCAAGGATCTATCACTTTATATTGCGATAACACTAGTGCTATAAACATATCTCGAAACCCTGTCCAACATTCTCGCACTAAGCACATAGATATTCGTCATCATTTCATTCGCGATCTGGTTGAGGATAAAGTTATTATCTTAGATTATCTGGACACTGCACATCAAAAAGCCGATCTCTTCACCAAACCTCTTGATTTTATCCGTTTTGACTACCTATGCAAATCCGTAGGGGTGTGTTCACTCGAGTGATTCTGGCCCTAATGCTTCAGTTTTTTATGTTATTTTGTTTGATTTATTTTATTTTGTTTTTGGCTATTTTTTTTTAAAAAAAAATAAATTAAAAGAAAAAAAAAATTCATTCTGGTGGGTAGATTGATTATTATTGGTTTTTATGAACATCTTTATATGGCGTCTGCCTGTGCATCTCTTTAGTTCATTATAGCTTGGGTGATATGCTAGAGATCACATGTATTATGGGTCATGTTCTGTGATTTACACGTCTTTCACGTCGCTTATAACCAGCTCCTTAACTCCTGACCGACATTTATCATGTAGCTGGCATGTGACTCGTGCAACTCCTTTGAGATTGACCGCTCAGCAGTTATGTTTATGCCAAGGCCATTTATATATTTATAAAAAATGTGTGGGTGTTTAGTTGAAAAGTGTGATGAGAGTTGGTTCATATTCTCTGCAGTTTCGAGCTTTTCACTTAGTAACCGGGCCTCTTGCCTCAGTAAGCAGTGAGTGTTCGCGTCAAACGGTGGAGAGTTTCGAGATTGTCATATGTGGTTTGCTTGAGTTCGTAGCCTTTTTTACTCGAGCAATTAAGTCCGTTGGGGTATTCTCTATACCTAGTGCTCTAAGGCCATTTGGTTTGGGTGTCACTGGCCTAAAACTCGCTACACGGGTCAATTAGAAAGCTTAAGGGACTTTGGCATTGCACGACCACATTACGAGCTTTTAACTTAGTTAAGGAGGCGAATAGTTAAAGTTGGACTAAAAGATTATGAAAAATTACCAAAAAAAAAAATGTGAAGAAACGATAAGGCTAATGCGGCCAATGAAGGTCTTTTACAAGTGAACTAAGTCATGCCAATCGAGGTCTTTTACATATGAAGCAAGCCCAGCATCTAACCACTGTGATAGTTCACAGAGAAAGATATAAAGATGCAGAACCACAAATGATTTAACTAAAATGAAGAAGCAAGTAATTTGTATTGGAAATTGGACTAAACTCAAAATATGGGAAGTGTCCCTAATGTCTTACAAACTGTTGGAAATTATCAAAATAAACGGGTCTTTATTTGGGGTTTTATCAAAATATTCCTTGTGCCTTTTAGAAAGCTTTTATTGTTGTGTTTTGGTTTTGTCCCACATTGGCTAGTGAGGAAATGTTTGAGTTGTATATATGTGGAAACATTTCTATAATGTTCACATAATGTTAAGTAGCAAGGCACCTATGGTGTTGCGCACATTACCGGTGTAGCCTGTGATGGAACACACTCATACGCACCCGCACCCGCGCGCGCGCGCGCGTGCGTGGCAGTGGGCTGTGTGGCGCTTTGATGGCGCACTTTGCACTTAGCACTTGGCGGTAAGGTGTCGCTGATGTGGCACACGGGTTAGGTATCGATACCCCTGTTAGGTGTATCGATACCGGTGCCTTACCACGCGAATGTCAGATCGCGAACAGAAGGTTAGGTATCGATACCTCTGTCAGGGGTATCGATACCGGTTCGTTACCTCGCGGATTTCAGACACTAGTTCGCGTACGGATACAACTCTAAACGGAGGGTTATGACCCAAACTCAAGTCTATTCACTAAAGGTTGTGTCCTAAAGTGAAATAGTACTTTTGGGCCTATATATAACACCCAGAATTACATTCATTTGTATGATCACACCGATTTTCTACCATTGTTACTCTGCCAAAATTACTACAAATTGCTTTCTAGTTTTGTTGTACCGTTACTCTGCAGAAACGGTGCCAGCAATTCCTTGGTTCTTTCGATTCTTTTCGACTCGGTATTCTGTCTGTCCTTCGTTTGTGCGGACGCAGGCAGAAGATCATTGAATTGATCGGGCTTCGTTGTATCCTAGGACAGATTCGCTATCAACCCGGTGCACACCAAACGGTGGGGGCGAATACTGTTTTCGGAAAGCGACATAGTAACGTGCCTCGAAGCAAGTTCCATCATCAACAAGTTCAGTTTCCCGAAGACTCCCGGATTTTTGCACAAACAATCGAAAACAGTACTCGGGAATGGCGTCAACATCAAGGTCTCTGCGACAAATGACATAGGATATCGTGAAATTGGACAAGTTTGATGGAGGGAATTTCAGGCGTTGGCAAAAGAAGATGCACTTCATGCTCACGACATTGAATGTCGTGTATGTTCTCACTCCACCGTATCTGGAGGAGAAAGAAGATGAGACTTTGGAGGAGACACGGGTGAGGATGAAGTTCGAGAATGATGACTACATCTGCAAGGGGCACATTCTGAATGCACTCTCGGACACTCTGTTCGATGTGTATTCGAATACGGAGACGGCAAAGGAAATGTGGGATTCATTGGAGGGCCGTTATTTGACTGAGGATGCAACAAGCAAGAAGTTTCTGGGCAGTCAATTTATGAGTTATAAAATGGTAGACAACAAGTCAGTGATTGATCAGTTGCATGATATTCAGCATATTCTGAACCAGTTTAAGATTAAGAACATGAACATGGATGAATCGATCGTGGTGTCTTCTGTGATCGATAAACTTCCCCCTTCCTGGAAAGACCATAAGAAAAGTCTTAAGCACCAAACCGAGGAACTTACGCTGGAGCAATTGGCTGTTCATCTCACTGTGGAGGAACAGACAAGGTGTCAAGAGAAGGAAGAACTTGGGGCTGGTACCTCCAAGGTTCATGTGCTGGAAGAAGGAAAAGGTTCCAACAAGGGTAAACATAAGAAACAAAAGGTCCGCCGCGACTACGACCGGGGCGATGACCCGAAAGGGAAAAAGCCAAAGGTTGAGTGTTGGCGTTATGGTCAACCGGGGCACTTCAAAAAGGATTGCAAGTCTAAGAAGAAGAAGGATCCACAGGCATCGGGTCCAAAGGGTAAATTTCTGGCTGTTGTGTCCGAAATTAACATGGTTGGGGATGCCGGAAACTGGTGGATGGACTCAGGGGCTACAAAGCATGTTTGCGTTGATAAGAGGTTCTTCACCGACTATGAAGTGGTTGATGATGGTTCGTTTCTCTACATGGGAAATTCGTCTACCGCTCCTATCAAAGGCAAGGGCAAAGTGGATTTGGAGTTCACTTCTGAAAATGTCTTGACTTTGACTGATGTTTACCATGTACCAGAAGTTAGGAAAAATCTTGTATCTGGTAGCCTGCTTGATAAGCATGGCTTTAGGCTAGTGTTTGAGGCAAATAAATTTGTTCTGTCTAAGAATGGCACATTTGTTGGAAAAGGCTATGTTTGTGAGGGGATGTACAAACTCAACGTTAATAACACATTCACAGTTTCTGCTTACTTGCTTGATTCTCTTTCTTTATGGCATAATCGTTTAGGACATGTTAATACTAGGAAGATGGATATGATGGTTAAATTAGATTTAATTCCTAAGTATGATGTTGATATGGTTGATAAATGCAATGTATGTTCACTTACTAAAATCACTAGAGTTCCATTTCCTAAAATTGTTAGAACTACAATTTTGTTAGAACTTGTTCATAGTGATGTATGTGACATGCATAGCACCCCTACTAGAGGAGGCAAGCAATATTTTGTTACTTTTATAGATGATTTTTCTAAGTATTGTCATGTTTATTTGTTGCACTCAAAAGATGAGGTTCTAGAAAAGTTTTTCACTTTCAAAACTGAAGTTGAAAATCAATGTGGAAAAACAATAAAGCGTTTAAGGTCTGATAGGGGTGGTGAATATTATTTTCCTGATTACTGTGAGTCAGTAGGCATAATTCATGAGAAAACGGCACCATATACTCCACAACAAAATGGAGTGGCTGAACGGAAAAATCGGACTTTAACAGAGATGGTTAATGCTATGCTTAGCAATTCAGGATTAGGCACTGGTTTGTGGGGCGAAGCCATACTTACCACTGCTTACATTTTGAATAGGGTACCTCTCAAGAAGTCACAAATAACTCCATATGAGTTATGGAAAAAGAAGAAACCTAACCTAAGTTATTTTAAAACTTGGGGTTGTAGAGCAATTGTGAGATTGCCGAAACCCAAAAGGAAGAAATTGGGTGAAAAAGGAATTGAATGCATATTCCTTGGTTATGCTTTACATAGTAAGGCATATAGGTTTCTTGTTTCCGAGCCAAATGATTCGTATGGGGTTAATACCATAATTGAATCAAGGGATGCTGTGTTTTATGAAAATAGGTTTGTTCATATTCCGAAAGAGGTTAATGAAGAGAATGAACCAACCTCTTATGGGCCTGAAACAGAGGCAGAACCTACGGAACAGGTCGAACTTAGAAGAAGTAAAAGGGCTCGAGTTGCTAAGTCCTTTGGTCCTAACTTTATAGTGTACCTTTCTAAGGAACTAGAGACACTACGTGTAATCATACTATGGTTTCATATCATGTGGAATCGGATCCCTTGACCTTTGGGGAGGCTATGAAATCGCAAGATTGTGCTTTCTGGAAAGAAGCAATCCAAGATGAAATGGATTCTATCATAGGTAATGATACATGGATTCATGCTGATTTGCCACCAGGTTCCAAGGCCATTGGTTGTAAATGGATGTTCAAGAAGAAAATAAAAGTTGATGGCACGATAGACAAGTTTAAGGCACGGTTGGTTGCCAAGGGCTTTACACAAAAGGAAGGTATTGATTACTTCGATACCTATGCACCGGTAGCAAGGATCTCTACTATTAGAGTTCTTCTTGCCATAGCTTCGATACATAAACTTCATATTCACCAAATGGATGTAAAGACTAAGTCTCTGTACGGACTTAAACAAGCACCTAAACAGTGGCATGAGAAGTTTGATAAGGTAATTGTATCAAATGGGTTTAGGATACACCAATCAGATAAATGTGTTTATAGCAAATTTACTGAAAATCGAGGTGTAATCGTGTGTTTGTATGTGGATGATATGCTTATCTTTGGGACTGATTTAGATAGCATACAAAGCACAAAGGATATGCTTTCATCTAGTTTTAGCATGAAAGATATGGGTGTAGCTGATGTAATTCTAGGAATTAGAATTACTAGGCAAGGAGGAAACATAGTTCTTTCTCAATCTCATTATATTGAGAAGATACTAAAGAAGTTTAATCACTTTGATTGTACTCCGATCTCTACACCTTATGATCCACATGCAAAGTTGTATCCTAATACAGGTAGAGCAGTGTCACAACTAGATTATTCTAGAGTAATAGGAAGCTTGATGTATGCAATGACATCTACTCGGCCAGACATTGCTTATGCAGTGGGTAAACTGAGTAGGTATACGCATAACCCAAGTGATATTAATTGGAATGCGGTTAATCGGGTTTTGAGGTATTTAAAGAAAACTATAGACTATGGGATAGTCTATAGTGGGTATCCATCGGTTCTAGAAGGATACACGGATGCTAGTTGGATAGCCGAGAATGAAGATCACTTGTCAACAAGTGGATGGGTCTTCACTCTTGGTGGTGGTGCAGTTTCTTGGGGTTCAAAGAAACAGAGCATAATTACAGACTCGACTATGGCAGCCGAGTTTGTGGCACTAGCATCGGGTAGTAAAGAGGCTGAGTGGCTAAGGAGTATGTTATGGGAGATACCCATGTGGCCAAAACCTATGCCATCAATATCTTTGCATTGTGATAGTCAGTCGGCACTGTCACGGGCTTACAGCCAGGTATATAATGGGAAGTCCAGGCATATAGGATTGCGACATAGCTATGTGAGGAATTTGATAACCGATGGGGTGATAACCATTGATTCTGTCAAGTCAGGTCAAAACCTGGCAGATCCTTTAACAAAAGGTCTTGCAAGAGATTTGGTGTGGAAAACATCACAGGGGATGGGACTTAAGCCCACTAAAATATAATCACTCTTAGTGGAAACTCGACCCAACGCTTGTTTAGCTTCAAGTCCTTGGGTTCAATGAGCAAACTACACCATAAGTCGTGATGGCAAGCACTTACCAGTTACACCCATCCTATGGTAAAGTGTTTGGGACCTGTAATTTAAAGGAAGAGGTGAGCTACTTAGCTCTTAATAGACTTCTAACGGTTTAGTTAGGCGGATGCTGTCATTACAGGGGCATTCTTAAGTCTACCTATATGAGTGTGAGGGTGGTGTCGCCTTCTATAGGTTCACAGGCTAGAACTTTAGAGCACTCACGAAATAGGATATAGACACACAGCCAATCCACGTGTCGGCAATTTTGAATACATGAGTCAGGTAAGATGCGTGCGTGAAACGTGTCCGGTTGATCATTATAGGATTGCTGGTTAAAAGACAAGTCTACCATGCGTTCCGACTAACTTTGATGTGTTTCACTAGGTGATGGTTAAAATCGTGAGATACCTTCATTGATGCACAAGTCTTTTCAAAGGAACCAAGGCTTCATCTTTATATCGAAAATAGTGGGGGATTGTTGGAAATTATCAAAATAAACGGGTCTTTATTTGGGGTTTTATCAAAATATTCCTTGTGCCTTTTAGAAAGCTTTTATTGTTGTGTTTTGGTTTTGTCCCACATTGGCTAGTGAGGAAATGTTTGAGTTGTATATATGTGGAAACATTTCTATAATGTTCACATAATGTTAAGTAGCAAGGCACCTATGGTGTTGCGCACATTACCGGTGTAGCCGGTGATGGAACACACTCATACGCACCCGCACCCGCGCGCGCGCGTGCGTGGCAGTGGGCTGTGTGGCGCTTTGATGGCGCACTTTGCACTTAGCACTTGGCGGTAAGGTGTCGCTGATGTGGCACACGGGTTAGGTATCGATACCCCTGTTAGGTGTATCGATACCGGTGCCTTACCACGCGAATGTCAGATCGCGAACAGAAGGTTAGGTATCGATACCTCTGTCAGGGGTATCGATACCGGTTCGTTACCTCGCGGATTTCAGACACTAGTTCGCGTACGGATACAACTCTAAACGGAGGGTTATGACCCAAACTCAAGTCTATTCACTAAAGGTTGTGTCCTAAAGTGAAATGGTACTTTTGGGCCTATATATAACACCCAGAATTACATTCATTTGTATGATCACACCGATTTTCTACCATTGTTACTCTGCCAAAATTACTACAGATTGCTTTCTAGTTTTGCTGTACCGTTACTCTGTAGAAACGATGCCAGCAATTCCTTGGTTCTTTCGATTCTTTTCGACTCGGTATTCTGTCTGTCCTTCGTTTGTGCGGACGCAAGCAGAAGATCATTGAATTGATCGGGCTTCGTTGTATCCTCGGACAGATTCGCTATCAACCCGGTGCACACCAAACGGTGGGAGCGAATACTGTTTTCGGAAAGCGACATAGTAACGTGCCTCGAAGCAAGTTCCATCATCAACAAGTTCAGTTTCCCGAAGACTCCCGGATTTTTGCACCAACACAAACGTACTGCGAAAACACCAATACGTCGATACAATTATACATTGTAAAATTAAACAACACTAATTGGATAAAAATTCTATGTGATGAATTAGCCATGCATAATTAAGTATGGCATTACCAATGTTATATGGCACTGCACACAAATTGAAGACACTGCACACATATGTAACATGTGAAAACATTCTTTCATCAGAAAGCACATGAACTTGTACAGTAGCTGAGAGTTGAAGCAGCATTAGCTAAGTTTTTTTATTTTTTATTTATTTATTTTTTTTAGGGGCCCAGACATAAACAAAAAGAGAGAAAAAAAAAGAAAAAAGAAAGTAGATAAATTGAATAGAGTAAACATTGATATAGGCTAGAAAAGCATACCTTTTTTAGGTGCTGGTATATATGGAATTTGAATTGAGTAGTTTTTTTTGGGGGGGGATTGGATTAATGGAAAGTAATCCCACATGATCAACCAAAAGAGTGGAGTTAAGTAAGAACACTACAAGAAAAAACACCAATGGTGACACGAAAAATTGTCACCGAAGGCCCAATATTTGTCACCGATTATCATCGGTGACACAGAATATGGGTGTCATTGTATCCGTGACACTGAAAGTCAAGGGTGACAAAAATTGTGCACTTGTCACGGAATGATTCCGTGACATAGGAGGGTGTCACTGAAAGCAATGGTGACAACAATACAATTGTCATAGAAAAGAGATCTTCCGTGACAAGAATTGTCACTAAAAATATTTACCTTGACAACTAAACACATGTCACTGATAATATTACCAAGTGGGCACACAAAGGTGACAACCTCTTTTTGTCAAAAAAAACACAATCAACATAATTGTGCCACCCAAAATATCATTTTGCACCTGCTTACAAAGTTTTAAATATTTGTATCTAGATACACCCATTAGCAAAACTTAAACCACAAAGACGCAAAATATCATTCAAATCAAATATCCAACAAGTCAACATTCTATCATCTAAGTTCACAACCCTTCACACGAACCCAAGAGCCGACTGAAACATCGTTGCACTAGCTTTGCACGGAGAGCAAACGAGAAACTTCATTCTCTGAGACAGGCGCTACACAGCTCGAATGTACACTAAAAATATCTCTGCAAGCCTGAATTTAATTGTAACTTTTTTGCGTATCAGTTTAACTACCAACCATGGCCATTAGAAGTAATAATACTGCGAAAAAAGAAAATTACTTTTGTGATAAGAAGATCTTGAGAAGTAAAAGAAGCATATTACCTCAAAAACATCAAGTTGCCTCTCTGCTTCAATATATATAAGGCCTTTCACACGCTCAATCACAAATGCAGAGATTATGTTTAGCTTAGTTCCCAGAGACTGCAAGTGCCCTTACTTCTGCGTTAGGCAGAAAGCATAATGCTTCTCACGTCCAACCTACATCAAAGAAGTTACTAAGGAAGATGCCAAAACAAGTAACAAGTCAGCATTTTGGAAAGCATGGCTGACTTGCACTACTCTTCGCCATTCACGCTTCATGAAAGTCAACCATTGTCCAACAAGCCCACTCATCAAAACTTGTTACTGATTATCAAGCATGAATTAGACCACATAAAATTTTATTGAAACACAGTGTGATTCAGTTTCAAAACTAGTACAACCCAAATAACTCATAAACCAACTTCGATGCATCTTTCAAACAAGGGAAATTCCAATTGCAGGGACATTTAAGTATATGTTCTTGTCTAGTTATGCTTATTGTACTCATCCAAACACGTATAAATAAAAGGCTAAGGCATTAGTATAGGAAATGAGCTTCAGGCACAGCTGGGTATTGAAACTACTAGATTCAGGGGCATTTATAGTGTTGTAGTTAACTATCCTATTTGATCGACTACGAGGAGGAAAGCCATCAACCCTTTGATTTGTGTCAAGAACTAATACTAGGGAACAAAAGATTTCCAGAAGAATATTGCTCTAGTGCATTAAATACTTCTTCCTTCGTGCAAATGACCAGGTAGAATTTTGATACAAAAGGAACAAATAAATAAATAAACAAAAGGGGAAAAACCCAAAGATGTGATAGAACATATACAGATAGGATGTACATACGTTTGCCCAAATCACTCTTCATGCTCCTGTACATCTGATTAGAGAAAACAGAACCCAAATGAGAAAATTTTTACTATCACCACAAAAAGATACATCAAACTTTTAACTAAACAAACTCAAAATTATACAAGAAATTACTCACCATCACATCAAATTACCACCGATAGCTAAATCTAAATCAACACAAGGAATATCCGTGTTGGTAGATAACGAGTTGTATAAACTCTAATGTAAACGTACCTTGGGTTCGCCATCGAAAGAAAGTACGGAACCGTGGGCGTAAGGGAGCAGAGAACGGCCATTCCTGAGTTGAAAGCGGATGGAACCCGTGACCCAACTCCGATAGGCCAAGACGGATTTGAAGCCTAACTGGAAGTCGTTGATCGAATGAGCGATTCCGATTTCGATTTGGTCCTGGTACCACCAGTCGAGACCACCTGGTGGAGAGAGAAGATGCGTCGGAAGTCGAGTTGGGTGAGGATGGGGGCGCGGTGGACGCTGATGAGAGAGAGAGAGAGAGAGAGAGAGAGGAGAGAGACCGTGAGTTCTTCAGGAGGGAGTTGTGAGAGATCGAAGGATCCAGAATAATTAGGGCTTTAGTTTTGGTGACAAGCAAGACCCATGAAACTATGTCGTTTTGGTCACAGAACTTGGCTTAATTTTTGTGCTTCAATGAAACGACGTCGTTTTGCTATCCAGTTAATTTTTTAAAGCGCGCCTAAATGGAAGGAGCCCGCCTGCGCGAAAATTCAGATCTTTCGGTGACAACCTTGTACTTGCCGCCTAAAATTTTGTCACTTCGGTGACAAAATTTTGTGTCACTGAATCTTCTCTCTATTTGGAGCTTTGGTTAAAGATTTTCCGTGACAAGTAGGAATTTTTTTTGTCACTGTTGTGAGTGTTCCGTGTCAACATCAATTTTTTGTCACCAAAAGGTGTTAAAGGGTGTCACCATTGGTGTTTTTTCTTGTAGTGGAAAAAAAGAGCAAAACAGTAGTGTACAACAGAAGCAAACCCTTTTTTTTAATAGTATGTTTAAATAATTTGATCTTTCTTTGGCTTGATTGAAGGTTCTTGTTATTTTTTTAAGAAAGATTAGGCTTGGCGAGAAAGAGGCATTCGCTACTTCCGAATCTTCGTCTGTCTTCATTTTCCTTCCTCTAAACTTCCAGATCGGTTACGTCGATCGGCCATAAAACTAGTTTTTGATGAGTGACAGGTCGCCCCAAGTTCTATTCCTTTCTCAATTCGGGAAGTTCGAAGTTGAAATGGTTCGACGGATAATCAGCTTCACATAGGATGGTGCCATCATTTATGTGCTTTCGATTGCTTCTTCTTGTGTTGCGTATCATTTATTCAAAGAAAAGGGTACTTCTATCAAACAGAAGATGTCGACTACTAAACCAAAAAAGGATGAAGAGCTGACTTCGGGTATTCTGTAAGCTGGATCTAAGCCTTTTGTTTAGTCAGCGCTCATGGGGAAGTACACATCGGCGGGATCTCAATTCCTACTAAGCCTAGTCCGCGAACTATACCTAAACTTTATATAAGATCCAACTGAACTTGACTAGTGGGGAAGCCCTTCCTATTTTATTACTGTGAATACGACTAGGGATATCAAGTCCTACTGTTAAGGAAAGCTAGGTGTTTATCAACTACAATCTAGAGGCAGTAACTTAAGAAAGTAAGATACGGCATAGGTAGCTTCCGTATGAGAACTAAAAGCAAGATAGACGTAGCATTTTGCGGAAGAAAGATTGGCGACACCGTTCACTTAGATTAGAGGCCTAGTTGACGACCCGTTTGTTGATGGACAGGAACTAGCTTCTAGTAAATTCACAAATGTACTAGCAGGCTTGGCATTGTAAGCATAGAATATAAACCTAATCTGGGCGAAAGGCTGCTTGTGTGCTTGCTTAATACACAACTTCTGCTTCATTCTGGTACTGGTACCCTAGTTTTCTGTCCTTGTCTCAGCAGTTTTAGGCTCAAGAGGCTTTTTATGATGACATACTAAACAAAAACCAGTCCAAAAGCATGTGGTAAGTGCATTAGCTATTCGATCTAGACGCTACAAGAATTCCAAACTCCGGGAATCAAGAAGCTCAGGATAAAAAAGTAGAATGTTTGGCTATTTTCCTGGCCGTTTTGAAGTGCAATCGACTACCGGACTTTCATTGATGCTTCGAGCTTCTGAGCCTGGTGAACCAAAATTTTCGATAGTTCCCCTAACACAACCCCAGAGTTCTCGCAATCCTCAACAATGACTCATGGTCCGCCCTTATTGTCTCATGGATACTAATAGGGACTGAACCGTATTGTAAACCTCGAGACAACCAGTGGATCCCCAATAACCCCGTTTGAAATCTGAAAGATCTCTCCCTGCTTCTGAACAAGTGAAGCGATTTCCCCGGAGATCTTTATCATTAATGCAACCTTCATTTTGCTCATTCATGGAGTTGTATTTAGTACCTATAAGAAATATGATTATCCACCGTTAGTAGGTAATGTGGGTTGGCTTGAATTACTTAGTGTTACGCTCCTAGGAGGGCAGCGCGCTTTGGGATGCGGAGGAGCTATTATTGCCCAACTCCCTAACCTATGCGGCACTGGGTTCGGATCACGGGGAACCATAGCATGGGGGGGCGTCTAATACTTTTGCCGCTGCAAGGCTGGCTAATCGTACGTTGCAGGCTCGAGAGAGTCTACTAGACTGATTGTCGTTGGAAGTAGGGATGAGCCAACTCCGCTTCCTGGTCGAACATAAAAAGAAAGTTGACTAATCTCGATTGATTGGCAAGCTCGCCCAGTTTTGACTGGCATTTGCACGTTCCTCGATTGACTTCTTGATCTATTGCTTAAACGACTGCTGTTGAGGCGCCAGATTGGGTATGCACATAACTTGCTATAGGTAGGGCCGATAGAGTAGTTTTGGTTTTTTGATTGCTATACTATTTTATCTGCTTCCCACAGGTTGGTCGTAGATCAATATGGGAGGAAAGATCTTACCACTCAACGCCTCCAATAACTCAGGGGAAAAATTCTATGGAGTTTGACCTTTTCCCGCGTCCATCCTTGGTAGATCGATTTTACCAAGTTGATTATTCTTATTTGTTCTTTTACTTCCCCTGTCGTTTGATGTTAGGATCGACAAGATAGGACACAACTATAGAAGCTGGTTTAGTTTTCCCTGTTTTTTGCAAGTCAATCAAAATCAGAAAAATCCCCTGTTGTTCTTGCTGCTTGGGTCTTGCTTGGTTTGCTTAAATAGATGGGGCATTACAACTCTTTGCTAGGACGACTAGTAGTAGGAGAAGGAGAGAGACACTCACCAACAACAGGGTCAGAGTAAAAAAGGGATTACATCTTTAGGAATGCACAAATCGTGAGACCGTGAATTCGTGTGTTGTCCTTACTGCAAAACTGATGGAGCTGCTCGGTCGTCGTAGCCCAGGTCAATGAAGTAAATCTCCCCATTTATCTCTACATTTTCGTAATTTTCTCATGGAAAATTTTTTAGCCCACTATCTTATCCAGAACCTTAACTATAATAGACTTCCTCCAAGTTGAAAAATTCTCCTTTTCCCATTAAATGTTGATCACAGGGGGACAATTCGAAGGGCCCTAGTTATGGATCTGTACTAGCCATAAAACATCTTAGAGCAAGCCTAGGAAGAACCCACCTTTTCTTTCTGTCCTTAGAAGTAAGACAAGTGTCCTACCTAATTCAACGATAAGAATAATGGAGAAGGGAGAGACCCGTGTAGGTGTAGTTGGCGCCTATATCTGCAATTCACGAAAAATTAATTAGGTGCAAAACTTGCAGACGTTTGATGTTTAATTACACACGCGCAGAAAGAGAGGTGTGGAAAACTATTTTTCTTACATGTGT
This sequence comes from Vaccinium darrowii, assembly GCA_020921065.1. Taxonomy (NCBI): domain Eukaryota; kingdom Viridiplantae; phylum Streptophyta; class Magnoliopsida; order Ericales; family Ericaceae; genus Vaccinium; species Vaccinium darrowii. The sequence goes on along the minus strand of CM037152.1, from coordinate 38,825,983 downwards.
CCGGCATTTAAAAAAAAAAAAAACCATTGACTTACATAATTCTCTCTCTCCTCGCCTATTGGGATCAAGAAGGGTTGGGAATTGGTATGTAAAATTGGGAGTGCAGACATTGCCAATTGGAAGTGAAGTGCAGAAATTGTAACGACCCTGAATTTTTTGATAATAGCTCCAAAAATACACTGTATTTTACACTTCGAGAACCTATTTTCTTCTAAACAATAAACTTCACATCCAAACTACCTTAACTTATTAAGTTACGGACCTAGGGGTATTTTCGACTTTCCGGACCAAATTTCGACAATCCGAACCGTTAGATGTGTTTAAAACGTGATTTTAAGGTCCAAAGCGAAGATTTGGCAAAAAAAAAATACCCGGAAGGGCTTGATCGGGGCAGTTTTTACAAAAACGCTATATATAGTGTTTTTGTGAAAAACTGCCCCGATCAAGCCCTTCCAGGTATTTGTTTTTGCCAAATCTTCGCGTTGGACCTTAAAATCACGTTTTAAACACATCTAACGGTTCGGATCGTCGAAATTTGGTCCGGAAAGTGAAGTCCGGACGGTAGTCCGTAACTTAAGGTTTGGACCGGAAGTTTACTCTTCTTCTAAATACATCCTCCAAAATACAACGATGGGATTAAATCTCTGAGCCAATGCCTAGTCTAAAACCTCAATAAATACATACTAACCTCTAAAAGTATTTTCTAGTCCTTCATATACTCCTATTCCCGCACTACTACAAAAACTCATAAAGATCACACTTCAAAAATGAGAAAGATCTCAGTTTTTATAAAAGCGTGATAAAAAAATAGGAGCTAGATTTTTAATTACGGTTAAGTACATAAACCGTGATGAAATGTTTTAATCTCGGTCATCTAAAAACAGTGATTAAAAATCAAAGTACAATTAAGATTAATCTCAGTCATGTAAAACCGTGATTGTAAATAAGAGCAAATATCTCGTTTTTAACTAGAATTGAGATGAAAAAATTTCTTTAGAAAACGAGATGAAAAGAAATACATTTGCCATAAAAATAATCACGCCAAATCCTCACTCACGCGCCCAATTTTTCACTAACTTCCCTCCATTCAATTTTTTTCAACTTTTCACGACTTTTTTTCCCTCCCATTCTTCTCCATTGGCCTCTCCCAAGATCCACACGCCTCTCTCTTCCAAATATCATCAATGAGAAGAACCACAGTCCCACCTTCGCCGGCATAATCGAGCGAAAAATCACACGCAATGCCAACAACAGCCTCGAGCAAGCCACGAAGGAGGGAGGAGAAGCAGGTATTGGCGATAAGGAAGGACGAGGATCGGCTACGGCCATGGTCAAAAGTCTCCGGTGGGTACGTCTTCACTGCTTTTTCTTGTCTCTCTCTCTCTCTCTCTCTCTCTCTCTCACTCTCTGCCGATTTGGTTTCCTATGCAAGGCATGTCGGACGAAAAAAGCACCGGTGTGGCCCTTTTATTTTGGCATGTCGCCAATTTGGTTATAGTTGGGGAACACGTCGACGATGGTATCAGGACAACTAATTGATATTTAACGGGTGAGGCCCTTTTATTTTGCATATGCTAATAGTTCCTGTAGATTTTATTTTACGGAACCAATTGTCTGTTTATTGCATTCAATGTGTTTGTAAAAATGCCTCCTACATATGGAATTGAATTGACTAATTGTTTACTTGGTTTGTGATGGGACTTTGGATAGTGGCTTCAACTGAATTGAATGATCTCAATGTAGTGAGTGGTGGTAATTGTTTTTAAATGCGATTTTTTTCGCACCAAATTAAAGTACACGAGAAGTACTTTAATTTGGTGCGAAAAAAATCGAAATATGATACACGGAACCGCTTCATTTTTTTATTTGAAATATCATGATTTTAGCACTTGGGTGCTAAAATCTTTTGAAAAACTAGGCCTAATAGTTTCATTGGTTTCTTATTTGCATGAAACTGAAACATTTGTCTCTCGTTTGTCCGAGTTAGCCACTTGATAACAATAAATGACTGCTAAGAATCTGGTGGACTATCCGCCTCAGCTGCAAAGCTGTAAATTGTTTGTTTCATTGGTTTTTTAATCATTTCTTAATTTTTTTTAAAAAGTACTTTTATTTTATTAAAATTTGCTTGTTTCAAAAGTACATTGCAAAGCTGTAAATTGTTATTTACCCAAAAAAAAAAAGCTGTAAATTGTTTGTTTGATTAGTTTATTACTTGGTTTGTGACACTTGGAATTACGTATTGATTAATTTCTTATGCTTTTCTGATTGACTTAAATGGTCACCAGGTGCTGGTACATCGTCCTCGCACATTTAACCAGGTGATTTTTGTACTTTAACCTATGCTTTTCAGATTATGGTTAGCACTGCAAGATTTTTTTTGTTCCTTTTTTCCCCTTTCACATGGCATCTAAAGGTGGAAATTCATCATTTTGATATTTTTTTTTTGTTCAAATGATCAGAAAAATTACCCACAATAATTGGGTCTACAAACGCAAATAGCTTGTGGCAACTGCTGTATTTCTAATGTGGACATGGACAGGGATGTCCATGTAGTGACTGGATTTTTTGCATTTAAATGCAATGTTTTTTGTTTTTTTTTTTTGTGTGGTCATTCGTCATTTCTAATCTATTACATGGGGGGAGGGGAGAATGGGGCTCGATCCCGGGATGCAGTATGAGCATACAAGAGCTCTACCGCATGAGATAGCCACCACTTGCATTTAAATGCAATGTTGGAGATGTTAATATTCTACAAAATCTGCATATAGGACTTCTGTAGTCTGTGCTTAGCATTAAGAAGAGACATAGAAATTTGACCAGTTAGAGAATTTGATGGGTGAAAAATGTGACTATATCAGCCCTTGGTGAATACAAACTACCATTGTGCCCATATGTTGAATAAAATATGGACACTCACGTGTCTACATCCTCACCATATTGTTGTTTGTTCAAGTTCTACTTCTATATGCATCTTATATGATATGTTTCGTATTGTAGGCAGAAGCTAAAGAGCATGAGGGAGAAGAGAGATATGAGGAAGAATCTGGAGAGGAATCTGACGAAGAATCTGAAGTGAGTACATTTGTCATGAAGAATTGATAGAAAGATGAGATCTTTGAGCAGTATAGGGCTCGCATTGAGTCTATTTTTTGGGTGTCTACTATTAGCTCTTGTGGCTAACCTTTACTACTTGTTATGGTGGAAGAAGACAGTCACCAAGAGAGAGATTGTATTTGTGTTATGTTGATAACTTAGGAGGCTCACTATGAGTACCATTTAACTTGTAACTCTTTTAATCGTTGTGAATAAAAAGGTAGTTGTTTTGCATATTGAAGTCATGCTTGTTGTTTATGTACTTTAAGTTTATTGGTGAAAAATAAATTGTTGAGGTAAATGGGGATAATAATGCAGATGGCTACAATTTTTTTTTTTTTAAATTGAGCTATTGAAAAGATCTCGGTCCTTTAAAAAACTGAGATTGTATAATTAGAGATTTATCACGCTTTTTAGTAAAAGCGTGATCTTTGTCAACTAATAATCACGGTTTTACTAAAAACCGAGATGATTTCTCTCTAAACAATCACGGTTTTTAAGTAAAATCGAGATGTTAAGTTGTCAAAGATCACGGTCTTCTTTGTTTTAATCACAGTTTTTCATTAGTTTTATCACGGTCTAGAACCGTGATTGAAAGATGTGGACTTTTAATCACACTACGAAAGATCACGGTTTTTCAACCGAGATTGAAAGTGAAAGATCACACCAAAAGACTGTGATCTTTATGCATTTTTGTAGTAGTGCCTCCTCAATCATTCTTCTCCATACCTACCACCAAAAATACTACGCGGGAAGTATATGAGGACAAGAATAGGGCTTAACAGAATCAATAAATGACATTCACAATTTCAATCGAACCAAACGAATAAACGAGATCAAGCAAATCAACTTTCACAACAAACAACTTAAGCCTCGTGCCCGGCCCATCTCAATAACATGCTAAGCGTCACCAGGGTCAAAATATTTACTGGCCGCAGGCTAATCAAACCAATAATTTCCTGATTCCCTGCATGGTAATCAATCCTAATCTCATCTGATTAATTTTTGGGACCCGGTGGGCTTGTCACATGTGCCGATCCGTTCCATGATTATCAGCAGCAGAAAAGGCCAAAAGGCCACTAGTTTTCTTTCTACCCAAATTCGGTTCTCTGCCTTATTGCCACTCACATGTATATAAGCACAATTGTCACGCCCCAAAATGGGAAATGACCGGCCGTGAACCACAAGGTTAACACGTGGACACGAAGCCTAAAATAAAATAAGCCACAGACCACTAAACGATCTTTTCTTCTTATTATTAACAAAATCAAATCAAATATGCCTCAACATAAGCATGGGGAACACCATCCCATGAACTGATCAATAAAATTATTAACCAATGATAACAAAAATGCGATGTTTCAAAAAGGTTTAATAAGTGCGGAAGCGAATAAATAAAATAATAAATCTTGAATGCAACATCCTATGGAGGTCGACACAATAATCCCCAAGATGCCACCAGAGTCCTTATCTATCGGCTCAATTTCCCTGAAAATGATGGTGGATTAAATCCGTCAGCTGACAAGCTCAGTGAATGGCAAAACATGTATAATAAATACAGTTCTAAAACATGGATAAAATATACTCCCTCCGTCCCTAAACTTTTGACACTTTTTGGACAGCGTGCCATTTTTAAATGCCTATATCTTTCAATGTAAATTTCAAAAAATATGCAATATGGATCTTGTTTGGTAGATTTTAATTAGTTCTATTAAACAAAATTTTCAAAATCACATAAAACTTTATAAATAAAAAGATATAAGCAATTTAAAATGGTACGCAATCCCAAAAAGGTCAAAAGTTTAGGGACGGAGGGAGTATTAATATGTAAACATAATTAGGCATACGAGGTGTACCACAAAACAACAATTTATATCGATAATTCTTTTTACCAATATCAAGTCTTTTTGGTGATCACAAAATGATATCCAACAACAATTGGGAACCACAACCAATACCAAATAGTACCAAGTGCCAGTGAACAAATATCTAAGAAATTGGATCCAATATCGAAACTTAGAGTCACCACGAGTAGGCAGCCCATGGAACTTTTCCCTAAGAACGATCCGGCAAAAGTTAGCCGTTGAGCATTAGGGTCACTGGCCAGAACACGGTCTCTTCCCTAATGGCCAGAGTCACCCGCACACAGAGGATTAATTTCCCTGGACTTTCAATAATAAATGTTCCCATCAATATCCACCAAGTTCTCACCAAAAGAATATTTTTTTGCATGCCAATAAAAAGATCAAATATAAACCATTCACGTTTGCAATAACCAAATGATAATTTTTCCAAGAGAATATTTCAAGGGACACGTTGAGTTCGAAAATACGTAACATGTTTAACCACTCACCTGAGTCCAAAAGTAATGCAACACGAATAGCCCAAAAAGAGACTAACCTGTATATAAAATAAGACGAACGAAATGACTAACTAATTCGGATAGAAACTGTATAAATTAAAGTGCTATATACAATTAAACCCCAAACCTAACCTAATCCCAATTAAGACCAACCATCAGGACCCAAAAATTATCCTTTCAAGAACTCTATTTTCATTGAATAAACTATCCCTTTAACAGAAGCATTTATACGTGTAAAACACCCGTCTCCAAATCATGTACAACCAATCCTAAAAGATATTTCCAAAGTCTCCAAAAACAATACCCTTCAAGTCTCCAAAACAATGACACAATTAACTATTGTAATTGCCATATGAGGGAAAGATTTCCATCCGTCGGTCCAACCTCACACACATGCACAATTTGATTCTCAGTCCCATATGTACTTACACAAAACGCCATTTCACTCATTTACCCATTTGCTTCTCTCTCTATCTACAATACCGAATAACACCCAAAACGAAGACCATAGACACGACCTGGACCACTAAACACTCGGCTGTATTATATAAATCACTCAACCAAGAATTTAGTCCTTCCCTCAAACCCATATGCCAGAGAATAAAAGAAAAAGGAACGAAAAGTATAGACCAAATACAAAACTCACCTCCGAGGAAACCACTCGAAGACTTCGACTGCTGCGGCTGTCTCTCAAAAAGTTCTCTTAATGATAACCCTAATCAACTTATAAATATATATCTAAGTGAAACTCTACATGGCTACGTACCCACTAATCACACCCCTTAAATTTTAGGTAAGTAGTTAGTGAGAATAACGTAAGTAACAAATAAAAATGGATACATTTATCTAAACTAGTCTATTACTAGTATATGATCCAAAATATCTTACTGACCGAAAAATTATTATAACGCCAAGAGTTCTGGTAGTGCACGCCAAAAATAATTAACTAGGACCCCACCATAAAAGGAAATTCATAAGCAAATAATTATTATTAGGGAAAGAAAAGTCAGGGCGTAACATCCTTCCCCCCTTAATAAAAATTTCGTCCTCGAAATTGCATAAACCCAAGTGAATGAATGTGAGTACTGGTAATGAATTTCCTCTTCATACTCTCAAGTGGTTTTTTTTTTTTTTTTTTCGCCGCATTAATACGCCACATTATTTAAACCAATCGAATCGTTCTGTTTTGAACCATCTTCTCCTTCTGTGTCAAAAATCTAAATGGATTGTTCATCATAGGTTAATTCATCACTGATCAGAAGTGAGTCGTTATCAATTAGAAGGGACGAATTATGCAAATACTTACTTAACTTTGACACACGGAACACATTATGAAAGCCAATTGGTATGCCACCTCACTAACCCTGTCCAAAACCTCAAAAGGTCTACTATAGCGAGGACTCAAGTCGACTCCTATAGGAAGCTGGAAACATGCAGAGACCATAACGGCAAGTGAAGTTTTTTTTTTTTTGCCAAACCAAGCAACTCCTTTACATGGGAATATATTAAGAACCCCATATATCCAATTCTTTATTTCCACATCCCTCTAACGATTATCGGAATAGCTTTCTTTTTCTTTTTGTTTTCCCTTATGATCTGAGTGGTTACAAGTCCCACCTGAATAGCGGCAATATTTTTAGTCGCATTCTCTACCTAAATGACTCCCAAAATTTCCTTTCTTCAACCTCATGCCAACAAATAGGAAATCTACACTTTCGCCCATAAAAGGTCTCCTTAAGTTGCAACTCCCAAACCCGAATTATAACTGCTGTATGCGAATTCCTTAAAGGGTAACTGATCATCAAAATTATTTTCATCTCCACTCCAAGGTACAAGCTCTCAACGAAAACTCCAAAGTTTGTATAGCCCTCTCAGTCTGACCACCAGTCTGCAGTGATAAGCAGAGCTAAAATAGAAATAAACGAGTACCCATTGCTACTTGCAATGCCCCAACACTTAACCACAATGTGTTGACTTAGTGGGCCAACAAACTATAACCCCAAACCCGATCGATATTGCTACACGAGTTCTAATCACCAAACAACTCCATAATCCTCACATTGGCATCCAATAATGTGTAGAATTATTTAGGATTCCATAAGGAATCATCAACATAAGATTGATAATCTCGACTATGAATGAACTCCAAAAGCTCTCTTGCCTTCAGTAGTCAATAATAATCCATTTAAAATCCTCTCATACAACAATCTGACACCAATATAATTGATTCAACAAAAGATCTACTTACCCAGTTGCATAATGTCTCTCTCTTATCAAGTTCAAAATCTCAATATTTCAGCCAGTACACATACCTCTTCCATATATACATCCCCCTTTTTTTTTCCACCCCTAATAGGCAACCGAAACATGCATGTCACGAAACAATGAGGGAATTGTTAAATGATCACCATTACAACCATTGCTGTCATATTCGCCAAACTCAAAACTCGAAAAGCAATATTTCAATTCATTTTGCATCCCTCTATTCCGTTACACACTTAATAAACTACTAGTACAACTATACCAAATCACATGCGGGAATCCAATTCTCATATTCCCTAATCGGTGACAACAAACAAAATCAAAATTTTCAAATTGTAACCCAAAGTAACCAAATAACTACTACTCTAATAAAAACAGGATAAATCCAATCCATCTAACTGCACCATAGATGAATGCCTAAAGGTTTACAACTGGTACCACTTGCTACTCTAATAAAAACAGGATAAATCCAATCCATCTAACTGCACCATAGATGAATGCCTAAAGGTTTACAACTGGTACCACTTGGCCTAATATGCACGTCATACAATACAAAATTATCCGTTTCCAAAGATTAATAAATTCCTTTTTTTTTTTTGCCGTTCAAAAAAAAATTATCTCTTCTTTTCAACCACCCATTCTCCAAAGTAGTATAAGCAACACCAAAGTTTAAAATATCGTTAACATCTTACTCCCAACCAAGCATAAAGAGTATATTCACTAAAATCTCTCTAATTATAAGTGTACAGACTCTAACGAAACTCACTGAAAGCTCAAAGAAGAAAGTGGTCAAACTCATGAGCAAGATTCATAGTCATAGGGTCCAAATTAATAAACCTAACATACAAGTAAATCAAGCTCTATTGATTACTAGACAACAATATTCAATTAACATCATCCGCCAAGATTAGAAATTCAAATCACCATAATTAAACTCCTTACACTTTGAAGATATTGATATTTCTTTTAGTTCCAAGACTTTGTCTCTCAAATCTAATTCTCTGTCAATACTATAAAAGATACCACGACCACAATTCATGGAGTGAAATTTCTTTACTCCATCCTGATACGTTGAGTTCAAATCTCCATTTTCTAGCTATGAGATCCTCTGTCACATCCAACTCCATAACAAACAAATTCTGAAAATAAATATAGTTAAGTCCTTCCGAAATGAATTTTTTTTTTTTTTTGGAAAACTTCTTCCTACCCTCCTCAACGTTAAACCATCAGTAAATCCACATACATATACTTGAAATTCTAATCTAACGACACCCAAGAGTACCAGTTAAAACTAGAAATAAAAATATTAGTCGAATTCTAGCCAAACCAAGCTCTTTCAACATCTGCAAATTAATATCTACTTTCCAAATGGCCTAAAAAAAAGACCCAAATTTCTACTGTGCAACTCCTTGATCCTCAAAAATATTTACATTTATCAGAGTATCACAAGCTCTGTAACGCCCCGCATTTTTGGGAAAAGCGTTAAGGATTATTATTACAATTTAAAGTCGGTCTTAAACAGTAATAAAAATACATAAAGATGATCTGTCCTCCGCAGATTACAAATAGGCAGACCGGGTGGGTTCTACGGCTCCGCAAATCTCTCCGCCTGGTGGATCTCCATCTCGGCAGCTCCTCCGGCTCCGTGTTCTCCGTAGAGGTCCACCTGTCCATCGTGATAATCTAGCATAATACGTCAGAGTCGCGAAGCAACATCGTGGTATTATGCCAGGGCAACACCGTAAGCGAGGACGCTCAATAGATACCCTACCCCAACTTTAAACTAGCAATTCTAGAACAATAAAGTTGGCAGGTAAATAGTTGAAAATCATTTATCAACACAGTAGGTTCATGCATGTCAATGCATCAGTACCAAATCAAATCAGAGTGCAGCTTTAATAAAATTAGGATCTCGTTTCTTTTAAGAAAAATCAGAGTACAGTATCGGTATCTCGTTTCTGTAAACAAAATCAGAGTACAGTATCAGTATCTCGTTTCTTTAAACAAAATCAGAGTACAGTATCAGTATCTCGTTTCACTTTCTCTTAACAGCATTCTTCTTCAAATTTCAACCATGTCAACATCTCACATCTCTCGAAAGTTATTGGCCCGTTCTACAACCCCGTTCTAACGGTCACCAACCTTTCCGTTCGAAGGGTCGGCCACCCATAAACTGACTCCTGCAGTATGAGGTCCGCTAACTCCGCGTCACACACGACATAGTCCCGGCTACCCATATCACTGAATCCCCACCAGTTTGTTTATGAGGTCCGCTTGCTATGTGTTGTACTGAGTAAGTTCTAACCGTCAAATTCACCCGCGGAATTTGAGGAGAAACTTCAAACAGCACTACCGTATAGTTCCGTTGGGCTTTGACCACCAGTTCACCCCGGGGAACTGAGGCGGGACTCCAACAGCATCAACATCTCAACTTTCATCACATCAACATTTTCATTCTCATCTCTATCCCTTCCATTTAAAAACATTCGATCATTTTTCTCGAAAAACGTGTCGTGTCGTATCGTCTTGAAAAGAAAACGTGCACATGCCATAATTTCATAAAACAAAATCCTCCGTTTAAGAATATTTATTCAATAATCCCGGAAAATCTCATTTCATTTGAAAAACTCTTTTCTTCAGAAAATCGGTCGGGCATTATAACTACGTAAATTTGAAATGTTGATTTTTATTCGGGCATTACAACTGGGTAATTTAGTTTCCCAAAAGTCTATCGAACATTATAACGGTGAATTTTGATAGTAAATTTTAAATCGTGCATAGTAACGACTAAGTGTGATTTTCAAAGTCTAATTGTTCATAAAATCACTAATCACCAACATAATCACATTTAATCATATTTAGGCATGTTTAAGCAAAATAAAAACATCATTAATATGAACTAGTAAATACTAATCTAAAGTTAAGATAAAGTATCTACTTTAATTCCGATGATTAGTCGGAAGCCGATAAGCTAGTTGAATTCCGGCGGCGTAACGACTAGTCGACCTCCGCTCAAACGCTTTCTAGCTAACTTATTCTACCTTTCTAAGATCTAGGGGTGGTCGAGGGTGGTGGAGTGTGGTGGTTTAGGATGAGTTTCAACAAGAACACTCAAGAACTCACTCAAGAACACTAGAAAGCACAAAGTGGAGAAGTTGGGAGATTTTGGTGTGAGAAATGAAGTAAGGTGAGTGAGCTATTTATAGAAGATTGTAATTAGGTAAGTAGCCTAACTTGTTAGGTAGCCAAACTTGTTAGGTAGTCAAATTTTCTTTCCTCTCATAAAAAAAATACAAATTAGGTTTAGTAAAAGTAAAGTCAAAATTGGTAGAAAAGTCAAATTGAGCACATGCCTAATTAGGGTTTTTTCCAAAATAGAAATAGGCCTAATTTAGGTGTTAAATAGGATAAGGTTAGTCATAATAGGACAAAATAGGAGTTGGGGGAATTAGTAGGTCTTCCGGACGCGATGTAGTGAAATACTCGGTGTGCACGCGTTGATTTTACGGCGCGGAAAAATAAATAAAAGGAAATAAACAAATTAGATCTAGTTTTATTCACATTATTTAAACTAAATAATAAATTATTTTGTTTGGCGATATTAAAAATAAATAATCGAATTAATAAATCGAAATTTTTATTTACGAAATTTCGGGTTATTACAAGCTCTAAGGCCCAACATATCACCTTTTGTTATTGATCGATCTACTAATCGACTAAATTTCTTACACTGTACCATTCAACAGTTTCATTGAACCATGCTCAAATTGGTCTTCACAAGAATCCAAACAAATCATCAAATTCTGATTAAAACTTTCGGTAACAAGCAAGCCTCCCAAATTTCATTGGCCTTTTCCACATATCCAACAAGGAAAACAAGCCGAGAATTCTCGATAAATGCAATCTAACTCGATCACCTCAACCAATGTTCAAGACGATCTAGTACCAACGATATTGCTAAATTCCAAATGAAATCTCACTCCCATGAAGATACCTAAAGAAAATGTCAAGGGTCATTGTATAGAGATCTACGGTGTTTATCAATTACAAATTAAAACTCAATAGTTTCTTAAAAACTAATAATCGAACTAACAAGCCCCTAGTCTCACTGCAAATAACAACATAGATATCACCTAAAAAAAATCCTTAAATTCACCCTGCATTTTTAAGACTAACTCCGTGCACTATCCCAAAATTCAACACCATAGTCAATACGAAACCATGTGTCTAAATCATCCACATAAGTAAGCCTTTTGACATTTAGCCGCACATAATTAAGAACCCCAAACTAGTGATGATCAAGTCGGTAATCTCCATTTTCACTTCAACGGAATGATAACAATTCTAATCTCCTAAGTACTTATGATAGTGTAATTTTTTTTTTTTAACTTCAAAAGCACCAACAGAATGCTACTGCCTAATTGCCAAAACACACCCTAACAATAAGTTGCACTTGCCTCCTAATCCAACTATGGCCCTTTCCATCCAGGCATTACCAACTAAATGGTCCCAATCTTACAAACAAAACACAGCTTATTCATATTTAGTCCAGTTCTCAAAACCCAATTTCTATTATCTCTAGAGAGCAATGTATTCCTACCATAAACTACTTCCATCAATTTGTCGTCCGTGGTAAAAACTTTTTTTTTTTTTTTGTAAGAAACGTTGTCTAATCCAAAGTACCGACTAAGATTGAATACACATATTCATCTTCTTACAAAACATTCCTAAACCTCTAATAAAAACATAGAGAGTATCAACCATCGGAGAAAAGAAGAGTCTATACAACTATAGGATATTCCAAGTAGGAAAATCTAAGAACACACTTGCCCACACAAGTAAACTAGGCCCAGCCTCAACAATGACTATACCAAATTCTCTCACACAAGCTTTTTCTTTTTTTTTTTAACCAAATATTTCCTCAAACTCCAATGCTAGTATATCGAGTTCAATAACAGACCATTGCACCAAAAACTACTAACCAACACTCTCATAGAATGAGTTCTGGCAGAGAAAGTTTTCCATAACCATCCAATCCAGTATCCAAATTCAGAATAGTAGAATAGTCAGGGCGTAACAACAATTGTCATTGTTGAGGACCCCACCATAAAAGGAAATTCTTAAGCAAATAATTATTATTAGGGAAAGAAAAGTCAGGGCGTAACAACAATTGTCCAAAACCCACCAATATATTAACTCCTACATTTATTGTGCCAAAGCTACCCCGCATATTATGTACATCAACCCATACCATCACATGCACACATACAGTCAAGGGAAAAGGATTTGAGCATTGAATATGTAGTAAAGCTTTGGTTGGTAGAGGAAATGGTGTGAGGACGGTACACGTCCAGGGAACAAGGGGAAAGGCTGAGAGTAATTTGATGGTTTAGACCAAGTCTAGGAAATTTAGATCATGTATAGGTCCTGATAGGGTAGTCTACTACAAGTTACAGTACATTCTAGTATGTGTATAATGTATCGCCTCAAGTTTATACAAACGTACGACGTACACTTATATTATACGCGTACCAAATTTTAAAAGAAGTCATTTAAATGAAAATGTTAAATTACATAAACAGGAATTTTCAAAATAAATATTTATTCAAAAACTCGAATTGCTACAATCTACTCCCCTTAAAATAATTTTGTCCTCGAAATTTACTGAAATGTGGTCAAAATAATTTTCAACAGAAATTTATTTGGAGTATAATACAATTGAAGATTTTCCTCAAACTCATTTTATTAAAAAAAATAAATAAAGGCAGAATTGGCCTGTAACTGTCAACTGGTAAGTGCAGTGGAAGGAAAGCCAGTCAATGCCAGTTCACCATAATTATGATGAGAGGCCACCAGAGAGAAGGCGAGAGAGAGAGAGAGAGAAAAGAAGAAGAATGTGGGGGAAGGGCAAAAGCGATAACAGATTACGTGGGCTAAATGTAAAGAAGAAGAAAAAAAGTGAGGGAGGGCATGGGAGGTTTGCATGGAAGAAAAAGAATAAATGTAATATCCCAATTTTTCAAAAAATTAAAATTTGTGATAATTGTAAATATTAATTTTCCTAATTTAATTTTACCCAATTTTGACTTTAGTTGACCATTTGCGGGTCTCTCATTTATTTATTTATTTAGTTATTTATTTATTTTTTTCCATTAGACGAATTAGTGCTCGAGGTGCACAGAATGATTTCAACCGACTTGTCACCAGTGGGCCCGGGCGAACGGCCAGAATAATGTGCATAATGCGGAGGATGATTTTGAGTTACACAAATGACACTAGCACGACTACTACAGTTGTGGGACCCGAGTCAACCAGATACGCTCACCTGGCGAGCGCATCGTAATGCGTGTTCTACTTTCAAGATTTTTCCAAACGATTCTGAACACATGGTGACGTTGCCCACGATTTTCCAAGTTCACACGAATATTTTGGTAATTTTCTGAGACCGAAACCCGGACAATTTGAACACTGCTCGGAGTAAATTGTACTGCATTGTGCTGCATTGAGTGCCGCGTCCCATGCTGCCCCCGCCCCCCAAATTACTCCCACACTCCACCCATCACCTCCACTCACCAACTCACCTTCCACACTCCACCTCCTACCACACTTCACTCCACCTCTCCCATCACACCAAACCAACACTCCACCACCACCCCATTTCCCCTACATAAACCCATCACCCTTTCCCCTCATTATTTTCGGCAGAGAAAGAGAGAGAGATTGAGAGATTCTGGAAAAGAAGAAGAAAGGAGGAGAAGAAGAGAAAAAGAGGAGAGAGATCACCACCACGTTTTCCTATTCTCGTCGATAGCACGCATCCATTTTCATGGCCAATTTCCTCCTAGGGAAAGTCGTTTTTAGGCTTAAGTTTATAAACAAAAGTTGTAGAGGGCATCGAGTACTTCGATTTCGGTATAAGAATCACCCAAATCGGTTGAGTTTTGAGTGAATTATAGCCATCCAAAGTTCAGTAAAATTCTTTCGGCTACATTTTCCAGACAGCTCACGACCTTTCACAAATCTCCATTTTTCTCCTCGTTAAAGTGGATTTCGGGTTTAGATCAAGCCCTTCGTTTTAGGTTCAATAATCACTCAAAACGGTTGAGAAATGACCGCGTTATTGCGGCCCGAAGTTTCCGGTCTAGTCAAACCGAGCAGCTCACTGAACCTTTACAAATCTTCATTTTTTTCTCATTGTTGGAGTGCGTTTTAGGCTTAGACTTCTTCATCAACGTTGTAGAGAACTTCGAGAGCTTCGTTTTAGACACAAGAATCGCTGGAAACGGATGAGGTTTGAACCCGATATCGCAGCCCAAAGATTCTGTTCGCAATGGAGTTCTTCATTGCCACTCGAAATACCACCGGACTTTGCCGTCGAGCTTTTCTCCGGACCAAAGGTAGAAACCTCTTACCCATTAACCCTAAGTATATTTAGTAAATTTTAATGTGTGGAAGATCTGTGTTGTTGAGGAGGCGGGAAAATGAAGGAAATTTATGCAAATTATAAGCCAGCTTTATTTTTTTGAGCCATATCAAACAGTGGAGCCCACAACTTTGAAAGATGTTTCAGCTTTGGCGTATTATTTGATTGACAGCTTTGAAAGTTCATTCCGTCCACAATAGAAATTTCTTATCTCCTTCTCTCTCACTCTCTCTCTCTCTCTCTCTCTCTCAAGAGTGTTATTGGGCCATTGGGAAGCCACGGCTATATGTGAGGAGGTTTACCAGTTGGTAGGGTTTCTTTTGTCTCGCTAAGAGAGGGTTGCCACATGCTTGTTGTCTCCTAGGTACATTTTTCACCACCTGAGAAAAAAAGAATGAGATTTTACAGTTAATTCCTTAATCGAAGGGATCGGATGGAAGATAGATAATCCCGTGGGATATGTAATCTTCTATTCTAGTAATGCTGAAAAGACCAACAATATCATATATTTTTTTTTTTATCGGAATAAGAAATTTTAAAAAAGAATCTCGATAAGGGTACACCGAGAAGGGGGAGGGGACATCCAACCGAGGTTGAATGAAAGAAAAAATAAAGGAAAAAAAACATTCAAAGCAAAAGATTACAACATGAAAACACCCAGATCCTCTATGCAGCCTAAGCGAAAAAAAACACCCAAGGGAACCAAATCCAAAACAGCCACCACAAGAGCCACGGGAAGATCAGCCCCTTTATGCTTGCTCATGCCAGCCCAAACAAACTATTTCATCCCTTGCCACACCAAAACATTACTGCAACTCACCATCAAAATTCAAAAGGATCCTATTCTCTCAATAGATTACCTCCCATCTCTTAATCTCCTGAGAGAATGCTTTGAACTCATCTTCAATCATTTCCTTTAAGACTATTTCATCCTCCGGGCGAACAGCTACTCCAAGGATTTTCCCGGTGGCCAATGTTGCTATATAATCTTCCTCCATCCTTTTCTCTCTGCTGTGGACAACCTCTAGGGACGTTTGCGTGGGCCTAATCTCAGATTGCCGATTATCCCCCAAAGAAAGGGATCCAAGGTTGACAGTAGACTTATCATTATCTCCAATTTTCTGCGAGCCCCGCTTCAACCTCCTCGACTTGTTCTCTTTTTTATCCAAGCTATTCGTCCTGGAAAAAAGAGTTGCTTTCAAAGGATTATGCCTCCATAAGGAAAAAGATTTCTTTGGACGTCCTTGTTTGGTTCTGCTTTTCCTCTTTTGACGCTTGAGTTCCACATAATTTATGAGAGGGTCAGCTGAAATAAGATCGAAGGATTGGCAATCATCGTCATAATCTGATTGAAATTCTTGATCCCAATTTGCTTTGTCTGAAAAAGTTGAGTTCTGGATAGGATCACTTCCTTCAGAGCTCATGTAAACCTCTCTGCCTTGACCTTGAAAGGAATGGGCAAATGACTCCACCACCAACGATTCTAAACCCACCAATGATTCTAATCCATGAAAAGAATTTGAGTTTGCCTCATTATTTCCTCCATCAGACTCCACAGCTAATTCAAGAGCCACCTCTGGAACGTGGGATTGTTGGTCTTCTTTGCCACTCCCGACGAGTATTTACTCTATTTTGTTTTAGGTTCAATAATTACTCTATTTTGTTTTGGTGAGACCTTATATCCGTCGAATATTTAATATTAGCATCCATTAGATATGTTAGGATTTTCCTTTCTTTAATTCAGATCACTACGGTAGCTTTGTTCTTTTTTGGGCTTACTCCAACCGTATGTATGCATGGTGAATTGGAGAAGATTCCAAGGCAATCCCAAATAGATCTCCCGTAACATTACAAGCCACAATCTGCAGAGAGCCAAGCTGTGTCACCCTGAGTCGATTCCTCCACTTTAGTATCATCACGAAGATTCATAACAGATTGTACTTCAGTGACCCTTCAACCAAGATGTTCTCCTCATGAACTGAGGACTAATTGGAAATTTTATGGCATGTCTGAAACTCGAAGTTCAATGGGTCAACGACTACTTGCATGTCATTCCAAGGATGCTTCTTCTTGCGTAACTCGACCATTGATCAAACCAGAACAGTGGAAAACACAAAAGGCCACGTTTAAGTTTACGTGCTTATTTGTTTATCCTTTTGTAAATTAGTGTTACATTTGTGTGCTTCGCACAATGTCTCCTGCCCCCTGTTTGTGAAAAGATCATATATCCCCTCTGTTGGAGTCTTGCTTGTGTCTTAGCAGAAGCTTTCTTGATCCATTTGTTTGAGTTTGGTTTATGGGCAGTGCTCATGCGTTTGTTTTCTGTTTGTGGTAGTTGGAATCTTACCAACTTGCCATTTTGCTTTTGTTTTGGTTATTTCACTTTGGGCCCTTGGTTGGCATTTGTTGTGATGCCTTGTTGCCTTGGATCCTTTTAATCGTTGTAATTTGTTTCAATGATTAATAAATCTCCTTTTGCCGAGCAAAAAAGAAAACCTCTATGAAAATAATAGCATACTCCTAAAAAAAATAAACCTTGGGGAGGAGTAGTAATAGTAATTGATCTGTGGAAGAGATTGGAGGAAAGATTCAACAGGACAGCGCCTTTGAGGCGACTTGGTAATTAATGACTTCTTTAAAAGTGTTTTATTTTAGAAATTTTCAAAACTGGCATTGGGAAAATGATAATCTCCCGTAATTTGATTACTAAATTTTAAGCAAAACTGAATTTTTGGTAAAGAAAAAAATTAGTAAGTTTTGAGAGACTTAAACTCAAAATAATTATAACAAAGTAAGGTTCTATTCAGATTATTACTCAAGTTAAAAGTATATGAAACACATGACGCTTTCGTGAGGGAATCATTTACTAAAATTGTTAAGAGACCAATTGAATATTCTGAAAAGTCTATGAACACAATTTTAGAGCACACTCCGGACACAATTTTGTGACTGTGTGTTTAGCCATTCGATGCATTTGGCTTGACGAACAGTTCAAGATATAATTGTGTTGCAAAATCGTGTCACATTAATTATGTTCTTCACATTGCTCATAGGTCGGTGAATATTGTGTACTAAGGTGAAAAAAATATGACCAAAACTTGAAAAAATTTGTAAGTCGATAAAAACAAGCCAAATTGATCATAGTTTTTGGCTTTTTTTTTTCTTTTTGTTTTTGATGTTTGGTCCATATGTTTTTACTTTCTAATCTTTTGGTGGAGATGTATTGAAAAGATTTCATATTTGCAAGCCAATCATGACAATGTTACTGCTAAAACTTGAATTACTCTACTCCATTAATTTATTTCTTTTTACAGTTCATGTTTGTTGATTTTACTAAGTGAAATGGTTGCGACAAATTAAGTCCTACTATTTACCAATGAACACGGCTAATTAGATGCCGAGCTCAAATAATCATCCATTTTTGGTTATTTTTATTTATGTATTTATTTTTGTCATTTGTCATTCCTAATCTATTACATGGGGGGAGGGAGAATGATTCTCGATCCCGATATGCCGTGTGGAACATTTAAGAGCTCTATCGCATGAACTAGCCACCACATGCCATTTTTGGTTATTGATTGGGGTCAATTGAATAAGTTTCTCTTTTTAACCAACCTAGCAGGTGTCCATAGTTGTTATATGAGATACTCCCTCCGTCCCAAATTGCTGGTTCTTTTTTCTATTTTGGGATGTCCCAAAATGTTGATCCTATTTCTAAAAACAACTATCAAAATATATCAAACTTTCAGTTTTACCCTTAAAAGTACTCTTTCCCTCCCAATTTATTACACAGTTTTTGAAATTCGTGTCATTTCTTAAATCGTTTATATGTTTTAGTATATAATGTCTTTCATGATTTTTAAAACTTTGTATAAAACAACTAATTGAGATCTATAAAACTAGATCCATATTGCATATTTTTTGAGATCCATATTAAAAAATATAAACAATTTAAAACCACTTAATAAACTTTACAATATTGAAGGATAAATTTGGACCTCTAAGACAATAATTTTGTCTCCTTAAATAGTTAGATTCCCTAAAAGAGACGAGCAATTTGAGATGGAAGGAATAATTAAATAGGCATCCCAAATTCAGCCATACTTATGTTCTACCGCATCACATCATCATGGATTATCTTTTTTTCCCGTAAATGAATGAAAGCCAATTATATCTTCGTTTTGAAAGTCAATCTCTCTAACCTCCCATTTATTACCCCATCTATTATGTCTCATTTAATACCTTACCTATTGATCCCGAATATGATAAATTAATCGTAACGATAAATACTTGCCGTTGCTGATACTTCTTCTCTCCACGCGAACCATGCACAACCTACCGCAAACAAGCAGCTTTGCTCATTGCAAGACTCTGAATGAAGCACCTTCGGTGTTGAAAGTTAATCGCCACTGCCCCAATCAAAAAACTTCTTGTGATTTTTGTGTCTAAAGTGAATAGGGGACTTTTTTACCTTTGACTGCTACTGGTGGGCAAGTTAGTATTACAAACTATCTTGCCAATGGTATGTGTAGCACTACAACAAAAATGAGAAACCGTGACGAAATTGTGGTGACGAAATTAATTTTTGTCTCCTATATGACTATTTTCGTCACTAATATGTTCTCTCTACATCTTTTTGGTGACGAAAATATTTTCGTCACTAATGTGCTCCCTCCACATCTTTTTGGTGACGAAAATATTTTTTTCGTCACTAATGTGTTCCCTCCACATCTTTTTGGTGACGAAAATATTTTTTCGTCACTAATGTGTTCCCTCCACATCTTTTTGGTGACCAAAATATTTTTTTCGTCACTAATGTGTTCCCTCCATTTACTCCACCAAAACTAATTTTCCTTATTTATTTAATCATTTTCTCGTAAAAATTTGCCTCGATCGGGTTTAGAAAGCTTCTTAATTATCAAGACACAATTTCATTAACAAAAATATTTTTTTTTTGTCTGATAAATTGTGTAGCGATAGCTCCCCAACCGGCCCCACCCCCCATTCCCCCAATACCCTTCCCCATTTCGGCTGAACTTTCTTTTTCTTTTTTCTTTTTCTGTTTTTTCTTTTTTCTTTTTGCTTTTAACTTTATTTATTTACATTTGCAAGTAAATTTTTTTTTCCTTTTTCTGTTTTTTCTTTATTTTTTCTTTTAACTTTATTTATTAATTTTTCTTAACAATGGATAATATAAAAAAAAAGCTTCTAAAAGTGAATAATATTACAATCATGTTTAAAAGTAAATAAATAAAAAAAGTAATTAGCGCCACATAAAGTAATATAAATAAAGTAAATAAAGGAATTAATATAATTAATATAAATAATATATTAGAGGGTAATTAAAAGAGGGAAGGAAAGGCAATCATATTACAATCACGTTTTAAAGTGTCTAAATATTACAATCACGTTGACAATATTACAATCACAAGTTGCAAGACAAGTTGCAGGATCACAAGTTGCAAGATCACAAGTTGCAAGATCACAAGATCACAAGTTGCAGGATCACAAGTGCGTGCAAAATATTAAGAAAAAGATTAAATAATTAAGAAAAAGATGTAAATACAAAATATTAAATAAATAAAAAACAAAAAATATAAATAAATAAATAAATTAAAAGATAAAAAAGATATTAATGAAAGAGATAAATAAATAATTAAATAAAAATTGAATTAAATTAAAGAATTGAATTAAATAAATAATTAAATGAATTAAATAATTAATTTTATTTATATAAAGAAATGAAATGATATAAATAAAGTAAATAAGGTAATTAAAGGAAATAAAGTAATATAAATAAAGTAATTATAGGAATTAAAGTAATATAAATAAATAAATTAAAGTAATTAAAGGAATTAAAGTAATATAAGCAAAGTAATATAAATGAATTAATATAAATAATAAAGTAATTAAAGTAATTAAAATAAATTAAATAAAGTAATTAAATGAATTAAAGTAATATAAATGAATTAATCCGGTTTGTATAGTATAAATATTAAAAAGGTGCTTACATAACACGATGGAATGCCTGTCTCAGTTGGTTCGCGCGCGCCCGCGCACAGGGGAGGTCTCCGGTTCGATTCCCAGGAGGAGCAGACTTCACAATTTTCAGCAGCGACACGTCGGCGACATGCGGGCGCCCCGCAGGCGACACGTCGGCCGCCACGCGGGCGACACATCAGCGACACGCCAGCGCCACATCATTGCCACGTCAGCCGCTACTTCATCAATTTCAGTCACAGTTAGTGACGAAAAATTTCGTCACCAAAATTTAGTATAGGTGACGAAACAATATTTTCGTCACCCAATTTCTGTCACGTTAGTGACGAAAAATTTCGTCACCAAAATTTAGTATAGGTGACGAAACAATAATTTTGTCACCAGGTGACTTTCGGAGACAACCTATAGGTGACAAAACTATTTTTCGTCACCAAGACTATCAGAGACAAAAACCATGCTTTTGGTGACGATTTCATTCGTCTCCAATGACCAAATTTCTTGTAGTGTAGGGTGGGCCATTTCCTCCGATCCGATCTCCGATCCGAACGGATCGGTAATATGGAGATCTATTTGGAGATTGAATAGGATATGGGGATTTTTTTTAAAACTATTTGGGGATCGGATAGGGGGTGGAGATAGGCTTGTCCCCGCCCCGAATCCGCTCCGAATCCGTTCCCCGATTCATCCCCACTCCGGCCCGTCCCCAAATATAGAGGTCTATTCATGAGTTATGAAACTTTTGGGTCCCACTAAATTTTCTCCAAACACATGGGGGCATACTAAATTTTTTCCAAACATTTTATTATAATTGAACTTTGTAATACAATAAATGTGATTAAATAAGAAATACATCACTATAAGTTGAATACATCCTAACTAGGTTGACATCTACTCAACTATCAATCATACACATTCCTTAAAATAAACAAAAAAAAATGCAAAATAAAAATAATATTTTTCCAATCAAGCTGTTGATTTTGTTGTTCCTATTGATGAAATCAATTGTGAAAACTTTCTTCTTGATCGAGTTTAGAAAGCTTGTCGATCATGACCCAATGTGTTTTGTTAATGATACTTTTCATCCAATTGAATGCCTACTGATACGCGATCCACTTAATTTTTTCTATGACTGATGGATACCATAATATGCCATCTTGCTTGTGGTTCCTTTAATTTTAAAATTAGAAATCCAGTTGATACTTGACACAACTTGAATTGAAGCTGGCAAACACTTACGTTTACACATGGATACCATGCCGTACCATGCCAACGATAAACGTACCATGCCTGTGCCGGCCCGGCCCATTCGACAACTCTACTTGTAACTTGATTTTAGCATTTAATTTGTAACGGGGATTCTAGATTTGTAGTAATCTTTTAAAAAAAATAATAATTGGATCCCCGAATCCCCATGAGGATCCCCGTTCCCCATTTGGAGTGGGGATAGAGGATGAAAATAAAGCCCCGTTGGGTATCGGGTAAAAGATGGATATGGGGAAGGGGTTTGGAGATTAGGGGTGGAGATAGTACTCTCCGACCCCGATCCGTCCCCATGCCCATCCCTATGTATTTGTAAAGGCCCTTAAAACTCTTTTTGTAAACACATGCTTGTATGAGAAAAACTTGGGTGCCGAGAGGGTAGCATCCGACGTGGTGCTCCTTCAGCACATCCAGGTCGTCCGCCGTCCAAAAGTACATTGGACGGTCCGGATTAAAACCCTCTCTAACCTCACTCTCTCTCCTCTTCTTCTATCCTGTTTTTCTCTCTAAATTCGGGAGAGAGGAAGAGAAGAGAGGGTGAGGTGAGAGAGTATTTTAATCCAGGCCGTCCAAAGCACTTTCGGACGACTCAGATGTGCTGAAAGACACCATGTGGTGCCCTATTGCACCCAAGTTTATCTCTTCTTGTACAAAGTCAAATCTAGAAAAGTACAAGATTACAACTTACTGGCAGAAAGAAATGATGAAGATATACATCTTTTTGCTTCTCCACATTAGGGTAAAAACAATTGGTCACACCATTGACTTTTGCTTCCTAATTTACTAGATTTTCTTCACCGCCGCTCCTTCACCGTCGTCAACAACTTTAAAAACTTACCCGCGTTTTCCTCAACTGCCTCCTCCATAACCTCACTGACTTGTGATTTTTTCAGTTTGGGCGTTTTAATATAGGGAAATTTTTATGTGAGTTCATTTTTTCTTAGTTAAATGGTTTGATTTTGTTTTAAGTAGAGTTTGTGTTTAGCCCAAACGGAAGGAAATATATTTTTATTATTATCAGAAAATGGAAAAAAAATACCCGTGAATGAGAGATGGGAAGAAAGGGAAAAAGCAGGGAAGAGTGTGAGAGAGAGAGAGTAGGGAAATTTTGCTTTGGTTTCAAAATGCCCGCAGTCATAGCAAGAATTACTCGTTATGCCCCAAACCAAAACAAAAGAGTAGAAAAAGGTGGCACCCGTTCATGCATGGGGTGGGATTCTGGGTTGTTGCTGGTAGGGGTGTCCACAATTTTGATTCGGCCGGATCGGTTCCAAATTTGATCCAAACCGGTAATAACGGATTAAAAAAAAAAAAAAAAAAAAACCTCAGTGGAAATTTTCTATTGAGGGTGGCCTTGGCCCCCAATAGCAAACCAATACCTCCGTCCTTGGGGCACGTGCCTCATGTTAGTCCGCCCCTGACCATCACCATCAGACGCGCCTCAACCCTCTCCCACCCTCCACCACCATACCTGCCACCAAACCATGGATTTAAATATTGATCAAGGTCTAATAGTGAGTAGTTCTAGTGTCCCACTACAGACACATAGAAGTATTGGATTGACAGGAGGAAAATAAATTAATTTTGGCAAAAAAATGAACGAAACAATTTAGGAATTATAATGCAATTTGTTTTTTGTTTTGTTTTTTGTTGTCGACTAACACGTTGAAGGTATTTCAAGAGAGTTTAGGTAAAGTACTTCAATAACAACCTACAGTATCAAATACATTTATATATATTAATGCTCAATTATGCTTATATTGTCTAAAGTAAAAGGAATAGGCCCACAAGCTTAAGTTTTTCTCTTTTACATTATTCCCATACATATAGCCTTCTCTGAAGCAACAAGTAAAGAACCAAGACAACCACAAAGATTGGCTTTCAGTGGCTTCTTGCTGTTTTCTTTTGAGCATAGAGTACGAGGTGGCTTCTTGCTTGATTGAAAATCTAATTTTTCGCCTTCAAAGAAAGCGAAATAAAGATATTGGTACTCTCCAAATAACGGCTCACGTATGCATTTGACTCATTATTTCAATGTACGAGCCAAATGCATTCCATTGGAGTTCATATATGTTTGGAAAAGAATTAGAGTTGCAACTCGCAACAATTGGCCAAATTGAACTGTGGGAGGTGTTTGATCTGGTTCTTCTTTAGATCTCCAGTTCGGATCTAGATGGAGCAACGCCTTCCTTAACTAGGCCTGCAAGAGAGAATACTGTTAGTGCCTACTGGCCACCGTCAACCAGTCAGCACTCCGATGCCTAAGGAAGACTCAATTGGAGGAGAGGAAGAATACAAAGCCCAAGAGTGAGTTGACTTAGCTCCTAAGTAAGTTCGTGATAGGCACATGCTATCGCTTCTTGAAGTGACGTCATGGATGATGCATGCATTTAGTGCCATGTGACTGAACTGAACCTCCGATTTGCACGTAGACTATCCACATCTACTCAGGTTGGACCTCATTTGAGCCTACTCGGCTCCGCCAATAACTACATTTGGGCAATACCACGTTCGGCTCTAGGTTCGGTCAACATTTCAGTAAGGGGTCGTTTGGTAACAAATAATTTGGTTATGTTCACTAAGAAAACAAGCTAAATTTGGTTTGGTGGGTTCTATTGTGGTTTGGCTTTTCTGCACTTTTTGGAATCTGTTCTTGTTTTGTTTTTGCCTCTTGTAGCTAGGTTCCTCACCAACCCTTTTCTCTTGCATTTGTATGTTATCTGTTATACATATTTTAACTTTTTTGGTGAGGGAAAAAAAAAAAGCGAAAAAGGAAAACAAGCTAGCAACCTTATTCAAACTTTGCATATTTGGTTTTTATGGGCTCGTATTGCAAGACGCATCAATTATGGAAGAAAATTGTCTAAAAATTGGGAAGTGGTCTGTGAGAGAGCACATGACTTGGGTTTGAAAAGGACCAGCGTACTGGAGAGCATCATTACATCCAGATCGTTCATCTCCGCAATGAACGGTCCGGATTTAGCTAGGAGGAACTCTTTCATAGAATAATTAACTCTTACATGAAAGGGTTGTTTTAAATCCGGACCATTCAAAAAATTGTTAGACAATTTAGATGTGATCTCCAGAAGAGTGATCTCCAGCATCCCCGAATCTTGAAAAGAGAGGATATTCTTGCCCAAACTAAAAGTTCGAATCCGGAGAAAATTCCTAAGAATGTGATGGTTGGACAAGAAATGCGCATGGACGAGACGGTAAAAAAAGTTGAGTCCGTAAAACCGGAGTTCAATTTTTACAAGAAATGTGTCACAAATATTAGTTGCCTCAAATAACATTGTCACTTGTCAGTTCGATGTTGCCTCGATTTAATATGGATCATAGTACATGCACTAGATCCTACTAAACATATATACTGGAGTAGTATAAAAAATGATAGATGTACAATAATCAATTCCAATAAGTCTCCAATACACTTATATAGTGTGTGGAGTCCACACACATTTGAGTGTAAAGTATGTATGTGAGTGTGTTGAAGACTTATTAGAGATTTTTGTTGTTCATGTACCGTTGTTGGGATGCCTATAGTGCTATGTTGCGTCAATTCAATGTTTTCTGAACTGAAAGGAAAAAGCCAACACATTTATGCTTGGTTGCCACATAAATTCCTGTTGGGCAAAATAATTCACACCCCCAACTGATTCCTATCTGCATAATTGATTTTTTCCGTAGAATTAAAGGAGCGCTCAGTTGGGCATATCTAAAAATATCTTGCCGATTGTGCGTAGAACAATGCTATGAGTACACTAATTATGCACCCCAAATGCACACCACTCTGAAGTAGCAAATGATGAGAGGCCCATTTTTTGGGTGAGCCCCACATTGAGCCTCTCCTCATTTGCCACCTCAGGGTGGTGTGCATTTGGGGTGCACAATTGGTGTACCCATATCATTTTTTGGAATCCTCTCTTGGACAAGTATCGTGATTTATCTTGTAGGTCGAGGCGGGTGGTTGTTTCGGCTCATCAAAAGGTTCACGTTCTTAGGTGGGGCGGGTCCAATTAGTGGCCCTGAGTGGTTCTTTTGTCAAAGCAAGAGAGCTCTTGTAGTCCTTTGGCTAAAAAAACCAGTTTGGTTTTTTCATTTGTCCTTATTCAAAATTTTTTTTTTTTTTTTAATATGTTAGTTTTACGTCGATTTTTTGTGGTTTCTTGGATTGTTTTGACGAGAGAGATATAAAAAATATAAAATTATTAACCAAATTTAAAATTTTGTGAATAAAGACAAAAAATAATCCAAAAAACCATAAAAATTGCCGTAAAACTAACAAATTCAAAAAAAAAATTAATAAGGAAAACCAGTTTGGTTTTTTTAGCAAAGGACGTAAGAAGAAAAATTAGTATTACCAATAGAGGGACCGGACCCATCTGTTCTGTCACCCTCCCGCCTGCCCGAATTAATATCACTTGTACGGAGTATTTATCACTCAGTACCACTTTTGCAAAACCGGACCCACAAATTGAAGACTCATGAAAAAATGCATACCAAAATTTGGGATTTTAGGGGGAGTTCTTGAATGGATTATTTGATTTTATCATCATCTTTTACGAATAGATAAAAGGAGGGTTGATTTTATCATATTAGATTTTATCACACTAGTGATCCACAACATTTTATCACACTAAATTTTATCTATTGGAAAAACAAAGTGATTTTATCACCCCTCCATAAAATACCAACTAAAATCAACTTACCTATTTTATCTCATAAAATCCATTCAAGAACTCCCCCTTAGGTAGTTTTTTTTTTTGCCCAGCGACTGCCGGTAGCATTGTTCGGTTTGGATTTTGATGGAGGTTTTTGGAGGTAATGAGTAGAGAGAGATAGGAAAAAATTTTTACTGGGGACCATGCAAGGTGGACCTTGAGACCGAAACCGAACAAGGTGGGCAATTCTTACCCACAATGGCCTCCTTACAAAGTCTAATTGGGGTCTATTTTTTATTTTTAGAGTTTGTTAATTTTGGAGAAGATATGTACACTGAATTGGCAAAAAATCTTTTATTTTTTGAAATTTTCATACTGTATTAAAAAATGATTTAAAGACTTTGGGTCTCACTTGGAGCTACCTATAATGCTACTCCCTCTGTTTCAAATTACTAGTCACTTTTAAGTAGACATGAAATAACTGCATTCATTTAATGCATTCACATTAAACATATTCATTAATTTCCAACAATAACCGTAAATTTCAACTTTTCAGAAAAATGATTGTTGTTGGCAAAGGGGTTATTTTGAAAGATTGAATCAATTTTGTTTTGACTTTTCAAACATGACAAATAATTTGAAACATCCCAAAATAGTATAAGTGACAAGCAATTTGAAAACGGAAGGAGTACCTATATTTAGTTAATCTGGTAAGAGTCATGCTTAAGAGTCACCCTTAAGAGTTTGTGTGAAGAACCCATTGAAAACAATAATTGAGCAAATGACTAGGTAAATAATAAGAGTCTCACTGAAAAACTATTTTGATGACTCATTGTTGATGTCCTAAGAGCATCCTTATCAAAATAACCAAAATTTTCACCAAATTTAACTTCAAAAACACCTTTTTATAAATTAGCAAGACCCTTTATCAAAAACTCACAAAATCAGACTCTTTATTTTAACTTTACTATATTAAACTATTCCCCTCAAATCTATTAAAAAAAAAATTAAAAACTCCCTAAGGCTACTGTTCCCCACCTGGGGAGATGTGGCGGTACAAAACAAAGGAGTGGACCCCTCCATTATAATTGCTCCCCCCACACACAATGCTCCACGTGTGTTATGACCCCCAAGGCTATTCTGCCCCACCCTCTCTCTCCTCTGACGATGGACAAAGCAACCAGGAAAAAAAAAAAAAAAAACCTAACTGGTGTGTGAATAGTACCGCACCAAATTTGGTGCGGTACTGTAGCAAAAATGATTTGAAGAGTGAAAATAGAGAGGCTGATATTTGGTGTTTTGGGGTATTTGGCTCCCTATTTTAACTCAAAAATTAAAATAGAGGGCTTGATAAGGATGCCCTAAGGACGCTAGTTATGTGAATGTATCAAGGAATAACAAATATAGAATTAAAATTACACATATTTCGATGTCGTAAAGTAGCATCAACAATGATTCAAAACTAAGGTTTGTAATTGTCACATCATTGCCAATTTTATCAATTAGTGCGGATGACATAGTTGGCACGCTAATGGCCTAGGGATGAAAGTGTACATGGGTCATAGACTAGTAATCGGTAGTCCCCATAATTAATCGAGTTGTACCTAAATAAACTGAGATTCACACACTTTCAATTCAAAAAGACTTGAACGTGTTGATTCAGTATTCACTTATCAACAATGCTAATGGTATACTTAACTTGCATCTCACATACATACCAAGGTGATGTGACAGACGAGAAGAAGTCCATCATTTCAGGTGGGCTACACATTGGACTTCTTCTTGCCTGTCATATCACTTTGGTATGCATGTGAGGTGCAAATTAAGTGTACCCATATCATTTTTGATTCACTTATATCGGCAATGTATGAGCAAAATCAAGTGCCCATATTTTTACCTTTCGTTGGCCTAATTGATATCCATTTTCCAAAACTGCTGTGGGACTTCTTGAAGAGGTCCAATCTAAAATTTACTAGCAAGGGTTGCTTCCAGATTTCATTAGCAAATCTTGGGTGAGCAATGTGACCTAAAGAGATTAACATTTACTTAAGTTTGTACGTAAATTATCCCAAAGGATGATAAAAAAAAATATGAATGATTCAATTAAATAATGACACGTGGTGTACACGATAATGGGCTGGTGTCCTTGATGACTATTCGCTCGTGTTAAATGTTACATATTCATGCATCCGTGACAATAATTTCATAAAGTAGGGAAAAAGCCACTTTTTGGGGTTTTCTGTCAGTATTTGACGTCATGGCTGCTGATGGTATATATGAACGAGTACTGACTGTGCTTGGGAACCTACTTTTTTTTTTTCTTGTTCGGCAATTGGGAACCTACTTGTGGATCTCACACAAACAATCCGAACCGTTCATTCATCTTAAAATGATTTTCCGAGCAACTCTCGGAGAAATTAACTCCATTGGACGTGCGTAAAAGGTTAATCCAAAATCATCTTTTTGAATGAAACTGAGGGATTTTGGATCAACTAATTATGCACGTCAGACGGAGCTGACATCTTGTGAGGCCCCTCGATTAATTATTTTAAGATTAATGAACGATTCGAATCATTTATGTCTCGAGCATGGTCAATATAAAGTTGGTACCCGTTGTTCTGTATCCTTGAATTGATTTTACATGTTCTGATCAATTGCAGCTGAATTACCCCCCTCATAAAGGCTATCTAACCAACTAATCGCCTTTATTGTACTTTAGATCATCAGCCACCCATATAAGAGAAAAGCATAGAATGGTTTTAGCCACAAGGTTTTGAGAAGCCTTCCTCTCTCAAAAACTCAACACCTACAAAAATAATGAAAAAACCCAAGTTCATAAACCTTGAAGTTCGATTAGTTTGTTTTGTTTTCTAAAAGTCTCTCCTGTTGTTTCGTGTTTATATTCAAACCATACGTGTCCTTTTTTTTTTTTTTTTCTTTTGGTAGTTAACTATTCAAACCTTGTATTTGATTTTCTTAGCAACAATATCTGCAATCGGTGATTCTAAAAAAAAAATAAAAATGTTTGATCTCGTAGGCTTCATCACCGACTTCATTAATCTCACACTCTTAGCACCATTTTTATTATGGTTAATCATAATAGCAGTATCTCTCTTCGTCATCATCAAAAACTCATCACCCCAAAAAATATTCTTGGTAGATTTTGCATGTTACAAGCCGCCGGAGTCCCAAACCATAACCAAAGAAGGGACAGTGGCTCTGGCAGTGGAATGTTACGGAAACATTCTCAGAAAAGAGTCGGTGGATTTCATGCGAAATACGATCCAGAGATCTGGGCTTGGCGAATACACCTATCTCCCAGAGGCCTTTTTAAAGCGACGACCGAACGCGTCCATGGAAGACGGGAGGAGCGAATCACAGCTGGCAATTTTCGGGGCCGTGGACAAGCTTTTGGCTAAGACCAGAGTCGAGGCAAGGGATATTGGGATACTGGTGGTGAACTGTGGTTTATTTTGCGTTACGCCTTCTCTATCTAGCATAGTTGTGAATCGGTATAAGATGAAGGAGGGTGTCAAGAGTTATAATCTAAGTGGAATGGGGTGCACTGCTGGGCTTCTTGCTATTAACCTTGCCAAACACCTGCTTCAGGTATGTTTGAACTACTCTATGTTTTTTGAGTTTATCATACTACTGTTTGCTCCTTTTTCCTTTTATTATTGGCGTCTGGTCTAGCCTACATGGATTTTTTTTTAAAGGTCGTCAAACTAATGAAAATATCACGTGGATGAAGTTTTCTCGCTGTGTTTTCTTCTCTTAATATTAGCCAATAGGAAAATTAAAGGACCTAATTTTATCCTAATTGCATGAAATATTATACTCCAAGAAAAAGTCTGTGCGTTCACATCTATATGCACATATTCTAACACAGAACAATCCGATACCCCTTTGTCTCACGAGTAATTATGAACAAAAAACATAAGTACCAGGAAAAGAAACATGAAAAGGTAGCGGACGGCTGTGATTAACCCGGTGTACTGTGTGCGTAGTGTATTGGGTAAATCACAGTCGTCTGTTGCCTTTTCATGTTTCTTTTCCTGTTTGGCTTATCTACTATTTTAGTCCCTACAAAATAAACCAAGTTTCGATTTCGTCCTTACAAAATATTTTGTATCAATTTCGTCCTTATAGATTCAAACGAATTTCAATTTTTCCCTTTCGTCAAATTAATGACAGAAAATGCTTATGTGGCGTACTGAAAATGCTTAAAATACTAGAAAAAATGATTATCTCCAAAAAAAATGGGCGAAAAATTAGGAGAGTTTTAAAATACCGGACTTTTTGTTAGAGATATCTGTACCAACGAGAGGAATAAGAAAAGTATAAAAATACGGGGCCGACATTAAAAAAAATTCATATAGGACGACATTTTTTTGAATCGGCAATGAAATTTATTGAAGAAAACTTGACAATGGGTACATCAAGTTGGAGGGAGAAAAGAGAGGATTCTAACCCAAGTTGGAGAAATTAAAACACCCCTTGGGCCAAAGCCGACACTTTATAGCAAAAAAAAAAACTAAAACTATTTGGTATTCTTTCGTATTTGGGAAATCGTTTTGGCTAATTCGGCCCATATTTTATTGACGAGAGGAATTACATTTTTTTTTAATATAAAGTGTCGTCTTATATATTTATATATATATATATATATATATATATATATATATATATATATATATATATATATATATATATATATATATATTTAACTTCAACTCATATTTTTATATTTTTCGATTCCTCTCGTCGATACGAATGATTAATGTCCAAAAAAAGTCATTAGACAAATTTCATAAACTTTTTGTCTAATGATTTTTTTTAACTTCGACCCATATTTTTATAATTTTTTATTCCTGTCGTCGATATGATTGGTTAATCTCCGAAAAGAGTCATTAGAAAATTTCATAAATTTTTTTAATGAATTTTTTCATGTATTTTAAAATTTTTCGTAATTTTTTTGTCATTTTTTTGGAGATGATAAATTTTATCCAGTATTTTAAGCATTTTTCTAATATTTTAAGCATTTTTCGTTTGCCACATAAGCATTTTCCATCATTAATTTGATGGAAGGGAAAAATTAAAATTCGTCTGAAACTGTAGGGACGAAATTGACACAAAATATTTTGTAAAGACGAAATCGACACTTGGTGTATTTTGTAGGGACTAAAGTAGTAGATATTTCCTATATCGTACTAGCTCTCAATTGTGAAACCATGTGCATTAAGTAAGTCCAAACATATGTGCGAGCTCATAGTGCTTGTAACACATAATGCGACCTTGACATCGGTCTTGATATAGATACCAAAGAGCCCCCTCCAAATGGCTATGTACTAAGAGCTTGTTTTGGACGGCAGAATACAGCCCTCATTATTTTTGTGCCTGGATTAATTATTCCCATCCCTCACTAAATATGGACAGGGTCGACTCTGTCCATATTTAATCCGGATGTAATAATTATGGCCCTGTCCTCCTACGCACTCTCCTCCTATTCACTCTGTTGTTAATGTTTTATGCCCTTTGAAATATTCTTTGGATAAAATAATAAAGTACTTTTGCGCATAGTTTTTATTTTCATTTGCACAAAATTAAATTGGTAATAGAGATCTTTAGTTCGATGAGAATTTTTTTGAAAAATTGTGTCCTAGAGTTTTTACATTGCTGGCTTGCTCGCTTTGTAATTCACTTCGGATGAAAAAATATGGTACTTTTGCATATAATTTTTTTGTTTTTTCCCCACCACAATAAACTACTAATAGAAATATTTAACTCGATGCAAAAAAATTTGAAAAACATGTACTTTAAGTATTTTATATTGTTGTCTTCTTGGCTTTGCAATTTTCAAAACATGTCCAAAATTAGTGGTGCCCAATAATGCTGCTAATCATGCAATAAAGTTAGGCTTAATTTTTTTATCAAAAAATAAAGTACTTTCGTGCATAATTTATTATTATTTTGCACCAAATTAAACTACTAATAGATATTTAATTCAACATAAAATATTTTTAAAATTATGTACTTTAGTATTTTACATTGGACGCGTGTTGGCTTGTTGAGTTGTTTTGCAATATCCTTCAGATAAAAAAAATTATTTTTGCACATAATTTTTTTTTGCACCAAATTAAACTAATAATAAGAGATCTTTAATTCAAATTTTTTTATAAAAATTACATATTTTAGTATTTTACAATTTTGGCTTAATATACAAAGTTTTGTATACAAAAAAAATTAAATCGTATAACTTGATTATATAGTACAAAAAAGTTATATAAAAATTAATTATATACAATAAAACTATAGCTTAATTATATACAATTAAATTTTATTGCTTAATTGCATACAATTGAATCTTATAGCTTAATAAAAAAAATTGTAAAGAAATTAATTACAATTAAATCTTATAGCTTAATTATTTATTGAATTTATCTAATTACAAGAAATGCATAACTAAAATGGATATGCACAAGGGTAAATAGGTTTCTTGACATCTTTTTACATCATCCATCCAAACTTAATCTCCTTCTTACAAAGTCATGCAAATTAAGTACTAATTTATCCCCCTTCATGAATATCATATCATTGTGGGTTCATCCTTCATAACTAATATCCCCTAATATTTTATCCACAAACCAAAAACTAATTAATCCGGCATCCAATGAACTCCTAAGAGAACAATGCTACATAATTAATGCTCGTATCACATATAAGGAAACAGAACGGGTTCGCGCAAGCTAGATATCCATTTATCAAAAATAAATAAATAAATAAATAATACCAGCAAATGATAGTTCATTTTTCTTAATTTCACGAGTATAATGCTACTTATTCATGGGCATTCATTCAACAGGTTCACCATAACTGCTATGCTTTAGTGGTGAGCACAGAGAGCATTTCTCAGCAGTGTTATACTGGCAACGACCCCTCTAAAATCATAATCAATTGCGCGTTCCGTGTCGGCGGGGCCGCCATGCTCCTCTCCAATCGACCGTCCGATCAGTACTCGTCCAAGTATCAACTCCTCCACACCATCCACACGCACACAGCAAACTCTGACAAATCATACGGCTGCATCACTATGGAAGAAGATGCCGAGGGACACTTAGGCGTCACTGTAAATAAAGATCTATTGAGTGCGGCAGTTAAAGCCATACAATCCAACATAGCCTCACTGGCTCCCCTAATCCTTCCTGTACCGGAACAAGTTCGGTACTTGCTAAACTACATCACGAGGAGACTCCCCGTCAGGGCGAATATCGAGCCTTACGTTCCCAATTTCAAGAAGGGTATCGATCACTTCGTGGCGCATGTTGGTGGGAAAGCGGTGCTGGACGCGCTGCAGAAGAAGTTAGGGTTTATGGAAGGCCACGTGGAGGCTTCTAGAATGACACTATACAGATATGGAAATAATTCCAGTAGCTCCGTGTGGTATGCACTGGCCTATGTTGAAGCCAAGGGGAGGATCAGTAGGGGCGATCGCGTGTGGCAAATGGGATTTGGGTCTGGATTCAAGGTTTGTAGTGTGATTTGGCGTGCGATCAGGTCGGTCGATCCTCGTGATGAGGCGAACGCGAATGTGTGGAGCGATGAGATAGATAAGTTTCCGGTGGACACCAATGACCTCAGGCACAACTCACCGTTTTACTTCTCTCCAACTTAGCATGATCAAGCTACTCAATTGGATCTTTTATGATACAGCTACTCTCCCAGAGGCTCTCTTAATGTATTTAAATTTTCCCATTGTACTGATTTCAGTATTCATCTTTTATGATTGATTAGTCGCAGTTCAAAAAAAATAAAGCTACTCAATCGGATGTATTCGGAACCGTGTTGCTGTCTAAACCTCAAGTCAGACTTGGAATTCTTCATTTCAAACTGTAGTGTGTTCTCCTCCTCGGCCATTTACAGTTTGTGTTTCCTATTCTCGAATTATGCTTGGGCAAACATTTAAGTTCCTTTTTTGTTACTATGTTCGAGGCCTTGTGCTTAGCACAAGTTTTATGCCTGTGTGTTTGGTTAAATTATATACATAGAAGTCTGGGTATAACATGAAAAGTTTGCATGCTGTTGGTGGGTAAAATAGAGTAATTCACACACAAACTCAACACAATTTTACTAAAACTTTCACAAACAATACATTCACACATATTTCACTCTCCCATAGATCTCTTCCTCTTTTCTCTTTTACTTCCCAAACTTATCCAATGACACATACACATATATTTATACATTGCACAAACACATCACAGCCATAAAAAACTCACTGGCCCAACTTCTCAATTTCACATCAATGTATTTAAAACTTTAAAATAAGTTAGGATAGACTAAACACTCTTTAAAGTTCCAAACTTGACCTTTAGGCGAATTTTCTGTTGATTCTATTCAAGAAAAATGTTAGCTAGATAGCAACAAGTCCTACTCCAACTGAATTATAGTAGTATATGGTATTCCGGAGTTTCCAACTTTTACCAAATGGGGGATCAGAAAAAAAAAAAATTTTCTTTTGCGAAGCGCAGGCTAACTTTTAACCTTTTCATTTCAAAAGTCATTAAAACGCGTGCCTCCATTTAAATTTCCCCTATAAAATCTCTGTTTTTTATTTATTTTATATTACTCTTAAAATTCTCTTTTTCTTTTTTTCCTTTTTTGCGTACAAACATACTTTTTCTAGTTTGAATGTGCGATTTGATTAATTTGATGTTGAAATACATGTAGGGTTAGTTTCGGAGACTCTGTTTTTCACCTTTTGCATTTTGCATTTTTTTTTTTTGGCTTTTTATAGATTATGGTCAGAGTGTATTATTAGATAAGAAGAGTGTTGTGAGATATGTGTAGAATGAATATTGCAACATGAGTAGTGTTTGAAAGTTGTGTGCATAATATATTCTATAAGTCTTTTTGTTAATCAAAATGAGAAAAATTAAAAATGAGAAGTCAAAAAGCCCATTCCACCCTTCTTTTAAGCTTCTCTTCTTTAAACTCCAAAAACCAAATCTCATTTTATTGGAACTCATTTCGGATTCACCTAGCCAAACAGTTAGAAGTGAAAAACAATATTGAAGGGGATGACCATTCTTTCAAACAAATGTAGATGTTGATCTGTTGATATTCTTGATTTAGTTGTTTGCTGGATGCATATTCTCTGACCAATTCTGCTTTGGAGACTAGTATTGATTGTAATCTCGTTAGGGCATGTCCCTCTGAGTAGCTGTTTTCATTTCACAATTGCTTTCGGTTGCAACTTGCCAACTCTTTTGGTTGGGGTTTGGCACATGATTGACAGTTAGGCTGGGTGCCAGCATAGTGGGGATACTGTTAAAAAAATAATAATTTGTAATCTTTTAAATATGTAGAATAGTGTAGAATGTAATGATGGCATGAGGAGGATTTTTCTAGAATTAGACTAGTGTAGGTCGGCAGATTTTTGTGCAACAATCAGGAGCCTTCTAGATGATGGAAGGACGGCAGAGTAAGTCGGTTACTGGCTCTATAAATAGAGCTTCACTTTGTACCTTTTGTAATGAATTAAAATAGCCCTTCCTTTATACTCCTCCCAGACAACTAATAAAACAAAGCAATTCAATAGCCTTCCACTTTAACTTCTTTATTACACCTCTAGTCCCTCCTAAAACAAATACTCAAATTATCTCCCAAACTTTCCTCCTACTTTAAACTAGCACCCCAACAGATACTTCCTAATCGTAGTGATGCCAACTCTCCCGTTCCTTTTTTTTTTTTGCCATTTGTTAATCCTAATCTACTCTATTCTAGGGGACTTGGGGAGGGGAATGGGTGCTTACGGGAATCGAACCCTGCCCATGTGCATGGGAGTATAAAGGAGGCACCAACTGCACTCCACTCCACTTGCCTCCCGTTCCTGTTAATCTTTGTAATATTTTAAAGATTAATAAAACAAAAGGAGATAATGAGGTATCCAAACACCCCTGTAATGCCCTTTCCTGCTTATTCTAAAGTCAGATATGACCATAGAAAGACTTATCAATCTCCAACAGCAGTTCCAGTTGGAAATACATTCAGGGAAGAAATAAATAAAAGCAGATGATATCGAAGGCAGCTGTTAAAAAAAGATGATATCTAAGGAAGGAAAATGTATCTAGTTTACTGTGGTATATCTGAGACGGTGCACAACAAAACACAAACAAAAAATGGTTGAAAAGGAGATTGAATAGATCGAATAGGAAGATTAGGAAGAAGAAATCCATTTCTGAGTTTGGAATAAAGGCGGTCAAAGTAAAAAATAAAGAGTTGGATGTTTCCTCTTATACTCTTTCATCTATTGTGATATTCCTTGCAAAAACTCTATGTTAATTGAGAATGAGGGAGAATTTTAATTTAAAAAAATTTATCAAGTTGGAGAAGGGAGAAATTTCTAAAACAGAGATCAGGGATCTTGTAGATTTGGAGGATGGTGAATTTTCATATTTGGAGGATAGAGTCTCTCTCTATGGAGGTTTGACTTTTTCTTTTTGTTTGCTTATTTTGGGTTTTTGTTTATGGCCTAGCGAGGGCTTTTTCCTATTGCCTGTTGTTTTGCTTGCTTCAGGGAAATTTTTTGCTCGAGTGTGGGTGTTGTTTTGTTCCTGTTGCTGGTGTCTTTTTTCTGCATATGGAATCTTTTGGAGAGCTTGTCATTGTTTTGGCTTTCTGTTGGGTTCTTTTTGTGGACTTTGCTTGAAGGTGTTCTCAGGATTGCTTGGTGCTGTCTTTGAGTTTGTTGTGAAGCTTTTTTGGGGTTCATCTCTACCGTACTGCTGTCATTGAGTTTTTTGCTTTAGTTGGAGTAGCTGTTGGCTGGGGTTTGGTTTGCTTGGTGGTGTTGGCCGTTGGCTGGGTTTCGTTTGGTTGGTGATGTAGCGTTTTTGAGCTGTCCTTTTTTCTTTGTTGGTACCTTACCAACGTCATCTTTGGGTCTCGGGTATTTTGCTTGCCCTTATTCCTTTTGATTTTTGTTCTCTTTCAGGGATTAATAAAATTTCGTTTCCCTAAGAAAAAACAAAAAACAAAAAAAGGTAGATTTTATGGTATGAGATTAACAACTTCGTGCAAGATATACTAGGGAAATTGCCGTCGGGGGAGAAGCTTGACACGGGACGCAGGGAGGGGGGTGCAAGATATACTAGGGAAATTGCCGTCGGGGGAGAAGCTTGACACGGGACGCAGGGAGGGGGGAAAGTGAATCATGCTCCGGTTGTATCAAGATTCATAATTAGAACTTAATTAGTTGCTATTGATGCAGAAAGACTGTCGAATCAAATCAATTGGCACCTAACGTGGGAGGTTTTGGTGAGCTGACGAGTGATAATGTGTAAAAAAAAAAAAAAAATTTATGCTGTGAATACTTGGGTTACAATAGTGGACGGTTTGGATCATATAGGGTCAAGAAAATTCCTATCAATAATAAAGAAAATAAAAGCCACAATACACACCAACAAACCCAAATCAAAGAAAAAGAAATAGGAAAAAGGAAAATTCAAGAGGCCGGTAAGGATCAAGATAAAGACGGATTGAGCCAATTTGTTATTTTGGCATTATCACTGCAAAGAAAGCTTTCAGATTTTCTCACTTCATTTCTTCAAGAGATCCCCTCAGGACTCCATCACCACACTTTAACCCTCAAGTCCTTAATTTGTGGGCTCCACAAGGCTTACGAAGCTGATTCCAACCGTTCATTTCGTAAATCAATTCGATCGATCACCGATGAACAAATTAACTCTTCGTGTCCTGTGTTATAAACTGGACCATTAGCTTTAAAAGTCATATTCACTGTAAGGACCCGTGTTTTTCTTTATAAATAATTTTCGAAAATAATGTCGGGAAAGTGTGAGAAATATTTTAAAATGCAAAGTGGGGTCAATGTGAGCATAGTAATTGCATTTGGGTGTATTTAGAACTCATTTAAAACTTGTTGGGGGGGGGGGGGGGGTGTGCAAGTAAAGAGGGATATATATATATATACTTTGGGGGCTGATTTTTTTCACAAAAAACACATCTCTCTCTCTCTCTCTCTCTCTCTAAAAGAGGCCAGCAGCCTCTCTCTCTTCTCCCTCCCCATATTTTCTTCAAATTCCACCACAAATCCACCTCCCACACTTCGCAAATTCAAGTTCTAACCTCAAATCCTTCTTCTACGCGTGATTTGGAGTCTGAGTCTTTGTGGGTTTCACTTGGAGCAAGCATATTTTGGTTGGAATGCTTCTAAGGATAGGGTTTTGCATTTTCCACACATTTCAAGCTCAATTCTTGAGGTAGGGGACACATTTCTACTCCCTCTAGTTGTATCTGGTTGATTTGTAGCATATATCTTGTTGTTGGCCACCAATTTCTAGTCAAACTTGTTTTCCACCATTAAAATGGGTTTTCTACTAAGTGGGTGTTTGATCTATGGAATTTGATGTTTAATCACTCAATTGATACATGATTGATTGATCCTCGCTCCATGTTTGGTTGTTGTTTGGAACCTTTAATTTGAACTTAAAACATAAAAAATATGCCTTGGTTGAAATCCCCTTACTTGGGAAAAATCTATCTAGTTTTTCTGTAAAATTTGTCCCCTTTGTCCGGACAAGGGTTTGGAAGGTCCGGACAAGTCGTCTGTCAAGTTTTCCTTAACAATTTGTCCCCTTTGTCTGGACCTTGGTGTGCTTGGTCCGGACAAAGCCAGCAGTTTGGTCACAAATTTTTACTTTGTTTGGGGTTTTTCCTTGATGCTTGGTTAGTCCTCGGTCGCTCATATCTTTGCTTGTTTGGGTGTTTTTCCTCGGGAAACTCTCCATATTCTTTTTCTTTTGTGACATGGGATTGAGTGATAATATTGAACTTGATTAATGTTTAATCTAGTGAGGACATGATTCATGAATAGATACAAAGTGTTATATTTGGGTTGAAATAAGAGTTCGTGACATTTGGGAAAAGACACGGTGACATGTGAGTTATATTAAATACAAAGTTGGCTTTACAATTTGATAAGTGATATTATGAACTTATAACATGTGATACGGGGCCAAAAGGTAGCCCGGAATGATACTAGGGCCGTCCTCTGGGTACGTGTCCCTAGGAATGATACTCGGGCCGTCCTACGGACGTGTCGCAAGGAACTATGCCTTGGCCAAGGGAAAGATGATACGGGGCTGAAAGGTAGCCCGGAATTGATACTTGGGCCGTCCCATGGACGTGTCGCGAGAAATTTCATAATTGGATAACTAAAATGAATTAGACACGCTTCTGGACGCGTAACACGAGTTGGTAACGGTTAAATGGAAAACAATGGACACTTGGTGTTTCTTTGGACACATAGGTGTTTTGTGGTCACTTGTAAATCATCTTTGACTTATCATAACATGCATTGCTCATTTCACTCACATCATTTC
Organism: Vaccinium darrowii; assembly: GCA_020921065.1. NCBI lineage: Eukaryota > Viridiplantae > Streptophyta > Magnoliopsida > Ericales > Ericaceae > Vaccinium > Vaccinium darrowii. The sequence continues at coordinate 38,785,519 of CM037152.1, read as the reverse complement.
AAATTCTGGTGCGTTTATCATCTTCATACACCTAGCGTTTGTAGAATAGTTTCCTACTGGGCTAGTGAGCTCACCCTATCATTTTCAGGTACTTCGCAAGGACCATGAGTTGGATGCTTAGAGTGTGAATGCATGCCATGAAGATTTTATGATCATGAAGTCATTTTCTCATCTTCACACTTTGTATTTTTTTTTAAATAATTATGTAACTCCAATTTCTCGAACTTTGACAAATTCGATGTATGTAATCACCTTATTTATTTTTGGTACTAAAGTACTTGGGTTCGGATACCTTTGATGGGCGACACATGGACTTGTATTTTGAAAGTTGTGTATTTGACTTTGATTATTCAATGAAGATATGTTTGACTTTGGTTTATCCTACGTGGATATTGTTTATATTTTTTGTTATAAAATTGAGGGTTAACTGCCCACTTCATAAAACTAGGCATGATTATCTAGTGTGACTATCAATATCTTACATAGATAAACAGATTAACTCTTCATGTCTTGCGTTACAAATTGGACCATCATGTTTAAAAGTTACATTTCACTGTCCACTTCATAAAACTTGGCACGATTATCTAGTGTGACTATCAATATCTATAAAAATTTATTTTTTTGCATATGCCTTCATCTCATCGTATTTCCAATGTGAACTGATCGGATCATTGTCATGAGCTTTGTGAAGTCTACAAATTGGGTCATGATAGGTATGGTGCTGTATGAATGAATTTCTTGATACCCGTTCCATCCTAGACACGTGTACACTTGGCAAACATGTGCCTCACTGATGAAATGCAGACCGCTAGATTCCGAACGTTGTATATTCTCTTCAATTTAACTAGTAGTTTTTTCCATTAATTTAGAGAAATTCAACATAAGGTTGGCAACTACAAATCCCTTGTATGAAATTTTCAATAAACATGCGGAAAAAACCACCTACATATAATGCTAAATCATCCCCGATTTTTCAGTCTCGCGTGTTAAATACAGCTCCAAAATATATATATATATATATATATATATATATATATATATATATATATATATATATATATATATATATATATATATATATATATATTTTTTTTTTTTTTTCTATAACTGTTAAAAATCAGTAGCTCGAACCCCAAGTTAGGGATGGCAATGGGGAGGATCGGGGACGGATTTGGCCATCCCTGCCTCCAATCCCCGAACCTCATATCTACCTCCGTCCCCGCCCCAATCCCTGAACAGGGATTCATCTCCATCCTCCATCCCCACTCCTAATCACGATCCGAAAGTTACCAAACCAATAAAAGAAATTAAAAAATCTAGAAAAATACCCCTTAGACTTTACCAACATATTTGATATCTAAACCACCAAATAATGAAAAACATGGCAATAATTTGTAATTTTTCACTAAAAATCCCAACCAACCAAATAAAATTATCTAATAGTCAAGGATTCCAACCTTGAAGGCTGGAATTACCAACTAAATTATGTTCGATTATGTTTAAGAATGTGAAGAATCAAGTTTATTTATTATAAACTAATAGCATATATTTTAAGGAAACCCTAGCAATTAAAAATAATTCAAAGGTCAAAATGTGAATAACTTATTAGATGTGTAATTAAAAAACAGGTCGGGGTGTGGGGACAGGTCGGGGAACGGATCGAGGGCATGTAAGATCACCTCCAACCCGATCCCCAATTTTATTTTTAGTTTTTCCTCCAAATCCAACCCGATCCCTGAAAAAATCCCACTACTACAATAAACTTAAAAGATCACGGGTAAAAACCGTGGTTGATGGAGCCGTTATTAAAAGTCTTCAAAATTCAACCACGGTTTATGTCTGTAATTTAATGTAAGTCCAAACTGATATGGAAACACACAAGGCGTGATGATAAACAAGATAAGACCACGGTTTGGACAACAAACCGTGGTTAAAGATCGTAAAAGATCACGATTTGAACAAAAAAGCGTGTTTAAAAACACTATACAATTACGGTTTACATGGCAAACCGTAGTTAAAACAACAATATTATCACGGTTTGAAGATAAAACTGTAATGAAATTAGTTTTAAGATCACGGTTTGGACAAATAGCATGATTAAAAATACTATACAATCACGGTATGCTCAAACAACCGTTATTTAAATTAATTATATCATCACGGTTTGGACAAAAAACCGTGATTGGATTAACTATACCATCACGGTTTGGATAAAAAAACGTGTTATATGTATTTAATGTGACGTGTCTCGTGGAATCATCTCCACAACCTCCCAATTCTTATCCCAATGTGCATTTGCTAAGAATTGAACCTCCAACCTCTCAATTCTTATCCTAACACTCAACAACTAGGCTACCTAAGTCTTTCTGTCACATTTTCCAAAAATTAAGTATATGTATTATCTTTTCATTTATTCCCTTTTTATATTACAACAAATATGTAATATATTTTACATAAAATAGATATTATATTACATTATAATATTTTAGTTTATAGAAATTATACAATCGACGATGTAAATTTGGTAGCCATAGATTAACCTTTGACGACACCTAGTAATTTACTAGTAGACACTAACAAAAAATTAGTTAGTGACATGTTTTCTCTTTCGAGACTAACATTTTTTGTCGCCATTATGTCTCTGCCAGATTGTACTTTGGTGACTAAGCTCATATTTTGGTCGACAAAGGCATTGCATGAGGCGACAAACATTTGTTTCGTCACCAAAAGTGATGCATAAGGCAACAAAATTAAAAAAACCTAAAATAAACAATAAAGTAGTAACTAATCCATCAAACTTGTAATCGGAGTATGATTAAAATATGCTAACACATTTAATCAAAGTTGGAAAAACTGTGATAAAAAGTTTTTTTTTATCACGGTTGTAACAAGCGTGATTAAAATAAACACATTTTATCACAGTTTGTAATAAAGCGTGGTGAAAATAAACACATTTTATCACACTTGTAATCAAAGTGTGGTTAAAATATGGGAAATACATTTATCACGGTTGGGAAAAATGTGATAAAAATGTTTTTTATCACGGTTGTAACACAGCGTGGTTAAAATAAATACATTTTGTCACTGTCGTAACAAAGCGTGGTAAAAATAAACACATTCTATCACGATAGTAACAAAACGTGGTAAAAATAAACACATTTTATCACACTTGTATTAAAGCGTGGTGAAAATAAACAGATTTTATCACACTTGTAACAAAGCGTAGTAAAAATAAATACATTTTATCACACTTGTAGGAAAATGTGATTAAATTAAGCAATTATAATCACAGTTCTTTTAAACCTGTGATAATTATGATTAATCACTACGGTTTTATTAGCAAAGTGATATTAAAAACTCACCTTGCATTTCTTTATCACGGTTTCTTTTTTTTTTGGTACTTCGGAAATGGATTACGACTAAACAAAGAGGACAAACAAGGTTATGCCACAAGAGTGGCTACAGGAGCTACAAAAGCACAACAAAAAACCCATGAAACAGAGGGTAGAAAATGCAGCAAAAGGAAGGCAGTTAGTCCAGAATTAGCTTAATCTTATGGCTATCCCTAATGAGAAATTCTCTCAAAGAGAGGGGGTAAGCCTCAAGAACAATGAGATCCTCATCCTGTTCTGCACCAATTTGAGCTAGGTGATCAGCACACTCATTTGCACCCCGGTACACATGCCCTAACGTAGAATTTGTTCCTGCAAGTATGGTCTTCGCATCATGAATAATCGTGCTCAGTGGGTGATTCTCATTGACTCCTTCATTAATGAGTTTCACAGCTTCTAGAGCATCCGATTCGATCTTCACATTAACCATTCCTTTTCCCAAAATAATGGTTAATCCTCTGTAAATTCCCCACAACTCTGCTTCAAGACTTGAGGGGCATGTGAGCTTTCCGTAGAAACCCGAACACCAACTTCCTTGATCATCCCGAAACAGCCCTCCAAATCCAGCAGCTTTATCATGGTCATACCAGCATCTGTCCGTATTAAGCTTTAAATTACCTGAAATAGGAGGTACCCATCGAATTAGACTAGGTTTCATACTGACATTTGATAAGAGGGATTTAAAAGCCTTGTCAATCTCGAGAGCGTAGGAAAAAATTGCTTTGGAACTCACTGTAAGAGGAACGTCTATGTTATCAAAACTCTTTTTATTGCGATCCTTCCAAATTTGCCATAGAGATCCAACAAACAGAGTATTCCATTGCAAATCTTTATTACTACTAGAAAAATTGTTTTTCTTCTTTAAAAGAGTGGTAATCCAAGATTTGACAGGGCTATTAAAATCCGGACTTATCAAAAGTCTGAACTTCAAGTAATTCCAAAGCTCCAGAGATTTAAAGCATCCTCGAAAGAGATGATTTAAATCCTCAGGAGAGTTATTACACCGTGGACATACATCCACCGGGATAATTCCTCTTCTAGCTCTCAATTGATTGGTAGGGAGTTTGTTGTGGAACACAAGCCAGAGAAAGGTAATCAATTTAGCTGGAAGTTTAAGCCTCCAGATCCATTTCCATCCTGGGGAATCTGACTCCTCTTTATTAACAATGTCATAGGCTGCAGCAGAAGAGAAGCTTCCATTGCTAGAGTTCACCCAAGAGGGATGATCACTGACTTGCGAGTACTGGGGAATTCGAACTCCACAAATTAAATCCCTTGTGGTTTCATCAACCGCAGGGTTTAAGGCATGAAGATCCCATTCACCATTAACAATCAACTCCGACACCTTTTGGCCCTGGTTAGAGTGATTCCCAGGGTACAAATCTTCCAGGGGGCAGTCTCCAACCCACCAATCTTTCCAAACATCAACATCCTTCCCATTTCCTATAACCCATTTTAATCCTTTATGCAAAAGAGGAAGGGTCTTTATCATACTTTTCCAGGTGAAGGAAGCATTTCTAGTGTTAGGCCAGTTAGAGATGGTATTATTATTGAGATATTTCTTTCTAAGAATGTTAGTCCACAGGCTATCCTCATTAGTAACCATTTTCCAGCACAATTTGGTAAGGAGGGCCAGATTTTGGGAGTGAGATTTTTTAATTCCAAGCCCTCCAAAATCTTTTTTCTTGCAAACTTGGTTCCAATTAACAAGGTGAATCTTTTTCTTGTTCTCAGTGTCTCCCCATAGAAAATTCCTATTAATGCAATCAAGCTTATTGCAAACACTAATGGGGAGATGCATATTTTGCATGTAGTAACTAGGTATAGTGGAGGTAACCGATTGGATAAGAGTTGCTCTTCCAGCAAGCATTAAGGTGTTGGATTTCCATCCAGCCAACTTGTTTTGCACTTTTTCAATGATATAGTTAAAGTGATGCCTACTAGGTCTATTATGGAAGAGGGGGACACCAAGGTATTTTCCAAGATCAGGGGATAAAGGAATGTTGCATATAGCGCTGAGTCTCCTAGCTTTTCTTCTATGAATGTTAGGCGAGATGAAAAGTTTAGACTTGGTAAAATTAATACTCTGACCAGACGTAATACAGAATTCATTAAGGACTTCCATCATGGTTTTACAAGTAGTAATATTATCAAGTCCAAAAAGCATGAGATCATCAGCAAAGAAAAGGTGCGTAAGTTCAAGATTATTCCTAGATGCTTTGATACCCTTTGATTTCCCTTCCTCTACCTTGATATTAATCATAGCAGAAAGTCTTTCCATGCAAAGCACAAAAAGATAGGGAGATAGAGGATCTCCTTGTCTAAGCCCACGACCCGGAGAAAATTCCTCTAGCACACTACCATTCCACAGAATAGAAGTTTTAACTTGGGTAACACAAGACATTATGATGCTAATCCAGTCAGAATTGAAATTAAAGTACATGAGAGTATCAAATAAGAATTTCCATGAAATTTTATCATAAGCTTTTTCCAAATCTACTTTAAGAACTATCCCTCCTTTTTTCCCTTTCTTTTTCCTCAGTGTATGAAGAATTTCCTGGGTAATGATGATGTTGTCATTTGTGGTTCTCCCAGGAATAAAACTACTTTGAAAGGGACTGATGACATCATTGAGTAAAGGTCTAATCCGAGCCACTATGATTTTAGTAATGACCTTATAGATAACATTACAAAGGCTAATAGGCCTAAACATAGTGATGCTTTCGGGATTATCATTTTTAGGAATTAAAGCAATGAGAGTCTTGTTAATCTCTTCAGGCACAGCATGATTAGCAAAGCACTGTTTAACAAATAAGCACACTTCATCACCAATGATGTTCCAAAACTTGTGATAAAAGATGGCTTGCAGACCATCAGGTCCAGGAGCTTTGTAGGGTTTAATACCCTTCATGGTTTCCTCCCAAATTTCAGCGTTAGTCACCGGATCACAAAGCCTAGCATTTTGTTCAGAGTTAATGACAGGGTGTGGGTGAATAACCTGGTGACAACCAGGGGAGTTATGGTTTTCCTTAAAAAGATTCAGAAAGTAGTCCTGAACTAAACTTTTGATAACACCAGGATCTTCAACCCAATTATTAGAGTCATCTCTAAGCATGGTAATTTTGGCTTTCCTTCTGTGAATAATAGTACTGAGATGGAAATATCTAGTATTCCTTTCTCCACGAGTAATCCAATTAGATCTAGATTTTTGGAACCAAAACATCTCCTCTTGAGCTAAAATATTATTGAATTCCAAAATAAGATCATTTTCCAAAAGTTGCAAATTGTGAGAGAAGTTTCTCTCCTGGCTTTTTTGGACTCCACCTAATCTGGCAAGTATCCATTTTTTCTTCCTAAAAATGTTACCAAAAACGTTTTTGTTCCAATGTATGGCAGTTTTAGTAAAATTTGAAACATGATCAGTAAAGGAGTTGCCAAACCAACCTTTTTGGACAACTTCTTCAAAGGAAGAATCTAATAACCAAGCAGCTTCAAAACGAAAGGGTTTATTAATGAATTGAGAGCAAGGTTTTCCAAACACATGAACAACCAAAGGGGCATGATCAGAGTAGGTACGGGGGAGGGTTTGAATCATACCTTCAGGGAAAAGGGCTCTCCACTCTTCATTGCAGAGAGCTCTGTCCAGTCTTTTTTGAACATTTGCTGGCCCTTTCCTGCCATTATTCCAGGTAAACTTATTTCCAGAGAAACCCATGTCAACTAAGTTGCATTTGTTGATGTAGTCACAGAACTTCCTTCTCTGTCCAGCATATGAGTTGATAACTGAGCTTTTGGTTTCATCATAAGAGACTGTATCATTCAAGTCTCCTATAACACACCAAGGCTTGTTGACAGATGCAGCAGTAGCATAAAGGTCTTCCCAGAGGATCTCTCTGTTTCTAGGATTGGGGCTGGCATAAACAGTGGATAGGATCCAGTCTTCGAAGTTGTTCTTCTTCACACTCACATGGATAGCTTGAGATTCCACTTTAATAGTAGTAACAGAAACTTTTTTTGGATCCCATAGCACCTAGATTCCACCAGATCTTCCATATGGGTCAACAAAGACAGATTCAGTTAGACCGAAGTTATTGAAGAATAAGCCCATGGAGGATAGGCAGACTTTGGTTTCCAATAAACCAACAATTTCAGGCTGATGCATATTAAACATATCACGGAAATTTCTCTTGAATCTATCATTTCCTGCCCCTCTACAATTCCAGACAATGATGTTGAAAGCAGACATATTAAAGTTAGAAACCAAGGGTGGAGGGTTAGGATTACCCAAGATCTGCATCACTTTTTTGTAAAACTGCTCTTCCGAGTGCTTCGGTTTGAGAATCACCATATGCTTGTCCCCTTCTAGAAGGAGGATGATCCTCTCGCATAGCTTTAGTTTCACGTTTAGCTCCTCTAGCCACCATATCACGTCCACTAGGTGAATTGCTTCGCTTTCTGGTTCGATCCACAATCTCTCCTTGAGGTTGTGAATGGTTGCTTTCTGAATTTCTGGCAAATTCATGATAGGTTGCCGTGGGTAGAAGATCCAAGTCGGGAGGTTTTTTAGTGGTTGTGACAATGGCTAAGGAATTTTCAGAGGTAGGGAGTGAACTTTGGGGAGGGGCCAATCCTGGCGGGTTGCTCAAATTTACAAGTGGGATAGGTTTGGCAAGATTTAGGTCAATATCAATGGTTGTGATTGGGCTAAAGATGGGCTGGGTTTGTTTACATGGACCAAATTGGAAAATAGGTTCCTTCCCTGTTTGTTTAGGAGTATTGGGCTTAAGAACAGGGATGAGCACAGGCTGTGGGCTGTTATTGGACGTTATCTCATTGAGGGGAGTAAATCTGGACCCAGATTGGGTGGGCTTTGAGTTGTTTTTTGGCTGAAAATGTTTGCTAGTGCTTGGGCTTGAGGAGGATTGAGCTTTGGATTGACCTGTTCTTTTGTATGAGAACCCATTAATTTGGGTCTTGTTGTGGGAGCCTCTAGGAACCTCATTACGTGGTTGATCCCCTTTGGGTTGGGCTTCAGTGGCTTGGGCTTTAGGTGTTGGGTTGTTTTGAGGTTCATTTCGGTTTGGATCCATTTTACTTGGGCCCCTTCTAGGTTTTCTTGTGACTACCATCCATTCACCATATCCAATCTCCTGGGGCCCATCTTCAAGGATTTGCCCGTTAAATTTCACTGGCTTCTTGTCAGGAATTGCAGCGCCATCAACGTTCGATTCTTGTCCTCCGGGAGGTATTCCGTTTGGGGGAGAGTTGGCGCAATATTCCTTCCGATGACCCACTCTTCCGCAGGAGAAGCAGATTTGATGAACATGTTCATATTCCAGGAGATAATCAAATTTTTCAACTGCAATTCACGGTGGTAAGGGTTTGCTAAGATCCATCTCCACGCAAATGCGAGCGTAGCTTCCTCTGATGGACCCTTCGGTTTTACTGTCAATTTTGAGAGGTTTACCCAATGTCTTGGCTATATCTTGAAGAGTTTCTTCCTCATAATATTCAGCAGGTAACAGGGGTATGCGAACCCAAACTGCCGTTTTAATGGCTATAGCCATATCGGCTTTGAAATCTCCATGCCATTTACGGACTGTAAGGTAGTGATCTTGCACAATCCACGGACCGCCCGTATAAACCCTAAAATTCGATTCAAAGCGGATGAGGTAAAAACCCATCCCGACGACCATGGGTCTAATTAACCCTTCCAAATTCCACATTCTGTGAATCTTTTCCATTAGAACCTTGAACCCAATATTTCTTCCTAATAATTTAATAATCAGGCAGCCTTTCCATTGTGCTCTTATGCGTTTCAAGCGATCTTTGGGGAAGGAAATTTTGATTTTGGACTTTGTGGGAGGAAGGGGTTCCTCTCCCTCCATGTTCTCATCATCACTATCGGAGAATTCCGCCAGACGTTTTTCAATTTGCTCCGCCGATAATCTGTTTTGATTCAATAAAACACTACGGAAGGATTTAGGAATACCTGCTATGGGTTTTGGATCTTTGGGGTGTTCAGGGCTTTGGGTTTCCATGACAAATTCTGGTGTGGGCGTCCCATTTACAAGAGGGTTTTGGTGTTCCGTTTCCATAACGATTTCTGGAGTGGAGGCCGAATCTGGAGACGAACTCTGGATATCCATGGTAGCCTTAGAGGAATCGTTTTTCACCTTTTTAGTGCTTCGCTCCAGGTGATCGATCTCTTCCGGAGATTGCAGATGGGGAGAGGGGACAATCTCAGAAGAAGGGGAAGAGAGCATAATTTTCTAGAGAGAGAAACTTCTTGTCTGTCTAATGCATATGTTGGTGATCTTTACCGAACAAAAGATGTTGAGCTTTATCACGGTTTCATCAAAACCGTAATCTTTCAAATTTTCTTAGCATGATCTTTATCAATTATTCTAGTAGTGACTCCAACTCGAACAGGGCGGGGACGGAGCGGAGCGGATCGGATCGGATGGAATTGCCATCCCTACCCAAGTATGTATAAATCATGACTCTGCTATTGCTTGGACTGGGTTATTTGGTCAAGGGAAACACCCCAAGTGTTGTTTTGATGTTTCGGTTTGTTTATTGTATAGATCTACATTTAGTGACGTACATAGCCAGAAATTATCGCTGGCGGGTCGATTAGTTTGTATTCGTAGTTCATATATTATACAATTGGCCCCATTTTGATAGCACTTATAATTTAACTAATGAATGGTGTTTGTTTACAAGTATTAATAATCACTTCTTTGGTTTTTCTAGCATATGTGACCCAAAAAGCTAGTAAATTGTTTTGAGCTCCAAATATTTCCAAATTTTTTTAGCTTATTTTAACTTGTTACAACATGAATGGACAAAAAAAAAATCCTAAAGTAAATAACTTATTCCTACTCAAGTTTTAAGGGCAATCTTATACATTTCGTTTATAAAAATCTATTTGACAGCATATTCAAGAAAACAAGTTATACCTTTTTTACCACTTATAAAATGTTATACCAAACAGTTTTATAACTTAATTTAATTTATTTAAGCCAATAATCTAAAAATCCATAATCTAAAAAGCAAACTTACAAATGTTAACAAACAGGGCCAATATCGCAACTAAATTCCATATGGTGTTCCCTTTCTAAATATTCTAACTGGGAAATTACTAAGTGCAATTTTAAGAAAATAAATCTTAATAAACAATGATAACATAAAAAAGAAGTGCACTCAAAATATTATTAGGGGTCTTGATAAAAAAACTTACTTATGTTTCCATCCTACTTGGTTTGAATCATTATTCCTACATCCTGAATTAAAATAAATCCCAAAACACATAGGGATGGTAATTCCCCCAAACCCGTTGGATACCCGCCCCGCTCCGCCTATTTGGAGGTAGATATTACTCGATTTTTTATCCAATAGGAGCGGGTATGGTAGGACTTGAAGAATCCCCAGTTGAAAATGTGGCGGGTATAATTTTGTGATATCCACCTCTGAATACCCGTACTCGTTCCCGGTTCCAATTGTATATATATATTTTTTATGAATGTATGTATATATGCAAGCATGTAGTAGTATATATATGTACATGCATGTGCGTATATATAAGTAGGCATATATGTATAATTTGTGTATATTGTTCTGATAAAATTATATATGATAAGTGTTAAAAAAAGTTCAATGATGGTAGTTAAAATTTTGTAAATCTTGATAGACTATTATTTCTTTGTTACATTCATTCTATTTTCTTTTAAATGGTTGTTTTTGTTATTATAGGACACATAGGTTAGATTTTATTTTTTTTTGGGTTCAACAAGCTAGTTTGGATATGGATTTACCCCAATATCCCCGACGGGGGGTGGGTATGATGGATTGTCCACTATCCCTTTCGGGTATGAAAGTGGGGATGGGAATGAAATTCCCAATTGGAGATCAGGGGTAGAATAGGGTTCCCCGATCCATACCGTACCCATTGCAATCCCTAGAAACACCCTTTTTCTCTCACAATTTTCATAATATTTCTCTTCTACTTTTCATAATATTTCTCTTCCCTAATTTTCCTAATTGTAGACACCCCGATTTTGAACCCGGGATGCGCTCGAGCATTCCCGATGATGAAACGGATCAATCATGACTACCCGAAACGTGTGAAAATGACTTGAACTTGGTTAAAAACGTACAACCAAACATCACCAATTAACCCAAACCAACCCAAGCATTGTTGAACCAAACCAAACCATCAACTTGCCACCAAGAGCCTTGAGCGCTCAAACTTGAGTCCTTGAGTGCTCAAACCCCCGAGGAGCACCTTGAGCGCTCAAGCCTACGGCTTTGAGCGCTCAACTCTGAGCCAGTCAGGAATCTGTAGAATATCTAATCATGAGATTTTCTGCATGGGAGCGTCTGAGGTGATCTTCTACGATCTTTATGCGTACAATACACCCTAACTCTACTCCTAAACTACTCCTAAACTACCCCTAACCCATTTTGAAAACAAACCCACTTACTCTCTCTCCTCTTTTCTTCCCCCCACTCACTCCCTACTTAAACCACTCACCACCCCTGGTTTTGGGGGTGATGAACTCTCACATTTCAGCTCTAAAAAGCTCTCCAGAAAACGTCTCCTCTCTCTCTCTCCTCAAAACCACTCATTCCCCATTAAAACCATTTGCAAAAACCACCCTTCAAGCCCAAAAATTCGATCCTTAATCTTCAATCAACCACATACATTGTCTCACTCATCCAAAATACCCGTAAAAACATCCACAATCTTCCATTACCAAGCCTCAAAATCAAGTTCAAGTTGCAACCATTTCCAAAAGGTAGTTGAACAAGTGATAAACTCACTGTTTTGATCCATTTGAGGAAGACTAGTGAGTTCAAGCAGGTTCATTATACTCGCATTGAACTCACGAAGGTCTAAAAGTTGTTTAAAAACAGTTTTCAAATTTGCAGTCATAGCAGGGTTTGAGCGCTCAAGCCTCAAGCCTTGAGCGCTCAAGCCCAGTTCTGAACAAGCTTCTGTTTTCCTGACTCTTGTGCTCTTTTCTGGTTTTGATCATTGTTTAAGAGTTATCTATGTTCATATGACCCTCAAATCAGTTCATTTCTATTTCAAAATAGTATGCATGAACATTAGTTAGCTATTTTATGACGATAAAAAAATCAAAACCTTTGTAAATCTCCTTTTTGAGTATAAAATGGTAACAGAATCACCTTCAATTACTCCTGTTTAAAGTTTTGTAGGTCCTGAGAATCATCAAGCATCCTTTTTTAAGTCAGATATCAGAAAGCCAGATTATGGCTTGAGCGCTCAAGATCATTCACTTGAGCGCTCAAGTTGTTCTTGAGCAATTGGCTGATTGTTTGTTGTTTCGATGATGGACCATGGTTTAATATATATTTAGTGTGTGTGAGTTGTTATTTCTATGCTTAGGATCTGAATCCCTCTCTCACTCCTCTATTTTCAAACATTTCTTTGTTGATTTGTGGTGATTATTCCCTTTTTCATCATTCTTTAAGAGATCGATCCGTCTGTTCTTATTTGTTCCTCTTTAGAAAGCGTTTGATAAATGTTTGATCTTGTAAAGAAGTTGTAAAAGAGGGTTAATTTCACAAAAAACCTGAAACTGATTTGAGCGCTCAATCTGCAATCATTGAGCGCTCAAGTTGGTTTGAGAGCATTGAGCGCTCAAGCCATACCCTTTGAGCGCTCAATCCTCATTCTGGGATCCAGATTGTAAGACAGTTTGTTAGAGCACCATGTTCATAATTCCTTGGGTTTATTGTGCCTTTTCAGTTGTAATTTATTTATGTGAATATTAGTAGTAACTTTTGTTATTTTCATCGCCATTATCCATGTAGATCAAGTGCACAAGCATTCACCGTAAATTTGTATCTTTCTTGCATATGTTATTGTTTGGTGGTTCCCATCCCTGAGTCCCCGTTTTCGTGATTTGAATCAAATTCTAAGCATTTTCAAGATCCCACAAAATATCAAGTAGAGACCGGTTCATGGACCGGGCGAGAGGGGTGCCGTAAAACCCTTCCCCTCTCGTAACCAAACCCCCGAATCCGAGAAATCTTTGGTTCTGCCATGACCAGTAAAATCTTTTTTTTTAATGGGCAAATGAGTCACATTTTTAATCGGTTTCTCGGGTTCGGACCTCAAATCCGGGTGGCGACTCTAATAATCACAATCTTTTCAAACGCCAAATCGAACCATTTCCGGTGGACCGTCCACACTAATATTTATCTTTCATAATCTTTCCTTGTAAAGACCGTAATTTTAGTAGTTACATTATTTAATTAAATATAATACATATAAGTTTTATTGGGCATGTATATATGTATATATATTTATATATATATATATATATTTATTTTTTACATTTGAAATTATTTCCCTAGTTAACTTTCCATATTTGTTATTTCCTACACTTGAATGGGAAAACAAAATAAAAAGAAAATGTTAGGTTAATACCTTTCTTGATCCTCTAAAATCAAATCTTTCCTAATTACTTTTCCTCATGTGCTAAATTGCTAGACTATAAGAGAAGAAGAAAAAAAATCCATAGAATATGTATATTAAGTAATAACTTATTAGTACCACTAATTTTGTTTCCTTAAACCTCCCTTAGTAAAATCTTCCAAATAGGATACTTCTTTTTCCAACTCTAATTCCCCTCTTTCCTATAACTCCTCCATTCCCTTATTTCTTTTCTTCCATCAACATCCAAAATCTCGGCAGTGCAATTCTCCCATTTCAATTGTTCATCCAAGACCAACTCTTCCTCTCGGGTTCTTGTTCTCGATTTAAATTCCAAGAACATAACCGTTCAACAACATTAAATCCTGTCACGTTTGTAGCGCGCTATAACTTCGGAGGAAAGGTAGGACATTAAATCTCACTTTTTACTTAAATATACTATTTTTTTTGTGTTTTCGTGTATCTACATACATCTAAATATAGTGATGATGTGATTATGATGTGAGATCATATGTTGCGGTTTTGTTTCCAACCGATAAGGTTTTGTAAGTCTAAAACGGAACCAAAGAGACGAAAACCATTTTCCTGTGCGCTGTTCTGTTCTGCTGATTTTCGGGTATTTCTGTTTGGATTTAGAGAAAACTTAAATCTTAGAAATTGTAGATTTCGAAAAGTTAAGCAACTTCCATATAGAACTTGTTTCAATCCGAGGTTTGTAGAATTAACTGTGATTTTTCGAAGTTGGCTGAACTAAACTGTTTCGGGACAGATTCACTGTCTAGCTTAAAACGCTATTTTCGCTTCATTTAGGACTGGATTTAGACTTCGATCAAAACAGTGAACTTGTGTAAAATTTGATGAAATATCTTACTGTAAAATTTCGTGATTTTTGGGAACCGTTTGCTATTTTTAGTTGCTGGATTTATAACTGACATGTATGGCTCGAGATAGTAAATCTTCATTAAATTTTTCATCTCATGCTATTATTGGATGCATGTGTTTGCGTACTGCTATTTTGTTAAACCATTAAATTTGTGTAAATAATTATTATAGTTAAATTATTAGATTGAAAAGATTAGTGTTCACTTATCGGATTTGGAGAATGGGGTGTGTCCAGTATGGGTCTTGAGCCATGCGCAGTTATACTTTTAGGTAGCTTTGCTGTGTGATCGAGCGCCGGAAGTATACTGTGGGTGGGAATCGATACCGGATATAGATTGATCAATGGGTGATCAATCGTGAGATGTGCGCAGTATACCCCGAGGTGGCTTTGTTGTGTGATCGGGCACCTGAGGTATACTGTGGGCGGAAGCCGTTGATGAAAATTACTTCATTCGAAGTGGGAACGAAATTTGTGAAAACCTTGAGTTGATGATGGAGTATTAAATCTACTGAATTTATATTGATGAGAAATGTTGTTCTATGTTTTAAATTAATGTCATACGTGTTTTAACTGCTGCATGAGTATATTTTCGTAAAGGGGTAGTTTTGGTGTCTTATTGAGTGTAATTTTACCACTCACGGTGCTACTTTTGTGGCCCCTGGCGTCCCCAACGCCAGGTACAGAAGGAGAAGAGGAACCACTTGCTGAGTTTGAGGGAATGGAGCAGCAAGAAGGTTATGAAGTGCCAGAGCCGTGGTTGTACCAGTAGATCTCTAGCTAGATGGCTCTGTTATTTCTTTTCAGTTGAATTTTTCTTTTAAATAAATGTTTAAGTTTTTCAGACAATGTTAAAGTTCTTTTTATTCTGGGTTGTAATAAGAAAGCTAACTTTTAGCTTTCCATTAGAAAAAAAAATTTATTAAGTATTCTTTGAAATTTTAATTAAGTTGGTATTTTATTTAAATAAATTTTGCAATTTATTTATTAACGTACCCAATTTTCGGGGCGTTACATTCCTAATCTCTCTCTCTCCCTCCCTCCCTCAAAACCTTTTTTTACTAATCTTATAATTTTCTCTCCCCTAATATTCTCACACCTACAATCTCAATCTCTCTCTCTCTCTCTCTCTCTCTCTCTCTCTCTCCTCAAAATCTTTTTTTACTAATCTTATAATTTTCTCTCCCCTAATATTCTCACACCTACAATCTCAAAACAAAATTAAAAATAAATATCATGACATTTTGACCTAAAAGCACGAGTCATGAGAAGTTGATTTCACGCACTTTTGTAGTAATCCACCATGTTTTTTTACTATGATAGATTTAGTAGCGTGAAAATCATTTCACAAATTCCGTGACCAGATTGGCTATAGAAAACATGATATATTTTTTAATTAATAAATGAACTATGAAACATAATACATTAATGCACCATAAAAAATAGGTGTACATAGTCCAAGAATAAAAGTCAGATTGCATATAAAAAAAAAAACCCACAAAAATATGGTGCATTAATGCACTACAAAAACCCATGAAATTTATGGTAGATTAATGTACCATAAAACCACAACCCAAGTTAAAACCATGAAAAACGTGGCTGATTAACGCACCATAAAACCACTTGAAAAATATGGTTGAATCATGCGTTGATTTATCATGTTTACTTTGCCGAATCTTTTATTGCATCAAATCTCCCAACATGGAAAATCAATAAATCATATTTACGTATCGTTTATTTCATACAATGAACATGTTTTATTGATTTACCACTTTTACTATATCAAATCACCAAAACTATAAATCAATAAAAGGTAATCCTTGTTTGAAACAGCCATATTATCTTTTAAAGGGCATGTGAACGAACCTGGGGGTCCTGCTGTCCCCATGTATCAGCAGGGCCTGCCAACCCCATCTAGAACCGTTTGTTGTGACATTCAATAGTCCAGAACAAAAGTAAAACTCTTCCATGTAAACGAAGACTCTTTTATGTAAGAGTTTATTTTAAATTTGAACCATCCAAAACACTTTTGGATGGTGTGGATTGTGGTTAGCAGGGCTTGCAGATCCCAATGAGATAAAATGTGATGGAGCTCTTCCCTTCCGATCTCCGGACTTCAATCTTCAATTGCCGCCGCTACGTGGTGGTGGTGGCGGCGGCACTTCGTCACCACCATTCCTGTGTAACCATCTCGATCCAGAGTGTGAGTGAGAGTGATTTTGAAGTTCTTCAAAAATACCAGTGGAAAAGGGAATAGGTGATTAATTAGTATTTATATTAAAACTTTTTTTTTATAAATAGGAGCATAAATGTCCGACTATGCAATGTCGCGATGTAAATATAAGTATTCAATTCCCTCAGGATTGGGACATAAACAAGTTTCCCAAACAAGATAAATTGCCAAACTGCAATGCTCCAAAGATGAAAAACCAATATATTTGAACGGTTTCAAGTAATTATGAGATATAAATGCGTGACAATTATAGCTTTAAATTTAAGAGTTAAAAAAAGGGAATACAACTAAGTAATATAGTTCCACATTACTTGAAGATGGAATGTGGGATCATTTAATATAATTCTAGGACCAATGTTTTGAAAACTGTACCGGTGAACTAGAAAAGGAAGCAGGTGACGCGTCACTGGTTCAACCGAAATTGAACCAACGGCGATGTCATAATTTTCTAAAATTATACTAGCATATATCTTTGGAAACAATGTTTGAGATGTACTAATAAAAAAATGAAAGAGGAGAAATTACTCTTTTCTTCCGGAAAGATGGAGTCTACAATTTAAATCTATCCCACATCTGGCCTACTCAAATGCGAGCAATTAAAGGGTTTTTTTTTTTCTTTTTTGAGAAAGAGAAAGAAATTCAATAAATAGAAGGAAGTTTACAGGTAAAAATAAAATAAAAATAAAGCTACATATTACGATAAATTAATCCTAGCTCTAGCGAAAGGATGTGGTTCGCCATTGCCTGTGTCTGGATGATACAAAGGATAGCAATGAAAAGGAAGAGCTTTTCATTGATAGAATTTAAACAAATGATCTTGTTCGATAGCCAAACATTAAAAGAAACGTCTAGATTTATAGCAAAAAATAATAGGGAAATTCACTAGTATCCCAGACTCTGGTAGTAGCATGCATGCCATTTGCAAAATAGCAAGATTCGAAACATTATGACCCTTATGAATCCATGCGGAAGAGATAGATGGCGGTTTCGTTTCGTGATCATAGAGCGATTTGTAACCTGATTTAGTATTGTACCTGGGGCCAAACAAATTGATCTGGGTAATAAAATTTGGGAGTTGGATTAATTACCTAAACCTTCGGGATCAGAAAAGTGGGGAAAAAGTCAATGAATTTTTCCATGTCCCATGAAGGACCGGATGTGCATTGATCGATGCAGAAGAGACTTTGAGAGAGTCTAGGCCATCATAATAAATGAGATGGCTGGGAGGTTTATCACAATTAGGATCCATATGTCATGAAAGAGACTGATAGCATCACCATTAACAACCTTCCATGAATGGTTCTTTACCAATTTTGCTATGAGGCACGAATGAGAGACCGAAGGAGAGACCGAAATGACCTGGCAAACCATGGGCCCACGAACTTTTGCCCATTTCAAAATTTCGGGAGAACAGAGCAAAAAAAGAAAATGACCAAATTTTATATCTCCATGGTTCTACAGGGAGGAGTGAGCGACTGCAACGAAGGGAGGCAAACAGACGTCGAAGAAGAAGCGCGACCGGCCACCACCGACCACCGCTACTGCACCGGCGACAAGCTTCGAACCACAGAGGGAGAGAGAGAGGATCAATTAGCTTCGAAGCAGAGACGCAGTCGAGAGATTGGGGATTTCAAACCAGATCGACGACCTCAAAACTCTCTAAAAACAAGCTTTGAACTGCAACCAAGGTCTCTCTTCTCACGCTTCTGTAGTATTTGATTTCGTATTTCGTATAGCTTGTTCAAACAACGAAAGTTAGGGTTCCAATTGAGGATTTTTCAATTACGGGGCTATTTTTGAATTAGGGTTTTTTTTTTCACGACCCCCTAATTGAAAAACCGCAATAAGCAATTTGTGCTTGTGGCTGACGAAATCAAAAGTAAAAAAAAGTTCATTTTCAACAGCTCACGAAACTAGTTTACTTTTCAGTTCATTATTGCAAATTTGGTGACACATGTTTTGCTTCTATAGGAATGTTGGCTGTGACTCTTGGCCCGTCACAGATCAAAACCCAGAGTGTACATTGGGTGTATGAAATCTGGACCTGTTTTGTCTCAAAATTTGGAGAGGAAGGCAGCAAATGCTTCAGACATGAAACTGAGCAGATTTATGCTATCTCAAAAGATTTGACCACATACATCTCAATTAAGTTTGTATTAAGAGCCTCCTTTACGGAGTATTAATGCAGCTACAATTGGTTGGAGAGTAAGCTCATTTTTTCACTCAGGGATGATCAAAGATGACCAAGATTGGGCTAATGTTGATTATGATGATGAACTACACTGCCAAAACTAGGCAACACAAGAAACCAAGGCTTTGTGTTGATTCCACCTTATGTATATGTAAAGTAGTCCGAATTGTAGAGGGCAAGCTTGATTTGTAAAGAAGGGGAAGGCTTGTAGCCATTTGAGAGAACCAATTGTATTTTTTTATGTTTAATCTGTGTATTCTTTGTGGCAATGGAAAACATACCATTTTTTGTTTTGAATAATGGTAATGGTGTTGTACCTATGTTGGTTATGAGATGATGAATCTGTCATGTTATATTTTCGGAGAGTGTCCCATTTTGCATAAAGAAGCTGCATATGAGATGCTGAAACTGCCTATGTGATGCTGAAACTGCCTATGATAGTGTCCATTTTGCATAGAGATGCTGCCCATTTTGCATTGTTCTGTTGACTCAAACTTATTGCATAGAGATGTTGTTGACTCAAACTTATTGCATAGAGATGCTGCCTATGTTAGGTACAGTTGTTGGGCTTTTTTTCCAATAAAATAGAGAAGTAGTGTGTGCATGTTCCAAGTTAATCATGATGCCAATTTCCAGTTTCTGGGTTGGACTCTACTCAAGGATTGAAATGTTCTTCACATTATCTCATCACCTGTAAATTTGTGAATTTGGCTCCATTCTGCTGTTAGTTTTGAGACGCCGAGCGTCGGGCTAGGCCATAAAAGCAAGGAAACTCTGCCAAAATTTTTCTAAAAAATTAGCTAACGAAAGATGGAGAATGAAGTGGCATCCTTTTGGTATCTTTAGTTTGTTCTTCACATTAGCTCATCATTTGTGCACTAAAATCTAAACACAGTTTGTGAGAACTTAAAAAAAGCAATATGGGATTGGTGATATAGAGAGAAGGAATTCAGCCACAAAACTGCATTTCTACACCATGTTTCAATACATTAAGAAGTGCCATAATATCAGAACATGTCATTGAAGAGTTCTTTTCATGTATTTACATTATCTAAAGGCCAGATCTCTAACAGATTAGTATATTTCCTCTCTACTATGATCTCGATCAAGCACAAAAATAATCTTGATCAAGCACAAAATTAATCTTGATCGTACAAATTTAATCTCGATCAAGCACAAAAATAAGCTCCGTCAAGCACAAAAATAAGCTTTGCCAAGCTCACTGCAAAACACCAACATCCAGTCCCACGTCCTACGACTCTGCATACCTACACATTAAAGCAATGTCATTAGGACACGACACGACATTGATACAAAAAAAACCAAATACCGAACTTTCAAATACACTAGAGTTATACCTTACACATCCAAATCAAACAGAGATTCATTAAGGTCTATACTCCACGCACCAATATATCCTACACTCCCCTGCGATGGCTGAAAAACATAACCATTTCTCAATCGAGTATCATGCCAAAAAAAAAAAAAAAATGCCTCCATCAAGATGTAGTATAAATGAATGCTTACTTACATTAACATTTGCACTTTCTTGTGTCATAAGCTCGTAAAAGTCCGTAGCCTTACTGACAACATTCATGCCTTCCACATCCTAACAAGGAATAATGTCAAATGCAAAATTATGCAAAGCAATGAACATAATTGCATTTAAATATCATATCTGATTGAAAAGAAATGATTGGTATACCGGTATACTGTTTGCATTGGTGCGACTACATTGGACCCTTTTGTTTGATTTTGCATTCTTCCTAATTATTTGCTCACTCAATGGTTGTTTCCTCTTCGTCGGCGGTCACCCTCTCCGAGGCCCTTTACTTGGATCACCCACGGGATTTGATTTCTCTTGGGAACTTTCCAAATCATTTTGTACATCTCCAACCGTAGGCATAATGCTTAGACACTCGTCATTGTCTAAGTCATTCTCCGCCTCTATTTCTCGCAACCTAGTCGCCATCCTATCAGTCTTGCGGTCTGAATACATGGCCTTATCGGCGGCATTATTGAATAACTTCAACAAACTGTCATAGCGAACAAATTCTGGCTTGCGTTCCCAATTAGCATAACTCACCTTGATTTTTGAGTGACTCCTCGCCAAGTTTTTCATCCATCGTCGTAGAATGTATTTATTAGGCACTACTTCAAGCTTCTTTTTGCACCAAACCGAGATCATATGCGTGCACACCATCCCCTTACTCTCAAACAATCGGCAATTGCAATTAGTTTCTCTTGACTCTTCAATAAAATGAACACGGGAAGTAAAAGTTTTGAATATATTTTTCTTCTTCCCAACCAACATGTTGTGTTCAATATCAAACTGTGCAACACCATTTTCAGCCGGTCCATCAGTCAAATTGGACCCAAACAAACCGGATAGTTGCTCTCGGAATTGTTTGCATTTCTTAAGTGTGTATGCTTGCAAAAACTGGTTTTCAAAACCATAAGGGGTGACATTTTGAATTTGTACATTCATGGATTTGGCGTCTGCCTCTTCTTCTTTTTGCACCTTTTTTAATAAGGCATTCTCATATTGCTCCACAAATTCCTTCAATGCGGTATTGGAATGGACGTAACAGTCAAAGAATGCATTCATGCTCTCGCTTCGTTGGGTTGTTGACATCCCTGCCCAGAAGGTATCTTTGACAAATGCCGGTACCCATCGTTGCCTCTCCTTGTACAATCCATCTAACCAATCATTGCACTGTAGATCAAATTGTTTTATAAGAACTGCCCATTTTTGTTCAAATTCCTCCGGATCCAAGGATTCATACACAACATTCTTCAACATGCTCTTAATAGGCTTATACTCCTTGTATCCCTTTAACTTGTCAGGAATTTTTTTCATTATATGCCACAAACACCAACGATGTCGTGCCTTTGGAAAAACTTGACCTATAGCGTTTTGCATGGCCCTACATTGGTCTGTGATGATGGCATTAGGTTGGCAATCGGACATGCAAGACAACCAAGTTTCAAACAACCAAACAAATGAAGCTGTGTCCTCCCGTGATATCAAACCGCATCCAAACAAAATCGAATGTCCATGATGGTTGACTCCTACAAAGGGTGCAAAAGGCATATCAAATGTGTTAACAAGGTAAGTGGTATCAAAGGTCACCGCGTCGCCAAATTCTTTGTATAACTCTCTACTCCTAGCATCGGCCCAAAAGACATTCTGCAATCGGTTATCTTCATCAACATCGATGGCGTAAAAGAAGTCACCATTGTCTTTTTGCATTTTGACAAAGTACTTATGCATTGCCTCGGCATCCCCATCCTTGAGTTGTAAACGCCTGACTTTATCCTTGTAATTTCTTGCATCCTTTTCTAACCAAGTCAGATTATCAGGGCCCCCGGCCTCGATCACACAAGAGGCAATTGTTTTGTTTAATCTGATTCCGGCTGCCGTGCTCATTTCAATTGTCCTCTTCACATGTGCTGGGACAATCCGATTGCATTTAAGATATCTCACATTATCCGGGTCCAACTCATGGTTATGATTAAATTCAATCGAATTCAGCTTCCATTTCCCGTCAACTTGCAAAGAGATATTCATAGCGGCTTTACAATCAACTTTTGTTGTTGGCTGGGATTTAATGGGATCCAAATCCGTTGTCCTGGGCTTTCTACTCCGATGACAACCATAAGTTATATAAGCCTTCACCCCATCTTCACGCTTCCTAGAGGTTTTTGTGACCGCCCCGAAACCTTTGGCTTTTGCATTAGTAGCGTAACATTCCCGAGCTTCATTTTCAGAATCAAATATTGTGCCAACCTTAGGTTCCAAAACCACCTCTATATCAGTGATTCTACAAACACATAAAACAAATAAATAGCATTAAAACATAATGAAAAAACAATGGTGTGCAAGTACGCAAAAAAAAAAAAAGGAAGTAGAACATTCTAGGTAATAGGAAACTGTTTTGGAATTGTTTATCAATTAGATACTTGTTGTGGTCTATTTGATCATTATAATGTGGAAAGAAGCAATAGAAGATGATCAAAATTGCACCCAAAATTTGGGGCCCAAAAAAGCGCCAATTTGGACCCAAATCAGAGACCCATTTAGTCTCTACCATTCGTCTCTCTCTCTCTCTCATCCCCACTCCCTGTATCTCTCCCCCTTCCCAAATAACAGACCCTCCATCACCAGAGCCACCACCACCAATGCATACGACGACCACCACAGGCGACGTCCCCCTCTCTCCCCTCTCTCTCCTCCTGAACAACCACTGACGGATGATTGGACTCCACCGCCACCACCGACGCACTCCACCACTATCGCTGCCCCCCTCTCGTTGTATGATGATGACCACCACCACCGAATCAGTTGAATAGGGTTTCATTAGATGAATATGGTTTCATTCACCTTTCTGATTTTTAGCATATCGACAAGGAGGGTTCTATTTTGGCAGGCTTTTTGAACAAAATTTTGTTGCTCAAATCTTTTGATATGAATAACGAGAACAGAGAAAACAATGCATAACCCTCAATTGCAGATATAAGGAGAAGGATGTGAGAGAGTAAAACCTTTGAGAGAAGAGGTCATCAATGGTGGTTGAGTCCGTCAGAGGTAATGGCGGAATTCGATCGTCTGTCATTGGTGGTGGTGGAGTTTGATCGTCCGTCGGTGGTGGTGGTGGAGTCCGGTCTTCCATTGGTGGTGGTTTAGGAGGAGAAAGAGTAGAGAGGGTGGTAGAGGGTACTGATTACAGAGGGTGGAGTGTGAGAGAAGATAACAGGGGTTCCAAATTTCTGGCTTTTCTGAAACCCAAAATTTGGCTGCAATTTTGAACTCATTTTTTGGCCTGGGACCCACCCATCCACATAGGATCAGTGTATAGGTCTAGTGGGCACATGGTTTGCTAGGTCATTTCGGTCTCTCATTCGTGCCTCATAGCAAAATTGGTTCTTTACAGTGAGGTCTCTTCAATTGAGAAGCTTTTCCAAACCCAAGAAGATTTGGAGGCCACCTTAACTTTTAGAATATTAACTCTTGAACAATATCTAGGAGGAAGAATTTTGGAAGTAAGGAGGTTAGGGTTTGTAAAGGATACACCACCAAAATTGACTTGCAAGCAGAGCTTGGTTGAGAAGACGGAAAACACAAATGCCTAACCCTCCTTCACTATTGTAGGCTGTGATTTTCTTCCATGAAAGTCAATGTAAAAGCTTCATATCCCCCACCTTCCACGAGAAAGCGATATTTATTGAGCTTGTCACAAACGAAAAGAGGAAGCTTGTATGAAGAACATGGGTAGAGGGGAAGACCCGACATGACGGATTTGATCAGTTAAAGTTTTCCTGCTTGAGAATATCATAGCTGAAATTCCAACCTGCCAACACTTTCTGGTATTTATCGGTAATAAAATTAAAACTATTCCTTTTGTTTGAAGCAATATCCAAGGGGTGAACCAAGTAGGGCATTGGGCAAGTATTAATGGGAACGTGAAGCAATTAAAGGGGTTTAGAATTAATCTAAAGCTTTTCACCTAATGGTCCGGTCCGATTGACCATGGCCGGTTCTTTGGTTCATCCAGACCGGAGCATGGGCCCGTTGATGGTCGAACCGACCGGTTTGGTTTGGTTTTGAAAAGAGTGGCTGAGACATTTCAACTCATTGCCAATTAATTTTAAGTTAGATATCTGATTTCCACATGGTATTAGAGTGCGGCTCATTCCATTCCACATTTAAAAAATTTACAATCTATGTCCCATAATAACAGACCAATAAAAAAGGTTGCACAATGATTGATCCCCAAAACAGGCAACATGACAGACCTCAATTGTGGCTACACATGAGGAGAGATGTTAAGTAATATAGTTTTACATTGCTTGAGGATAAAATAAGTGATCACTTAATATAATGTTAGGACATCCCCACTCATTGCCATTAATTTTTAGTTGAATATAAAAATTTTAAAAATACTAAAGTGAGGGCATGCATCCGTGGTGTCTGGTACGGTGAATCCGTTCTGGATCTTTATTAAACGTCATTTATCGAATTGTCAAATTCCATAAGTAACAAACGATAAAGCTAAGGGTACCGAACTAAGGCGATATAGAAAATGTATGATTGCTTGCGGACCCCACTTTTGGGTCCCACGAGAATAATTCGAAACGTTCATTAATTTTATGATAATTTTCAAGTGCTCCTACAAAAAATCAACTCAATTGAAAAAAGCAAGTTCTAGTTCTTGCAATGAAAAAAATTTCCTCACAATAAATTTTGTCACTATATGTTCACTTGTTGTGACAAAATTTGATTTTGTAGCATCAAACCATATCAGGTAGAGTTATTGTGACAAAATTGTTTTCGTTGCAATATTTTGTCGCGACAAGTGTGGCGGGAAAGTTTCCCGCTAGTGGGAATTGAATATTGCCACAAAATAATTTTGTCACGATAGGTTTGTCATAATAAAGGTCCATTTTAGATTTATCATGACGAAATGGTTTGTCACAACAAATTATTATCATTACTACAATTTATTTTGTTGCAAAAGAGTTGGGACTTTACTTATAGGGACGGAAATAAACTTCGTGCCAGTAGGTGTACGTACTTGCAACAAAATTATTTGTCACAATAGAATTAGTTATGTTACAAAATCATACGCGTGGCAACAAAATTACAAGGGAGAGTTATGGTGACGACATTAATTTTGACAAGATATTTAGTCACAACAGCTATGAAGGAAATTGAGCCTTGCTACACACTCTATTTGTCACTATAAATTTGTAGCATTAACGTTTAATTTAAGACTTAAAGCTACGAAATGTTTTGTCACAAAAAAGTATGACATATAGCTACAAAAGATTTTGTCACATTGTTTCCAACCAATAAATGTCATTATCTTAGTTTACAATCACTTTATTCTAAAATTCTTAACTTTCTCTTAATAACGTTGTATTTTGTGGAATTTCTCTGGGTTTTTACAGATCATGGATTAGATTATTCATACTAGTAATTAAGTTAATTGCATAGTCATTAGACACTTTATTAGAGGAAAAATATCATTTTACTAATGAATTTAAAGGATTGGGGGCCCTATAGTGAGCAATCATGGCCATCCATCTGTCAATCTCAATCATCATGATTGTGTTGCGGTCGTGTAGCTAACATAGAGGTGTCAAACGGGCCCGTCGTGCCGTGCCGTGCCGGTTTTCTTCCGTGCCAACCGTGCCCGTGCCGTGCCGTGCCGTGCCCGTTTTACTTAATCGTGCCATGCCGTGTCGTGCCTAATCGTGCCGTGCTCATTTTTAGTCGTGCCGTGCCATGCCATTTTTCTTCATTCGTGTCGTGCCGTGCCGTGCCATGCCATTTTGTAACCGTGCCGTGCCGGGCCATTTACTTAATCGTGCCGGGCCGTGCCGGGCCATTTACTTAATCGTGTCGTGCCGTGTCGGCCCACTTACTTAATTGTGTCGTGCCGTGCTGTGTCGACCTGTATAATTGTCTGACTCGTGTCGTACCGTGCCGTGCCGTTTTTTTAAATCGTGTCGTGCCGTGCCGTTTTTTTAAATCGTGTCGTGCCGTACCGACCCTCTTACTTAATCGTGTCGTGTCATGCCGGCCCGCTTAATCGTTTGAGATGTGCCGTGTCGTGCCGTGCCGTGACGTTTTTTAAGTGTTGATCATTAAGCATCAAGAAACGACGAACTTACTAGTTTGCCCGAATTAGATTCAATACGAGTTTGGTAAGCGTTTGGTCTAAATGTATAATTTCTTTACTTGAGACTTTTAAAGAGAGATGCTAAGCTTGAACTATGAAGTATATGTCTCTCCCACATCCCACATCGGAGAGTTTGGGGGTGTGTGCGTGTTTAACAGGCCACAAACCTCACATTGTCAACATTTGTGTTGGGGTGGACTACTAAAGAAAACTTGCCCTGGCCGGCTTCTTGTGTTGGGGTGGCCTTCTCGTGCGACCCGAATTGTGTTGGTCTGTTTTTCACACATCGGAGAGTATGAAGTAATATTTAACGGGCCATGAACCTCACATGTCCAGCAAAATGTAGATAAAATTTTACTATTGTTCTAGGCAACAAGTTCTTGTTTGAAAATTATTGCACATGGAATAGTATGATTATCAATAGTAACACTCATTTAAGTTTTGGGTTGGAACTGGACTGGTGCCAATGGTTCAAATATTTGGTCCAAGTGCCGACAATTTTTTGGTCCAAAAAATGTAACAAATAAGAAGTTACTTTGAAAAAAAAAAAAGGAAAACCTAATGACAACTATGAATTCATATTTCATCATTTCACTTTACAAAATAATTGTTAAGTCTGTTATCTCTCAAATAGGGAACTAAATTGTTCTCTACACCATACACCAATTACAAACCATCAGGCAACAAAATAACTTTAAAGTACAGGAAGTTACGTTTTGTCTCCGGTTTTCTACTGTCATGCTGCAAAAATTGCAATACATTGGATTATCCCTACCTATACAACGCCAAATATGAACAAGAAATTTCCTCCAAACAGATTTACTTCTTCAAATCCTTCGAAAGGATGAATGCTTAAAGACAGTAGCTGCACCAGTCCTTCAAAACTCCTTGGAGACTCTAAGAAACAAAGAAATGAGGCTGCACCAAATGAAGTTTCCACTGATAGTCCTGAAAAGTGTACACATAGAACATCAACATAGAAACCAGCTAATAGGTCAGGGGTATAGAATTCAGATTCACCAAATTGGTTCCTAGAAAAGAGAGGAACTCAACTTGAAGGCTCACTGGTGCCTGCTTGAATTTATCTAACACTGATTCTTTCATTATTGCCTAGAAGACAGAGGGTAAGTTTCAATGGGCTCAGTCAACCATCATTGCCTATATTTTTTTCATTGAAGTAGCAGATTTCATTCACTACAAAGAGCACAAAAATAGGCTGCAGCAGTAAATGGTGAATAGCAGCAGCAAATGGTGAACTCAGCAAAGGCAGCAGTAGCACTCAACAGAACTACAAGGGTTTTCAACTAAACCACCAAATGAACTAATCCAAATGCAAAAGTTACATGC
This sequence comes from Vaccinium darrowii, assembly GCA_020921065.1. Lineage (NCBI taxonomy): Eukaryota > Viridiplantae > Streptophyta > Magnoliopsida > Ericales > Ericaceae > Vaccinium > Vaccinium darrowii. Next base: position 38,757,323 of record CM037152.1, on the reverse strand, counting down.
CAAATGACTTGTAAACATATAAACGAGATGCGTTTCCAACCAATTCGAAAAATAATCAGCTTATAACATGGATCTAAAAATCACTCAATATCATTACAAAGTGGATTTTTTTCCTAGTTTTTGGAAAAATCATCAAAGAAAGTAACTCAATACATGAATTTATGCACAGAAATAGATGGGCTCAGGTTTTCATCATTGCCCAGTTTTCAATTCCAGGCAAACCCTGCTCAGACTGCCCAGATTTTGGCGAAATTTTGGCAGCACTTCGTCTATATTTTAATAAGCCCAGTAAAACAGAGACTGTCCAGATCAAACATCAGTCCAAAACCACAATCATTTATGCAGCAGTCACTAACAATTCAATCTAAAAGATTCCAAATAGGCAACAATTGCTTAAGCTATCAAAATATGGGATCCCAGGCAGTAGCATATCTCATTGTTCAACCATAGAAAAACAACCCCAAACTGGACAGGCAACAGCAAAATGAGATAGTACAAGGTTCGTCTATAACCTGGCAAATCAAAACCAGTTTCAACATTGCCCAAGCCTTGGCATTCTAGTAAAAAAGCAACTCATTCAATATAAAATAAGGCTAGACCCAGCATCATACAGTATATGAATATGGCACTAATAGCCCATCAACACTGATACCCCATCAACACCAACATTAAAAGGATTTCCATGAAGGAACAAGCTGTAGCAGCACACTTAATAGGGATCAGGGGAATACATGGGCTCAGTAATTATCAATGAATCATAAGCAAACTAACTGGCTGCAACTTAGTTGCCCTGCCAGGGTTTCACCTTCATAACTCGACATCAACAATAAAAGGTATCATCATAGCCCAGAAAAACAAAGTAATATCACAGCCGACAAATAGAATAATGCCCAGAAAGCATGTCAACATTAACTATCGTACCATAAACTGCCCAGAAAGTCAGTTTTCATCACTGCCCAGATTGCTATGAACAAAATACAGCAACAGATACACTATACAACAGTAGCAATGGGCTCAACTAAGCCTCTCAGACTCACATCATTGCCCTAGTACATCACAAGTAATGGGCTCAAATCATCATTGCCCTAGTTATGGTAAACTTCCTTAGTTATGGTCTGGAAATGGTATAATTGAAGCACAAACACCTAAAATCATTAATGAGCGAATTCCATAGGGCATATAAGTGTCAAAATAGGCCTCCTCTGAATTGAATCTGTGTTTCTCAGAGCTTGATGCATAACTATTCCCCCAATGGGAATTCAAATGAATGAATGGCTTGCCAACCATTGACCCCCATGAAAGAAAAAAGTAATCACAGAAAAAATTCTCAGAACTTGCTGCTTAACTATTCCCCCAATTGAAACCATCATAACTTTCAGTCACGAATAACAGCAGCAGTAGTAAGCATTATCTCCCTTGAATGGAGGTGAAATTCACAGTAAAAGAGCACTATGGACCGAACAAAAAGACCACAAAGACACATAGTTAAACTAAGAACCACCACCACACAAGACACATAGTTTACAAATATGCTTACATAGTCTTCTGTTATAAGGAGTCATTCTACTATTTCTTTCAGATAATATATTGACACCTAGATCCTCTACATCAATTCTAGCATTGAATGAACAAACTGCTTGGGATGAGCATGCACATTCAAGCTCTTGGGATGAGCATGCACATTCAATCATATCTGGCAGCAACAGCAGCGATTACAACAGCTATCAAGCTGCTCACACTAGCAGATCACTGAACAACTTAGCATGAATTGAGGCACACTGGAATTAAAGAAGCTCTTTCTAAACCCGGGACTATCATTATTTAGGACTCTATTATGCATTATTTCCACTTTTGAACCAAATCAAAGACCTCATGTATATAGTTTTGACAAGAAGATTCACAAACACCTACCCAGATTCACAAACAGAGGCCACAGCCCAGATTCACAAACCGTGCCGTGCCCGTGCCCGTGCCAGACTAAAATCGTGCCCGTGCTCGTGCCGTGCCAGACTAAAACCGTGCCCGTGCCCGTGCCGTGCCAGACTAAAACCGTTTCGTGCCCGTGCCGTGCCTGATTAAGTCCGTGTCGTGCCGTGCCGTGCCACGTCAGGCCAACTACCGTGCCGTGCCCGGCTTAGACCGTGTCGTGCCGTGTCGTGCCAGGCCAACTACCGTGCCGTGCCCGTGCCGTGCCCACCTTTTTCCGTGCCCCGTGCCCGTGCCGCCTCAGACCGTGCCGTGCCGTGCCCAACTTTTACCGTGCCCAAACCATGCCCGTGCCGGAGTTTTTCGTGCCGGGCCCGTGCCGGGCCGGGCCGGCAAGGCCCATTTGACACCTCTAAGCTAACACTTGATTGGACATAAAACACCAATTTCCTAATGAATTTGTGTCTCAATGAAGGGGATTTCTAAACTCGATCGAGTGAAAACTTTACGTGAACGATTTAACCAATAAACAGAATGAAATCAATAATCTCGATCATCATGATTGTGTCCAATCATGTGCTAACACTTGATCGGACATAAAATATCATTTTCCTAATGAATTTGCATGTTGATGAAAGGAACTTCTAAACCCGATCAAGGCAAAAGTACACGTGAATGATTTAATCACTAAGCACAATGAAATCAATATGATTTGGATTATCATGATTGTATCGCGGTCGGGTGACTGTAGTACATTTAACTACAACACATGACTTATTTAAAGTAATTTGAAGGTATAGATTCTAAAAATCACAACTAAGTCTATTTTCATAATGGTCGATCTGAACCGTTAAAATTTCACGTTTCATTTATTCCATAATTTTCACTAAAATTGAAAATCATCAGATATCGATAAGCACATGATCGGAAGGACATTAATGCGTTATTACGTTCTAAAGTCTTAGAGTGCACAAACGAGCCCCACTTGAGTTCTCTTTCTTTTCTTTTTTTTTTTTCCCATTAGAACCGTCTATCCTGTTGCATAATATAGATTATATTATTTTGTATTAGAATGAAGTTAATAGCATATCATTAAACATTTGATCATACAAAAAAATATCATTTTATTAATGAACTCACATCCGGATGAAGGGGCTCTTAGAACTCGATTAAGCCAAAAATTTGCGTGACTAATTTCATCAGCAAACACAATGGAATTAACGGGATCAATCTTTAAAATAAATAGGTTATTGTGGTTCATTACATGTTAGTATTCAAGATATTAGTGCTGATAGTATCACAACGAAATTAATTCTTGAAAAAAGAATATATGTATTATAATATTTTTTATGCAGATAAATATCGTTACATATCATTCCATTAGGAAAATTGATAGTACTTAATTAAATTACTACATATCATTCCAGTATAAAAAAAGAATTCATATTGGAATCATATCAATTAACTCCCAAACTCTTTCAACATAAGGACAAGGACACCTCGATCTTGAATTTTCCTTCCATCCACACCTTTACTTTCCAGGTTAAATTTTAATGATCCGAACCGTCAATGTATTTAATACGTGTTTATAAGGGTCCCGAGGAGAAATCACCTAAAAAAATGACCGGGATGGGGTTCATCGGATTATTTTTTCATAAAAATCGCATATGTACAGTTTTATAAAAAAATAATCGGATGAAGTTCTTCCCAGTCATTGTTGTGATGATTTCTAGCCTACATGCTTAAAAAAACACGTTTTAAACATATTGAACGGTTCGGATCATGAGAATTTGGTTGGGAAAGGTGAATCTCGGATGAGATCCGGCCTGAGGATAATGAAATAGAAATCCATAAGGCCATAGCCAAGTGTGGACGTCGAAAAATCCACGCGGCTCACTCGAAAAAGGTTCGCATATGAAAACGAAAAAATGTGAGTCGCCACCCGGGGTTTAAATTTGGAAAAATGTTTGGTACCCGAGAAACCGTTTTAAAAATAATTGTTGACTCTCATGCCGTTTTGGAAAAAGGGTTTGATCTGCGAAAAGATTCTTTTTGGATTCGGAAGCCAGATTACGCGCGGGGAAGGTTTTATTAAAAAGCACCCCGCTCGCCCGGGAAATTCCCGGTCTTTACTAAATGATTTGTGGGATTTTGTGGAAAATATTTTGTTAAAAACCTTGACAATCAAACAAGTAAATAGGGAAATAAATTGAAACCATAACGGAAATAAAACTTAAACAAAAACGATTAATTAGTAATAACAAGAAAATAGAAGGTAAAAAGTGTAATAAACAGACAAAAAGTTGCAGAGGAATCAGGGAAACAGGGTACGAACAGAGTAGAAACAGAGGAAAATTTTTGAGTTAAACGGGAGCCGCGCGGCTCCTGCGCGGGAGCCGTGCGGCTTACACTGCAAGCCGCGCGGCTTGCGTGTAACCATTTTTCAAAAATTTTGTTTTGGGACCAGTGAGTCCAAAACCCGTTTAAAACTTGATTTTCTTCTTCAAATCTACTCCAAACGAGTTATTTTTGTTTGTAAACAAGTTATTGAAATGAAATTTATTTCCGGTATGGATCGTACCGTGCGTTTATCGAGAAAAATCGCCCGATACGGCTCCGAAAAGCCGATTTTTGTTTTGAAAACGATTTTCCGGGTCAATATACGGTTGTTGAAACCGTTATTAACCCGGGAATGCCCTCGGAGAACTGCGATTTGAAAATCGAAATTCGAAAACGAACTATACCTTTCTGGAACTCTATCAGAGGTTGAAAACTTTCGGGTTTTTCGGGTTTGAGCTTGTTCGATCAAGGCTTTGTATGAACGGAAATGGTATGGAAGAATTGAAAGGGAATGGGAGGCGTGAACTTTCGGGAAGTTTTCCGGGCGGTTTCGAACGATAATTTTTACCGGAAAATCGAACGGAAATTCTCTCGGGATAGGTTTTTTCGGTCTTTTCTTGAGAGGAAGAGGGAGCTCTAATTTATAGCCGGTTTTGAAAGAATATTTATGATGATATTCGGCGGCCGATTTATGATGAGATTCCCGAACAGCTGGTTTGTCAGGAATATTTCAGAAGATAAGAATACAAGCCGCGCGGCTTGTATGAGGGTACCGCGCGGCTTGCACGAGGGTGCCGCGCGGCTTGTATAAAAGGAAGAAACCGTACGGCTTGCACAAGGGTGCCGTGCGGCTTGTGAGGCTGAGTTTTCAATTTCCCGGACAAGTTCCAAGGTGGTTTAAACGTTTTAATTCGTCATTGGGCATGCACGGGTATCCAAAATTGGGGTGTCTACACCAAGCACTCCTTTTAACATTAGGAAAAAGAACCCCATAACGTGCAGAGTCTTCCAGAAGCAAAACCCATGTAATTGCTATTCTTCAAACACGATGATGGGATAAAGCGGCTATTTTCACTCCAACTTTGATTTCGCGCGCTTCTCTCTCTCATTTTTACTCCAATTTCGTTTCCCTCCCTTCGTATCTCTGGGGTTAGACACCGTTATCTCTCTCTCCATCATCTTCCACAACAATCGATTCCCTTTCCCTCTATGCAACTCTGGTAATATTGCACGTTCCGTAGATTCTAAATTTCAATTTCAGTACCACAATCAATTTAAGGAGAACTTCCTAAGTTCCAATTTCTCTTTACTATCTGTAGAACCGACTCTGATTATTAGATACTATTTGAGGTTCAAGATTATTAGATACTATTTGACTTCCTTTGTACTCATAGTATAAATTTGTCTTAGAAAAGCTGACAGTGACAGTATATTGGGGCAATGTTTGTTTGATAAATTGGATACTTCTATTTATTATAATCTCATACTTTGGTCTATGCTTTTCTTGAGGGTAAGTTTTGAGGCTTTGAATTTGCAGCAAGCTGTGGAAAAGCTGACAATGATAGTATATCGGTGCATGTTGTCTTTGATAAATTGGATACTTCCATCTATTAGATGCGGAAAATGCTACAATACACAACCCTTATTTGGGTGTACCATATGCACCTATTGTATGGTCCAGATTGTGCCACCTCATCGACAATTGTAACGTTTTTTAGTTTTTCGTAACTTTTCAGCAATATGAATCGTAACATTTTCTAACATTCGTAACATTTTGGTGTGTCTCGTAACTTTTATAAAAAAAATTCGTAACTTTTACAAAAAAAATCGTAACTTTTCCAAAAAATTCGTAACTTCTCCAAAAAATTCGTAACTTTTATAGGGGTGTGTATCATACACACCCAAACAAGGGGTGTGTATTGTAGCCATTTCCATTAGATGCTCAAACTTTGGTTTATGCTTTTCTCGAGGGTAAGTATTGAGGCTTTTAAATTGCAGCAATTAAATTAGTATATTGGAGTATGTTAGACGTGCTTCTTGATCCCTTAATACTTAGCCAGTTGAATGTCATTCATTAACATCAGAATCATGCACTTTGATGACTAGTGGTTTCGTTGGGAATACTAGGTTCTCTATCATAAACTCGGACTTGGGCATGCAGTTCACTTAATGATATGATTGTACTTCCCTTTTAATACAGTTCAATATTTCCCAGGTTCCAATATAGGCAAAGAGGTTGGTTGATGGGCTGATCTCATTTTGGCATCATATTTATCTCCAACTTCACCTTAGATTGAAGGTTATGAGCCTTATTTAGTATATTTTTTTCAGTATTAGTTTACGTTTCAATATACGTGTGGCTATAGTTGATATCTTGTTATATCTATTGCTTCAAAATAAAGTTGTGCACTTTTTATGCGGATTTTATTTTGCTTTTGCTTTTGTTTTCCTACTTTTGCAGACTTCTTGTTTCGAAAAACTTCTGCTGCTTTTCTCTAGGCTCAAACCGTTGTTCTGGCATTGGCTACCAATAGCAGGTACATCCAACCACATTTAAGAGTTAATTTAAAGTAGCAATAGCGAGGAGGGCACCCCGAGGTAAAGGGCACGACGCAAATTTTATTGGCTAAATTGAATCTGATATATATATATATATATAGAATTTCCATCCTATTAGGTCTCCTGGATCTTCTAAAATCCGGACCAATCAATCTCTGTCGTTGGATCTAATCCAATGGCTGTGGAATTAAAATGGGATTCGCGGGTCTGTGCAACGGGTAAGATGCTACCGGGTTTGATTAAACGGGTCACTACAAATAGCACAGATCCAGACCATCCCCACTCATTTCACATCTTCCAGAGAGAGGTGATCGAGGTGAAACAGTGAACTCCCAAGAAAACCCTAGCTCGACGAAGAAGAAGACCAGATCTAGCTCAAAGAAGACCAATCTTCTCCCAAGAAAACCCTAGCTCGAAGAAGACCAATCTTCTCCAACTTTCTGTCATCTATTCGTTTGTGTGAAAAAACCCTAACTTTTTCAAGTTTCAGGTCTTAGCCGAGGAAGAAGAAGAACGCACGATGCACGCATCTCCATCTTTTCAGATCTCTCTCTCTCTCTCTGTGTATCTCCAAATCGATTGTAGGTTTTCAAAAACCCTAGGTTTTCAAAATCAAAACCCTTGGTTTTCAAAATCAAAACCCTAGATCGTGATTCACCAGCTCTCTCTCTCTCTCTCTCTCTTATATATATATAAGGTCCCCTTCTAGTCCGGGATCCGGGACTCCGGACCTCCATGATCCGATCATTTTTCTGACGATCCGAGTGCAGTTTTGCGAAAACTGCTTGGATCAAGCCCTTCCCGGTATTTTTTTCTTGAAGATTTCTCGCGTGGACCCTTGAAAACACCTTCTGAAAACATTGGACGGCTCAGATTTTCCAAAAACAATTTGCAAAACAAAAAAATACAGTTTTTCTTATTTCCGGGAGTCCCGGATTAGAAAATTTCAGTATATATATATATGTATGGTTTTTTTAATTCTTGTGAAGAATCCCGATTGTTTCTTGTTTCAAGTGGAAACCCTAGTTTCTAACCGAACCACCACACCACCCACGACGACCACAGAACCACTCAAGCAGGTCTCTCTCTCTCTCTCTCTCTCTCTCTCTCTATTGATTTTGCATCTCTGTTGTTGTCTGTTTCTCTACTTCAAAAAAAAAAAAAAACCCTAGATCTAAGAAATTTTTCGAAAAATTTTGAAATTTTTCAAAAACCCAAATTAAATCCCCCTTTCGGTGTTAGTTCCTAGTCTCTGTTCATGTTGTTGGTTTGGACTAAATTAAATCCTATTTTTGTAGATTGCAAATACGTACTGTAAATTTTTTGACTGTAACACCACACTTTTGTTTTACTTTACTGTAGTCGTAATATTTAGGGTAGGAATTAGGATGGTTCTGTATGTTGTTTAAAAAAATGAAGTTCTATATCATGTATACAGCTCCAAGTGCCTAGCCAATAACCTGCCTAATTGTACTTTGTATATTGGCTTGCATTACATGGCAATTTACTGTTTCTTATCTAACATGTTGTGGTGTACATCTATTATGTTGACACTTTATTTTTCTTTGATGTTGCCTTTATTGACTTATTTTTAAAGTTACCTTGTTTTTCTTTCTAAAATGGAGTGTCCAATAGATGATACAGAAATATGCTCACCGGAACCATGTCAAACAATGTGTCAATCATCTGCTACTTCTTACCAATAACGATACACTCCTCAAGTAAAAAGTGACTTGATACCGAAAATTGGGCAACATTTTCACAATTTAGATGAGGTTCAAACCTTCTACAACAATTACGCTAGAGAATCTGGATTTGGGACGCGAATTAACTCTAGCAAGAAGAGTAGGGATAATCAAATCATTAGGAAGGAGTATTGTTGTTACAAAGAAGACGTGAGAAAAACTAAGCCAAACAATTCTGAACCTAGTACACGGAGACGGGGGCTTACTAGAGAGGGTTGTGGTGCAAAACTAGCCGTTGTGAAAGGCAAGGAAGGTCTGGGGTTTGTTGTCTCCTAATTTTCTGAGGGTCATAACCACCCTCTTACAACGCCAAAGAGGGTGCATTGGTTGCATTCTCACCGGGAAGTGTCCAAAGCCAAAAAGGATTTAACACAACAATTATCCGCTACAAATGTGCCAACATGCCAACAAATGAGTATTTTAGCGGTCCAATCCGGGGGTCTTGAAAATGTTGGATGTTCACAACAGAACCTTTATAACGCTGAAAGGGATAGGAGGAAAGCGTTATTGGGACAAGACGCCAACATGTTGTTAGAGTATTTTAAGGTGGAACAAAAAAAGAATTCGGCTTTTACATATGCGATTAAGGATGATGATGAGGGACCTTTAATGCACTGTTTTTGGGCTGATACTACCTATAGAAAGTCATACCAGTATTTCGGGGACGTGGTGGTGTTTTATACCACTTACAAGACAAACCGATATGAAATGATGTTTGCACCTTTGTTAGGGGTTAATCACCATGGGCTGACAACTCTTTTCGGGTGTGCCTTTTTACATGATGAGGTCACTACTTCTTTTGAGTGGCTTTTCCAACAATGGTTGAAAGCAATGCTAGCAGCCCCCCCCCCCCCCCCCCCCCCCCCAAAATAAAAAAATGATCATTACCGATCAAGATCCTACGATGACAAAGGCAATTGCTTCTACTCTTCCAAACACTCATCATAGGTTGTGAACAAATTTTCTGAAAAAATAGGTGCAATAAGTTATAAAGAACATTATGATGAGTTCAAAAGTTGCATATGGAAATCCGAGACCCCACAAGAGTTTGACGAAAGATGGGTACAAGTAGTGGAGAAAGCTAAATTGACTTCCAATGAATGGTTAAATGGCATGTACAATATTTGGGAGAGATGGGTTCCGGCTTACATGAACCATATGTTTTCCGCCCACATGACTAGCAGCCAAAGGGTAGAAATTTCCCATGCTTTCTTCAAGAGGTATCTATCTCCACATAATTCATTGTGGGATTTTGTCACGCGGTTTGAGAGGGCACTTGCAACCATACGTCATAACGAATTGGATTTGGATCACAAGCATATCAATGAGAAGCCAATCTTGAAAACCATGTGGGGCATGGAGGAGACAATGAGTCAAATTTATACACGTAAAATGTTATACAAGTTTCAAGATGAACTCTTTCAACTCAGGGCATATGAGGTAACTTTAGCATTTGAGAATGAACATCAAAGGTTGTACAATGTTAAGAGGGATGTAGAGAATGCTCCAAAGGATCGCAAGGTGTCGGTAGAGAAGTCGTCACACTTTGTTACTTGCAGTTGTAAGATGTTTCAAACTGACGGGATTCCGTGTCGGCACATATTGGTGTACTTCTATTTCGTGCATATTAGGAAACTACCTAATACTTACATCTTAAGGAGGTGAACGAAATCTGTAAAAGCTGGTAGAGTTAGACACGACTTTGGTGGGGGGAGTAGGGAAATATGTGACACTTCTATCTTAATGAGGCGAGGTAAGCTTTCCTTCGTTCTTTAAATGTAATTGATGAAGCCGTATTAACTGAAGAGGGAACTTAAATTTACAATGAAGTGTTGGACTTTGCTGAAAAGAAGCTCGCAGCCCCGAAGATAAGTAAGAGGGAAAAAGGTGAACAGAGTGTTATTGAAGTGGTTGTTCCTCTTGAAAGCGAAGCTTGTAGTTTGAAAGAACCAAATGATGCTAGGACAAAGGGTAGTGGTAAAAGACTAAAGGGAGGAAAAGAGAAGAGTGTCAACAAAAAGAAGAGGCGTTGTCATGGTTGTGGGGAAGTAGGAGCTTCGCATGACAAAAGAAATTGTCCCAAACCTCTAGCCATGTAAGTGTATGCATGTAAATATGTGCATTTATAATTTACATCAATTGCTCAAATGTTAATTTTAGTAATTTTTTCTTCTTTCCCGTAGGTCTTCGCAAACTATTTAGCAAAGTGTTAGGTTAAATGACGAGGACGAGGACGACGATGAGGATGACGAAGACGAAAGCATGGACTACGATGATGATTGTGAGTTTGCATTTCTAATTTTAATTAAGATGTTTCTGTTAGTTCATTAGCATTGATGGTTTATGTAGAGAATACACGTTGGTTATTTGTTTTTAACATGGTTTATAATTTAAGACCTTGGTTATGACATTGAACTCCTGCTTATGTTTGCTCTTGCTCACTGGATTATGTTCGCAGTCCACTGGATTTGTTCACTGTATTCTGTTGGTGGACACTCTGCTTATTAGCTTGTTGTATTCTGTTGTTTACTGTGATGCCCATGTTAATTTGTGAGTTGTTTCATTGTTTACTGTGCTGCTGCTGCTGTTCATTGGTTGGCCTTATTTGTGATTGTTTGCGCAAATGCAGAAGTTGGATTTCCTTGCTCACTGGATCTGGGATTGGCTGCACTGGAAATGCTTGCTCTGGAATTGTTGTGAACTGGAATTAGAATAAAGATTTTAGTGAACTGGAATTTATTTTGTTTATGTTTTTAGTTCTCTGAACTGGAATTGCTATGAAATTGTATGTTGGGTTTGGCTATTTTTAGTGAACTAGATTTGGTCACTGGATTTGTTGAACTGGAATGAGCGGCTTCTGTAATCTCAAAAACCCATAAGTGGTATTTTTTTCCAGTAGTTCTGGATAAGCACAAGGATGCAGTTTAAGTTTGCTCACTGGATTGCTAGTTATCCACGTAATCTCATACAGTTATCCATGTGTAACATTGCTAGTTTAGCCGAGCAAAGTAAAAAAACATTGATAGTATCCTTACATATGCAGCAAAATTACAGTTGCAGTGGACAATGAAGATGGAATGAAACAATAACTGAGATTAGGAACAAAGCTAGTATGCTCATTGGCTTGTACATATGGAGCATAAAATTGGTTTCATTCCAAAAAACATAGAAGGAGTAATTATACTTGATATTCTTTTTCATACGATAGTTCCGGATACTTGATATTCTTTTTGATTCACGAGCACTGGTGGAGATGGTCTTAGAGACTATGCTTTAAAACAAACAAAGCATGCATTATATACTCCACTTGACTAAAACACATTCTCACAAGCAAACCTCCATTCACACTATTTTCAATGCATTCAATACTCAACTAGAAAACCCTTTGATTGGATCGATAAATGTACAAGCAATTAATAACTCCATTCGCACTATCCTGCATTCTACTTTGTTTCTTCCCCCACCAAATCATCATTACTATGATCACCCATTTGCACAATCAAGAGATATACCCAAAATTCCTTTGGAATAACTAGACAAATTCAAACCGCTCAGCTTGTTAGGAATTTTGAACAATTGAACACCTATTGTAAGCAAAAAGTAAACAAGGTCATGCCATGCTTGAAAATGCAAGTCAAAGTATCAGTCAAAAATTACTAAATTACAGTTACAACTTCATGGCAGATAATTGCCATGAAGTACAGTTACAGTCTTCCTTGTTAACCACAACATCAAGCATGCACATACAAGAAACAAGAACTTCCATTTGTAACAGACCACTACACCTTCTACTGCTATCAACTTCTTCTTCAGCTTCTTGTTCTCTTTCACTAGTTCTTGCACGAAATTTTCCATTTCTTGACACTTCAAATGCAGAGCACACTTTTCACTTTGTAAAACTTCAATTTTGTCCTCCTTTTCTTTGTCTTTAAAGTCTGGGTCAATCCAATAGACGTATTTGCAATTTTTTCTCCCTTTCTGTCAAAGCATAAGAATCAAATTACAAAGCAATTTTTTTTAACATGGTTTACCATTCATAAATTACATACTTTATTTTTACCTCATAGTTGCCACAACCTAAAAATCTCCTTCCTGGATTTTCTTTAGTCTTCGACTTCCTCATGGGGGAGGGCTTCCCACAATGGCAAGTCGGGGATTCAATCTGGAAGGTGGAAGAGGCAGAGGAGGATGACAGATGGCTTCCTACAATCATGCAACCACAATCTACTATCCCAAATCCATGTAAGTTTAAAAAATTGGCCTAACTCTTAATAACAGCTTATGTTAGCTGAACTCAGAATTAGTGATTACTTGCTTCACTACATGCTAAATTAGCTAAATTCTGGCCAGCCTGGTTGGTACCATAAAAAGGAGGATTGACTTTGATACGAAACTGCTATCTTACTTGAGAAAATGAGCCAAACTGTGTATTTGAAGCAGTATAATGACAACCAGTAATAACCAGTCTACAACATCCTCTGGGACACAAGCAAGTAGATGTTAAGATTGGTGAAATTTTTCAAGAACTTAATCAGAAAATACAATATTTGTTGATCCAATTGTAGGCACAATTGCAGAAATGGACAAACAATGAAACAACATTTGACAGTAGTAAATGAAAAAAAATGTGCAGAAAATGAAACAACATAGGCACGATTATGAGAAGCAACATGTGCAGAAAATGGCTTCCTACAAGTCTAGCAAATTGGCCTAACTCATAATAACACTAAAGCACAATTGATAATCTCATAAAGATGACAAATACCTACAAAGTAACTCAGAATGCTATTGCCTACAAAAGGAATCAAACTCATAATCCCCAAACTCAGTGATTGTAACAACTTTTGTCAAACCAAAACATGACTTCATCTGCTGGGAAAACAAGATAGTTGGCAATAGAATAAGGCACAACATCACTACCATATGTTTTTTTAATACCAAAACTTTGAAATCTACCATGTGAAGCACTGAGGAACAGACTTGTTAGAAAATTGGTATGGGTCAGAGTTATAAACATTGAATCATAACTCCAACTACATAAATTAGAGCAATACATAAAGCAAATCGAACCACACTCACACAGAGAAGAACAATACTGTAGTGATTTTGAAACCCTAGTTTTGAGTTTTTTTAAAGCCCTAATTTTTTCAACAGATCTAGGGGTTTTTTTTCAAAATAGAGAAACAGGGTTGCGAAAAATTCCAAAACTGAGTTTCCAAACTCCCAAAACAGAAATAAGAGGATTTTGGTTTTTGAAAAAAATTTAAAAATTTCAAAATTCAAAAATTACGAAAACAGAGAGAAGAGAGCGCTTGCGCGCGCGCGCGTGTGAGAGAGAGAGAGAGAGAGCTAAAAAGATAGAGACGCGTGCATCGTGTGTTCTTCTCCTTCCTCGGCTCAGACTTGAAACTTAAAAAAATTAGGGTTTTTTCACACAAACGAACAGACGACAGAAAGTTGGAGAAGATTCGTTCGATCCGTGTCTAGATCTGGTCTTCTTCTTCATCGAGCTGGCGCACAACTATTTTGTCGCACTTTTTTTTGGTGAGGGAGCTTGTGGACGGTCCACCGGATTTAAAAACAAACTTGTTTTGAAAATATAGTCGCCAACCGGGTTTTTGGATAATGATTTAGGACCCTAGAAACCAATTCAAAAATGATTTAGAAAATGATTTGGAAAATAGATTGAAAATCAGAGATTCATTTTGAATTTGAGAGCCAGGTTACGAACGGGGAAGTGTTTTAATGCACCAACTCGCCTGATTAAAAATCGGTCATTATTAAATATTTGTGGGATTTTTAGAAAATATTTTAATGCTGAATTTTAACAAATAAACTGTTTAATCAAATAAAGCAGATGATAATAATGAAAAACAGGTAAATAACATGCAACATGATAATAAACATCATAGGAAGAATTTAAACAAAAAATCAAAGTTTCATACTGTTTACTAAGGAAACTATTTGAAAATTTCGGATTTGAGAAAGAGTACCGTACAACACACAAGGTGTACCGTGCGGTACAGAAAGTGTGTCGTGCGGCACTGCTCATCATTCTAACTGTCAGATTTACAAAAGGGTGCAGTACAGCACTCCGAGTGTACCGTGTGGTACAGAAGGAGTTTTGTGCGGCACTGTTTCCTTCACAAACAGTTTAAACCTTTGATTTTCGATGGGAATGAAATGAGAGAAAATACAGGACATGAAACCTTGTTAAAAATATATTATTTTGATTTGGAAATGATGTGTTCAAATAGGAAATGTTCCTCCTCACTAAGTTACCCCATACAAGGCGATGTTTTTACCGTACGACACAACCGCGAGGTTTTAAAACAAAATGGTTTTTACTGTAACATGGTCGTACCGAATGCGGAGACCATATTGATGATTATCCCGCACTCGGCGTCCCTCCCCTCAGGGTACTAAAGCTAAGAAGTTTGGTGAAACGAGATTATACCTCTGGTTGCAAACTCTCGGATTGAAACACTTTCTTGATCCTCCTTCTGACTCGGACCTCCTTCTGACTCCAACTCCTCTCTGGTATAGCAAGAAGGACACTTGGTTCTTTGGTTTAACAAAATGGATGTTGGCTAAGCTCACGGGTTTGGGACTGAAAACAGAGCACTTGCTTGCTAGGGTAAGGCTTTGAGGGTTGTTTTCTGGGGTGAAGGATGAGAGTATCAAGTGAGTTGGAAGATGAGTATAGTTGTAGGGAGAATTTTTGGAGAGATTAGGCCATGGTTTTTTCTAGTTTTTTTTCTCTCTCTTTTTTTGTTGTTATTTTCCGTCACAACCGATCGGGTATATATAGGAGAAGGACGAACTTGGTCCCCAAGTTTACTTGGTGCCCACTCTTGCAATCATAGCTATTGTGTAGCCTTTCTCTGGTGCAAGAATTCATGATGAAGATTGGGGACGTTTGTCAAACATTTGAGCTGCTAGGCATTCTGCAAAAGTCGATCTGATGCCTGACTAGTGCTGTACGGCACACAAACTGTACCGTGCAGTACACCAACTGTGCCGTGCGGCACACTTCCACCGCCAATATCCAAAAAGCATGTTGTGCGTGACTATTGAAGCTTCGTGCGTGAGAGATGAGTGTCGTGCGGCACTGTTGACTTTGTTGACTTGAAGAATTTCAATCCGAGAGGCTTTCCGAGCATTTCTTTTCAACATTGGAAACAAAAATATGTATGGGAGTCTCATTTTGGGGTGTCTACAATTGTCCCTCTTTGACGAGGCTTACAATCATTGTGTGATGGAAGTTGCATCAAAGATAGAAGACACCCCTCGACATGGACGTCCTCGTATGAAAATAAACAAGAAAAAATGTGATGCATGTGGTCGCGCTCATATGAGTTGCCTACGTACCCTATTGTAAGGATCAGACCATCGTAGTTCGTTGGGACTAAATGCATATGCAGAATGATGGATCATAGAACTATAAGAGTTATAGAAAACTTACCTGATTCAGATTGTGAAGATGGTCACCTTGTTTTTCAATGAGACAATGTGTTGTGAACGAAACCAGCTAGTGAGACTCCGTGAACAGTGTCGCGAGGTCCCCCAAGGATTAGAGCGAGACTAGTGAGGTCCCGTAAGGATTAGAGCGAGACCAGCGAGGTCCCCCAAAGTGATTAAAGCGAGTCAATAGCCATGGGTAAGTCAACTACTCAGTAGGTTAAGTTCTCGGGGAACCAGAGCCAATCAACTTTCATGACCATCCAAGACAAAGCAATAAGGCTGTTGACGAGTGAGACTGGTGAAAGTCCCCAAAGGTTCAGAGCGAGATCAGCGAGCGAGATCCCCCACGTTTAGAGCGAGATTAGCGAGCGAGATCTCGCAGGTTTAGAGCAAGATTAGCGACCAATATCCCCCACGTTTAGAGCGAGATCCCCCAGGTTTAGAGCGAGATCAGCGAGTGAGATCCCCCAGCTTTAGAGCGAGATCAAGGAGATCAGCGAGCGAGTGAGATCGCCCAAGTTTAGAGAGAGATCAGCAAGGGAGCGAGATCCCCTAGGTTTGGAGCGAGATCAACGAGCGAGATCTCTTAAATTTAGAACGAGATTAGCGAGCTAGTGAGATCCCCCAGGTTTAGAGCGAGTGTAGGCACCCCAATTTTAACAAGTTGTGCATCCCCAATGATGAAAAAGAGCATGCAAAACATACCTTGGAATAGTCAAATGGATCAAAGGAACCAAAACTCTAAACCCACTTGAACCGTACGTCCCAATCCCCAGAATCGTACGGCTTAAAATTCCTTTTGCACCGTGCGGTGTTGTTATGTGCACCGTACGATACAATTTCAACACCGTACAACACCCTTGTCCCATCAACAGGATTCTCGGGTTGCCCAACAGCTCAGTTCGTTCGCGTAACACGGCAAGCCTACAGCGTAGCCCACTTTTCTTTGCGTACGAATCTCACTTATGTTGAGAACGTACGGCTCCTCTTCTCTATATAAATCCCGCATCGTCAAACGGTTTAAAAAGTTGGAATAAAACCCGCCAAAGAGAGAGTTCGAACCGAATCCACACGAACCAACTGAAAATCACTAGAGAAACCACTCTTCTTCCAAAAAAAACCCGTCACCCCACTCATATTCACCTAGCAAAACCACTTCAACATTTTGCTGCGCAAATCCAGAAAGTTACAAGTTCCATTTCGTTCCATTCAGTTTGTTTCGAGGTACAAAATCCGTGTTCGTCTAATGTGCTAATCTTCCGAGGGGGGTTTCCATCGGGCTTGAGGAGAGCTCCATAGCTCCTCCTTGAGTCCAAAAGGAAATATTTCAGTAAAGCTTGAGCTTCTCGGGTGGGCATTTAATGATATCATCCATTGTTCTCGGAATGTCACCCCAAAAATGAGGTACATTCACCCACCAAAATCAATTTCTAAACCTATTTTAATCAATAAATAACATGGTTTTTGCACCAAAAACAAAGTTGGTCTCATTGGAAAAACATTTTGCCTCCTCTGCTTTCTGAAACTTGATGCTCTGTTTTTGGGGAAAACCGGTGGGGTTAAATTACAGTTAACCCCCTTTACTTTCTATTTTTACACTTACACCCCCCTCTTGGTTGATTTTCTCTCATTTATATACTTGATTGCGCACTACGTGAGTAGTTATCATTATTTGTCTCCTTTAAGCATGTTATTTCTTCATATACTGTTTATGTGAAATAAAGTTTTCAATAAAATATTTTCAGAAAAATCCCACAAAGATTTAGTAGAGACCGAAAAATTCTGGGCACGCGGGGTGTATTTTTGAAATAAAACCTTCCCCGTGGGTAACCTGGTGCCCGAACCCAAATCTTTATTTTCGCAGATCAAACCCTTTTCCAATGGCACAAGAGTCATTATTTTTCTAAACGTTTCTCGGGTACCCAACATTTTCCAAAAATTAAACCCTGGGTGGCGACTCTAATTTTTTTTTTTTCTCTTCTTCCCGGATCGCTCTTTTTCAAAACTCCAAAGTGTGGCACCGACGTCAACAAAATGGCAACTACGCTGGAGATATATTTTTTTTAAATTAATCTTTACTTTGACATTTTACACTTGTAAAACGACCATTTGAAAGCTTGACACAAAGTACATGCTTCACGCTGTACGAGAAGACCGAGGTTCAGAATCTTAAAGAAGCTTTGGAAGATCAACGAGCCACCAACAGCAAGCAAATGGCTCAGATGATGATCTTAATTCAGGATATTACTTCCCGATTACCTTCACTGACTGCAGAATCATCAAACAATCAGAGCAATCCAGAGATGAAATCCACGATGGCTAATGTAGCCAAACTTGAGGAATCAGTACAGAAACAGGAAAAGATCGCAGCTGCAGGCATTGACATGGAGAAATTATGCCTGTTCCTTAATGCTAAGCTGCCTGACAAGTTCAAGCCAATTGACTGGGATAAGTTTGATGGAAGCAGTGCTCCGAGAGCACACTTGCAAACATACGTGGGTACCTTATCCATGTATGATGTGGAGAAGAACGCCATGGCTCAAATGTTCCAGCAAACCTTGACGGGACCTGCCCTTTGTTGGTTTCTGAACTTAGACAACTCAAAGAAGAAGACTTCGGAAGACATTGGGGCAGCCTTTGTGGCCCAGTATAACTACAACATCCAACTGAAAATGACCATTCGGGAGTTAGAATCCACAAAGATGGGAAAGAATGAATTTTTAGCCGACTTTGTCAAGCACTGGAGAGGAAAGGCTTCACAGATGATAGACAGGCCTTTGGAGAAGGTACAGATGAGGATTATCACTCAAAACTTGAAACCAAATTTTGCTAAACACCTAGTGGTCTTTCAGACTTCCGCCGACTTCAAAACCTTTTATGAAGCCGGTCTTACAGTTGAAGATGCAATCCGCACTGGCATATTTGACAAAGGAGAATCTGTTTCTCGACCTAAGCGAGTCTACTCCGGTAACAGCAATACCCTTTTCGGGCCCAACACCTACAATCAATCTCAAGCTAATTCCTCCATTTCCAAACCAGTCAAGACTGATCCAGTTAACCAAATAGCCACCCAGTCACAACCTCTCCAAAAAACATCCAAGCTAGGAAGAGAATTTTACCAATTCTCTTTCCCTCTTACCACTGTCTACAAAAACTCCTGGAGAAAAATGCCATCAAGCTTCTTGATCCACCCAAAGAGCTTCCTACAAACCACAACCCAAACGTCTACTGCGCTTACTATCAAATGCCCGACCATCGTACCAACAATTGTATCCGCCTCAAACACATAGTCCAAGACTTTGTTGATGACGGAACCATCCCAATTCCCAAGCAAAAACCCAATACCATTTCCAATCCCTTACCTAACCACAAACAAAATATCCAGATCAACCACATATCCCCCAGCTCCACTTCAAAAGCCAAAGCCCTGCTATGTTCAATCCAAGCTTGTACATCATACCAATCATTAAACCAAAACCTTTTGTCCCAATGCTGGAGGACCTGGAAATCTATGCCATTAGAACTTTTGAACAGAAGCCCAAACTCAAATGGGGCGACCTTGCTGAAGAAGGAGAATGGGCCATGAACGATCAGGAATGGGAGGATTCCCGACAAACATTGTTCGGTTCTTTGCTAATCTATTGGGACCTGAGCCAATACATCTGTGGACGGTCGATTTCCACCGGTTTGTTTTTTATTTAAAAATAGAGTCGCCACCCGGGTTTTCGGAAAATGGTTTAGGACCCGAGAAACCATTTCGAAAAATGCTTGAGAAAATGATATATAAAACAATTTGAAAACCAGAGATTCGTTTTGGATTCGGGAGCCAGGTTACGAGCGGGGAAGGGTATTAATGCACCCCGTTCGCCAGATTAAGAATCGGTCTTTACTAAACATTTGTGGGATTTTTAGAAAACGTTTTAATGCCGAATTTTAACAAATAAACATTTATCAAGCAAAACAGACAATAATAATGAAAACAGATAACAATGTAAGTTATAATCAATAAGCAAGCAACCAATCAAAGTTTCAAACTGTTCGTGCAAGGTACTGATTAAAACTTCAAATTTTGACGAAAAAGTGTGCCGTAAGTGTATCGTGCGGTACAGAAAGTGTACCGTGCGGCACTGTTCATCAGTCTAACGGTCAAATTTTCAAAAGAGTGTCGTACAACACTCCTAATGTACCGTGCGGTATAGGAAGAGTGCCGTGCGGCATAATTTATTGCTCAAACAGTTCAAAACTTTGGTTTTTCGAAATGATTAAATAGAAACACATACAAGGCATGAAATATGAATAAAAACAGATTATTTTGAATAAGAAAACAATGTACTTAAATAAGGAATGTTCCTCCTCACTAAATTACCCCGTACGAGGCGATATTTTCACCGTATGACGTAATCGGGAGGTATAAAATCAAACTAATTTTGATATAACATGGGTGTACCAAGCATGGAGATGATATAGGGAATCATTCCACACTTGGTACCCCTCCCCTCAGGGTACCAAAGCTAAGAGTTTTGGCGAAACGGGTTTATACCTCGGTTTTGAACTCTCGGATTGAAATGCTTTTGGAACCTTTTGAACTTGGTTTGAACTCCCTTTGGCTTCTTGCTTCGATCAGGTGTTGTTGCAGAGAGGGTTGATGGCTTGAACTTGGATGAACTTGGAATGACGATTTTACGGGCTTGAACCGAAAACAGGGGATTTGAACTTTGGGTTGGGTTTTGCTTTGGAAGAGAGAATGAGATCGATTTATGAGAATTATAGGTAAGGATGAAGGGGGTTTATGACCAAAAGAGTAGTTGTTTGAGAGAACTTAATGATAGAGTTCCATGGTTTCTTCACGAATTTTTTTCGGTCCCCATTTCCGTTGAATTCGATCGGTATTTATAACCGAGAGGAGATCTTGGCCACCAAGTTTACTTGGTCTTCACACATGGTGATGATGGCTCTAGAGTAGCCTTCCCTCCTTGCACGAAACCATGATGGGCTGAAGAAACGAATTCGTCAACATTTGAGCTGCTGTGAACTTTGCAAAAACTATGTGACAAGTGACAGTGCCGTACGTCACACAAACTGTATCGTGCGGCACACTTCCACCGCCAAAATTCAAAAAGCTGCCGTACGTGACTGAGGCATTGCCGTGCGTGAGAAATGAGTACCGTACGGTACTGTTGGCTAAGTTGACTTGGAGAACTTCAATCCGAGAGACTTTCCGGGCATTTCCTTTCATCATCGGGGATTACAATGTATGTGAACGACTCATTTTGGGGTGTCTACAACATCGTCCCAGTATTTCACGACAAACCAGTTATTTGCATGCCGAAACGTGTCAATATCAGCCAAGTTGAAGAGGTGGCAATTTGTGCTGACCCTCTGGACACGGCTTCACTCCCATCTTTGTTTGGAGAATCTGAAAATCATTTAAGCCAAAGAAATGGAGAATTTCAGCACGACTCTTCAGGTAGCTATTCGCTATCTCAACTTCTTGAAGAAGGAAACCGTCAAGCCATCGAAACTGTCTTTCATGATTACGATTGGTTCCCTCAGGCATACATTACTGGAGAGTCTCTCCCACGACCATCTGCGCCATTCCCGCATGCTTCCAACATATCGGTTCTGGTCACTGATCCCTAGGCAACAGCATGGGACGAAGATGAGGTTGTTAACATCCGAGTCAATAATGACGAAGTGTGGACAATCAATAAATCCATGGTAGACCAGTCTTTCTGGCAGGATTCAGAGGTAACAAACCTGAAAGCGAAATTGGAAACAGTTGATATTAGCAGTTAGAAAACTCCAGATAGTTTGATAGACCTATGGTCAGAAGATCAAAATGAAAGATAAAAGAGGGAAGCCATCAAAGTTGGCAAGCGCAAAGTCGGTGAAGGATTTGCAGACTTCTGGGTGAAAACCAGCAACTATGGGAGGATACAGTCAATTGAGTGACAAGGAGTGGCCAAATTTATCAACCGGCCAATCTTCAAAGAAACGTTTCGCACCGAACTCAGCGAGAAGAATTCATCTGGGACAATCCCGTTCAGGAAAATTCATCTTCGGTTGAGCCAGAAGTTACTACTCAACCACCTCAACGGAATCGAGCAACAACAAAAGACTTGGTTCAGAAGCAGCTTGAAAGAACTCCAGCATCAATCTCAATTTGGGGCTTGCTCTCCTCCTATCGAGAACATCGTCAAAAGCTTATCAAACACTCTCCAACATGGAGGTGCCACCTAATACTCCCCTGGAAACCATGGTAGCACTGCTCACTCCAGCTCGTGCAAAACACGTTGTCATCTTTATTGAAAAGGATTTACCCCCAGAGGGAGCCGGTCACGACAAACCTTTGCACATCACTCTCAAATGCATGAGAAAATGGGTCCCAGTCGTTCTGCTTGACAACGGATCCACCCTAAACGTTTGTCCTCTATAGACAGCCTACTGCTTGGGTTTCAAGAACAAAGATTTCCGGCCTTCTAACCTCGGAGTGCGCGCATATGATAACACGCGCAGGGATGTAATGGGGATAATCTAGATGGAAGTGGCAATTGAAAACTTCAAAACAGATACCGAGTTCCATGTGCTCGACATTCCGTCATCTTTTAACCTGCTACTGGGCAGGCCTTGGCTGTATTGATCAAATATCATGGCAGTCCCCTCTTCTCTACACCAGAAAGTCTAACACGGTTTGGCTATGGGAACTTTGACCTTTCATGGAGATGCAGGAATCCGTCCCCATATCCCTGACAATGCACCATTACTTGAGATTGCTCATGGAGAAGAGGATGTCACCCTCAGTGGCTTCTCTTTTGACACTTCAGGATCAATCCTTACCGTCCAAATGGATGAGGACTTCTTAATAAGCTCAACTGCTTTGGAAATGATGAGAAAGATGGAATACCTGGAGTGGGTAAAGCTCGATTACCCTAGCAAAGGGCAATGCACGTGCCTTAGTTAAATCACCATGAGAGGGTGAATGGCTCAGCACCACATAGGGAATCCTTAAACCCTGTGCTGAGCTGTCTCGGCCATGAATAAGGCCGGATTAATAAAAGTAAAACTAATAAGTCAGGATGCACTAGCTCAGCGTAGACATAACGGATGCCCTTGATATGGCCGAGCTAGGTAGGCTACGTATACAGTTTAAACAGCATTTTGGAATACATAATTCAGCTCGGCATGATGAGTTGAGCTATGTACGGGTTATTCCGAGCTACGTGTAAGCACGGCACCACCACGAGTGGGGCAGTGAGACATTCCAGAATGATCTAAGGCGGTCCCTTATGAGGTAAGGAGCAATCCCTTGAAATAAGGGTGTAGACATCCCGATTTTGAACCCGGGATGCACTCAAGCATTCCCGATGATGAAATGGACCAATCGTGGCTACCCGAGGCTTGAACAATGCTTGGAACTTGGCAAAACCACCCAAAAAACCTCTTCAAAACAAACCCAAGCCTACACCATCTTCTAGTACATTCAAAACCCTCTTTATTGATATATAATTCATCCCAATCCGTTTTGAAATGAGAGAGATGCACGAATGTTGCTAAAACGACTTGTTTTCCCGACTGTTTGAGGGTAAAATGGTCATACATTTGGATGTATAAACTTTCTGGATTCCAAACCACTTGGGTTAGAAAGTACACTCAACAAGCTTTCCAACGCTTCAAACCGCGTCAAAATCGGAGTTCGGTAGCACCCGGGGCGGCCCCACAAAGTTTTACCTTTTGAGCAACAACCTTGAGCGCTCAAGGTCCCAACATTGAGCGCTCAAGCCCTAAAAAGCCACCTTGAGCGCTCAAGCCTACGGCTTTGAGCGCTCAACTCTGATCCAGATCAATTTTCTGCAGAGCATCTAATCATGACATTCTACTGCAAGAGGAGCGTCTACCTATGTTTTCTATTCCCTAAATACACTTTCTAGACCCTTGAACATCTCCTCAATCACCCCTCAAACCCAATTCAAAAATTAAACCCATTTCCCTCCCATTTCTCTCTCTATATAAACCTCCTCCATTCCCTCACTCACCCCCTCGGCTGAATCTCTCTCCCACACACCCTTCATCAGATCAAACCCACTCTCTCTCATCCTTCAATCACGTTTTAGCCTCCTTCTCATCCATTTCCATCATCTTCAACCTCCAAAACACCCAAAAATCTCATCTTTAAGACCAAATACACATGGGTCTTTAAGATACCAACTTCAACAGCCCCTCTCTCACTCTAATAAGCCATTTACAGCCCATACATTCCATCCATTTCGTCCAAACCTAGCTCTTCAACCAAAACCCACCTCATCCAAGTCAAAATCACCATTTTAAGCTCAAATACACCCCCATCCACTCAATCAATCATCCAATCAGCCCTACACTCACACTCCTCTGTCCAAAATACCTCAAATCAAGCCTATATTCTAAGCCACTACTCAATCATCCATCAAGACCCCAAGTTCAAGCCTTGATCAAGCCAAAAGGTAGTTAAAACCATGTGAAAATCACTGTTTTGGTCTTGCTGAGGGAGACCAGTGGGCTCATTCAAGTTCCTCATACTTGAAATGAGCCTACAAGGTCTGAAAAGTATCAAGAAAAGTATTTTTAAAACCTGTTATTTTGGTAGGATTGAGCGCTCAAGCCCAAGGCTTTGAGCGCTCAATCTGTTTCCTAACAGCTTACAAATCTTGTTCTGCTTTGATGATGGATCACGATTTAGAGTGCATAATAGCGTGTGTGAGTGAGTATTTTATCAACATATGTCTGATTATCCCCTGCTCATCTCTCATACATCATCCAAGTTGATTTCAACAACATTATTTACCTGTAAAAGCTTTCGAAGTTCATGTTTCTGTCCAGTTTTGGTAAGCAAACCATAATCATTGAGTTGGGGTTGTGTGAATGTTCAAAGTCATAAAATAGCAGAATTTGGCGACCTGGAAGTGGCTTGAGCGCTCAAGGCCTTACCCTTGAGCGCTCAATCCACTTTGAGCGCTCAAACCCCAACAGAAAGTCAGTCACAGTGTTTCAGCCATAACGTTTTACTCCGAACTCCGTTTTCAACGTATTATATATCAAAACATAGATAATTTGAAGGGCTACAACTTTGTAGTTTTATGTTCTTCTAATTTCTATATCAAAACCCTCCAAAACATGCAAATAGTGTCAGAAAGACAAATAATTTTGTTCAAAATGGTGTTTTAAGTTCTATTTTTCTCCTTCATTGTCATTTTCTTTGTTAATATCATTCTGTCATCGCATTGTACACTTCGCATAAGCATCCACCATCACTTAGTTGGTGTTTTAATATTCATTTACATGTTTGCCATTCCCGTATCCCCCATTTCGTGTTTAAAGTTGAACTTCAAACATTTCCAAAATCCCACAAAATGTTGAGTAGAGACCGGTTCACGGACGGGGCGAGAGAGGTGCCGTAAAACCCTTCCCCTCTCGTAACCAAACCCCCGAATCCGAGAAATCTTTGGTTTCGCCATGATCAGTGAAATCTTTTTCAATGGGCAAACGAGTCATTTTTATTGGTTTCTCAGGTTCGGACCTCAAATCCGGGTGGTGACTCTAACAATCTTCAATCTTTTCAAACGCGAAACCGCACCGATCTCGGTGGGCCGTCCACAAGCTGGCGACTCCGCTGGGGACGATTGGTTAGTATATATTTCATTTAATTACACTTGTGTAATTTTTTATTACACTTGTGTAATTTTATTGAAATACGTGTTAATCAAAGTGGGTTTAATTCGAAAGATGTTTTGTGGGATTTTTCAAATGTTTGAAATTTGATTTTGCATTGCACTTGCATAGTTCTTAGCCCCGTTGGCGTGTTTTGGCAATCCTGCCCGGCTTGCCGGTGATAGGGAATCCCGAAATGCCCAGCAGCCCTCGACCGTGATAAATCACATCGCCACTATCGTTTTTAACGATAGGATTTTGAGTCCGGGGTACCCTTGGTAACCTAAACCAACCTTTTGCATGTAATTAGGCATAGAACCCCACGTTTAGCAACCAACCCGTATGTTAAGTTTACATGCTCCATCTTGTTACGTGCTATATGTTACTGTCTTTCCAAGCATGACATACTGCATACATGCATACATTTGCATCCATACATATTCTTGTTACGTTGTTGATATAGTATAAGTTAGGTTCCCGGCAGTTAGTAGAAGGTTGCCTTGGCCCGATGATGAGTCGTGCATCCCATATGCGCGTTGTTCTTACTAGTTAGCCTTTAGGACGACCGGACGTGGGAAAATTTGGATCATCAAATTCCTAACACTGATCTAAACGGGTTTAAGGGACATTGGCCCGAGGAGGGTCAATCGCCCTTAGGCATCTGATCTTAGATCATTGTCGGAATATGTGTGGACCAGAATTTCCCAAATCCGACCATCCGATATCAAGGACTTATCGCTTAAAAGAAAACTTGAGGATTGGGGCAATCTTCCAAAGCTGTCGAATACAGTCTAGGAGACTTTAAATACGTGTTATGTGTTACCGCTTTCCTCGCCATGCCATGTTGCATTCATGCATTTGCATTGTATATACTCGTCGCGAGCGTCGTTTGTATAGATATTCCGTGTTGATAACCCATTTAGTTTTAATGCATCTATGGTTAGTAGGAGGTTGCCTTGGCCCGATGATGAGTCGTGCATCCCATATGCGCGTTGTTCTTACGAGTTAGCCTTTAGGATGGCCGGACGTGGGAAAATTTGGATCATCAAAATTCCTAACACTGATCTAGACGGGTTTAAGGGACCTTGGCCCGAGGAGGGTCAATCGCCCTTAGGCATCTGATCTTAGATCATTGTCGGAATATGTGTGGACCAGAATTTTCCAAATCCGACCATCCGATATCAAGGAGTTATCACTTAAAAGAAAACTTGAGGATTGGGGCAATCTTCCAAAGCTGTCGCATTCAGTCTAGGAGACTTAAAATCCATGGAGTTTGAGATACCTCCGGTGTTGGTCGTGCCCGAACGGCCGCCTGTGATTCAAACTAGCCTTGAGATCATTTGTATCTGGATTGCAACATCCAAATTGCTTTGTCTCGAATGACCAGGAAAAGTGCTACGGCGTCAACATTTAGGCTTTAGGTTGAAACACCGTACCTATCGAGTAATGGTTTACCCGGGGTGTTGGAAAATCTTCTGTGCAATGGTCTTAAGTGAGATTCGAGTTCGGTAGACTAACCCTAGGTTGTACATGCAGTCTAGGAGACTTTAAATCCATGGAGTTTGAGATACCTCCAGTGTTCGCCGTGCTCGAACGGCTCCCCGTGTCTCAGGCTAGCCTTAAGTGCATCTGTATCCGGATTTCAACAACCTTATTGCTCTGTCTCGGATGGTCTATAAGGAGATTGGCTCTGATTCCACGACGATTGGAATTTAACCTGCCTATCACGACTTACCCGTGGTTGTTGATTCGCACATCCGTCCAATGTCTTAAGTTAGACTGAGACCGGTAATCTAGATCTTAGGATGACATGATAATGACACATGCACGACATTTTCTTCAATAAAACCAGGGGCACAATCTGAGTTTGACTTTTTGCTTTACTGTCAGTCCTGAACCATTGAGCCTGCAAAGAAGAAGACCTTACCCGACAAAGATTATCTCGACCCTTATCACCAGTGTCTGAAACAAGTATGTCGGCAGATCAGGAACAAGATTCCCCGAATGAGAGAGAGCAACTGAGGAAGGAAATGCAAGATGAGAGGGCCCGGAATGACACCCGAATCGCCCAACTCATGGCGATTATGGTAAATATCCAAAGCCGGTTGCCTCCGCTTCAGCAGCAAATACCCGACGGTGGGGCTCGAAATCATGAGATTCCTAATGATGAGCATCTGGAACAGCCTCCTCCCCTCGAAAATCCTCAATTGGCTGAGATGTTAGCCAAAATTGCTAGACTCGAAGAATCTGTGACCAAGAGTGAAAAGCGGGCCATCACTGGGTTCGACATGGACAGACTCTGCATTTTCTCAGGTGCCAAACTCCCTAAGAAATTCAAACATGTGGACTTTGAGAAGTTCGATGGGACTGGAGATCCAAGGGGACACATTCAGGCATATGTGAGCTCCCTTTCATTGCAAGATGTTGATAAGCCCACTATGGCCCAAATGTTCCATGAAACTCTCACAGGGCCCGCACTTCAATGGCTTTTGTCTCTTGACATCTCAAGGCGGCAAACTTGGAAAGAAATGGTGGCTGCTTTCATAAAGCATTATAAGTACAATGTGCAGCTCAAGGTCACTACTCGTGAGCTTGAAAGTATCAAGATGAAAGAGAAGGAGTCTTTTGCAGAGTTTGTAAAAAGGTGGAGAGCAAAGGCTGCGCAAATGACTAATCGTCCTAGTGGCAAGGATCAAATGAGGATCATAACAAAGAATTTGCAACCTGACTTGGCCCAGTACATGGTGATGGCCCAGGCACATAACTTTGAGACCTACTTTGAGACAGGCCTGTCAATTAAGGAAGCAATGCGGGATGGCATTCTAGGAAAAGATGACCCCACTCCAAAAACCAAGAACATCAACTCTAGGGATGACAACGCCCTATATGCAAACACCTCATCCAGCTCCACAAAACACAACTCCAACCAATCAGCACCCATCAACAGAATCACAGTCCAAACCCACCGCTCTCAAAAACCACAAAGAACCCTCTCACAGTTCTCCACACCCCTATCCTTGGTGTATAAGGAGCTCTACGAAGCCGGTCTTCTCAAACCACTTCAACCAACTCCTTTACCTCAAAAGCTCCCAGCCTATCACAACTCAAACGCCTTCTGTGCCTTTCATCAAATGCCTGGTCATGCTACCGATGAGTGTCATCGCCTCCGCCATAAGATACAAGATCTCATTGACAACGGATCCATCTCTGCTCCACTGGCGAAATTGAATACCTCGCCAAATCAATGAACCAACAATGGCCATGCAATAATTCAATCTTTCACGAGTCTTGGAAGTCTTCAAGTGTCGAGTCCAGTTTTCGCTTCTGATTGAGTCAGTTTGTATTTCGAGTCTGTTTATGTTTTCCCCATCTATGTGTTTTCATCCTTGAGTCTGTAGTGTCTTGTTGTTATTGTCAAGAAAAATAAAAAAGACCAAAAATAGAATCAACTTTGTAGTCCCGAACTACGCACGACCTGATTCCTTGCAAAGGGATACGTAGGCAACCCTTCGCGGTTCGGTCGCAACTATCAAAAATCAATGTCACGCTGTTATGTTGAAATTGTCATCATAAACTTGGGTTTTCCCTAAACTTGGAATTGTTTTACTCCATCATTTGAGAAACATGATAATCACTTCAAAACATGAGATGAATTTTGATTGAACCCTTGCCCCGCACAAGGAGGATTTCCAGTAGGCCATTCCCAAGCGCCATCAAGAAGCAATGCTTTGACACAGGAAAAGCCTGCTAGGACGAAAACCCGCAAGGGCAGCCTAGGCAAAAGTTAAGGCAAAAGCTCGCTAGATCGAACGTCAAAATGAGATCTAGGCAAAAGTTAGAGCAAGCATGAGTTCTCCCCATCAAGTTGCATAATTCAAAATGAAGAAAGGCATTCTTTGCTTTTATTCCCCACATAAATATCCATTGCAAAGCCCCTTTGAGCCTAAATCAATTTCTTTAAAAAAAGAACCTAGCTAAGCAGCTATTCCCCACGCTGGGGTGAAACAAGAACTATGAAAGTGTCAAACACATGACAGCCAGCATAATGAAAGTGCCAAGGATATGGGCGTGTGAAAATTCGAAGAATCTCAAGAATGGAAGTGTTAAACTCGTTATCACTTGAAAGTGCCAAATTGCATCAAGATGAGAAGCACAGAAGAAATGAAACAGAAAAATCAAATGGAAAGAAAGTGCCAATAAAAAACAGGCACAAAAGAAGAAGCATCCATCAAAAAAGCAAAAAGTGGCACAAAAAGTTCGAGATAGCTGCTAGCTCTGATAACCCAACAAAAATGAACTTTTTGAGCCTTCTCCCCTTTCTTTGTTAAGCCCATAACCTTGGCCCTGTCATAACCTAGATAAAAGTCCTTTTTGATTGGAGAGTGCAACTTGATAGTGGGAGTTCAAGTAAAAAAGGAAACAGTCTAATTTCCCTTGAAAATCAAAAGTCAAAGCATTGTGCAAACGCTGACGTCATGCAAAGCAAAAATCCAAACTGGGGCATATCAATAGGTCTTCATCAGCAATTCTCTAAACTGGGGCATTTTGAAGAAAAATCAATGAGGCATCATCAGCAACTTGGGGC
Source organism: Vaccinium darrowii (assembly GCA_020921065.1). Taxonomy (NCBI): domain Eukaryota; kingdom Viridiplantae; phylum Streptophyta; class Magnoliopsida; order Ericales; family Ericaceae; genus Vaccinium; species Vaccinium darrowii. The sequence continues at coordinate 38,727,023 of CM037152.1, read as the reverse complement.
ATGGGTTCATGATAAGAAATCTTGTGCTTTGATAAGTAGATTTGAATGAACATCACTTGATAGAGTAAAACAATCACAAAATCAAAATTCAAATTTATCATGACAATTTCGACATTAATGGTGAGGCATGTTTGTCATCTTTCAGAACTTCAAGTCAACGTAGTCTTCCATATCTTTCGAATCAACGCGTTCTTGCTCCTATCCATCAAGCCAACATGGTTAATCAAATTCCTCAGGCCTTGTCTGTCAAAGTCCGCCCTTCTTATCCAAAAGGCCGATCAAATTCCTTGGCCTTATCAATCTTATCGAAATCAATCCCCTTGTCAAAAAGGCCAATCAAATTCCTTGGCCTTGTCGGTCTCATCAATGTCCATCCTTTTTGTTCAAAAGGCCCATCAAATTTCTCGGCCTTGTAAAAATCCACCTCTTTGTCAAGCGGTCAATCATGTCGTCTTAATCTTGTCTATCCTTGACTCGTGGAAACAATTTCAATGCATCAAAGAACTCATGTTTGGGAACATGGTCAATTGGTCGCCAAAACCATCAGCAGAGGCGAGAAAGAAAGTCAGAATTGAGGTTCATCATCTGTGAAGGCACGTCAACCCGAAATTGGGGCATGTCAGCCTGATGCCATTTCTGGGGGAAGCATACACCCAAATCCAAGACAGGAACATAGGAGCCTAAAAGCCTCAGACCAATCCAAAACCCAAGTCATGCCAAGCGCAAACTCAAACCCTGGCCAAAAGGAAAGACAGTAAAGCAAAAGAGGAACCCTTATTACGCCTCCTACTTTTTAAAGAAGGAATGTTGTCGTTGTTGTCATCAAGTGTTGATGCACGAGTCACACATAGTAGTCCTGCGGGACAGTTTTTTTCAATCATTCGTCCTGAGGGACCAAACATTTTAATCAATCGTCCTAAGGGACCAAACTTTTAAATCAATCGTCCTGAGGGACCAAACTTTTACATCAATCGTCCTGAGGGACCAAACATTTTAATCAATCGTCCTAAGGGACCAAACTTTTAAATCAATCGTCCTGAGGGACCAAACTTTTACATCAATCGTCCTGAGGGACCAAACATTTTAAATCAATCGTCCTGAGGGACCAAACTATTACTGTTGATTAAAGTTCCCACACCATGTTGGCCAGGAGATAGATTTCTTGCTTTTGCTTGGAGATAGATTTCTCACCTGTTGTAGCCGCCTAGTTGGCGCACCCCAATCATTTTAGCCGCCTAGCTGGCGCATCCCAATCATTTTAGCCGCCTAACTGGCGCATTAGTCATATCAAATTGTTTGTTGTCTTAATCACTCAAGTTAGTGCTTTTAATCCGTTGTTCTAAGTATTTGTTGTTGATGAACCGTCGTGTCGCTAAGTCCATCACATAAATGTGTTTGGTTCAGTAGCGTATTGATTGCCTTTTTGCTCAGTAAGCAATCACATTTCCTCGATTGTCTCGTTGCTCAGTAGACAATCATCTTATCATTTGCTATCTTGTTGCTCAAGGGATAGCCCCATTAGATTTAGCCTCCCCGTTGTTCAGAGGGTAGCTACGCTTAATCGCTTTAGCCTCCTGGCTGGTGCATATGAATGAATCCAATCACAATCACAATCACAATCATTTGCTTTTAGTGTTTCGACTCGCCCAGGCTTGTCTATTCACGTAAAATCATAATTCATTTGTTTGGCGTTTCACGACCCCGGAAGGCTCGTTGATTCGCATAATCATTCAAAAGCCGCCTAACCCACGCATCCAATAATCATTCAATCAATCATTACTCATCAATCATTCAAACAATCACCCATCCATCATCAATCATCTATTGTGTGCATCATCATTCATCGTTCATTGTCAAGTGAATCATCAATCTATTCCTTTGCCCCGAAGAACTACGCCGGTCTAATCCCTGCAATGGGGTACGTAGGCAGCTCGTAGAGCACGACCGATTGATCTTTAAAGTTTTCCTTTGTGGCTTGAGATGTATCGCAGGGAATGAGTCGGGTTGTCTATGTCTTGGACGTCACTCATACCAAATCAATGGCATCGAGTCCCGTCCAAGAGGGGCAACTGTAGACACCCCGATTTTGAACCCGGGATGCGCTCGAGCATTCCCGATGATGAAATGGACCAATCGTGGCTACCCGAGGCTTGAACAATGCTTGGAACTTGGCAAAACCACCCAAAAAAACCTCTTCAAAACAAACCCAAGCCTACACCATCTTCTAGTACATTCAAAACCCTCTTTACTGATATATAATTCATCCCAATCCGTTTTGAAATGAGAGAGATGCACGAATGTTGCTAAAACGACTTGTTTTCCCGACTATTTGAGGGTCAAATGGTCATACATTTGGATGTATAAACTTTCTGGATTCCAAACCACTTGGGTTAGAAAGTAGACTCAACAAGCTTTCCAACGCTTCAAACCGCGTCAAAATCGGAGTTTGGTAGCACCCGGGGCGGCCCCGCAAAGTTTTACCTTTTGAGCAACAGCCTTGAGCGCTCAAGGTCCCAACATTGAGCGCTCAAGCCCTAAAAAGCCACCTTGAGCGCTCAAGCCTACGGCTTTGAGCGCTCAACTCTGATCCAGATCAGTTTTCTGCAGAGCATCTAATCATGATATTCTACTGTAAGAGGAGCGTCTACCTATGTTTTCTATTCCCTAAATACACTTCCTAGACCCTTGAACATCTCCTCAATTACCCCCCAAACCTAATTCAAAAATTAAACCCATTTCCCTCCCATTTCTCTCTCTATATAAACCTCCTCCATTCCCTCACTCACCCCCTCGGCTGAATCTCTCTCCCACACACCCTTCATTAGATCAAACCCACTCTCTCTCATCCTTCAATCACGTTTTAGCCTCCCTCTCATCCATTTCCATCATCTTCAACCTCCAAAACACCCAAAAATCTCATCTTTAAGACCAAATACACATGGGTCTTTAAGATACCAACTTCAACAGCCCCTCTCTCACTCTAATAAGCCATTTACAGCCCATACATTCCATCCATTTCGTCCAAACCCAGCTCTTCAACCAAAACCCACCTCATCCAAGTCAAAATCACTATTTTAAGCTCAAATACACCCCCATCCACTCAATCAATCATCCAATCAGTCCTACACTCATGCTCCTCTGTCCAAAATACCTCAAATCAAGCCTATATTCTAAGCCACTACTCAATCATCCATCAAGACCCCAAGTTCAAGCCTTGATCAAGCCAAAAGGTAGTTAAAACCATGTGAAAATCACTGTTTTGGTCTTGCTGAGGGAGACCAGTGGGCTCATTCAAGTTCCTCATACTTGAAATGAGCCTACAAGGTCTGAAAAGTATCAAGAAAAGTATTTTTAAAACCTGTTATTTTGGTAGGATTGAGCGCTCAAGCCTAAGGCTCTGAGCGCTCAATCTGTTTTCTATCAGCTTACAAATCTTGTTCTGCTTTGATGACGGATCACGGTTTAGAGTGCATAATAGCGTGTGTGAGTGAGTATTTTATCAACATCAGTCTAATTATCCCCTGCTCATCTCTCATACATCATCCAAGTTGATTTCAACAACATTATTTACCTGTAAAAGCTTTCGAAGTTCATGTTTCTGTCCAGTTTTGGTAAGCAAACCATAATCATTGAGTTGGGGTTGTGTGAATGTTCAAAGTCATAAAATAGTAGAATTTGGCGACCTGGAAGTGGCTTGAGCACTCAAGGCCTTACCCTTGAGCGCTCAATCCACTTTGAGCGCTCAAACCCCAACAGAAAGTCAGTCACAGTGTTTCAGCCATAACGTTTTACTCTGAACTCCGTTTTCAACGTATTATATATCAAAATGTAGATAATTTGAAGGGCTACAACTTTGTAGTTTTATGTTCTTCTCATTTCTATATCAAAACCCTCCAAAACATGCAAATAGTGTCGGAAAGGCAAATAATTTTGTTCAAAATGGTGTTTTAAGTTCTATTTTTCTCCTTCATTGTCATTTTCTTTGTTTATATCATTCTGTCATCGCATTGTACACTTCGCATAAGCATCCACCATCACTTAGTTGGTGTTTTAATATTCATTTACGTGTTTGCCATTCCCGTATCCCCCATTTCGTGTTTAAAGTTGAACTTCAAACATTTCCAAAATCCCACAAAATGGCGAGAGGGGTGCCGTAAAACCCTTCCCCTCTCGTAACCAAACCCCCGAATCCGAGAAATCTTTGGTTTCGCCATGATCAGTGAAATCTTTTTCAATGGGCAAACGAGTCATTTTTTATCGGTTTCTCGGGTTCGGACCTCAAATCCGGGTGGCAACTCTAACAATCTTCAATCTTTTCAAACGCGAAACTGCACCGATCTCGGTGGGCCGTCCACAAAGGGATTAACATGGGAAGTCCTAACATGATTAGGAGTATATCCCATATAGGAAAGAACCCTGTATGGAAAGAAAGAATACCGCAAGACGAGATCTAGCAGGATTTGGAAATATATGCCCAATAAGAAAGTCCTATTAGGAAAAGGATTCTTAAATCTAGTAAGAGACAGGGGGCACGAAATGCCCAAATGAACAAGCTATCTTCGCCTATAAATACTAGAGCAATAACCATGACAAAAGGTACGCTGTGAAACTCTTTTCATAAGCATTGTGTAATTTGATAACTCAAGTACGAGGTACTGACTTAGCCATCGGAGGGCCTTTGCAGACGAGAGCCAAAAGCGCTCTAACCCTTTTTCTGTTTTGTAGATTACGGGTTGAATCAAGGAAGCACGTGATCCAGGGCTACGTGGATTGTATCCCCGTACAATTGGTGCCAGTCTATGGGAATACCGCTCATGAAAAACTCTTTTCTTTTCAAACAAAGATCAACAAATGGTGATTTCAGAGCCAGTTTTATGCACTCCACGAAGAGAGGACATGGAAGACGGTGCTGGAACCACCCTTGTGCACACTACGAAAAAGGGTGCAAGGGTGGACAAGACCCCAGCGGCTTTGAAAGCACCTCAGAAGAAGCCCGCAACTAGAAGATTCAATATTTGGAATATCCCTGAGATTCCAAAATTCAGGGATACACGATTAATAAACTATGATTCTCCAAGATCGAATGATCAACGCAGATGCTCAGGATCTCCTCGAAGAAGAGGGGAGGCCTCCATTTGACGAGAAAGGAGAAGGAGCCCCCTGAGGAGGCAGGACCGTAGACGGATGAGGAGTCACGAGCGAGGAGATAGTCTTGATAGGAAGGAGCAGGAGACAGAGGAACTGGCCCGCGTGGTCACTCGACGAGAACAAGCGATCTAGGACCTAAAGAAGCAACTCCAAGAAAAGGAAAAAGATCGACGCTCACGAACGAGATCCGTGCAGTATGAGAAAGAAAGGAGGGTTCATCATCATGACAATGTCTCCACTGGCAGAGTGGTCTCTCCATGAAAGAGGAGAGAGAAGAGTTCTTCCGCTGAGAAAAGGGAAAGAAGAAAGCATGCTAGGGACAGATATGAGAGATCTGGTTCCAACGAGCATGCTCCTGAACAGTATGGGAGAAGAAGGGAGACAGGCCGAATAGATGGAGGACCTAAAACTGCGCGAGAGGCAGCCAAGGAAGCCCTAGGCCAAATCTCTAAGTCACCATTGGCTCACTAGATCCGAGCAGAGAAGACGCCAAGCAGGGTGAAACATTCAGCGTTAGTCCCTTATGAAACCAGCACGGACCCCGTGGCCCACATTCAACACTACCAACAGGCTATGTTCATGCATGAGCAAGACGATGCCTTGCTATGTAAGATGTTCCCATCCAGTTTAGGGAAAGTGGCCTTGAGTTGGTACCACAAACTCCCAGAAGGATCTATCTTGTGCTGGGCTCAGCTAGCTGAGGAGTTCACTGCTCAGTTCCTGACAAGCCGAGCAGCTCCAGAGACTTTCGACCCATTGACCTCTATGAGACAGAGGGATGATGAGGCTCTGCGGCAGTACTCCAAGCGTACTGGGAGACTTTCAACGAGATTGAAAACTGCAGTGAAGAGTATGCTTTGGCAACGTTCAAGACGAGCTTGCCTATGTATAGTAAGCTACGAGAATCACTTACTATGCATCCAGTAAAAACTGTGGCCAAACTTATGGAGAGAATCCAGGAGCATGCACGGGTGGAGGATGATATCCTGCAAGCTGGAGGAAAAATTGTGGTAGGACAACCCCAGCTTCCAGAAAAGAAAACGGCAGAGCCGAGGGTGTACAAGAAGGAGTGCACAACAGGAATGAAGGACTATACGCAATAGAGAAAAGATAAGGACGACCCAGATCCAAAGTCATACTTAAGCATCATGGCAACCTTCAATGTCCCGATCTACAAGATGCTGTACAGAATCAAGAATGAACCATGGTTCAGGAGGCCTCCAAAAATCACTAACCAGCACTGTAGCTACCACAGAGATTGGGGGCATATGACAGAAGATTGTGTAGAATACAAAAAGTTTCTGGATGAAAAGGTGGCGGAAGGCCATCTCAAGGAGTTCCTGACTAATGACGAGAAAGGGGCCGAGCTAATAGAGAGATGGACTACAAGAAAGGTCCAAAAGGAACAATCCATATGATACATGGATTGGTGGCCCCGTATACCAACAATGAAATTAGACACGTCCAAAGGGTCAACGGTCAAGTAAAACATGTCATGAAGCTTGGCACGAAAAGGCCGAGGGTTGAAGGAGTGATGGAGGCACCCATAACCTTCTTAAACGAAGATTTAGACGGAATAGTGATTCCCCATAACAATGCACTAGTTTTTACCCTACGAATAGGGGAATATTGTAAGAGGGAAAAAACTCACGAAGCTATTTCCTTGCTCTTATGAGATCAAATCCTCTTCAAATGGAGCGACCTCGATCCTACAACACGAACGAACTGTCAGAGCACCCCTGCCTCTAGGCGGCAAGGGCCCTCCGATGGCTAAGTTAGTATTGACGAACTGGGGGATCAATGAAACGAGTGTATAAGTGCCAGATTAGGTTTAAGCATGCCTCTAGCGTTTAAGAATCATCTCCTTATATAGGCGATTAGTTTGTATTTGCATTCCTTGTGGAATTCTTCTCTGTATGGAATCCTTCCAGGGTTAGGATTCTTCCTTATTGGGCAGCGTAGCCTGCATGATTCTGTATCCTTATTTGATAAGGATTCTTGCCAAGATGGCCTCGTATTGCTCGTTCGGAGCTTTACCCTTCATGGGAGTTCGCTCTTTGTTTAGCAAGTTGGCTGGCTTTCCATCTCTGAGTAGGATTGTGTTTCTCTTTGCAAGTTCGACTGATTCCGGGAATATCTTCGAATATTCCCTCCTCTCCTTATCTTCACAAGGTAAGTCTGCTACTAGGGCTTGTCCCGCATTGGGCCATTCCATCTGCGTTATCCGACGAGCAGGTAGATTTGGGTTATTACTGGATTATGGGCTTGGTGGTCGTCGGCATACTATTCCGTGGTACTTTTCTCGTGCATGTCACGTGGTAACTCTGGACGAGCTATTCTGTTCGTCATTTATAATACTTGGAAAATACTCCACACAAATATGATGTGGAAAAAATTTTAGTTGATCAAGGGGCAAGCACGGAAATCATGTACTACAACACCTTCAGGAAGATGGAGCTCCCATTGAGCTCATTACAAAAGTGTCTCATCCCCCTGGTCGGCTTCAGTGCACAGACAGTGTGGCCTATGGGCAAGATCACACTACCCGTCCGAGCTAGATCAGTGGTACTGAAGACTAATTTTCTTGTGGTAGATATCCCTTCTTCCTATAACGTGATTATAGGAAGAACGTGGATGCACAATATGATGGCAGTTTCCTCAACTTATCACCAGATGATCAAATACCCTAGAGCGGATGGCGTAGAATGTATTAGGGGAAATCAAAAAGTAGCCGACCAATGCTTTAGCATGGTCTTGAAGAAGTCCCCAAGAGCCGAATTGGTCCAGTCGATTGAAGTTCCTGATTAGCTGACCTTTGAAGATGTTGGAGGTGATCCCACCAAGAAGGTGGTGGAAGGATTGAAAAAGATACAGATCAGAGAGGACGATGCAAAGCGGTATTTCCTGATCGGCGAAACACTTGCCGAGCAGGAAGAAGGAGATCTGGTGGATATTTTAAAGGACCATATAGACATTTTTGCTTGGACTCCCTAGGAAATGCCCGGCATAGACCCAGAAGTAATTTACCACCATTTGAACGTGGATCCTCAGCATAAACCAGTCATGCAAAAAGCAAGGAGGTCGGCACCACAGCACGCAGACGCTGTGATTGAAGAAGTAAATTGGCTGCTCGAAGCGGATGCCATACGAAAAGTGAGCTATCCGGAATGGCTGGCTAACACAGTTGTGGTCAAGAAGAAGAATGGGAAGTAGAGAGTCTGCGTGGATTTCACTAGCCTCCACAAAGCATGCCCCAAAGACAGCTTTCCACTTCCCAGGATTGATCAGCTGGTAGATGCTACGTCGGGTTATGAGAGGATGAGCTTCCTTGACGCATATCGAGGATATCATCAGATAGCCATGTACGAGCCCGACCAAGAAAAAACGTCCTTCATTTCGCCCAGGGGACTTTACTATTACAAGGTCATGCCATTCGAGCTAAGGAACGCTGGAGCGACTTATCAGAGGCTGGTGACTAAGATGTTTAGGGACCGCTCGGCAAGACCATGGAAGTTTATATAGGTGATATGGTTGTGAAAAGCAAGGAGAAGCCCAATCATATTGCCGACCTAAAGGTGACTTTCGATATTTTAAGAAAATACAAGTTGAAACTGAATGCCTTAAAGTGTGCCTTTGGAGTTAGCTCGGGAAAATTTCTTGGACACCTGGTAACCAAGAGGGGAATTGAGGCTAACCCAGATCAAATCACTGCACTTCAGAATCTCCAAAGCCCAAAGACCACAAAAGAGGTCCAAAGACTAGCAGGGATGGCAGCAGCTCTTAACCGTTTCATTAGTAAGTCCTCGGATCGTTGTAGGCCAGTCTTTCAGCTTCTGAAGAAGAGAGAAGGATATGAATGGGGAGCCGAGCAAGAATAGGCTTTTCAGGAGTTGAAAACCTATCTATCATCACCACCTTTACTCTCTACTCCAGAAGCTGGGGAGAGATTGGTACTATACCTAGCGGTATCCGAGCACGTAGTGAGCCCGGTTCTCCTACGAATAAAGGGGATAGAACAGGCTCCAATCTATTTTGTAAGCAAGACCTTATTAGAAGCAGAAACACGATATTTGCCGCTGGAGAAATTGGTGTATGCTCTGATCACTACTTCAAGAAAGCTACCACACTACTTCCTACAGCATCCCATTACTGTGTTCACTGAATATCCACTGAGGGCTTTGCTAAGGAAGGTAGATTTCTCCGGTAGAATATCCAAGTGGTCCATTGAGTTGAGCCAGTTTGACCTCGACTACCAGCCCAGGACGGCGATCAAGGGACAAATTTTGGCTGATTTTATAGCAGAATTCACTCCAACAGTGGCTCCACCACCGCCGACTCTCCATGAGAAGGAACAGGGCATCGTCCCTGAGCAGCCTACGAATGTGGCCAACCTGGACCTAGAGGAATGGCGGCTTTATGTTGATGGGTCAGCCTATAACAAAGGGTCCGGAGCAGGAGTTGTGCTCTTCTCTCCAGAAGGCTTGGTACTAGAGCAGGCCCTAAGATTGGGATTCAGTGCAACTAACAATGTGGCAGAATACGAAGCCTTGCTTGCTGGGCTCAGGAGCGCCATAGAACTCAAGGTCAGTAAGTTAAGAGTATTCTGTGATTCATAATTAGTTGTATCCCATATAGGAAAGAACCCTGTATGGAAAGAAAGACTACCGCAAGACGAGATCTTGCAGGATTTGGAAATATATGCCCAATAAGAAAGTCCTATTAGGAAAAGGATTCCTAAACCTAGTAGGAGACAAGGGGCACAAAATGCCCAAATGAACAAGCTATCTTCGCCTATAAATACAGAGCAATAACCATGACAAAAGGTACGCTGTGAAACTCCTTTCATAAGCATTGTGTAATTTGATAACTCAAGTACGAGGTACTGACTTTGTAATGTCCCGCATTTTTATTATGTGATATTACATTTTTCCTATTTGAATTCGAAGCTGTATTTTTTGGTTATTATCTTCAAATTCTGTCTATGTGTATATTCCTCCATTCACTTATTTAATTAGAGCCTCACTATTTTATTTGTTTCTCCACATTCTTCATCTCATCACTTCCGATCTCTCTCTTGTATTCTTTTCCATTTCTTTAGCAACCCATTTCTTTTCTTCTTTTGCTTTTTCTCTTTTCTCTTTTCTCCTCCATAATGTCTCCTTTTTCTTTTCTCTTTTGCCTCCACATGTAGTTGTCTCCCCATGTTCTTCCCTTTTCTTTTCTTTATAAGACATTACATTTCATGTCTTTCCCTTCCATCAAACCTCCCACAGATTACGCCCTCTCTCCCTCTACAAAAATTATCCCCTTCTTCTCTTCCTCTCTAGTAATATTTGACTCCTTATAGAGGGGTGATCTTAGAGATCAACAACGAGGCTTAGTTCGATCATTGTCTAATTTTGAGATATTGTTCGTTGAGATGGAGGCTACAATTTGGACGGTTTAGATCATGATTTGAGGTAACCCGGGGAGTATGCGATATGCTTCCCATTTCCGGAATCCTTTTATTCGTATCATTTTGTACTCCTTTTGAATATCTCGTCTCATTGTTCGATTATGTGGAATTTTGTTGAAAGTGGAATATTTGTGATTGAAAATGATATTTTTGGCTGGAGTGCCATGGAACTAGTCGGTACAATGATTGAGTGGACCTTGCCAATAGCTTGGCTGATCCAGGAAAGCCAGGTAGGCTAGGTGAAGCGGGTGAGGAAGGTCACTGATCATGTACCGAGGAGGACCGGGTATGAGGTCCATTGTGATTTGTTAAATCGGATTGATAATCGTTGTTTATTGATTCCACTTAAAGTGCAAGCATTGTTATTCTGTTGTATCGTATACTTCCCGGTGATTTTTATATTTCAGGTGTGGAGCCGGGGTTAGAGAGGCTGATTTGGTGGATTTGATGATTAATTATTTGGGCGAGAGAATTCTTAGACGAACATTTATTCCGAGGCTTTTTGTATTATTTGGGAGTTGTAATTATGTATCGGTAGAAAATAGGGCCTGGAAGTGTATAGAAATACAGTGTATTTATGGTGATTTTATTGAAAAATCTGGGTCGTTACAGACTTAGCCATCGGAGGGCCTTTGCCGACGAGAGGCAAAGGCGCTCTAACCCTTTTTCTGTTTTGCAGATTACGGGTTGAATGAAGGAAGCACGTGATCCAGGGCAACGTGGATTTTATCCCCATACAATACTTGCCCGACCTGGGGTTAGGTCTGAACAATCAGGAGATGACTGAATTCCCCAAGTTTTCGATAAATAACCACCGCTTCGGTCTCGATTATGCGTCAGCTGACGGGGAACCAAGAAAAGGAAATAAGGTGCAAGCTAGCACCAAGAAGAAGCCCATTCAATTTGTGAAAGCTCTAGAAGCTATCTATCAAGGGGAACCGGAGCCATTTTGGGATATGAAAACGTAGACCAAACTGCCAGGCTTTGAAATCTTTGCAAATGATACTTGGGGCAATGATGATGAAGACGAGAAGAGGGAAGAACTGGTTAAGACACTCCAAGTTGACTGGATCAAAACTCTTGACTCAGGCAATCTCCAATCGCTGTTCGGGGAAGAAAGCCTGATAGGTATGGGAGAAGGCAAGCTTGTTGCGATGCTATTTGATTTGAAGCCTGATTTGGAGCTTGCTGAGGAGGTAGAGCTGATGATGCTCTTGAAGATGCCACTGCACTCATTGTGGATGCCAATGGAATTTATAAAAATTGCACTTTTGTACCTAGGATCACTTACCTTAACACTGAATTTGAGTGGGAATCTGAGTCTAGCACTGAGTCCGACTCAGAACATGTATCTGTCATCCCCCCGCGTCATCACTTTTCTTTTGAGTTTGAATCCACCTTCATGTATCACGCCCCGCCCCTGGGGCCCCTGCATTTGCTATCAATGAAATAGACTTTGCTTATCTTGCTGTATCCGAAATAAATTGTGTTGACCCCAACGATGAAGGGATTGAGTTCGAGGAAGAAATTCCAGAAGAGCTTCGATCTCTAATCAGAAGGAAAGACGAAAGGCATGCTCAGCCTATAAAAGAAGAAATTGTTTCTATAAACTTGAAAGATGAAAGTAATCCGCGCATGGTTATCTTCAGAAGAGTTCAAAGCCCACTCGGATCTCCTGAATGAATTCAAGGATGTTTTTGCATGGTCACACGCAGATATACCTGGTATCGACCCTGAGATTGTAGAGCATCGAATCCCGCTTTATCCAGATGTGAAGCCTGTTAAGCAAAAGTTGAGGAAGATGAGGCCTCATTGGGTGTTGGAAATCAAGAAGGAAATTCAGAGGCAGATAGACGCCTGATTCTTGATGGTAACAGAATACCCTCAATGGGTTGCAAACATCGTTCCTATCCCCAAGAAGAACAGAAAGATTCGAGTCTGTGTAGACTTCAGTGATCTGAATAAGGCCAGCCCTAAAGATGATTTCCCACTGCCACACATAGACGTACTTGTGGACAATACTGCAGGGCATGCGCTTCTTTCTTTCATGGATGGTTTCTCAAGATACAACTAGATTCTCATGGCTCCCGAAGACCGTGAGAAAACTACTTTCACCACAGAGTGGGGCACTTATTGTTACAGAGTCATGCCCTTTGGATTGAAGAACGCGGGGTCAACCTATCAGAGGGCAGCCACAACATTACTACATGACATGATCCACAAGGAAGTTGAAGTTTATGTGGATGACATGATCGTCAAAGCCAAGGAAAGGGAAGGGCATCTACCCGCCCTCAAAAAATTCTTCGAAAGGATTTGCAAGTACCGGTTGCATCTCAATCCTGAGAAATGTACGTTTGGAGTCACAGCTGGAAAGATGTTGGGATTCATGATTACAACACGAGGAATCGAGATAGATTCTTCCAAGATCAAGGCTATTCTCGAAATGGAGCCAGGCGCGAAGCTTTCTCAAGAAAATTCAGTTTATCAGCAGATTCATCGCCAAGTTAACCTCAACTTGCGAGCCGATGTTTCAATTACTCAAGAAGGGTGTAGACACCCCGATTTTGAACCCGGGATGCGCTCGAGCATTCCCGATGATGAAACGGACCAATCACAACTACCCGAGACTTGTGAAAATGGCTTGAACTTGATTAAAATCAACCAAACATCACCAAACAGTCCAAAACCACTCAAGAATAACCAAACCAAGCAAAACAATCAATCTGTCACCAGTAACCTTGAGCGCTCAAGCCCTGGACCTTGAGCGCTCAAACCCAAAAAACCCACCTTGAGCGCTCAATCCTAGGCTTTGAGCGCTCAACTCTGATCCAGTCAGGAATTTGCAGAGTATCTCATCATGAGATTTTCTGCATGGGAGCGTCTGGGGTGATCTTATACGATCCTAATACGTATAATACACTCTAGGTTCACCCTAAATCTACTCCTAAATCTACCCCTAACCCATCCCAAATACAAAACCCACTCACTCTCTCTCTACACTTCCCTCCCACTCACTCTATTTAAACCAACCATCACCTCTGGTTGTGGGGTTGCGAATTCTTATACTTCAGCTCCCTCAACCCCTCCAGAGATCACTCTCTCTCTCTCTCTACAACTCCACTTCATATCATCAAAAACCATCTACAAAAAACCACCTTTCAAGCCCAAAATAAGATCCCCATCGATCATCCATTGATCAATTAACCCCACATATTGTTTTCACCCATTTAGAACACTAACCACACACCCATAATCTTCCACCCCAAAGCCCAAAATCAAGTTCAAGCTTTCAATCAAGCCAAAAGGTAGTTAAACATGTGAATATTTCACTGTTTTGGTCCTTCTATGGAAGTCCAGTAGGTCTAAGCAAGTTTTCTGTACTTGCATTGGGCTTACAGGGTCTAAGATAATCAGACAGAACACTTTCAAAACTTGCAGTTACATTAGGGGTTGAGCGCTCAAGCCTCAGGCCTTGAGCGCTCAATCCCAGTTTTGGACAGTTTATGTTTTGCTGACTTTTGTGCCTTCTTTTGGTTTTGATAGTCATCTAATAGTTAACTATGCTCATTTAATCTCTCAAAACAGCTCATTTCCACTTCAAAATCACATGCATGAGTGCAAATTAACCATTTTATGATGATCAAGCATCAAAATCTTTGAAAGTCTTATATTTGAGTGCAAGACAGGGGTTGTCCAACCTCCTAAACCTTTATTTTATGCACTTGTGGTCCTGAGAATCACTCAAAATCTATTTTCAAGTAAAAAATCAAAAAGCCATATGATGGATTGAGCGCTCAAGGTCAAGCCTTTGAGCGCTCAAGCTGTTCTTGGTTGATTTGCACATTCTCGGTTGATTCAATGATGGATCATGGTCTAACTTCTTTCTGGTGTGTGTGTTGTTATATATGTGCTTATGATCTGGATCTCTCTCTCTCACATATTTGTTTGAGTGTTTTCTTTTGTTGATTTATAGTGTTCTTCTTTTATCATTCTTTGAAAGATCAAAGCTTTGTTTTCTGGTTTATTTCTTCATTAAAAAGGGTTTATTAGTGATTGATCTTGCAAAGAATGGGCAAAGGAGTGATGAAGAGACTTAAATTGACAGAGTCCAGGAACTGGATTGAGCGCTCAATCCAAGATCCTTGAGCGCTCAATCTGGTCAGGATGGGTTTGAGCGCTCAAGCCAATACCCTTGAGCGCTCAATCCCTATTCTGGGATCCAGATTATAAGTCAGTTTGTTAAGTTTCAGGTTAACAATTTCTTGGTGTAGACACCCCAATCCAGACCTACAGGATTCCGAAACTTCCCCGATGATGAAAATGCCTAATGAGGACGCACAAGGTTTGATCAAAAACTTGAAAAACCTCACCAATAACCTCCCATCAAACCACCAAAACATCCTTTAGAGCTCCAGAATGTCCCAAAAACCTTGAAATACATGCACCTGGATTGGTCTTTCAGGCACCTGGATTGGTCCAATCCAGGCGCCTGGAAGGGGTTCAGGCGCCTGGATTCCATGGTCCAGGCACCTGGATTCAGTCCAGGCGCCTAGAAATGCATAATCTAGGCGCCTGGATATCAGTCCAGGTTGAGTGTGTTTTAAGTTGTTAGTGGGCGGGAACGAGATCTTGGGGGATTTTTCTGCAGAGTCAGTTAGAGAAGAACACGGGGGAGATCATTACACCTATCCCTTACCCCCTAGGTGACCCTTCACCCTTTTGAAAGGTCCAAGTGGCCCTCTTTGGACCCTTATTTGCCTATAAATTAAGCACTCCTCTCTCATTTTCAGGGACTGAAGAACCACACTTTTACCTAGCTGTTACTCTGTCTAAATTCCTCCAGAAAACTCAACTCACTCATCATCCCTCAAACTCAACCCATTTCAACTCCAAAAATCACCCTTTTGCTTCATTAATCCAACATCTATACACCTCTATCAACTGAATACCACCAAAGTTTCCATAAAGCATCCTTTTAGCTCCATATATTCAGAACCATAAGCCACATTCTCACAAAACTCATTTCGAAAACCATTTCAACTTCTTGATCAAACCAAAAGGTAGCCATTCTATCATTTTGTCCAAATAGGCCCTGAGGGGGACACAATCAAGTCCTTTCTGGTCATCTATACCAATAAAGGGTTTGAAAGTGGTCTGAAAATCATCAAAGCAAGAAATCAGTTTGTGTATTAGAATCAGATCCAGGTGCCTGGATCACGCCCTTCCAGGCGCCTGCATTGAGTCCAGGCGCCTGGATTCCTCCATGCAGGCGCCTGGACCTCTTTTCCCACTATCACATTTTCTGTTTTCTTTCATATTCTGATCATTTTTAGTATATCATTTGCATGCCTAAATCTATGGTTCTTTACATATTATGTATTGGTTCTTCTTTACATGTTCATTTTAGGCATTTTGAGTCTATAAACATACTTTAGATGGGGGACTTCATGAGAAAGAATCGTCTAAATAGGTTTATGCATTGTTCTTGAGTTCTGCTCACTTAACTTTTAAGGTTTCATTGTAAGAACTTAAAGGGTATTTAAGTATAATCTCTCATAGGTGTCTAAAGTGAGCATCATCATGTATTGTTGTTTCATTTTTAGCATCATTTCATTGCATATGAGTCATATTTAAATTCTAAATCCGCTATAGTGTGATTAAACATTTTCCAGAATGCATGAAAGTTAATCAGGACATTGAATTTGTTGTCTTCTGTCTGAAATGGGATTTCAAAGTTTGCTGTCTGGATGGCAATCCAGGCGCCTGGATTGACCTCTTCCAGGCGCCTGGACCCAATCCAGGCGCCTGGATCCTATCCTGGCGCTCATTTTGTGATCAGTTTCTGAGATATTTTAAGATGTTTTGGTGACGTTTTAGTGTAATTTTAACATCTTTTGTATATAAATCATCCATTCATGACATTTTGTACAAGCACCCATGTTCATCTCATTACTTTGGTTGACTCATTTATGTGCTCTCATATGAATTTGAGTTTAAAAGTCCATCTAAATAACATTTTCAAAGCCATTTTAACATTTAGTAGAGACCGGTGGTCACACCGGGCGTGAGGGGTGCTTTAAATTCCTTCCCCTCGCGTAAGCTAGCTCTCAGACCTGAGAAATCACATTTTAGCGAGACCAGTAAAACATTTTCCATATCAAGGGCAAAAGAGTCATTTTTCAAAAGGTTTCTCGGGTTCGGTCCTCAAATTCGGGTGGCGACTCCATTCAACCCAACAAAACCGTTTTTCAAATCAAATTGATTTTCGTGGACGCCTGCCCCGGCGGGGTGTTCACAAGCTGGCAACTCCGCTGGGGACTCTGGTTAATATATATTTTAGTAGTATTACACTTATGTGTGATTTTATTAAAATGTGTATTAATCATCGAGAGCTAAACTTGAAAAATGTTGAAGGGATTTTGAAAAATTTTGTTTTTATGGACTTTTTGCATTGCACGTGCATGGTTACTAGCCTCGCTGGCGTGTTTTGGCAATCCCGCCCGGCTTGCCGGTGACGGGGAATCCCGAGATGCCCAGCACCCCCCGACCGTGATAAGTCACAATTGTCGTTATTACCATCGCCTTGCAGGATCCTTGGCGGTGGGAGACAACTTTGGCTTTGAGTTCGGGGTACCCTCTCAAACCAAAACCGGCCTTTGCATATAGTTAACCATTGAACCCCACGTTAGTTAACCAACCCAAGTGTTAGGATTATGTGCTCCATCCTGTTTCGTGCTATGTGTTACCGTCTTTCAAAGCATGCCATACTGCATACATGCATACACTTGCATCCGTACATATTCTTGTTATGTTATTGATATAGTATAAGTTAGGTTCTTGGCAGTTAGTAGAAGGTTGCTTCGGCCCGATGATGAGTCGTGCATCCCATATGCGCGTTGTTCTTACGAGTTGGCCTTTAGGACGATCGGACATGGGAAAATTTGGATCGTCAGTTTCCTAACAATGATCTAAACGGGTTTAAGGGACCTTGACCCGAGGAGGACCAATCACCCTTAGGCATCTGATTCTAGATCATTGCCGGAATTTGTATGAATCGTAATTTTCCCAAATCTGATCATCCAATATCAAGGACATGTTACTTAAAAGAAAACTTGAGGATTGAGGCAACCTTCCAAAACAGTCGTGTTCAGTCTAGGAGACTTGTACGGGGAAAATTCCACGTAACGCTGGATCACGTGCTTCCTTGATTCAGCCCTAGATCTGCAAGACAGAAAAAGGGTTAGAGCACCTTTGCCTCTCGTTGGCAAAGGCCCTCCGATGCCTAAGTTAGTATCACGTACTTGAATTCTCAAATCACAATGCGTATGAAAATAGGTTTCACAGCGTACCTTTTGTCATGGTTATGGTGCTGTATTTATAGGTGTAGATGTTCATCACATTAGGCATCTCATGCCCCTGTTTCCTATTTTCCTTAGGAATCCGTTTCCTAATAGGACTTCTTCCTATAAGTGGTCCATTCCTAATCACATTAGGACTGCCATATTAATCCCTTATTTCTCGGGATTACTCCTTATCTCATAAGGAGCCGCTGTAGAATATTCTGGAATGTCTCACCGCTTTACCCGTGGCGGTGCCATGCTTCCACGTAGCTCGGCATGACTCGTACATAACCCAGCTACTCACGCCGAGCTGAATCTACGTACCCCAGAATGTTATCTAAGCTTTACTCATAGCTCTGCTAGCTCGGCCATATCAGGGGCATTCCCTTGTGACTTATACCGAGCTAGCTCATCCTGGTATATGTAATTTATTCATTCATTTTAGCCTTGTTCATGGCCAAACCAGCTCGGCACAGGGCTCACGTGCACCCTTCGTGGTGCCAAGCTATTTACCCTCTCCTGGTGAGGTTATTAGGCACGTGCCATACCTAGTAGTAGGGTAATCAGTTTTTACCCACTCCAATTGCTCCTCAGCTCTGCCGCTACTGTTACGCATCAGTAGCGTGCAGAGCTTCAATCGGTCCTCGATGCATCCTTTGCACGCCTTCCCTCCACGTGGGTGGCAACGTCGTTTTCACATTAAATGTGAATGACCCTCTGGTGGCTCGGATAAGTTGAAAGGACGATTCTGCTGACGTTTCACGTATGCCACGTTCCACTTTTACGGGGTTTTGAGCGGGATAATGATTACTTTCATTTCCCCCCAAAACCCTTCTCCTTCCTCCATTACATCTGAAAGAAAAAGGCTAGAGAGAGAGAGCACTTCGTCTGCCATTGTTGCTACTTTCAAGCTTCTTGCAGTCACGCCACCGGTTTTCTTCGTCGGAAAGCACCATCTCCTTTCCGTTTTTCGTCGGAAAGCACCCTGTTAAGTTTACTTCCTCTCGTAAGTGCCCCTCTCTCAGACTTTTTCCGTTCGCACGTCGAAATTTCTGTTTCGTGTTTTGTCCAAGTCGTTCCTTTCCAGTGTCTATTCATCTTCTTTCCTGGGTTTCAACTGTGAAACCCTAATTTTCCAAAAAAAAATGGGTAGGCACAGGGCTCTCATAAGTACCCCAGAAAAAATGATGGCGTTCCGTAGAGAATACGAGATTCCCGCCGATGTACAATTCCGGCTAGGTAGGTCTGAGGACTTAATAGAAGAGGGTCAAGACGAGAATACGATTTTCGTTCCTCTGATTTTTATCGTGGAGGGCGGTCTTAGGTTTCCCCTTCATCCCTTCTTCCGTGAGGTCTATTTCAGGTGTCAATTGAACCCTAGGCAACTCTGTCCCAATTTTGTCAGGGTAGTCATGGGCACAGTGGCCCTCAATAGGCTGCTCGGCCTTAATCTTGACTGGTGGGACTTACATTACCTCTATAGTGTAGTCCCTACAGCCGAGAAGAATTACTACTTCAAAGCAAGGAGTCCCAGCCAAAAGCTTATCCTTGATCTGCCGAACTCCTCAAAGGGAGAGGCGGATGACTTCATCGTAGTCACCGGCAACTGGGAGCCCAGAGATGCCGAGGGGAACACAATCGGCCTTGCTTGCCCCAGAGCCGCAGGCAGACTACGTTAGTATTTTCGTTCCCGAGCTGGTTTTATATTATTACTTTTGTTTTAAGTTGTAGCTGACCACTTCCTTGTTGTGTTGTTTTGCAGCGGACAACCTTAACCACGGTGGCCGCCTGATCCACGGCAAGCTCCACCGCGAGGATATTGCCAAGGCCCTCTGGTGGGACGGTTTCGAGCCGACTCCTGTTGGGCTTGGTCGTTCAGCCCATCGGTTGCTGGATTATACTCCGACCTACTGGGGTAATATCAGGAGAGAGGGAGAGCGTAGGACAAGGCACGCCTGGTCGCCACCTTCTTCTGTGATCGCCACTGGCCGACCAGCTGATCGAGAAAGAACTCGTGCCCGCAGAGGCCGAGCCAGACAAAGGTCATCACGGTCCCAAGCTCCTGAAGATCTCCAGAGGCAAGTCACATTTGCCCATATCCCCGAGATCCAAACCGCCATCCCAATCCTCGTGCGTACTGACCTAGAGCCGAGCACATCCGGGAGAGTTGCTGAAGAAGAAGAAGAAGAAGAAGAAGAAGGTAGTTTGGATCATCGCGGACTCGTCCAAGCACTAGCCGTGCAATCGGACTTTCTTGCAGACTCGGACGACTCGCCAGGCTACTCTCCTTCACCAGATCGCTCTGAGATGCCTCTACAACCGATCAATTTGCTGGACACACTCAGCCTTGGTGGAACCTCCCGTGCTCCACCGCCTGTCAGGAATGTCACTCCCCCTCCTCCAGCAGTAACCTCCCTCACTGATCGGCAAAGAGACAAGAGGCCACTGGAGGGTACTCAGGACGTGCAGCCCCCAACCCAGAGGAGAAGGACTGGGGATACTAGCCCATCTCCATCCGAAGCTTGGCCGTTGGCACAGCCCTGGGCCCCAACACTCGCCCGCCCTGACGGCACTCCTGTCAACGATAATGACAAGATCTCTTCTACTGACGTGGCGTTCGGCGTCGCCAGAGCTGCTCTTCTGCCCAATGACATAGAGAGGGAGAAGAATAATTCATATGAAGTGCTGATGAAGTCAGTGTTCCAATCCAGTGCTAAGGTACAATCATCGCCCTTAGTTTTATTTTAGCTGTATCGTCAGACCTCTTTATGCATTGTACTTTCATTTGCAAATCATGCAGAAGGCGTACGTGGGGTTTGAGAGGGCGAAGGAGGCCGAGAAGGAGCTCAAAAAAGAGCAAAAAAGGGCGGAGAGGGCGGAGAAGGAAAACGCCCAGTACTCCCAGTTCCTTAAGGAAGCCCGAGCTGAAGTGGAGGCGCTCAGGGGGGAGAACGCCGACCTGGTAAAGAGATCGGAGGAGGTCGAACTCGGACTGAGCAATCAGCTGACCGCTGCTGAGGCCAAGGCGGCAGCTGAGTACGACCGTGCTGTCCTGGAGGTCACGGAGCATTATAAGGCGCAGATGCCGGTCGTGCAAGATGCCATTTGGGGGGCGGCTTGGCGGCGCTGCCTTGAAAAGCTCGGCGTTGACAAGTCGTCTCCACATTGGTCTGACATGGAATTGCCGAGTAAGACGGCCGCTGCTCAAGTTCAAGCAGATGCCCAGGCCCAACCTGATCTCGAAAACCAGGCCGAGCCTCCCTCCGAGCAGACTCAGACTGATGGTCCCCAAGCCGACCTCTCTGCCCCAGAAGATGCTGGTAACAATTCTGGTCCCAACCCTGCCACTGATGCCTCCGGGCTTAGTGAAGAGGCTTAGTGCCTGGCTGTTTATATTTTAATTGAATCTTTTTCTCTGGACCCTTCGTGGTCTGTTCGGCCGTCTGTGGCCCTTTGCTACTTTGACACCTTATTCCTTTATGGTTTGGCTTGATACATTGGTTCTGCTGGTAGTTGGTCCTGGGTGACCAGTTTTGGCCATATGTGGCCTGGTGACATTTTAATTCTGTCTATTAGGGATTTTGCTTGCCCTTTGTTGCAATATTTGTTTCGCCGAGCTAAGTTTCTTCATACTACTCGTTTTAGACTAAGGCTCTTCATACTTAGCATGACAGTCAAACTAAGTTTCTTCATACTTAGAAGTGTATAGTACTAAGTTTCTTCATACTTAGCATTTCGTTGTAAGCACTAAGTTTCTTCATACTTAGCATTTTTTTGCAATACCCGTTGCAAACTAAGTTTTTTCATACTTAGAATTGTTTCGTGCAATATTCGTTGCAAAATCCTAAGTTTTTTTCATACTTAGGATCTTTCGTGCAATATTCGTTGCAAAACCCTAAGTTTTTTCATACTTAGAATTTTTCGTGCAATATTCGTTGCAAAACCCTAAGTTTTTTCATACTTAGAATTTTTCGTGCAATATTCGTTGCCAAACCCTAAGTTTTTTCCCCAAATATACATATCTTCTGCTCCCCAATAGGAATCCAAATCTCGAAGTGGAAATTTTGGTTCATATTAATCAAAATCATGATAAAATTCCGTAAATGCTAAAAATATCAAGAAAAAACTGAATACTGAATGCTGGGTATTTTATTCGTAATCCCAGCCAGTTCCTAAAAACAACTGTGAATTTATTCGTATTTACTTAAAAAAGAGATGTGATTGTATTCATAATCACGGATTCAAATTATTGGAAGAATTTCCTAAGGTTCTGGACATTCCATGGTCGTGGAACCGGGTCCCCATCCAGGTCGGCCAAACGATAGGCCCCAATGCCAGCAATCCCTACAATCTTGTATGGGCCTTCCCAGTTCGGCCCAAGCTTTCCGTCTGAGGATACTTTGGTGTTGGCCAAGACCTTCCTCAGGACTAGGTCACCAACCCTGAACTCTCTTGGCTGCACCTTCTTATTGTAGCTTCTTCGTAGCTGCTCTTGGTAAGCTGCCAGGGTAATGAGTGCCCGCTCTCTTTTTTCCTCGGCGAGGTCTAGTTGCTCGGCCAGGGCTTTATCGTTGCCCCCTGACTCCACAAGGGTAGTGCGGATGGTTGGCAAACCAACCTCTAGGGGAATCACTGCCTCTGTTCCGTATGCCAAGGAGTACGGCGTCTCTCCCGTAGATCGCCGTGGGGTGGTCCTGTAAGCCCAAAGCACGGCTGGAAGCTCATCTGGCCATTTTCCCTTCTTTTTTTCCAACCTCTTCTTGAGACTCTTCAGGATAGTCTTGTTGGAGGCCTCTGCCTGGCCATTGCTCTGCGGGTAGGCAGGGGTCGAGTAGTAATTTCTGATGCCGTACTGAGCACAGAAGGCCTTGAACTTTTTGCCGAACTGGGACCCGTTATCTGAGATAATAGAGTAAGGCACCCTAAACCTTGTGATTATCTTGTTCCAGACGAACTTTTCCACCATAGCCTCTGTGATTTTGGCAAGAGCTTCCCCTTCTATCCATTTCGTGAAGTAGTCAGTGCCAATGAGTAGGAACTTTCGTTTCCCTGTTGCCATAGGGAGAGGTCCTACGATGTCCAATCCCCACTGGGCAAATGGCCATGGACTGGTTAGAGGCAACAGGTCCTCTGCTGGAGCTCGGATGAGGGGTGAAAACCTCTGGCACCTCTCGCAAGTCTTAACGAAAGCCTTTGCATCCTCTTGCATGTACGGCCACCAATATCCCTGGGATATTGCTCGGTGGGCTATGGACCTACCACCAGTGTGTCCCCCACAAGTTCCAGCATGGATCTCATGGAGGAATTTCTGAACAAGGGCTGGGTGTATACACAATAAATATGGACCAAGGAAAGATTTTCTGTAAAGCTTACCTTCTGGAGAGAGCCAAAAGCGTACTGACTTGGTCTTGATTTTGTGTGCTTCCCTCTTATCTTCTGGCAAAGTCCCATCTCGTAGGCATGCCACTATTGGGTCCATCCAGCTCGGCCCCAGCTCTGTTTCCATCACGACTTCTACGGATCGGCCAATAC
This sequence comes from Vaccinium darrowii, assembly GCA_020921065.1. Classification (NCBI taxonomy): domain Eukaryota; kingdom Viridiplantae; phylum Streptophyta; class Magnoliopsida; order Ericales; family Ericaceae; genus Vaccinium; species Vaccinium darrowii. Next base: position 38,703,548 of record CM037152.1, on the reverse strand, counting down.
TTGGTTCGCCCAGATAGTCTACTGTAATTGTGCGGCGATACTCTGTCTTGACCGCCGACCCAAGACAGGCCAGTGAGTCTGCATGTGCGTTCTGTCCCGAGCTGATCTGCTGGATATGGATCCTGTGAAATTTGTCTAGCAAATCCTTGGCTGCTTCTGAGTATGCAGCCATCTTTTCGCTTTTCGTAGCATATTCTCCTGAGAGCTGGTTGACAACTAGTTGGGAATCACAAAATATCCGTAATTTATGTACCTTGAGCTCCAGAGCACTTCTCAGTCCAGCAAGCAAAGCCTCATATTCTGCTACATTGTTTGTGGCACTAAATCCCAGCCGTAGTGCATGCTCTAGGACCAATCCTTCTGGAGAGAAAAGCACAACCCCTGCTCCAGACCCTTTGTTGCAAGCCGACCCATCAACGTAAATCTTCCATTCGTCTGGTTCCAGATCGGCCATACTCGTTGGCTGCTCGGGGTTACTGATTCGTTCCTTTTCGTGGAGAGTCGGTGGCGGTGGGACCACTGTTGGAGCAAATTCTGCTATGAAATCAGCCAAAACCTGCCCCTTGATTGCTGTTCTGGGCTGATAATCGAGGTCGAACTGACTTAGTTCTATTGACCACTTGGAGATTCTACCAGAGAAATCTGCTTTCCTGAGCAAGGCCCTCAGTGGGTATTCCGTGAATACGGTGATGGGATGCTGCAAGAAGTAGTGGGGCAGCTTTCTTGATGCAACAATGAGAGCATATACCAGTTTTTCCAATGGTAGGTAACGTGTCTCAGCTTCTAACAATGTCTTGCTCAAGAAATAAATTGGAGCCTGCTCCGTCCCCTTTATTCGTAGAAGGACCGAGCTGACTGCATGATCAGATACTGCTAAGTATAGTATCAACCGCTCCCCAGTTTCTGGAGTAGAGAGCAAGGGTGGTGATGATAAGTAGCTTTTTAGCTCCTGGAAAGCCCGTTCCTGTTCGGCTCCCCACTTGTACCCTTCTCTCTTCTTCAGAAGTTGAAAGAAAGGTCTGCAGCGGTCTGAGGACTTGCTGATGAAGCGATTGAGTGCTGCTGCCATCCCTGTTAGCCTTTGGACCTCCTTCGTGGTCTTTGGGCTTTGAAGGCCTTGTAGAGCCGTGATTTGATCTGGGTTGGCTTCAATCCCTCTTTTAGTCACTAAGTGCCCAAGAAATTTCCCCGAGCTGACTCCGAAGGCACATTTGGAAGCGTTTAGCTTTAGCTTGAATTTTCTCAAGATGTTGAAAGTTACCCTTAGGTCGGCTAGGTGGTCAGGCTTCAACTTGCTCTTGACTACCATGTCAGCTCTTGACTACCATGTCATCGATGTAGACCTCCATAGTCTTGCCGAGCTGTTCTTTGAACATTTTGGTCACCAATCTCTGATAGGTTGCTCCAGCATTCCTCAGCCCAAACGGCATAACCTTGTAACAATAGAGTCCCCTGGGCGAAATGAAAGATGTCTTTCCCTGGTCGGGCTCGTGCATGGCTATTTGATGATATCCCCGGTATGCGTCAAGGAAACTCATCCTCTCATAGCCCGATGTAGCGTCCACAAGCTGATCGATTCTGGGTAGAGGGAAGCTGTCTTTGGGACATGCTTTGTTGAGGCTTGTGAAGTCTACACATACCCTCCACTTTCCGTTCTTCTTCTTGACCACCACAGTGTTGGGCAACCAATCTGGATAGCTCACCTCACGTATGGCATCCGCTTCTAGTAGCCGTTCTACCTCTTCAATCACAGCGTCTGCGTGCTGTGGTGCCGACCTCCTTGCCTTCTGCACAACTGGCTTGTGCTGAGGGTCCACGTTTAGGTGGTGGCATATAACTTCAGGATCTATCCCAGGCATCTCTTGGGGGGTCCAAGCGAATACATCGATGTGGTCTTTAAGAAAGGTGACCAAATCTCTTTCCTCCAGCTCGGGGAGAGTCTCGCCGATCAGGAAATACCTTTCTCCATCGTCCTCTTGAATTTGTATCTTCTTTAATCCTTCCACCACCTTCTTTGTGGGATCACCTCCAACGTCTTCTAAGGTTGGTTGGTCTGGAACCTCAACCGTTTGTACCAGCTCGGCCCTTGGTGATTTCCTTAAGACCATATTGAAACATAGGTCGGCCACCTTCTGGTTGCCTCTAATGTATTCGATGCCATCTGCCCCAGGGTACTTGATCTTCTGGTGGTAAGTTGAAGAAACTGCCCTCATCTTGTGCATCCAAGTCCTTCCTATAATCACGTTATAGGAAGAAGGGATGTCTACCACAAGGAAATCTGTGCTCAGGACCACCGATCCAGCTCGGACGGGCAGTGTGACCTTTCCCATAGGCCATACTGTCTGTGCACTAAAGCCGACCAATGGAACCAGACACTTTTGCAATGAACTTGGAGGGAGTTCCATCTTTTTGAAAGTATTGTAGTACATGATCTCTGTGCTGGCCCCTTGATCAACAAGAATCTTCTCCACGTCGTATTCCCCTATTCGTAGGGTGATTACTAGTGCGTCATTATGGGGTACTGATACCCCTTCCAGATCATCATCGGTGAAAGTGATTGGGGTCTCCATGATCCCTTCCACCCTTGGCCTCTTCATGCCGAGCTTCATTACTTGTTTTGCCTGTCCGTTGACCCTTTGGATGTGTCTTATCTCGTTGTTTGTGTAAGGGGCAACTAATCCATGTATCATATGGATTATTCCCTTTGGACCTTTCTCGTAGTCCATCTCCTCTACCAGCTCGGCATCATTCTTGCTATCAGCCAGAAATTCTTTGAGATGTCCCTCTGCCACCTTCTCATCCAGGAACTTCTTATACTCCACACAGTCCTCAGTCATGTGTCCCCAATCTCGGTGGTAGCTGCAGTGCTGGTTAGTGGCTCTTCTCTTTTCTGGGTTTCCAGTCATCTTTGGGGGCCTTCTGAACCACTGTTCGCCCTTGATCCTGTACAACATCTTATAGATGGGGATGTTGAAAGTTGCCATAACGCTGAAGTAGGACTTGGGATCTGGATCAGCTTTTTCTTTCTTTTGCTGAGTGTAGTCTTTCCGTCCTGTTATGTACTCCTTCTTGTATGCCCTTAACTCTACTGGCTTCTTTTCCGGAAGCTGAGGTTGCCCTGCCACAATCCTTCCTCCAGCCTGCAAAATATCATCTTCCACCCGAGCATGGTCCTGGATTCTTTCCATGAGTTTGGCCACCGTTCTTACTGGATGCATAGTAAGTGATTCCCGTAACTTACTATGCATGGGCAAGCTTGTCTTGAACGTTGCTAGAGCATATTCCTCGCTGCAGTTTTCAATCTCGTTGAAGGTTTCCCAATAGCGTTTGGAATATTGCCGTAGTGTCTCATCATCCTTCTGTCTCATAGAAGTCAATGCATCAAAAGTCTTTGGAGCTGCTCGGCTTGTTAAAAACCGAGCAGTAAATTCTTCAGCTAGTTGAGCCCAACATAGGACTGAGCCCTCTGGGAGCTTGTGGTACCAACTCAGAGCCACCTTTCCCAAGCTGGAAGGGAACATCTTGCATAGCAAAGCATCATTTTGCTCATGCATGAACATGGCTTGCTGGTAATGTTGGATGTGAGCCACAGGATCCGTGCTAGTTTCGTAAGGGATGAACGCTGAGTGTTTCACCCTGCTCGGTGCCTTTTCTGCACGAATCCAGTGGGCTAATGGCGACTTTGAGATCTGGCCTAGGGCTTCCTTAGCTGCTTCTCTTGCAGTTTTAGGACCTCCCTCAGCTCGGCCGGCATCCCCCTTCCTTGTGTGCCGCTCGGGAATATGCTCATTTGATCCAGATCTCTCATATCTGTCCCTAGCATGCTTCCTTCTTTCTCTTTTTTCCACAGAAACACTCCTGTCTCTCCTTTTTCGTGGAGAGGCAGCTCGGTCAGTGGAGGCGTTGTTGTGGTGACGATTTCTTCCCTTTTCCTCATAATGCACGGATCTCGTCCGTGAACGTAAGTCTTTCTCTTTTTCCTGGAGTTGTTTCTTCAGGTCCTGAATCTCTCGTTCCCGTCGAGTGACTTCACGGGCCAATTCTTCTGCCTCTTGCTCTTTTCTGTCAAGGCTATCTTCCCTCTCTCGATTCCTTGTGTGCCTGTGACCATCCCTTCTTGGGGGGCTTCTGTCCCGTTCACGTCGGGTGGAGGCCTCCCCACCTCTTGGTGGTGTTTTTGAGTGTCTCGCCCTTGGAGAACCATGGCATATTAGGCGTGTACCCCTGAATTTTGGAATCTCAGGGATACTCCCTATGTCAAACCTCTTTGTTGCTGGTTTTTTCTGTGGTGCTTTTAGTACTGTGGGGGTTTTTTCCACCCTTGAGCCCTTTCTTGTGGTGTACACCAACGTGGTCCCGCCATCGTCCTCCACCTCTTGCCTCCGTGGGGTGCACAAAAGGGGTTCTGAAAGCACCATTGTCGATCTTTTATTGGAGGGAGATGAACTTTTTGTTAAGAGTTTCCCACAGACGGCGCCAATTGTACGGGGAAAATTCCACGTAACGCTGGATCACGTGCTTCCTTGATTCAGCCCTAGATCTGCAAGACAGAAAAAGGGTTAGAGCACCTTTGCCTCTCGTTGGCAAAGGCCCTCCGATGCCTAAGTTAGTATCACGTACTTGAATTCTCAAATCACAATGCGTATGAAAATAGGTTTCACAGCGTACCTTTTGTCATGGTTATGGTGCTGTATTTATAGGTGTAGATGTTCATCACATTAGGCATCTCATGCCCCTGTTTCCTATTTTCCTTAGGAATCCGTTTCCTAATAGGACTTCTTCCTATAAGTGGTCCATTCCTAATCACATTAGGACTGCCATATTAATCCCTTATTTCTCGGGATTACTCCTTATCTCATAAGGAGCCGCTGTAGAATATTCTGGAATGTCTCACCGCCTTACCCGTGGCGGTGCCGTGCTTCCACGTAGCTCGGCATGACTCGTACATAACCCAGCTACTCACGCCGAGCTGAATCTACGTACCCCAGAATGTTATCTAAGCTTTACTCATAGCTCTGCTAGCTCGGCCATATCAGGGGCATTCCCTTGTGACTTATACCGAGCTAGCTCATCCTGGTATATGTAATTTATTCATTCATTTTAGCCTTGTTCATGGCCAAACTAGCTCGGCACAGGGCTCACGTGCACCCTTCGTGGTGCCAAGCTATTTACCCTCTCCTGGTGAGGTTATTAGGCACGTGCCATACCTAGTAGTAGGGTAATCAGTTTTTACCCACTCCAAGACTTAAAATCCATGGAGTTTGAGATACCTCCGGTGTTGGTCGTGCCCTAACGGCCGCCCGTGATTCAAGCTAGCCTTGAGATCATTTGTATCTGGATTGCAACATCCAAATTGCTTTGTCTCGGATGACCAAGAAAAGTGCTACGGTGTCAACATTTAGGCTTTAGGTTGAAACACTGTACCTACTGAGTAATGGTTTACCCGGGGTGTTGGAAAATCATCTGTGCAATGGTCTTAAGTGAGATTTGGATCCGGTAGACTAACCCTAGGTTGTACATGAAGTCTAGGAGACTTTAAATCCATGGAGTTTGAGATACCTCCGGTGTTGGTCGTGCCTGAACGGCCAGCCGTGTTTCGGACTAGCCTTGGAACCGCTTTTATCTGGATGGCGACACCTCATTGCTCTGTCTCGGATGGTCAAGAAAAGTACTACGGCGTCAACAATTTAGGCTTTAGGTTGATACGCTGTATCTGCCGAGTAACGACCTACCCGTGGTGTTGATACAATCTTCTGTGCAAACGATTCCAAGTGAGATCTGAAACCGGTAGTTTAATCCCTAGGCTTAGAAGTAGGACTAATTTTGGGCGAGGAGTGACACACGCATCATAGGCACCCTTTTTGTTTGTACTTGGTAATCGAAGGCTATAAATTGAGTCAAGATTTTGCTTTTATGATAGAGTTTTGAACCATTGGGCCTGCAAAGAAGGAAAAGACCTTACCTGTTTGGACTCGACCTCCAGGGCAGAGATTGTCTCGATCCTTATCACCGAAGTCTGAAACAAGTATGGCGGCGGAGCAAGAACAGGATCCCCCTAATGAGTTTGAACGACTGAGGAAGGAGATGCATGACGAAAGGGTCCGGAGTGACACCCGAATCGCCCAACTCATGGCGATTATGGTGAATATCCAGAGTCGACTCCCCCCACCTCAGCAACAGATACCCGATGGTGGGGCACGAAATCAAGAGATTCCTAATGATGAGCATCCAGAACACCCTCCTCCCCCTGAAAATCCTCAGTTGGCTGAAATGCTAGCAAAGATACTCAAACTGGAAGAGTCAGTGGCCAAAAGTGAGAAGCGAGCCATTACCGGATTTGATATGAGTAAACTTTGCATCTTCCCAGGCACTAAGCTCCCCAAGAAATTCAAGCATGTGGATTTTGAGAAGTTTGATGGGACTGGGGATCCGAGGGGACATATTCAAGCATATGTAAGCTCTCTCTCCTTACAAGATGTCGATGAACCTGCCATGGCACAAATGTTTCATGAAACGCTCATAGGGCCTGCACTCCAATGGCTCTTGTCACTTGATATCTCAAAGAGACAGACCTGGGAGGAAATGGTGGTTGCTTTCATTAAGCAGTATGAGTACAATGTCCAACTCAAAGTCACTACCCGTGAGCTCGAGAGTATTAAGATGAAGGAAAAGGAGTCATTCACGGATTTTGTAAAAAGATGGAGAGCAAAGGCTACGCAAATGACCGATTGTCCCAGTGACAAAGATCAAATGAGCATCATAACCAAGAACCTTCAGCCAGATTTGGCCCAATACATGGTGACGGCTCAAGTGCACAACTTCGAGACCTACTTTGAGACGGGTCTGTCAATTGAAGAAGCCTTACAAAGTGGGGTTTTAAAGAAAGGAGATCCAGTCCCCAAGCCTAAACGCAATTACATTGGGAACACTTCATCCCTATATGCAAACCCCAGTTACGCAGCCGGCACCTCATCCAATTCCATGAATCACCAACCCCATAAAGCTGAACCCGTAAATGCTATCTTGTCCCAACCAACCCAACCAACTCAACCATTTCAAACCCAAAGAGGACGTCGTGTTTTCACTCCTCTTCCCCTACCTCTTCCTGTAGTCTTCGAACGACTCGTTCAGCAAGGAAAAATTAAACCACTCCAACCATCTCCTAACTCCCTAAACCAACCTCCTTTTAACCAAACTCCACAGAACAACTCGACTCCACTAAATAACCTAACTCCACCAAACAACCGCACTGATCCAATTGCCAATCCTATCAATTTCCAAAACCTTTTCAACCCGCCAACCAACCAATTCCATGCTACCTCTGCAGCCAACAGTCGTGTACCTCGCCCAAAACCTCCACCAACAGCTGAAGAAAATCCCATCCAAAAACAATTAGAGAAAACCCCAGCCGCTCTAACCATTTGGGGACTACTCATGAGCTCTAGCGAGCATCGCCAGAAACTTGCTCAAGCACTATCTTGCATGGAGATTGCTCCTGACATTACCCCTGAAGCTATGATGGCTGCTATTGTTACCAAACCTACCATTGCTACCAAAATCCAAAATCCAAAATCCAAAATCCAAAATCAAAATTCAAATCCAAACCTGAAGCAAAAACGTCTGTTCTTCCCGACTTCACCACATCTAAACCCATAAGAGTCTCTGCTAAGACCATGGGAACAACATCCCTTCGTTGCTCAATCTGTGTAGCGATTGAAATGATTGAAGGATTGGGGTTGCCGTCATTTGGAACCAACATATAAGTGGCAAGGAGGCACATGCACAAGGCAAACATACGGCGATTCTGAACTGTGTAGTCCAACTGGTTGCCACGAGGACTAAAATCGACAAAGAGACGAAGAATGTCGAGCGAACTTCCGCGAATCAAATGCCTAGCAAGACCATCACTCACACCGAGTTTTTCTTTGAGGATCTTAACCAAGTTAGCACGGATTGAAGGGACCACTGGTTCGGTCTCGGGACGAGTTTCGAGGTATGCATGGAACTCCTCGATAGTGGGACAAAGCTCTTGGAGGCCAAAACGGAACACATGAAACTCGGGATCCCAAAATTGAACCAATCAATGTTTTCGAAGCATGCAAAAGCTCGGGACGGATGGGAATGGAGTGGATATGACGTAAGGAGTTGAGATGGTGGCCTCAAAAATTGAACCAATCAATGTTTTCGAAGCTTGCAATCCATGGTTGAAGCACGGCAGACGCAAGCATGGCCATGACGTGGAGTTGAAAAAGAAAGAGGTGGAGAATGAGAGTATAAAGAGCGGGATAATGAAAATTGATGTGAAGAAATGCTTGGCAAGGCATGGTATTTATAGTGGGAGTGTGATGAATGGTGACAATTTTACATGCAAGGATGGGTGAAGAAAATTCAAGTTTCAATGAATTCAAAGTTCATTTTCAAGAAATTTACATGGGAAATCATAAGAAAATCTTGGAAAAAGGTGGCATTTATTGGAAAACGGAGGGGAAAACTTTGGAAAAGTGTATGAGAGGCTTGGGAAGGAAATTTGAACAGTTTATGTGCAGTTTGGGGCAGAAGAACGCCATGCAATGGGCAAAGAAAATGCCTTGGGAAGAACAAAATTCTGCCAGAAAGCAGGTCCAGGCGCCTGGACTTGCTCTTTCCAGGTGCCCAGATTCAATCCAGGCGCCTGGATTGAGTGATTCCAGGCGCCTGCATCCAATCCCGGCGCCTGGACCAGCCTGATGTAGGCGCCTGCAAACCAGATGACAGCAACCAACTTTTGATCCCCGAACTCATTTCCATGCATTTTTGGCAAGTTTCATTGATTCCAACATGTTCTAACGGACATTTATGACTTGCGGGGAAGTTTTACTCATGAAAGATCCGGAAAATGAGACGTTTAGACCAAGTTTTCCACAAAACGAGCTCGGTTTAACGTTTCAAAATCATAGTTAAAGGTTGCAAGAGGATCTTACCAAGTTCAAATGGCCGGTTTGGTCAAATATGACGTTGCGGAAGCAGTGGGATGTTTGTTCTCGGAAAAAAAAAAAGAAAAAAAAAAGAAAAAAAAAACGTGGCATTGGAGGATCGTCTTTTCAAACAAGCCCTATGGACGCCAAATTCCATCCTAGGGTCATTTGTGTCATTTAATTCATCTAGATGAGTTATACATACATTTTTGAGTCGAGTGAAGGTGTCAATAACATTTGTTGTCATGTCTATTGTATATTTGAGTCGTTTATGTCAATATTTGTTCATTAAACGTGTTTCGGACAAATTCACGAACACTTGTGTCGATAACCATTTCTTTCTGTATTACTTGTTTATACTTGTTCATTATAGTTAATGGAAATCTTTTTCTTGTTATTTGTGAGTTTTACAACCGGTGTTTTGTTATGATTTCAATAATAGAATGCATGAGCAACATGTAAAGTGCAAATCATGTATCAAAAACATGGCATCCAAAAGAAGTCAATGCAAGTCAACGCGAATCAAATATCAAGTCATAATCCATAAGTACTGGGGCAAACACACGCCCGAACAAGCAAAATAAGCGCGCAGGCCCAACCTAAGAGGCTACTTGGGCACGCAGGCTCGAAATGGTAAAAGAAAAAGCTGATCTAAAAGCAAAAGCAAAACTCATAATATCCTAAGATCACCTAGGTACTAACTATGGGTCACCTATCTCCTCGTCGTAGCCCACCTCCTTCGAGCAGAACAGGCGGATGGTCGTCGAGCCAGGACTGGCAACGCCACCTCTCTCTCGCCTCCAGGGCACCTGCAAGCAAAGTCAAAGCACAGAGCATATCAATATTCTGGAATCAAACATGTGTCAGAATCAAAACAAAAGAAGATTACCGGGATACTCCTGGAAAGAGGAGGACCAGGAGGACGGGCAGGATCGCCCGGCCATCGGAGTACCACGTCTGCCCCAGCCACCAGCTGGCGAACAAGGATTCGCAGACTGTGAGTCTGCTCGAAGTAAAAGCGCGCAGTGTCCTGGGAAAACTGCAACAAGAAGCAACAGTCTTAGCAAAAGAGTTTCAACATCAATGAAAAGCTAAATGGAATAATGAAACTTTGCATACCGGGCCAGTAGGGAGCGGAAGGTCAGCAGCTGGTCGAGGGATATCAAGATATCCTCTCTCTCCCTCAGGTGTCTGCACAGAAACCTGCCACAACCTCATAGCCTCGTAGGCTAACCTCTCAGAAGGCTCAGGCTCTCCTGCTGCAGCACCACCCCACCTCTCCCTGAGGACAGGCACAAGTCCACTCCCTCCAGGCACCACCTCCTCTCTCCCCTCCTCCTGAACACCAGCTCTCTAGCTAGAAAAGTGTTTATATCAAATTACAATTTTTTCAAAGTAACGTATAGTTAATAGCTAAACGGGTATTCAAATGTAAATCGGATGTTGGAATGCAAAACTTTTTACCATATTCGCAATTGAATAAAACCAAACACCAATGTGAACTGCATATTTGTTAGAGAATTCAAATTCTTGGTCGGCCAATTGCCTTGTTTGATAGGATTTAACCTAGGTCCACCCTTAAATTCATGCCTCCAGTCTAGCTATATATTTACCCTACAATAAAACACATTCAACCAAAAAAACACTACCAAAGAATGCTAGTTCAATTCCTTGAAACTGTTTGCTTCTTTTTATCTCCATATATAATAGTAGTTGGTTGCTGTTTAGTGTATTGTACTCCTCTGATTATGTACCCTATCCCCGTTGGTTTCCTTTCGGGTCCAAGTTGGTATATGATGTCAGGGTCTGGGTGCCAACATCGTTAGAATGCTTTCCTTCATTGTGATACCGTTTGTCTGTCTTCCCTTTAGTCTTTGTAATTACTAATTCAAAGATTTAAAGAATTTTGGCTATTCAAAAAGAAAAGAAAAAAAGGTGGGTAAAAATAATCACAAAACAAGGAATAAATTCAGAAAGAGACATTTTAATTGGGACTATTTATTGGGGAGTGATTTTCTAGAGCATAATACCCGTGCTAATCAGAATGTAATTATAGGATGGAAAACCTAGGCATCCATCAGATTGCAATAAAGTGCATTCCACACCCAATAATTTTTTGATCGAGGAGGGCCGATCGTGAGCTTTTAAAACATGAAATTGGGAATTGGGAAATATTATTCAATTTCTGTGGGACAAGATTGACCTGATAGTCAAGACCAGAGATTTATGGGTTTTTCTCATATATAATCAACATAATTGTAAAGACCCGTTTTTTTATGAATTATATTAATAGACTTTTAATTGTTTTTATTATGAAATGATAGATTTTAATTTGAATTCCTTTAGCTAGTAGTTAAATATATAATATAGATATAGAGATAATAAATTTAATTTAATTTAATTATTTTTGTTGGATAAGTTAGTTAGTGATATATATGTACATAAAACTATCTCAAATGATTATCTTAATTCCCCTTATCACTCCAATTTCCCATTTAAGTCTCCCACCACTCCACAAATACCTCTTTCACTTTGTCTCCTATAATATTCTAAACTTCCATAGCAAATCTCTGTTTCCCTCTCGGCAGAAATCTCTGTTTCCCTCTCGGCAGAAATCTCTCTCTCTCTCTCTCTCTCTCTCTCTCTCTTGGAAATTCTTTCTCTCGCACTCTCGATTTGTATAGTTTCTTTTTCTCTCTCTCATGAAAATCGTACAAGTTTTTCCGTCATAATTTATTTATTTATCTCCTTTTCCTACAGAAATTTTAAATTCTTAGTGATTAAACCTAATCTCCAACGTTCCCAGTTTCTGTTAATGCTCTAGAAACTTCGAAAGAAAGGTAGGCATCTTAAACCTAATCATTACTTTAGTTTACTGTCTTATATTTTGTGTGTACGTGGGAGAAGTGTGGAAAATTAGAACACCAGAAATTGGAACGTTATCAAATGGGGTAGTAGACGTACGACGTTGAAAAATTGAGAGTTCGCGCACAGTTTTTGTTCTTCCGTTTTTCAATTCTTTTTGTTCAGATTCGGAGAAAACGTAAAACAGTAAAGTTGTAGATCTCAAAAAATTAAGTAGAGTCCATATCGAACTCATCTCAATCCGAGTAACTTAGTATTTAATATGATTTTTCAAAGTTTCTGCTGTAGTGAAACACGGGACAAATTACAAACTATTTTTTTAAAACCCATTTTCGACCTCTTTAATGAAGGAATTAGAACTTGAGTAAAGCACAAAATCTGTTCATTGTGTAAATTTTAATGTTCCTGTAAAAACTCTTGATTTATAGAGTTAGTTTGCTATTTTTTGTAGATTGAGAAAGTTGCTCATTTTTCAACGCTACGTTAAGTTTTTCTTCAACCTTGTGATTGTTTTATTTTCTCGTTATGTTGGACTTATGTGAATAATGACTCACATGATGAATGAATCTAATTTTTAAGCACGTATTGATCAAAATGTTTTAAGTATAAGGATGAATGAATTTAATCGCGAAAGTTGGGATTGGGACGTGACCGGTATGGATCTTGAGACCTGCGCAGCTTTGTTGTGTGATCAAGCGCCGAAAGTATACTTTGGGTGGGAATCGATGCCGGATAAAAAAATTGGACTGGTCGTGAGCTATGCATAGCATACCCGAGGTAGCTTTGCTATGTGATCGGGCACTTGAGATATACTGTGGATGGCAGCCGGAGATAGAAAGTATATGTAGGAAGTTGGAATGAGAATAGTGGGTTTTTGCGAATCCAAAGTTTTGAGGAATGACATGAAAATTTGAGCATTTCATACGAAATAAAATTTCAGTTATGTGTGTAGCTGCTGCATGAGTAACTTTAGTAAAGAGGTTGCTTAGGGTGCCCTATTGAGTGTAATTTTATAACTTACGGTGCTACTTTTTGTGGCCCTGGCATCCCAACGCTAGGTACAGAAGGAGAGGAAGAGCCGTCTGCTGATTTCGGGGCAATGGAGCAGCAAGAAGGATACGAAGTGGCAGAGCCCTGGCTCTACCAATAGTTTCTTTGTTTAGAGGCTTTGTCTTTTATTTAAAATTGAACACTTAGTATTGTTTAAACGTTTTAGACAATTTTTTCCTTTCAATTGTAATAAGTTAGGTAACTTTTAGCTTTCCGTTAAAAAAATTATATTAAGTTCTTCTTTGGAATTTTATTGAAGTTGGCTTTTCTAATAAAATAAATTATAAAATTAATTTATTAATGTACCCAATTTTCGGGGCGTTACAATAGTGCAATAAATTAGCAATTAATTAGCACATTGTCCGCTAAGTTCATTCACAATGGAAGTCCATTAAGATGGTGGCAAAGTACTGTGGAATCTTCCTACTCATTTCAATCAATGATTTGACAAGCAAATTCAATAACTTGAAATTCAATGGTCTTTTATTTGCTGTAACAGCAAAAAACTATAGTATGGGCACAAATGAAAAAACTAAAGCAAATGCCAGCACACCTTTCATCAAAACGGAGTGAAAGCTTTTGTTTATTTTATATAGAAATTGAAGTGGAAAGAAAGCCTATGAAAACTGTGATTGAAAGTTACACCAGAAAGCTTAACACAGTATAATTAAAGATTTTTTACTTGCAATTTCTTCCAATTTTTTATGCAGCGAAATCTATTTCTGTAATAACCCGAAATTTCGTAGATAAAAATTTCGATTTATTAATTCGATTAGTTATTTTTAATATCGCTAAATGAAATAATTTATTATTTAGTTTAAATAATTTGAATGAAACTACATCTAGTTTGTTTATTTCCTTTTATTTATTTTTCCGCGCCGTAAAATCAACGCGTGCACACCGAGTATTTCACTACATCGCATCCGGAAGACCTACTAATTTTCCCAACTCTTATGTTGTCCTATTTTGACTAGCCTTAGCCTATTTAAAACCCTAATTAGACATGTGCTCAATTTTGTCTTCCTACCAATGTTGACTTTACTAAACCTAATTTGTATTTTTTTGAATTAATGAGAAGAAAGAAAATTTGACTACTTAACAAGGTAGGCTACTTACCCAATTACAATCTTCTATAAATAGCTCACTCACCTTGCTTCATTTCTCACACCAAAATCTCCCAACTTCTCCACTTTGTGCTTTCTAGTGTTCTTGAATGAGTTCTTGAGTGTTCTTCTTGAAACTCATCCTAAACCACCACACTCCACCACTCTCGACCACCCCTAGATCTTAGAAAGGTAGAATAAGTTAGCAAGAAAGTGTTCGAGCAAAGGTCGACTAGTCGTTACACCGCCGGAATTCAACTAGCTTATCGGCTTCCGACTAATCATCGGAATTAAGGTAGATACTTTATCTTAACTTTAGATTAGTATTTACTAGTTCATATTAAGGAGGTTATTATTTTACTTAAACGTGCTTAATTATGATTAAATGTGATTATGTTGGTGATTAGTGATTTTATGAACAATTAGACTTTGAAAAATACATTTAGTCGTTACTATGCACGATTTAAAATTGACTATCAAAATGCACCGTTATAATGTTCGATGGACTTTTGGAAAACTAAATTACCCAGTTGTAATGCCCGAATGAAAATCGACTTTTCAAATTTACGCAGTTATAATGCCGACCGATTTTCTGAAGAAAAGAGCTTTTCAAATGAAATGAGATTTTCCAGGATTATTGAATAAATATTTTTAATCTATTCAGACTAACAAATAGAATCTATGACTAGCATGTCTAGTCAGGCTTTTTCTTGGTTTAGCCCAAACCAAGTGGCGATTTGACGAACGAATCTTAAAACACGCCAAACGGATTCAACTACTAGAGTTTTTCTAGTAGGGTATTTTCTTGGTTTAGACAAACCAAGTGACGGTTCTACGTACTAATCTTAAAACACGCCAGCAAAACGAGAATGAATCCTTATGTTTTGATTTAAATTCTCGGAAGAAAGAATTTTTTTGTCTTTAAGTAACACGGTTATCATGAAATGTTTTTGAACGAGAAGTTTATCGTGAAACGATTTCTAAACGGAAGATTTTTATGTAATATGACATGTGTATGTTTTTCGAGACGATACGACACGACACGTTTTTCGAGAAAGTGATCGAATGTTTTTAAATGGAAGAAATAAAGATGAGAATGAAAATGTTGATGTGATGAAAGTTGAGATGTTGATGCTGTTGGAGTCCCGCCTCAGTTCCCCGGTGTGAACTGGTGGTCAAAGCACAATGGAACTATACTATAAACAATACTGCCATTAGAGTCCCGCCTCAGTTCCCCGGTGTGAACTGGTGGTCAAAGCTCAATGGAACTATACTATAAACAATACTGCCATTGGAGTCCCGCCTCAGTTCCCCGGGTGAACTGGTGGTCAAAGCTCAATGGAACTATACGGTAGTGCTGTTTGAAGTTTCTCCTCAAATTCCGCGGGTGAATTTGACGGTTAGAACTTACTCAGTACAACACATAGCAAGCGGACCTCATAAACAGACTGGTGGGGATTCAGTGATATGGGTAGCCGGGACTATGTCGTGTGTGACGCGGAGTTAGCGGACCTCATACTGCAGGAGTCAGTTTATGGGTGGCCGACCCTTCGAACGGAAAGGTTGGTGACCGTTAGAAAGGGGTTGTAGAACGGGCCAATAACTTTCGAGAGATGTAAGATGTTGACATGGTTGAAATTTGAAGAAGAATGCTGTTATGAGAAAATGATATGAGATACTGATACTGTACTCTGATTTTTATTAAAAGAAACGAGATACTGATACTACACTCTGATTTTTCTTAAAAGAAACGAGATACTGATTTTATTAAAGCTGCACTCTGATTTGATCTGATTTGATATTGATGCATTGACACGCATGAACCTACTGTTTTGAGAAATGATTTTCAACTATTTACTTGCCACCTACAATATTGTTCTAGAATTGCTAGTTTAAAGTTGGGGTAAGGTATCTATTGAGCGTCCTCGCTCACGGTTTGCCCTGGCATAATACCACGATGTTGCTTCGCAACTCTGCGTATTATGCTAGATTATCACGTTGGACAGGTGGACCTCTACGGAGAACACGGAGCCGGAGGAGCTGCCGAGATGGAGATCCACCAGGCGGAGAGATTTGCGGAGTCATAGAGTCCACCCGGTCTACCTTTTTGTAATCTGTGAAGGATAGATCATCTATATGTATTTTTGGTTATTATTATTACCGTTTAAGACCGACTTTAAATTGTAATAATAATCCATAACGTATCCCAAAAATGCGGGGCGTTACAATTTCTCTAAAAGAGTGAGGCGACGAGCCGTTTGGAGAGTAAGGGTTGCCAGAACCCTAGATTGACCTCCACTGCCGACAACTATAAAAGTCTTTGGATAAGGTCTAGGGCAAAGTTATACTGGGCATCTTATCGCTTCGGATCGTCGGTGAGGGCTCTCAGGCTTAGAAGCATGAACTTGTGTTTCAGATTTAGGGCCTGTATGGCCACTTCTTTATCAGTTTTTTGGTTTCTCTTTATCTCATCCTAGGTGTTTGGCTGCAACACCTAGAAATTGTTTCTCCCAAAACAGTTTTTCCGTTTCACACAATAGAAGCCAGAAACGAAAAAGAGCCTCACCCCTACTTTTCAATTTCTACTTCTGGCTTCTCAGTTATCTCTCCCAGAACTACCCTCAAGTTTACATTATCTTTTCTTCTCCCCATTCCCACACAACACGCCGCTACCTGTTCTCCCCTACCAAAGCCAGAGCCAAAGCTTCGACAAGTTTGGACCACATTTGTTTATTTTTTTGGACCACCTTTGTTTTTTTTTTTTTCCACAAGTTCTTCCATTTTGCATAGTACGGGACTAAAAATTTTATTTATTTATTTATTTATTTATTTATTTTTTAAGGAAGATGGTATCAATTTTGCTTTAATGTTTCAATTGCATTATTCATTTTGTTTTTTAAAAAAGAAATCTCTCGTCTAATACAAAAACACGTCTCATTTTCAAGAGGAAAACCATTGTTCACATAGGTATATGCCCGTGTAAATACATAAAAAGAGAAAAATGGTATATGACATAAACAAGGGCAAAATGGTAAAAAACCAATCCATAACTCATTTTCATCATTTTCTCCCAAAAACTACTACTTTTGCAAAATGCATTCTGCATATTTTTCCCAAACACTTCTCCCAGATTCAAAACTCATTCTAACCATAATCCAAAATGCCAAAAGACCAAAAAGTTAAAAATGAAAAACTGAAAAGTGGGTTCCCAAACACCCTTCTATTCGTTTTCCAAGGTCTCTATCTTCAATGATGGGTGGAGGTACTTTCACGGTAAACATCGACAACCTTCCCAATGGTGTAGCCCTACCTTGGATCCGCAAATTATTTTCCAATTTCGGCAACAGATTTGGCTTTGTAAAGGCATCCTTATTTGGCTTTCTATTTTAACTTTTGAGTTAAAATAGGGAGTCAAACCCTCCAAAACTCCTAAAAATCAGGCTCTGTATTCCTCTTGCTCAAATTATTTTTGCTACAGTGCCTACACAAATTTGAGTAGGCATTGTTCACGCACTAAATATTTTTTGTTGTTTTTTTGGGTTGCTAGTGCGTCAGGAGAGAGGGAGGGAGAGGGGGTGGGGTGAAGGACACATGGCAACATGTGTATGGAGGGGACAATATTTTAATGGCTAAAAGGGGGAGGGGGGGTTTACTTCTGCACCTCTACTACACGGAAACATCACCAACAATGCACCGAAACAATATTTTGTTTTTTTTAAAAATAAATTTGAGGGGAATAGTTTAATATAGTAAAGTTAAAATAGAGAGTTTGATTTTGTTAGTGTTTGATGAAGTGAATTGCTAATTTATAAAAGGTGTTTTTCAAGTTAAATTTGGTGAAAATTTTGGTTCTCCTAATAAGGATGCTCTAAAAGTTACGAATCCGCAAGAGGTGTTGCTTGTGCATTTAAGCCATACAATTCTGGATTCCCCAGCCACATTTCCATTCCAAGGTTTAATTGAGTTGAACCAATTGTTAACCACAAAGTTGCTTTGAACCAAAGTCCTACCATTTTAATAATAAAATGTTTTGATTTAAACGCTGGGACTTTGGTTCAAATACTTCTAACTGTTGGATTGAGCTGAATTTTTATGGGCCCCTCAAAAAAACATTTCAAAAATAAGAAACGGTTCGGATCTCTCATATGGGACCCAAAAACGAATCCCCAAACATGCTTTGTACATTTGATGTACCTAAGGGTCGGTACCCATAGGTTTTCCGCTTTTCATCTTGGCTACACCTGCGCGATAACGAGCACTGTACGTATATTACCGTCCCGTAGTAGTATGCCTACTGGTGTGGTATTTAAAACTTCGGTGTGGACCACGTTTCCATCGACCCACTTGCAGGTCTTCACCACTCAACTTATGTACGGAAATTAAAATGAAGAGGCATTGATATGGGGTAAATTTAGAATGTCGCACAAACAAATTATTTCCCCAAAAGATAGTACTATGCCAGTATGCCTGCTGGTTTGGTCTTTAAAACTTCAGTGTGGACCACGTTGGTCTTCACCACTCAACCTATGTGCAGAGGCATTGATTTGGGGTAAATTAGAATGTTGCACAAGCAAAAATTATTTTTTTCTAAAAATCAAGACAAATCATCTATATTACAACGGAGAACAGTTTTTGTCTCAGTCATATTTTTATCTCAGTCGTCATAATATATTTTATCCCTATTTCCCAACTCTCTCCTCTTTCTCTCTCTCCCTTTTTTCGCCATCAGCCCACTACACCTAAAATTTCAAACCACATGCTCTCTCTCTCCTTTTTGAAATTCAAACCACATTCTCTCTCACTATCTCCTCTCCTACCCCCTCTCTGAAGGGTTTTGCTGCTTACCACCCATTGGGTGGTCCAAAATATGAATAAACAATTACCTTTCTGAAGGGTTTTGCTGCTTACCACCCATTGGGTGGTCCAAAATATGAATAAACAATTAATTTGCAGTGAGTCATTTTTATCGTCTCAAGTCCATTTCAATCCATCCAAAAATATGAATACGCCAGTCAGTACTGCTGTACCTTTTGCAGTGATTCATTGCTATTTCTGCCATTTTTGCAAAAGGAAAGTAGTTGCTTTTTGTGCCTATTTACTCCGGTCATATATATATATATATATATTTTTTTTTTTTGAAAACACTCTGGTCATTTCTAACAACTATTCCCTCTGTCCCATTTTAAATGTCCACCATAAGTGTTCACTTTCTATAAATAATCATCAAAACATATAAACCGTTAAATTTTACCCCTAGAAAGTACTCTTTTATTCCTAATTGATTTAACAGTTTTTGATATTCATATCATTCTTAAATTAACAATATCTTTCAATATATAATATTTTTCATGATTTTGAAAACTCTGTATAATAGAATTAATTGAAATCTATCAAATAAAATCCATATTACATATTTTTTGAGATCCATATTGAAGGATATAAGCAATTTAAATACTTCTTATTAAAATGTTACTTTTTTTGCCCTAGCTTTCGTTATTCCTATAGATGGGAATAATGATAGTCCTAAAAATTAATGCTTTTGCTAAATAATTTTTTTGTCCTTATTCAAATTTTTTTTAGCATTTGTTAATTTTGAGTTAATTTTTTTTGTGGTTTATTGGTTTGTCTCGACAAGAAGTAGATTATTTGTATAAGACTCTAAACTGAGCTGGATTATTTGTATAAGACTCTAAACTGAGCTGAATTCTTTGCAGGGTAATTCTAAAACTATTGAATAGTTCGGATTATTTGTGTGGGACCCAAAAAATGGGCTCCACATGCCAATGTACTCGTTGATATCTAGTAAATTGTTAAAAAAATATTGAAATTTTCTTGAAAATTTTGTATTATTTTAAAGTCCTTTGTTTGTGGATCAGACAAAAATTTTGGATCTGAGGAAGTACATAAATGTTGTACACACAGAAGGAGAAGAATTTGTGACGACCTTTACAAAATTTTGACAAGTGGCTGGAAATACGGATGGAAAATGTCATGGGTCTAGATGTAGTACTTCAAAATTTGGGTCAGGTTTGTATGGAGCTTGAGCTTGATTGAGGTGTCTTTGCACAATCTGAGAGTCAAGTACTAGTAGAATTGACGTTTTAATTATAAGGATTTTGTTAACATGTGTCCTTAAGGCATGATAGAACACATGATAATATTTATTAAATGAGGTCAATTAAACTCCACTATTGTAGAAAGTAGTGAAAGTAGTTGGATATTGGATAAAGAGTAAAATTTGTTTTTGTAGACCAAAATACCCCTTAATTTTTCCCTTCACTCCATTTCATTTGTGTTCCCTGTTTTTTAATATTGCCCTTTCACCTTCTTGTCTTATGACATCCACGCAATCCAATTTCCTACTGGTAAACAATAGTAACCCAAGCAGCCAATCAAAAATCATTGGATATGTATTTTTCTTTGGCATCCACGTAAATTTGATTAGTTAATTAATGTCTCTCGCGTCCGTCCTTTTGATGCTTTTCATGTGCTAATATGTATTTTCTGGTCAGTTAATACATATCCAATGATTTTTCGATCAGTTAATCTTTTTTTTTTTTTCAACACGATTCGATCAGTTAATCTGGTGGTCAAAGAAAAATACATGTCCAATGATTTTTTTTTTTTTTGGCTCAGTTATGTCCAATGATTTTGGATAGGCTGTTTGGGTTACTACTTTTTGGTAGGACAATTGGATGCCAAAAGACAGTAAGGTGAAAGGGAAAAATTAAAAAGGAGGGAACAGAAAAGAAATGGAGTGGAGGAAAAAATTAAGGGTTATTTTGGTCTACAAAAACAAATTTTACTCTTCATCCAATATCCAACTACTTTCACTACTTTCTACATTAGTGAAGTTGAATTAACCTTATTTAATGAACATTACCATGTGCTCTATCATGTGCCTTAGGGGCACATATTAACAAGACCCTAATTATAAAGGACAACTATCAGCGTGCGTGAGACTCATAGCCGACCACCAATGGGCAATCCCTAGAATTTGCCAAATAACAAATCAGTGGAGAAAGAGTCAACATTTTACAACCACATCTTGCTATATACCCCCAATAGGTGTTCTTAAAGTCACAGTATTAAAAAATAGTTTTTGCTCGTCCGTGTAGCACTCCCGAGACATGCTTTTAAGAGAGGTAATAAATAGTTGCCCTATTTTTCAGTAAATCAATGTTAGCCCAATATATGGGCCCCCGATATGCACCCCATCTCATCGGGGCCATCCAAACGTTTCTTTTACTAATAATAGAGCAATTTAAATGTGGAACGTCAAAAACGTGCTTGGACAACCCCGATTAGGTGAGGTGCATTTGGGCTACATTTGATGGTGTGCCTAAACCTCAAATTGTTAAAATACAATGCTACCCTCAAACTTGTACCGCCGGTGAATGAAGAATAAATTACGCAAGAATGCTAAGAGCATCATTATTTGGCTCCCTATTTTTTAGTTAAAGTAGAGAGCTAAACCCCAAAAATGAGCCAATATCAGCCTCTCTATTCTACCTCCTCAAATTATTTTTGCTACAGTACCACACCAAATTAGGTGCGGCACTGTTCACGCACCATTTTGCTTAGTCAGAAGAGAGAGGGAGACTATTTTAATTGCTAAAGGGGTGGGGGGTCCACTGTTTACTGCACGAAAACATCTCCCCAAGTGGGGAGATTTGCTTTTTAGGGGGATTTTTTATTTTTATTTTTATAGATTTGAGGGTAATAGTTAAATATAATAAAGTTAAAATAGAGAGTCTAATTTTGTGAGTGACTTGCTAATTTATAAAAGGTGTTTTTTAAGTTAAATTTGGTGAAAATTTTGGCTCTCCTGATATGGATGCTCTAACATGAGACCCACTAAAAACATGCCACGTAAGCAAGATATCTAAAATTTCCATCTTTGTTTTTTTGTTTTTCCACAAACAGTCAAACACGTCTACGCACAGTGTGGTCCATGTATGGTACTTTTTTTTTTATTTTATATAAGAGCATTAATACGTGGCTTAACAAATTAACTTTTAAGTTAAGGTAGAGAGCAAATCTTCAAAAAACCTCAAAAAATCAGCCTCACCAATTTGCAGATTTTTTAACTTTGCTACGGTAACTGAATAAATTTGGTGCGGCATTGTTCCTGCCCAAAGGCACTGTTCACATACTGTTCACGCATTGTTTACTTTTTTTTTTTTGTTACTTATTGGGCGTAGGAGTAGAAAAAATAATAGTTTAATATAATGAAGTAAAAATAAAGAGTTTGATTTTGCTAAATTATAAAATGTGTTTTTGAGGTTAAATTTGGTTTTTTTTTTTTTTTGTGAGCCAAATAAGGATGCCCTAACCAAGTGTTCGGAACAGCTTTCGCGCACTCAACTAATCTCGAGAGACCAATCCCACTGTTCACTAGCGGGGGCCCCTTTTAAAGCCAGAGCAAAGCTCTATATGGACTGGCTTAAAAGGAATTGATAGCACCTACAAAGTTTTGAATCTTAGCTCTTAGAGCATCCCTAATGGAATAATCAAAACATCTGAATAACCAAAGTTAGCAATGTTTGTCGAAAATTTGGCTCACATTGGCATAATCAAAGTTAACATCATTTTAGCCAATAACCAAAATTTGGCATTTGGATAATCAAAAGTAACAACATTTTCTCAATAACCAAAGTTCAATAACCAAATTTTGGGGACCACACCCTATTTATAAGTCTTTTTTGGTAGAATGAATTCTAAAGTAACAACATCCTCCCTCCATTTTTCAAATACTTACTTCAAAACTCATTTTATTGCACTTTCTCTCAAAATTTGAAATTATCAATAATCAAAAATTTTTGAAAATATGTTCAAGATTGGTCTCATTTTAAAGGTATTGTGAATATCTTCTAAATGGTAATAATATTATAACAAAGTATATGTACAAATTAAAGTTGTTCCCATTTTATGAATAAAAATAGAGTGAGTACTTTTTTTTTATTATGGACATAAAACACCATTGTGACACTCCACATTGTTAAATTTATAAATGTCTTGTATGGATAATCAAAGTCTGATGTGGCAACTTTTGATTATCCAGTTTTAGTTATACCACTGGTGATGCTCTTAGGAGGGAGCAAACCACTATGTCCGTATCTAATACTTTCCCTTCATTTATCACTTCATTTATCCTTTCAATTCTCACATGTGAGAATTTGTAGGTTCTGGAAAAAAAAAAATTACACTCTCTTCAGAAGACGAAAAGTAGTAGTATAATTTTGGTGACAAATTTAGGGTGTTTATTTTCCCCCCAAATAAGTCAAAAAACAAAAAGCATGGTTAACTTTTTAGGCCAAAATAAGCCTAGAATTCTCTCTTTTCTTTGTTCAATTTTTTTCCCGGTTTCGTCTGGTTTCAAATTTTTTGTTGTGAATTATTGGTTTGTCTCAAAAAACGAAAACCAAAATTGATGTCTGTTTTGGATTAGTATACGGAGTATTTTTTAGTACATTTTTTAAGATCCAACCATAACTTTTAACGTTTTACATTGTTTTCCTTGAGAGTACGTAACCAATAATCTGAAGAATAATAATTAAGAATATCAACATAATATTTATATCAAAATTAGTTTAAACTGAAGAAATCCAGAAATCAACAAGGAATATAAACTGAAAAATCAAGAATGAATATGTTCCTCTCGAAGAATCTCATTTCCCCTCTTTTCATTTCATCTGTTTTTGTTCTTTTCTTGTTACAAAGAATGGGCTCCTCAGCCCTTTTATATCACCGACTCACTGACTTGCTACTTTACAGAAGGAAATGCAATACAACTCAAAGATAACAGAAAACTAACGGAAATAAACCCAATCTGTCAAAGTCTAACTAACAGCGTTAGACCCAAACTAGTGCCCTTGCTTTACACCACCCCTCAAACTAATGGGGATGTCAATCACCATTAGTTTGGAACGAAGATACTGGAAACGATCAATAGACAGAGGCTTAGTAAATATATCAGCGACTTGATCAAGAGTACTCACGTGATGAATTTTGATCTGATTACTCAACACCTTTTCATGAATAAAGTGATAATCGACTTCCACATGTTTCGTTCGAGCGTGAAAAACTGGGTTTGAGGCAAGAGATATGGCCGAGAGATTGTCACACCAAATATGATGAGGGGTAGAAACAGATAAACCCAAATCGCGAAGAAGATGTTGAAGCCAAATAATATCAGCAGCAGACTGTGCTAAGGACCTATATTCTGCCTCGGTTGAGGATCGAGCAATGGTTGGCTGCTTCTTTGCACACCATGAAATCAGATTTGGGCCAAGAAAAACACAGAACCCCGTGGTAGATCTCCTATCTACCTTATCACCTGCCCAATCGGCATCCGAAAAAGCAGAGACAGTCAAAGGACCAGGACGAAACACCAGACCCTGATGCAAATTGCCTTGAATATACCGTAAAATGCGTTTGACAGCAATAAAGCTGCTCTGCTTTGGAGAATGCATATGCTGACACGCATGATTTACAGAGAATGAAATCTCAGGCCGAGTTAATGTTAAGTACTGTAAAGAGCCGACAATAGTTCTGTACCAAGTACGATCAGAAAATATAGGATCTAGATCAAGAATTACAAGTTTGACTGATGCTGGGGAATCACTAGATTTATAGCCACTCATCCCTGCCTTCATCAGTAAATCTGTTGCATATTTAGATTGAGACAACAAAATACTTGACCCATGTGTAACAATCTCGATGTCGAGAAAGTAACTGAGGTTGCCCAGGTCTTTCATCACAAATCTGGAACTCGAAGTATCAATCAGTGAAGTAACATAGGAAGAATCACTTCCAGTGATTAATATGTCATCGACATACACTAAAACATATGTGACTGCAGTAGAAGAAATGGACACAAAGAGGGAGGAATCTGCAGTGGAAGAAGTGAAACCTTGTTGAAGTAAAAAGCCTGAAAATACAGCAAACCAGGCTCTAGGGGCCTGCCTTAAACCATACAAGGCCTTGTTAAGCTTACAAACATAGTTAGGAAAGAGAGGATGTTGATAGCCTAAGGGTTGTGTGGACGGTCGACCTCCACGCCGGTTTAATTTTGTTTGTTTTGAAAATAGAGTCGCCACCCGGGTTTTTTGGAAAATGGTTTAGGACCTGAGAAACCGTTTTGAAAAATGATTGAGAAAATGATTTAGAAAACGTTTTGGAAACCAGAGATTCGTTTTGGATTCGGGAGCCAGGTTATGAGCGGGGAAGGGTTTTAATGCACCCCGCTCGCCCGATTAAAAATCGGTCTTTACTAAACATTTGTGGGATTTTTAGAAAATATTTTGATGCCGAACTTTATTCAAATAAACAGTTTATCAAGAAAAGCAGATAATAATAATGAAAATAAGCAAAATACAAATCAAATAATCCAGATAACACACCAAGGGTTCAAACTGTTTTTGTAAAGGAAATGTTTCAAAATTTGCAAAAGTGTGCCGCTAGGTGTACCATGCAGTATAGAAAGTGTGCTGTGCGGCACTGTTCATTAGTCCAACGGTCAAATTTTCAAAATAGTGCCGTACAACACTCCAAGTGTACCGTGCGGTACAAGAGGAGTGCCGTGCGGCACTGTTTACTTCACAATACTTCACAAACAGTTCAAAACTTTGGTTTTTCGAAACGATTGAATGGAAACTCATACAAGGCATGAATCTTGATAAAAAGCAGATTATTTTAGATATGAAAACAATGTGCTTAAGTAAGAGATGTTCCTCCTCACTAAGTTACCCCGTACGAGGCGATATTTTCACCATACGACGCAACCGGGAGGTTTCAAATTGAACTGATTTTTGCTATAACATGGGTATACCAAATGTGGAGATGATATAGAAGATCATCCCACACTTGGCACCCCTCCCCTCAGGGCACCAAAGTTGAGAAAATTGGCGAAACGGAAATATACCTCCGGTGGGAAACTCTCGGATTGAAGCGCTTCTGGGACTCCTTAGGCACGGCTTGGACTTCCTCTAACACTTGCAAAATCACTCCTCAATGTGATGTTGAAAGCTTGGTTGAAGGCTTAACAGAATTGGGTGCGATCAGTGAAGGTTTTGGGGCAAAAAACAGAGCAATGGGTTTCGAGTTGCAACTAGGTTGGTTTTGGAAATATGAGGTAGATTTCCGGAGCTTGAGGGTACTAGTAATAGGTGATTTTGAGTAAAAGAAGAATTTAGGAGTAGAATTCAAGAGGGGCTTTCCATGGTTTTCTCACAATTTTTCCCAAGTCCTCCTTTCCGTCGGATTCGATC
The DNA here is from genome assembly GCA_020921065.1 of Vaccinium darrowii. Lineage (NCBI taxonomy): Eukaryota > Viridiplantae > Streptophyta > Magnoliopsida > Ericales > Ericaceae > Vaccinium > Vaccinium darrowii. Next base: position 38,677,304 of record CM037152.1, on the reverse strand, counting down.
GGCATTTATCGGCGTTGGGTAATCGTGATCACCAAGTTTTCTTCCTCTCCACTCAAAGGAATGATGGCTACTTCATAGCCCTTCTCTTTCGTACGCAACAAAGATAACCAGAGGAACGAATCGTCAACATTTTGAGCTGCTGGGAACTCTGCAAAAGCTGTTTGACAATTGACAGTTCCGTACGACACACAAACTGTGTCGTGCGGCACACTAACTGTGCCGTGCAGCACACTTCCACCGCCAAAATTCAAAAAACTGTTGTACGTGACTGAGGCTGTGCCGTGCGTGAAAGATGAGTACCGTACGGTGCTGTTGACTGAGTTGACTTGAAGAGTTTCAATCCGAGACCCTTTCCGGGCGTTTCCTTTCATCATTGGGGATAAAAAATGTGTACAAGAGTCTCATTTTGGGGTGTCTACAGGTTGTTTCATATAAACTTCCTCCTCTATCACCCCATGTAAGAAAGCATTGGTCACATCAACCTGTCGAATAGACCACTGATTATGAGCTGCCAAACTAAGGATCACTCTGAAGGTGGGTTGTTTGATAACAGGACTGAATGTTTCACAAAAATCTAACCCCTCATATTGTTGATTTCCATTAGCCACTAAACGTACCTTATATCTAGCCACAGTTCCATCTAAGTGTCGCTTGATTTTGAAAATCCACTGACACCCAATGATGTTTCCATGTTGAGGAGAAGGAACAAGAGTCCATGTATTTTGATCAACTAAGGCCTTATACTTGGTTGCCATAGCCTCTTGCCACACTGTAGACTTAATTGTTGTGGCAAAATGAGTGGGTTCTGTCTGCAGTAAATCATCAAAAGAAGAAACAGCTAACAATGCCAATAATTGTTTGGGTTTGTGAATCCCAAGTTTAGATCTGGTAACCATAGGGTGTGTGTTAAAAACAGGAGTGACAACAGATTGTTCTTGCTGATGTGAAGCAGTGGTAGATAACAAAGGAAGAGAAGTGAAAGAATCTGAAGTTGACTGTGAGGAAACAGGAATAGTAGAATTTGGACTCACTTGAGGAGAATGAGAAGGTGGAATTACTTGATCAGGAACAACAGAATCAGAAGAGTCATGTGGAACAGTAGAGTGTGATTTAGCAGACATTATTGAACTTGGAGAAGATGAAACAACACATGAAACTGAGACTAAGATATCATCAAAAGAAGTAAGAGGAGGATTAAATTTCAATGTGATAACAGAAGAGTAAGATGTTTTCTGCAAGTTAGAAAAAGGAAACTCAGATTCAACAAACTTCACATGCCTAGATATATAAACCTTTGTTGTTTTAGGGTCATAACACTTGTACCCTTTTGTAGCGGGACAATACCCCAAAAAAATACAATGCACTGATTTAGGGGTAAGTTTGTTGGTTCTATAGGGTTGAAGCCAAGGGAAACAGCTACAACCAAATGGCTTTAAGAAGTGATAATTTGGAATTTCTTGAAACAACACAGAATAAGGAATTTTGAAGTTCAAAGACGTATGTGGAAGTCTGTTTGCAAGATAAACTGCAGTGGATAAAGCCTCAAGCCAGAACTTAGTAGGCAATTGAGCTTGAATAAGAAGAGCGATTGTCATTTCTATGTGGTGTCTATGTTTCCTCTCGGCCACCCCATTTTGTTCTGGGGTATGTGGACAAGTGGTTTGATGAACAACACCATTGGACAAAAATAGATGAAGGAGAAAATGATTGACGAATTCTCCTCCATTATCGCTTCTAACATTCTGAACTTTGGTGTGAAATTGAGTGGAAACATATGCTTTGAAGTTTGATATAGCATATTTAACTTCGGATTTGTAATGAAGAGGAAATATCCAAGTATATCTAGAAAAATCATCAATAACCAAAAGATAGTACTTGAATCCTTTATTAGAAGCAACAGGGGAAGGCCCCCATACATCCATGTGCACAAGTTCAAAACGAGATACACTCTTGGTGTCAGACAAAGGAAAAACAAGCTTATGACTCTTAGCCATATTACAACAAGAGCAATTGCTCACATATGGCTTAGAAACAGGTAGAGTATGCTGTTTTATTAAGGCATTAAACAATGTAGGACTAGAATGACCTAACTTGTTATGCCAATCTAAAGCAGAAGAAGACGTACTAACAAATGTAGTTGAAGTAGAATTTGTGGATGAGAAGATAGGTGATGATGAATTACAGGAGCTCAGAATGGGATAGAGTCCCTTGTGACATGGGCCCTTGTACAAGAGTTGATGAGAACTCTTGTCCTGTATTACAAGTCCAGAAGAGTCAAAGGTAAGTAGACAATTATTGTTGTCTTTGGCAAATTGATGGACAGATATGAGATTGTGTGTTGACCGTGTCGTACCGAGTCAAAAATACATTTATAAAAACAAGGAATTAACTACTACTCCAGAGAATAGTGGCTAAGTCCGAGTATCGATCCACAGGGAGGGGTCGGAGCTAGTGAGAGGCTTACTTTACGGTAGAGGTTTCGGCGTTAGGACGGCTAACCTTTTGGTTGTGATTTTTGTTTGGTGGAATCTTTCTACCTCTAATGGGATTGAAAATGAAATTTTAAACTACAAATTAAAGTCGGCAAGGTCTAGAGGTTCATACCACCCATGACTAGGGATATTCAATGGCTCTCAACTATAACTCAAGTGAGAGACAAAGTCACTTGCTCTCACTCGGAAGATTTAGCAATGAAAATCATTTTGACTCTAGAAAATTGGTTTAACAATGGGATAAATTCTTTGAGGCAATTTTACAAACACTTAGAATGACATAGCTCTAAGCATCATGTGTGGCAAGTGGTCAAGTCCTTGCCTACACAAGATCAAAAAGGTTAACAAGACTAAGTTTTGATACATAAAATTGAACTCACCCAATGAAAACCAATCTTTACCACAAGGATGAGGTTTGTAAATGGAAATAAACTCTCTTAGACATTTTATCGAACACCTAAAGTGACATAGCTCAAAGCATTGTGTGTGCCAAGTGATTTGTCTACACCCAATCAAGGAGGTTAACAACTCTAAGTTTAGACCGAAAATAGAGTGATTAATCCATTCACAAACCCACAATAAGCATAAAAACGTGAGAAGCCATTGAAACACCGAAGTCATGGGGTGATATTCACCCCATAACCAAGCCTAAACCACTACTCAATCATGCTTAAAGTACACACAAAGGAGAAAAACGTGATTAAAGAAAACATAATGAAAATGAAAATGAACACAAGATTTAGATAGATAAAGATGAGTACTACAACATTAATGAAGAAGATTTACCTTGAATCCAAATGGAAAAGCATGAAAATCTAGAGAGAAGGTGGAGCAAAATATGTACAAAACTGATGGAGGTAGAGAGAGAAGGTGGAAGATGAAGAATACCCTAATAATCTGATGTTTGAGGCCTTTTATAGTCCCCAAAATTACAAGTAAAAGGTCCAAAAAGCCCCCAAGACATATACAAAAAGTGCACAGAAAAGTGGTTCGGAGTGGTTTTGGACCGGTCCAGAATAATTCCGGATAGGTCCGAAATCGTCTGGAAATTTTCGGCCAATTCTGGATCGGTCCAGAATAATTCCGGATAGGTCCGGAACCATCTGGAAATTCTTGGGCAATTCTGGATCGGTCCATAATAATTCCGGATAGGTCCGGAATTATCTTGACTTGAATTTGACCTCTTTGATCCCTCTTGTTGAATTGCGTGCTTCCGGACTTCCTCCAAAGCACTTAAATGAGTTGTGCGACCCTCGGGGGAGGTGTTCCTTGGTCACTTGGGATGGTTCCCAAAGTGCTCCAAATGCGCTTATTTTGCGCGTTCCACCTGTAACTTGACAAAAACACCACTACGCGCATATCAAACATATAAGGCACGAAATCTCGTGTGTGTGTGAGAAAAATGAGCTAGATAAGCCCCGGATATATACAATATTGGGGGCTTATCATGTGTAATGTGAGGAGTATGAAGAACATGAGATAAATTAAACAATGAAGAAGGAGTTGGTAGTAAGCCATTACCAGTATGAGTGATAGGAACATTATTGCCATTGCCAACCATAATTCCTTCTCCATTAGCTGCAGGCTGAGCTATGTTCAGATTCTGAAGGTTATTGGTGATGTGATGTGTTGTACCACTATCAATATACCAAGGTGGTTGTGGCATTCCCCCAGAATTTTCAGGTGTAGCTGTTCTCTGAGATACAACATTTCCAACAAAATTACAAGGAATCATATACAGCATATTATAGGCTCCAGTAATGTGAGCTTGAGGAATAGTATATTGAGTCTGTGATGGATTCATCCCTTGAGATACAGCCATTGTATTGCCTACTGTACTGCTTGCATATCTTGGTACTGAACCACTCTGAACATTCTGCAGTATAGGCCCAGAAGACACATTCATAGGAGACATACTCATCCCATTCATAACTCTAGGCGATTGAGATACATTGAACCCATTCATAATACCAGGAGTAGCAAGAAACCCATTCTGAAATCCAAAAGGAGAATATATGTACTGTGGATGACATAGCTGAAATTTGTGGCACAGTACACATCAAAGGAGATTGAGCTTGATACGAACTATTTCTTCCTTGTCCAAATGATTGCTCAAACTGTTGTCCTTGACCCTTATAATAGCAATAATTGGTTGTATGATTGTTTCTGCCACATATTGCACAGGGATCTCTGGGGTATCTTCCACCTCTAAAATTTCTGCCTCTATTATTGTTCCTAGAAACCTGAGCATATTGTTGTTGTGGAAAAAACACTTGTTGTGTGTTAACAGACTGATTAGCTTCATCATACTGAGAAAACATTGGCACACCAAAGGGACTACCAGCAGCTGCTAATTTCTATGAATATTCCTTTATCAGATCCACATATGCCTCCATAGTTGATGTTTTCTTGATATTGTACAATTTACATTTCAATTCTTGCACATGATTTTTGGTGAGGGATTCCCACAATTCATATGCATGATGTAACCCTAATACATAGGGCAATGTAGATTGAGACAAAGAGGCAGTTAAGCAGGACAGTAACTAAGTATCAATAAGCTTCCATGACAAGAATGCTGGATTCGGAGTAAGATTACCATTACTGTCTTTGAGTTGTGCCGGTGGACATCCAATAGGGCCTTCCAAATACTCATAATATCCATTGGCCCTCATGGCATTTCTCGATTTGTATACGCCAGAGCATATAATTTGTTGAATCAAGCTTCGTTGTGACAAGAGTGTGAAAGTTTGATACCAAGAATGCAAGAGATGACGGTAATGCTACAGAATTTGAAGAGCTTGCTGATGAATCTGCTGCTGCAATTGTCATTTTGAGCCTTTCTCCAATTTCTCAAAACCCTAACTTTCGTGAAACAAAGAATCACAGATCGATCGCAGAATCAATAGAGAAAAACAACTCAGAATCGTTTGACTTTCGTCCAACGCTCTGATACCATGAAGAAATCCAGAAATCAACAAGGAATATAAACTGAAAAATCAAGAATGAATATGTTCCTCTCGAAGAATCTCATTTCCCCTCATTTCATTTCATCTGTTTTTGTTCTTTTCTTGTTACAAAGAATGGGCTCCTCAGCCCTTTTATATCACCGACTCACTGACTTGCTACTTTACAGAAGGAAATGCAATACAACTCAAAGATAACAGAAAACTAACGGAAATAAACCCAATTTGTCAAAGTCTAACTAACAGCGTTAGACCCAAACTAGTGCCCTTGCTTTACATAAACTCGTACTCTATTATAGCTAACTTGAACTCAATACTTTAATTTTTTTTTTAAAAAAATTCTCATACATTTAACACTTCTCCATTTAAATTTGAAATTACAAATTTTTATCATGCTTTGGTAATTTTATCATGCTTCTGTCATAACATAAGCTTTCCAAACATGAAAATTTCATGAACTAGTAAACATAATAATGATTTTATCCACACCTATGTATACAAGAAAAATCACATACAGTCACCTTATTTGCTAGCCAGCATGCAAAACTTATGTTTTCTCACGGTACACACTCGGAGTCTCAGTCGAACGACCGTTAGTAAGTACTTATAAGGTAGACTTAAGTAGATTATCATAAAGTAACATAGACAATAGATAGTATTACTATTCGGTTTACGCTCTCGGAAAGTGATCTACCCAATCTACCCAAGGCTGAGGGTTTGAACCTAGAGCTCTGATACCATGTTGTAACGCCCCGATTTTCAGACACGTTAATTAAAACAAGAGATCTAAAAAGATTTATTTAATAAAAGGTTTTCCTTAATAAGTAGCGGAATAGCATAAATAGAAAAGTACTTTAGTCTGATGCAATAAGAAACAGTACTTATAAGAAAGTTAAATTACATTTGTCCAACACAAAAGTAAGGCAATTACAGAGCCTTCTACAGTTCTAGGTTGAGGTCCCACTCCCCATAAGTTCCCTGATTGACTGCAGGGCCTTGATACTCATTGCAATGTCCTCCTCTTCCTCTTCGGTACCTGGCATGAAACGCCAGGGCACACAGCACCATGAGTTTTGACACTTAGTAGCTAACTCCTACCCACTAACCCTTACATTACAAGGAGCCCACAGTTCAACATAAGGATTAGCAAAATAAGGAAAGAAACATCTTTATCACGTTTTTCTCAATCTTTATTTTAATACTCTTCCAGAATCTTAATCCTGATTATCCGTCTACTCGTTTAACCGTTAGACTAAGCCATCCTCACAATTCCATTTCTGCCTTCCCAAGGGAACGACTACACCATCCGGTGTATTAAAGTCCACATAAATGCCACTATGATTCTGTACATCGTCTACCATTGTGCATCTATAATTCAGTATGTCCTCATACCATAGTGCAACTATAATACAGTAGGTCGAGTGCCACAGGGCAAACGCAACTATCATTCTGTACATTCAGTACCATAGCGCAACTACCATTCAGTACCTCACGTACCATAGTGCAGCTATTATGCAGTACGTACAATAGTGCAAGGGAACACAAACACCAAACACCCCTTCAAGATAATCATTTCAACAAAGATCTCTTTGTTCATTTACACTCGACACTTGTTCCTCTTTCCATGTACCAATTAACATCTATGCATTTTATATGTACGAATAACAACCCCTGAACCAAATCTGTTCTAGTAGTCAAACAATATTATTATCTCTGCAGTGTAATTGCACAGTGAAAATGATAACAACCAATCTACAAAAAATAAGATACACATAAGTTATTCACTACCAGCAAAATATTGATGCACAATATCATTACCAATCAAAACGAATATTCCAGGTTCGCGTTTCGTTTCGTTCGGGCTCGTTACAAGCACTAATATTAAGTTGATCTAATTAAGGCTGTTAAATATACTTAGGGTTAAAGAGTAAGAGGTTTCTACCTTTGATCCGGATGAAAAGCTCGGTGGTGGAATGATTTGACAGCGAGAGTTACCGTTCCAAACTGAAACTTTGGGTACTGATATCCCACCCTAAACTCATCCGTTTCGAATGATTCTTGTGTCTAAAATGAAGCTTTCGAAGTGCTCTACAATCTCTCTGAAGGAATCTAAACCCGAAATTCACTTTAACAAGGAGAAAGATAGCAATTCGTGAAAGGTCAATGAGCTGTCTGAAAAATGTACCCGAGATTTTTTTTACTGAACTTTGGATGGCTATAACTCACTCAAAAGTTAACCGATTTGGGTGTTTCTTGTGTCGAAATACAAGAGCTTCAAACCCTCTACAACGTTGGTGAAGAAGTGTAAACTTAAAAACGATTGGAACTAGGAGCAAAATGAAGATTTGCAGAGGGGCAGAGAGCTGTCTGAAGATAAAAACCACGTATTCCAACAGAAATTCGGGCAAGGATATCGGGGTTATTTCTAAACCGTTTTGGGTGATTCTTATATCGAAATCGAAGTACTCGACGTCCTCTACAACTTCTATGAATTAACTTAAACTTAAAAACGACTTGTACTAAGAGAAAAATGGTGTTTTACGACGGGTGTGCATTCTGCCCGAAAATGTAATTGATGGTTTTGAACTTGAGGTTGAAGATGACAATCGAGGTTGATGCTAGATTGACGATAAGGATGATACGTGCTCACATTGACTCCTGGTCTTGGCCTTCCCAAGTACCCACGAAAATGGCGAGAGAATGAGGTGGATTTGGGGGAGCGAGCAAGACTTATATGTAGATAAAGGGGAAATGCCATTGGACAAAGGAAAATGGCAGGAGGTGTGGGAGATCACATGGGACATTTGTCCAGGAGATAAAGGAAACTCCCCCATGGTGTTGTTGGCTTGTGAATGGCTGAGATAAAGTATGTGCCATATTTGGTTAGACACAAAATGACTAGGAGAGGTGATGGTTTTAGTCTCATTGGACTAAGGGAGAATTTGGTTCAAGAGTAATTCGGTTAGGACAAAAAGAAATGGTTCGGGTAATTGAATACACGTATACCTATTTATATGCGTGAAAATAAAAAATGTCGTGATCAATTGAGCTAAGATAATTTAGCTAATTAGTAAAAGATTTTATGAAATCAAAATTTTAATCGAAAACAAAAATGGGCAAAATTCCGGGTCGTTACAATATTAGATATGCCTTTCTTTTCTGTTGATCATTCATACTTCTCATTGTGTTTTGACAGACTTTGTTGCTTGTGCAGGGAGCGTCAGGTTCCCAGAGTGCCAGGCGTTCAGCACCTCGAGCTACTTCAGCAGTTCCAGCTTCAGGCCGAGTCCTTCGTTCTTCCGCAGTCCAGGAGAGACGGAGGGTGAGTGCACCATAGAGAGAGGAGTCTGCAGAGAGCAGTAGTATTGAGAGCCATCCTCCTACGCCGGAGGAGTACAGACACCGAGGATATGAGCCACCGAAGCGTCCTCGTACCTGAGATAGTTGTTAGTAGTAGCATTTTATTAGGAGGGGCCTGCGTGTCTCGTTTTGATTTGGGCGCCTGTTTAGCCCTTCTATATAGATGGCCTGCGAGCTGTGGTAGTAGACCTAGCATTCGGCCATGTTTGCCCCTGGACATGATTACGCTTATGATGTGGATATTTTCGGTTTGGTTTTACAAAAACTTGCACCTTGATTTGCTTTTATTCACATTAGCAATGAATTTGAAAAATCAAAGTTTGCACATGAGTATTTAGTTAAGACAATTGGATTTAGAACAACGAATACTAATTTTGATTGGGAGTGAGAAATTGACACGTATGTATGATTATAGCTATCATGCCCTAATGAAATAGAATGAACAAGCTTTTGAATTTATAGGTAAGAATGGAACAAAACTTGATATGTACACGTGTCGGAGTTGTGATCTTCTTGACGAATAGCCTTATCACAAACCATGAATGTACAATGTGACATGCATGAGCCAATTGCTCTTTCAATATCACCAAGCATATATTACCGGTATTTCCGCTCTTGTTGTATCCCGGTCTTCGAGGTTTTTGATCGTCGAAATTCCTTCAGGAATGCTAATTGACCTTGCCATTTAAGTCGTACATGCGTATTATGACTTGCGTGCACAGGCCATGTGTCAAAGAGAAGCATGGAATGAGCTTTGGACGTTCAAAACATAATTCTGCTGAAACTGTCAAAACTGTGCCGTGCGGCACTCTTGATGTGCCGTACGGCATTGGCCTAGCAGTGCCAAAATTTTTGCAACTTGCAGCCGATTTCTAGTCTCTTCTTTTGGCCTTTCATAGTTCCAATGCACGTCCTAGAGTCCTGAAGGGCCACTGTGAGGCATCCTTCGAGAAGTTTTGCAAATTTAGCATGATTCCTTACGGTTTTCGAGTTGGCACGTTCTTCGAGACGGCCGTTCTTTGGGACTTTAAACTTTGTATTATTCTTCATGCTAGGCAGCTATAAAAGCCATTCATTCCATTCCTCATTTGCATCCCAAACCCATAAACGTCTCCTTCGTTCAATTCTTCTCACAATGGTGGTGAGTTTCTCAGCTTTAATGCGTCCTTGGCTTGATGATCTCGACGGCTTGGATTGGCTCCACTTCCGGGGCCACAAGCTGACTTCCATTCGTTATATTCGAGATGTGTTCATACGTCCTGAGTTATTGCAAGCTGCAACACAGTTCTGGGACCCTGAGGTGCATGTTTTTCGCTTTGGTCTTCACGAGTTATGCCCCACCGTGGAAGAATTCTATGCATACATCGAAGGTTTTGATTTGGTGGAGCCTATCATCCCTCTCCAAGGAGTTGGTTTTGCCCCAGTGACATCTTCCAAACTCGAGATAAGCAACAATGCTGCCAAGTCCATGATTCATAGAGGTTTTCTGAACGTTCCACGCCTTATTCAATCTTGGCACATGTGTGAAAATGACCATTTGAAATCGTGGGATCAAATCATCCAAGTCTTGATGATAGGGTTTCAACTTGTCTTCCCTGACCTTCCAGTCACCGTTTGCTTGTGATACCACTAAGTTCGCGTCTCCGACTACTTCCAGTCTTTTGACTCCAATTTCCAAGGCAGCTTCCATCCCTACAATGCAGGCTTCATATTCTGATTGGTTATTGGTGAGTTCGAAGTTTAACTTGAAAGCAAGAGGGATATGCGATCCTTCTGGGGAGATTAGCAGTACCCCGATTCCAAACCCTTTCCGATTAGCTACCCCATCAAAATATAGCATCTAGACATCATTAGTAGCGGTCATCACATTTTCATCTGGAAATTCAAACTCCACATCTTCTGTATCTTCCACAGGGTGATTAGCTATAAATTTGGCGATGGCTCTTCCTTTTACTGACTTCCTGGTAACATACTTGATGTCGAACTCTGCTAGCAAAAGCAACCATCGTGCTAGCTTACCTGTAAGTGCAGGTTTCTCAAATAGGTATTTGAGAGGGTCCATTCGAGAAATTAGCGTTACAGAATAGGCCAACATATAGTGTCTTAACTTCTTGGAAGCCTAGACCAAAGCCCAACAAGTCTTTTCCAGAGAAGTGTATCGTTCTTCACATCCGACCATCTTCTTGCTTATGTAGTAGACAGCCTTCTCAGATCCGCCTTCTCCTTCTTGTGCTAGCATGCATCCCATAGCTGATGAAGTAACTTACAAATACAGAATCAGAGGTTGCCCTGGTACGAGTGGCATCAGAACCGGAGGATTCTGCAAGTATTTCTTGATTGTTTCAAAGGCTTTCTGACACCTGTCATCCCATTAGAATGGCACGCCTTTCTTGAGAAGATGAAACATCGGCTCGCAAGTTGAGGTAAACTTGGTGATGAATCTGCTGATGAACTGAATCTTGCCGAGGAAACATCGTACTTCCTTTTCTGCTCGCGGTGATTCCATTTCAAGAATAGCCTTGATTTTGGATGGATCCACTTCGATTCCTCCGGTCGTGATCATAAAACCCAACATTTTTTCGGCCGTAACTCCGAATGTGCATTTTTCGGGATTGAGACGCAATCTGTACTTGCGAATCCTTTCAAAGAACTTTCTGAGAGCGTGCAAGTGCCCTTCTCTTTCCTTGGATTTGACAATCATGTCGTCCACGTATACTTCGACTTCTTTGTGGATCATATCATGCAGTAAAGTTGTAGCGGCCCTTTGGTAAGTAGATTCGGCATTCTTTAACCCAAATGGCATAACCCTGTAACAGTAGGTCCCCCACTTTGTGGTGAAAGTAGTCTTTTCTCAGTCCTCGGGGGCCATGAGAATTTGATTGTAGCCAGAAAAACCATCCATGAAAGAGAGCAATGCGTGCCCTGCAGTGTTGTCTACAAGTACATCTATATGTGGCAGCGGAAAGTCGTCCTTAGGGCTGGCTTTGGTCAAATCTCTGAAATCCACGCAAACTCTGATCTTCCCATTCTTTTTGGGGACAGGTACGATGTTGGCGACCCATTGAGGGTATTCTGTTACCATTAAGAATCCCGCATCTATTTATTTCTGAATTTCCTTTTTGATCTCCAGCACCCAGTCAGGCCTCATTTTCCTTAATTTCTGTTTAACAGGTTTTCCATCTGGATAAAGCGGGATTCAATGCTCTACGATTTCAGGATCAATTCCGGGCATGTCAGCGTGAGACCATGCAAAAACATCTTGAAATTCTTTTAAAAGGTCCGAGTGAGCTTTAAATTCTTCCGGAGATAACCCAGAACCAATTTGAACCATTCGTGGATCACTCTCATCCCTCAAATTTATCGAAACTACTTCTTCTTTTATAGGCTGAGCATGCCTTTTATTTTCTCGTTCGATTAGGGATAGGAGTTCTTTTGAAATTTCTTCCTCAGACTCAATTCCATCATCGTCAGGGTTAACACAATTTATTTCAGACACAACAAGATAAGCAAAGTCGATTTCATTCATTGAAAAAGAAGTGGCCCCAGGGGCATGATACATGAGAGTGGACTCAAACTCAAAAGAGAGATGATGACGCGGAGGATTAACATACACATGCATTGACTAAGAAGTGGACTCAAACTTAGTGCTAAACTCAGACTCAATGCTAGACTCTGACTTAGACTCAAATTCAGTGCCAGTGTAAATAATTTTAGGTACAAAAGTGCAGTTTTTATAAATTCCATTGGCATTCACAATGAGCGAGGTAACATCTCCAAGGGCTTCTTGGCTTAGCATCATCAGCTCCATGTCTCTAACAGGCTCCAAATCGATCACCATTCCAGCAGGCCTGTCTTCAACCATACCTATTGAACTTTCATCCCCAAACAACACTACAACAAAAAACACCAATGGTGACATGAAAAAATGTCACTGAAAGCCCAAATTTTGTCACCTATCATCATTGGTGACACAGGATGAGGGTGTCATTGTATCCGTGACATTGAAAGTCAAGCGTGACAGAAATTGTGCACTTGTCACGGAATGATGTCAACAGTGACAGAAATATTGTGTCACGGAAGAGAGAGTTTCCGTGACATAGTAGGGTGTCACCGAAAGCAATGGTGGCAATAATGCGAGTGTCATAGAAAAGAGATCTTCTGTGACAAGAATTGTCACTGAAAATATTTACCGTGACAAGTAAATGCGTGTCACTGATGGCATACAAGGGTGACAAACCCAAAATATCATTTCACACTTGCTTACAAAGTTTCAAATATTTGAATCTAGATACACTCATTAGCAAAATCTATACAGCAAAGATGCAAAATATCATTCAAATCAAATCTTCAATAAGTCAACATTCTATCATCCAAGTTTACAACCCTTCAAATTTTCATCCTTCAAACTTAATAGCATTAGCTTAACTTCGAAACATTGATACATAGTGTGTCGCGTCAAATGACAAAAACAACTCAAAACAAGTGTTCCAGTTAACTACCAAAATGTCTTCAACTCCATCTTAGATAACTGCCAAGAAGCAACTCCATCTCGATAGTTACCTACCTACATAAAATCGCCAAAAAAAAAATGCAATTATTTAACATGTTATGAAGCACACAACTCAAAATAAATGTACGAGAACATAAAATGTTTCTGAACATTCTTGTGGTTATACGTAGTAGGATGCTTCTCTCTTTTGGTTAAACGTATATATGTTTATCTAACGTATCCTATCTGTACCTGTATCCTGCTTTTCTAAAAATTTTCATATCATTGCATCAGCATCGTACCCTATTCTGTCCCTAGCAAATCAGTTGATACTTCTGCTACACTCCTCTTAAGCTTGGAATGCTACTGTTGATGTATGAGATAAGGTTGGGATTTAACAACTATAATGTAATACAATCTCTAAGCCCATTGTCAATAAAAACCAGACTTTAAGAGCTTCAAAACGACAAGTCATAGGTTAAAAACAGAGTTCGGATAACATGGCTACGCACATTTAAATTTAAACGATTAGCTTTAGAAAAACAGATTTGTAGATTCGGCAGGTTTGCCAACTTCAAACCAAACACTGATTTGGCTCAGGCAAAAATTAAGAAATGGTGCCCAATTTTGACTCTCATGCTAAAAGATATGGCCGTTTCCCCAAAGTGTGTCATTGCAGGTTGCTGAGTGACGAATTTGACTGCAGCTAGGTTCAGGAATTTTGTAGACTAATATACGTCATATTTTTTTCTGAAACTTTTGCACAATCTGGTAGACTCATAACTGAACATTAAGTAAAAATATCGGAAATTCAGTCGGTCTCTTCCTAGAACTTAAATGGTCTCTTCTTAGAACTTAAATCTTTTTGAAGTCTAATAGGGAATTTCTCAAGTTACATTTATATGCATCTCACAAAAGCTCAACTTGAAACATAACGGCATTCGTTTAAGCATGGGATGGCAGACACAAACACAGACACTTAAACACTTTAAACATGCGTTTCCAGCATTCTAGAGCCATTTCCTGCACTTTCCAGTTATTTCCAGCAATTACAAAAGTGATTTTGGCATCTAAAAGCCAATTTCCAACAACCTAATCTCAGTTTCAGCAACCCCAAAACCAGTTTCAGCACCAATTATTCATAATTTCAGCACAGGGTTCATAATTCCAGCAAATAACAAGTATTTTCTGCAATTTTACACGTACTTTCAGCATATGTCACTATTTTCAGCATACTACACAGCAGATTGAACACTAAATTAACATTTTTTTATTAAGTCATCAGTCAGACATTCAAGGGAGCATGCTTACCATCTGACCCATGCCTCAAGAGCAAGAAAATCTTAGAAGTTCTAATAATAAAAAGCTGTCTTTCAGAAACATACTCCTGTGGGGTAGGACGTAATGCAATTTTAAATACGCAGAGCCATACAACCAAGCAAATTGAAAATTCAGCTCGTCTCAATAGATGACAATTGTAATGCTAAAAATGTACCTGTGACTGATTGTGGTTAAGAGTTATGACTTCTTAAAATCTTCCATCAACACTATACTCGTGTGCGTGGTGGAGGTATTGCAGTTGAAACTGGATGCTCCTTGCTGAAAACAAGTTAACAAGCTACATAAGTCTCTTTTTTTATTTTATTTTCCTTAAGGAAATAAAAATGTAGCAAGGTTAGGTCAGCAATAGTGCATCCTCTTACAATACCTTTATAAACAAACCATGACAACTTACGAAGTCTAAAACTTGTTTTGATAGATTTAGCATTGAACCACGAACACCTCGCGATCGGGATCTCTGGATTCAGTAGGCAACTTGGAAAACCTGTGGAGGAAATTACCGACGGTTTCAAGAATTTTTCGATTGACTGAATTTGATTCTTACTAACAAACTCTCAGATGAAGCAAGTAGGCAACTCAGTGAAAGCGCCCTCTTTCTATGGAACCCCTAGCTTTGTTCCATGAGTGGGATTACAATCAGAGGTGTCTTTCTTGGCCTTGTAACTTTGCATGAAAGTGAACATATTAAACAAGGCGTCCAGCCGTTCACGGAAAAAGAAAAGCTCTAATATAATTAGAGATTGGAATTTAATAGTAAAGCTAGAAAAAATAGCACAACCTTTAATTAAAAATGAAAAGCAAAACAAGAAAATAAAATCAGAGACAAAGCATACTCAACTAGGCACAGCCTGTTGAAAGTGAGAATCATGTCATTATGGTTCTCTCGGACATTATGTATTTTGCATGAGAACAATAAAGTTTTGAAGTTTCAATACATATGCATCTCCAGGAAGAGTTGAACCCAACGCTTGCCCTTAACAACTAGGCAACCTCAAACTAAACTATAAATGAATTTATTTTTCTCGAATTTGTCTAGCAGTGGTTCAAATGACATTATCACTAACATGTATTGATAAGTCCCCAATATTGTAGATATCCGGGGCTTATCTAACTCATTTTGCTCACACACACACGCGATTTTGTGCCTTATATGTTTGATATGCGCGTAGTGTTGTTTTTCATAGTTACAGGTTAAACATGCAAATAAGTGCGTTTTGAGCGCATTGGGTACCGTCCCTTCCGAAGGCCGCAAATTGATTAGAAGTGCTTTGGAGGAAGTCCGGAAGCATCACATTTGACCAAGGAGGGACCAAGGCATGAAAACAAGAAAAATCAGATTGGTATGGATACCTCTGATGAAGGGTATCCATACATATTGCACCCAGACGAACAGACAGATTGGTATGGATACCTCTGATGGGTGGTATCCATACCTCTAGGCGCGTACAAGCAAAAGCATTGGTATCCATACCTCTGATGAGGGGTATCCCTACCAAGCCAAATTCTGATGTTGTTGAACTTGCCTTTTGGACTTTCCACTTATGGAAAGTCTAGCTTTTGGGATATTTTGGGATATTTTGAGAGAGAGAAATTGAAAGAATATATTCACTCCCCTCCCTCTTTCCCAAGGACTTCTTCTTCTTTATTTTCCCTAGGATATTTTGCTCCCTCCTCTCTCCTCCATGGAAGAAGTTCCAAGCTTTCTCTCTCTAGTTTATTTCATGTAAGTGTTTGTTTTACGTTATTTTGTCGAGTTATAATAGTTCTTGTAATCAAATAGTTGTTCTATAAATCTAGTTTATTTACGTTTTTAACGGTGAAATCTTGTTCTCATGTTCTAGCTTCCTTTCTACGTAAACTCTAGTACTACTTGCTTGTTTGTTATTTCTCTGAGTATTAACGTTGTTGGCATAGGTGTTGGCTTCCATAAAAATCAGGTTGTAATGTCATATGTTATGTTCTTTATTTTCTTCATTAAATTAGTCATGTTCTCCGTAGTCATGATCGAGTAGTCGTTTTAGGCTCGGTCATGGGGTGATTAGCACCCCGTGACTTAGGTTGATTCACACTCCTCGCCATAATGCAAACATTGCTTGTTAATCAAAGAGTTAGGATTAATTTTATGTATCAAAATTTGGATTTGTTAATCTCTTTGATCACACGTAGCCAAGGGCTAGACCACTTGGCACGTGTGATGCTTAGGGCGATGTCAATCCAAATGTTTGTATAAATGGCACAAGAATCCTACTCTTTGAGAAACACCATTTCTAGTTAAACGAGTGTAAGTACCAAATCTTCCGTTCGGGGACGTTTAACGACGCCCCGAGCCGGTTATTTTAGAGGAGAACGAATTGGCCTAAGGCATGGGTGTTGTGAACCCCTTGTTTTAATTAGTCTTTTTAATCTTCCGAGTCATTCACGAAGTTAAGTGAATTCCACCAACAAACCACAAAAGCAAAGTTTGCCGCTTTAAGGCTAAAACCAACATTCGCGAATCAACACTCACGTGCTGCACATTCGGTCCCTGAGGACTAGACCCGGACTTCCGGTTATTATGCTTGGCGACACCTAAACCCTACGCTTGGGGAAATCATTTGATATACAATCCAAGGACGCAAGCAATTTTTGGCGCCGTTGCCGGGGACCCAATGGTCTGCGCCGCGTGAGTTTGCCTCGCGCCACGCCGCTGTAAGTATTCCGTTTCATTGGTACATATTTTTAAATTTTTGTCCTATCTTTAACGAGGCTACGGCATAGCCCCTCGGAACTGTTTGTGGTGAGGCGGTTGAATAACCCCTCTAGTCTGTTAGTTGGTAGTGTATGCACAGGCAGTGTGGTTACTTTTGTGACCCTCATAATCACCGCTTAGTTAGCATTGATATTCCTCCGATCGAAGCAATGGCTGACGACGATGGAGTTCCACAAGACAATCCACCACCACCACCACGTCAAAGGACTATACGGGAACACTTGAACCCCGAATGCACTCCGCACACTTCGTGCATAGCCCTCCCCAACACTACGCCACCAAATACTTTCACCGTAAAAACTCACCACATAAACTTGGTCCCTCATTTTCATGGTCTTGAGCATGAGAGTCCCTACTCTCACATGAGGGACTTTGATGAAATTGTTAATACAATTGTGAGTCAAAACGGTCAAAAGGAGTCCGCACGGCTCAAACTTTTTCCTTTCTCTCTAAAAGGCAAGTCCAAGGATTGGTTCAACTCTTTAAAACCTGGGTCTGTGCGGGCTTGGCTTGATTTACAAAGGGAATTTTTCAAGAAATTCTTCCCAGAGCATAGAACTCGTCATATGATGCAACAAATTCAAGGTTTTCAACAACAAGATGACGAGACTTTCTATGCCTGTTGGGAGCGTTTTAAAGATATGTTGATATCGGTGCCACATCATGGTTTAGAAGAACAAGATCAAGTGATCACTTTTTATCGCGAGCTCTCCCACGAGAGCCGTAAATTGATTAACACGATGTGCAACGGTGAGTTTCTTGATAAATATCCCGAAGGGGCTTGGGAGTATTTGGACCAATTGGCCGAGAATAATCGGGCATGGGACTACTCGAAACCTTCTGAGAGGTCCCATCTGGCCCAAGGTTCGAATACTCCAGGCGCCAGTGCTTCTAGTAAGTATACATTGGACGAGCAAACCGACCTACATCGTAGGGTCGACTTGCTTGCTAAAAAAATGAATAATTTGGAATTGAATAAGGTAGACGCAGTGGCCCAAGTGGAGAATATTTGTACCTCTTGTGAGTTGGGTGGGCACACTTCGAACCAGTGCCCCGCCTTTGCCGCTTTCAAAGAGACCCTACGCGGGGCCGATCAGGCAGAGGTGAATGCCGTTGGTCAACGGTACGACCCTTTCTCGAATACCTATAATCCCGGTACCAAGGACCATCCTAATTTTGGTTGGGGGGGCACCAATCAAGGGCAAGCTTCAAGGCCGCCCCCGGGCTACAACCAAGGCTATCGACCACCCCAAGGTCAAAATCAAAGCCAAGGTCAAGTCCGGAACCCTCCAAGTCAACAACACCATGGATCTAATTACTGGCAAACACCACCTCAAAAGCGCTCATTGGAAGAACTCATGCAATTTTTCATGCAAAGTCAAAGCGTTACCAATGAGCAAAATGCTCACCAGTTGAAAGAAATCCAGGGTCAAGTGACTCGGTTAACCACGTCCATGGGGCAGCTTCAACAAGAGAAGGGAAAGTTCCCATCTCAACCACAAGCAAACCCCCAGGGAGTCCATTTGGCAAGCACCACGTCGGGCCAAGACCCGAATAACTTCGAGCAAGCCAAGTCGATTTCTGTCTTGAGGAGTGGTAAGGAGATTGATAAGACTATCCCTCCGAAACCTACTCCTCCTGTGGTCCCTACCCCTCCCGTGGTTCTTCCTCCTCCGGTTGTTGTTGAGCAACCTTCTTCGAGTGGTCCGGTTGTGCCTCCTAAGGTAGTGGAGCAGGAGCCTCCTGTTTGTCCGTTTCCGGCACCTTATCCCCAAAGGTTGAAAGTGCCGGCCAAGCCTTCGTCTGACACCGAGGTGTATGAGGTTCTAGAACAAGTTAAAATCACCATCCCTCTTTTGGATGCCATTAGAACCATACCCAAATATGCTAAATTTCTTAAGGACTTATGCACTAATAAACGCAAGTTGAATGTCCAAAAGAAAGTTTTTCTAACTGAACAAGTGAGTTCCATCATCCAAACCAATATAGCTCCGAAATACAAAGACCCCGGGTGCCCTACTATTTCCATTGTCATAGGGGGTAGGAGAGTTGAGAGAGCTTTGCTTGATTTGGGTGCGAGTGTGAATTTACTTCCGTTTTCGGTGTATGAGCAATTAGGTTTGGGAGAGATGAAACCCACGAGAGTGACGCTTCAATTGGCGGATCGGAGTATCCGTATACCTAAGGGGTTAGTGGAAGATGTCTTAGTCCAGGTGGACGACTTTGTCTACCCCGTGGACTTTGTGGTTCTAGACACGTGTCCCGTTGCCGACACTTCACAAGCACAAACTCCCGTCATTCTCGGACGCCCTTTCTTGGCGACTTCCGATGCAGTCATTCATTATCGTAATGGGTTGTTGAACATGACGTTCGGGAACATGAAAATGGAGGTGAATGTGTTTAACATAGGGTCTCAAATGGGGGATGATGATGATGTTCATGAGGTGAGTTTAATCGACACTTGGGTTCAGGAGCACGTAGACACTATTCTTTACAAAGATCCACTTGAGGTTTGTCTTACCGCCGAAGAGGCGTCATTCTTAGATTCACCGGAGGTTGAGTACTTGTATTCATTGTTAGAAGTGGAGGATGTTTGTGGGACGGGCACATGGTACCCTAAGTTTGAAGGTTTGCCTCCCATCGAGAGCAAAACTCTTCCGTCTAGTGTCCAACCACCCAAGCTTGAGTTAAAAACCCTCCCCGACACTTTGAAGTATGTCTTCCTTGGTATTAGCGAAACCTTCCCTGTAGTGATTTCCTCTTCCCTAGAGGCGCACCAAGAGTCCGGGTTGTTAGCGGTTTTTAAACGGCACACAAAGGCCATCGGTTGGTCCATTGCCGATATTCACGGGATTGATCCCTCGGTTTGCACACACCGCATCTATCTTGAAGAAGATGTGAAGCCGTCTCGTCAACCACAACGTCGCTTGAACCCTATCATGAAAGACGTGGTTCGGGCGGAGGTCTTAAAGTTATTGGATGTTGGGATCATTTACCCTATCGCCGATAGTAAGTGGGTGAGCCCTATCCAAGTTGTTCCTAAGAAGTCCGGCATCACGGTGGTCAAAAATTCCAATGATGAGTTAGTACCTCAAAGGGTGACCACCGGATGGAGAGTGTGCATTGATTACCGTAAGTTGAATGCGAGCACGCGTAAGGACTACTTCCCTCTCCCCTTCATTGATCAAATCTTGGAGAGGGTAGCCGGTCATGCTTTTTATTGCTTTCTTGACGGGTACTCCGGGTATAATCAAATCGAGGTCGCTCTTGAGGATCAAGAGAAGACCACTTTCACGTGTCCTTTCGGTACTTTTGCTTATAAGCGCATGCCTTTTGGCTTGTGTAATGCGCCCGGCACCTTTTCAAGGTGCATGATGGGCATTTTTAGTGACATGGTGGAGAAGATCGTGGAGGTCTTCATGGATGACTTCTCGGTATTTGGGGACTCGTTTGAGTCATGTCTAGAGAACCTTGAGCGCGTGTTGGAGAGGTGTGAGGAGAAGCATCTTATTCTCAATTGGGAGAAATGTCATTTCATGGTGACCAACGGGATTGTGTTGGGGCACATTGTGTCTTCGAAGGGGATAGAGGTTGACAAGGCCAAGATTGATTTGACTGCGAACCTCCCTACCCCTAAGTGTGTGAAAGACATTCGGTCTTTTCTTGGGCACGCGGGTTTCTACCGCCGTTTCATCAAGGATTTTAGTGCCATCTCACGTCCCTTGTGTCACCTCCTCTCGAAAGACGCGCCATTCATTTGGACACCTGCGTGTGAGGAGGCATTCTCTAAGTTGAAATCTAGTCTCACCACTCCACCGATTGTGCGAGCTCCCGATTGGGACCTTCCGTTTGAGTTGATGTGTGACGCGAGTGATTACGCGATTGGCGCCGTCTTGGACCAAAGGAGAGGGAAAGAGCCATGTGTCATTTCTTACGCGAGCAAAACTCTTAATGATGCTCAATTGAATTACTCCACCACGGAGAAAGAGTTGCTCGCGGTTGTCTTTGCTCTTGACAAGTTTCGGTCTTATTTGATCGGGTCTACTATCGTGGTCTTCACGGACCATGCCGCGTTAAAATATCTAATGACTAAGCAAGATGCTAAAGCGCGGTTAATTAGGTGGGTCTTATTGCTTCAAGAATTCAACTTAATAATCAAGGATAAAAAAGGAGTTGAAAATGTGGTCGCGGATCATTTGTCTCGTCTTGAGTTTGAGGACCGTTCCTCGAATATTCCTATCGCGGACTCATTTCCGGATGAGCAATTGCTTGGTGTCTCATCTTGCCCGTGGTTCGCGGATATTGTGAACTACTTAGCCACGGGCCAACTTCCTACCGTTTGGACTCCGCAAGAGAGGCGGCGGTTCTTATTTGAGGTGAAAAGATTTTTCTTTGATGATCCTTATCTTTTTAAGTATTGTCCGGATCAAATCATCCGGCGTTGTGTGTCGGATGTGGATCAGCGGGGCGTCCTTTCCTTTTGCCACACCGAGGCATGTGGGGGACACTTCTCCGCCAAGAAAACCTCCGCAAAAATCCTCCAATGTGGGTTATATTGGCCGACGATTTTCAAAGATGCTTTCGAATTTTGTAAAACGTGTGAGAGGTGTCAACAATTGGGAGGAGTGACGAGAAGGAACATGATGCCCCTAACCAATGTTATTGTTGTTGAAGTCTTTGACTGTTGGGGCATCGATTTTATGGGGCCGTTTCCTATGTCTTTCGGGTATCTCTACATCCTTCTTCCGGTGGACTACGTGTCCAAGTGGGTTGAGGCGATCCCCACTCGTACGAATGACCACAAAGTGGTCGTTGAGTTCTTGAAAGAACATATCTTGGCTAGGTTTGGTACTCCGCGTGCGATCATTAGTGATCAAGGGACCCATTTTTGCAATAGGCCCTTTGAAACTTTAATGCGTAAGTACGGTATCACTCATAAGGTCTCTACGGCCTATCATCCACAAACCAATGGTCAAGCCGAGCTTGCTAATAGGGAAATTAAACATATTCTTGAGAAAACAGTGAATCCTAATCGAAAGGATTGGTCTATTCGTTTGACCGATTCCCTGTGGGCATATCGAACCGCGTATAAGACGGTGTTGGGGATGTCCCCTTACCGCTTGGTTTATGGGAAGGCCTGTCACTTGCCGGTTGAACTTGAGCACAAGGCCTATTGGGCCATTAAATCTTTGAATTATCGCATGCCCGAAGCCGGTACGCATAGGAAGCTCCAAATCAATGAGCTTGAGGAGATTCGGAGAGATGCATATGAGAGCACGGCCATTTATAAGGCTAAGGTTAAAGAATTTCATGATAAAACCATTTTAAGGAAGGATTTTCATATGAATCAAAAAGTGCTTTTGTATAACTCTAGACTCCATCTTTTTCCGGGAAAATTGCGTTCACGGTGGGTTGGGCCGTATTTTGTGCATCGAGTGTATCCTCATGGGGCGATAGATGTTTTTAATCCAAAGGATGGTAGCATTTTCAAGGTGAATGGTCAACGGTTAAAACCATTTTTGGAAAATTTCAACGATGAGGAGGAGATAGCAAAGTTGGTCGATCCGGTTTACTCGGACGACCCTCTGGTTTAAGTTGTCTTGTGTGATTCGCCCGTGGAGTCTTTGTGACTTCACCTTTCTCGGGGACTTCGCCCGTGGAGGGCCCGGCCCTTTGCATCCTCTTGCATTGGGTTTTCCATCATTGACTTGGGACTAGCTTGCACGCCGGCTAGACAACAATGCGCGTGTGCCCAGCCCCGGTTAGAAGGGCCATTCTTTATTCTTTTTAATAAAATCTTGGAGACCCCACACGTGCGGATAAGATAACACGAGTGCGTTAGTGACATAGGGATCGTTTATAAAAGCCTTTCTGATAGGAGTAATTCGCAACTAAATGCCCGCGCTCTCTAGATCAGCCCCTGGCAGAGAGTGAGTTTCCGTGAATGGGTGGGGGCGCTTGAATATTCCCATGCTTATGGCACGGCTACAGGCTCTATCCTGTGTCCGCCTTCTGCGGAGTTCGTTGGGGACGTTGGACTTGAATGTCTGACGGGGTATTGTGTGCGACTTGGACGCTCCGAGTTCTGACGTAACAAATTTCCAGGAGAAGTAAAATCCGTGGAGTTTGAGAGAGCTCTAGTGTTTGTCGTGCTCGAACGGTGTTTGGACGGTCCGGTATAGCCACCCGAACTTGAGCT
The DNA here is from genome assembly GCA_020921065.1 of Vaccinium darrowii. Classification (NCBI taxonomy): domain Eukaryota; kingdom Viridiplantae; phylum Streptophyta; class Magnoliopsida; order Ericales; family Ericaceae; genus Vaccinium; species Vaccinium darrowii. The sequence goes on along the minus strand of CM037152.1, from coordinate 38,653,708 downwards.
ACGTATGGCTTAGCCACAGTCTTGAGCTTGGGAAGAAAAGTAGTACCCGTGCGATCGCGTGAAGATCATGGTAGTTTTTCCTTTTCATTGTACATATTGTAAATATTGCTTAATGTGGAGCCCGGATAACATGAGCCGGGCAGTTCTCATATTGCTTCTCTTAGTAGGTAGTCGGCAATTAAGTCTTTTGCAGGGTGACCATGCTACCATACCAGCCTTGGTAGTTTGGGCCTAACTTGGCGGCGAGTGCGGCATTCAGGAGCTCTAAGCATGGGTGCGACGAAAGGTCGCGGTTGTAAGGCCTATAAAGTCTTTGAGGATGGTTCTGTACGACTAGCTGTGGTCCCGGAGAGGGGCCGAAGGAGGAAGCCTTGGAAGCATTGCCGATGACGAAGGGAGTAAGTGATTGAAAAATTCCTCACACTTGGTCGAGGTCTAGGAGGTCGACATGCCTCCCCGTCGGTACATTTTTATCCCTCCTTGTTCTTCATTTTCATATTGTCTTCATGCTATGAGGACATAGCACATTTTAAGTTGGGGGGAGGGAATAGTGTAGGTTGTACATATTCCGTTTTGTGTGTTCCGTTTTGTGTTTAAATTTTTCGATTTTCAAATAAATTTTTCCCCCATGTCTAGCTATTTTAAACTCGTAGATACTTCTTATGCTCAAAGGTTTTCTTAAATAGCAAGAGTTCAAAAAAACAAGAAAAAAAAAGTATAAAGAAAAAAAAAAGTATGTTGTGAAAGAGCCAAAGAGGAATGAGAAGATAATTGATTATCATGTGTGAGGTTTGGTGAGACATCCGAGAACCAACAGTTTGGATGAGGAGGACGACAAGGGAAATGACATGTGGTGTCGGTGGTTTAGTCTAGTATCTATCTAGCAATTTAGGCATCTCTTGGGTAGTTAGAGTGTAGTGGTGGCCAATGGGTAAGTGATCCAAGCTAGCATAAGGCCATCACTCGATTTGTATTCCCATTTCCTTGTACCCAAGGTCATTATAAGCTAATAAAGTCCTTAGTTGATCTGCAGTACGCTTGTTACTCCATATGATGCATTCTAGATATTTCTTGTACTTTAGTTATAACTTGCTTGTTACTTGTGAATAAAAGCTTTCAAGTACATTCCTAGCGCTTCATTGATAGTATGCATAACTTTTTGTCTCCGGTTATCGCATCACCTTCTAGCTCTTGTCATGGGATATGTTTTACCTCACTTAAGTTAGATTGGAATCAAAGCCTATTGTGGTGGCCTTTCTCATGAGTTCTGTTAAAAGATTTGTTCATCCTTATTCATGGAATGTTTGTAGTTTGAGTTGGCACGTGGCATCCCATAATAAATTTTGAACTCTTGCTAGTTTACTAAGTTGTGAGCATAGTTGTGTATCTTTAAATTCGAAAAGTTTACATGGGGGAGATAGTTAGTTGTACTTAGTTTACTTGTGTTTTGTGGGTTATCGCTGCTGAAAACCCTCACGAGACTTCACTCGTCCTACCGGGGCCGCCCGGGGGATTAAAAGACTTATCCATTTTAGTTTGGTTCCATTAGTTGTATTTGTTTAGTTTGCTCGGGGCGAGCAAAGTTCAAGTTGGGGGGTGTGATAAGTCCCCAATATTGTAGATATCCAGGGCTTATCTAACTCATTTTGCTCACACACACACGCGATTTTGCGCCTTATATGTTTGATATGCGCGTAGTGTTGTTTTTCATTGTTACAGGTTAAACATGCAAATAAGTGCGTTTTGAGCGCATTGGGTACCGTCCCTTCCGAAGGCCGCAAATTGATTAGAAGTGCTTTGGAGGAAGTCCGAAAGCATCACATTTGACCAAGGAGGGACCAAGGCATGAAAACAAGAAAAATCAGATTGGTATGGATACCTCTGATGAAGGGTATCCATACATATTGCACCCAGACGAACAGACAGATTGGTATGGATACCTCTGATGGGTGGTATCCATACCTCTAGCCGCGTACAAGCAAAAGCATTGGTATCCATACCTCTGATGAGGGGTATCCCTACCAAGCCAAATTCTGATGTTGTTGAACTTGCCTTTTGGACTTTCCACTTATGGAAAGTCTAGCTTTTGGGATATTTTGGGATATTTTGAGAGAGAGAAATTGAAAGAATATATTCACTCCCCTCCCTCTTTCCCAAGGACTTCTTCTTCTTTATTTTCCCTAGGATATTTTGCTCCCTCCTCTCTCCTCCATGGAAGAAGTTTCAAGCTTTCTCTCTCTAGTTTATTTCATGTAAGTGTTTGTTTTACGTTATTTTGTCGAGTTATAATAGTTCTTGTAATCGAATAGTTGTTCTATAAATCTAGTTTATTTACGTTTTTAACGGTGAAATCTTGTTCTCATGTTCTAGCTTCCTTTCTACGTAAACTCTAGTACTACTTGCTTGTTTGTTATTTCTCTGAGTATTAACGTTGTTGGCATAGGTGTTGGCTTCCATAAAAATTAGGTTGTAATGTCATATGTTATGTTCTTTATTTTCTTCATTAAATTAGTCATGTTCTCCGTAGTCATGATCGAGTAGTCGTTTTAGGCTCGGTCATGGGGTGATTAGCACCCCGTGACTTAGGTTGATTCACACTCCTCGCCATAATGCAAACATTGCTTGTTAATCAAAGAGTTAGGATTAATTTTATGTATCAAAATTTGGATTTGTTAATCTCTTTGATCACACGTAGCCAAGGGCTAGACCACTTGGCACGTGTGATGCTTAGGGCGATGTCAATCCAAATGTTTGTATAAATGGCACAAGAATCCTACTCTTTGAGAAACACCATTTCTAGTTAAACGAGTGTAAGTACCAAATCTTCCGTTCGGGGACGTTTAACGACGCCCCGAGCCGGTTATTTTAGAGGAGAACGAATTGGCCTAAGGCATGGGTGTTGTGAACCCCTTGTTTTAATTAGTCTTTTTAATCTTCCGAGTCATTCACGAAGTTAAGTGAATTCCACCAACAAACCACAAAAGCAAAGTTTGCCGCTTTAAGGCTAAAACCAACATTCGCGAATCAACACTCACGTGCTGCACATTCGGTCCCTGAGGACTCGACCCGGACTTCCGGTTATTATGCTTGGCGACACCTAAACCCTACGCTTGGGGAAATCATTTGATATACAATCCAAGGACGCAAGCATGTATCGATCTATTACCTCAAATTGTTTGGGCTTTCCATTGGGTTGTCTTTCCTCCTCCAATCCTCCTAGGAATCCATCAAATGTTCCCTTGGGTTGGTTCCACTTGTTCCTGCCCTATAGCCAACTAATACAAATAAACAAATTGGGAGCCCTGAAGATTAGAAAGTAACTCCATCAAGTACCACATATTTGACACCAATTACCAAACTACCAATTTTCCAGTAGCACTACTAAGAAATTTTACCATCTAGGCTACGTTAAAATAACGCGAAAGAAAAGCTATCAGAATTAGTTAAAGTTCCATACCATTCTACTTGCCAAATTTTCCAAGTTTTCCTGGTAACAAGCAGAGAGTTTATGAACGGCAATAAAAAGTTTGATTGAGTAATTTAAAAAAACACTTGGACGGCGACAATTTTTTTTATAAATTGCAACTGATTTTACAATAATATGCTTACACCTGATAAAGGGACCTAAAACTTGAAAACAATATGATCCCCAAATAATAGAACTTGAGCAGAACTCTCTAGAACGATCAAGGATTCTTGATCTTCTTTGTGAAAATCACAAAAAACTAACAAGCACACGGCCAAACTACGCTACATAAAATGTTCAATACATACCGAGGACCACAAAGGATCAAAATTTCGTTTTATCTGCATAAAAAAGAAAAAAACCAAGGTTTACAAACAAGGGTTAGTTCACTGGTAAAAGAACTTAGGGTTTACAAATTGGGGGTACAATACATATTAATACACAAAAATATATTACATAGAGAGAGAGAGGTACATACAAGTTTGTCGAACCTGTCGCATTAGGGTTTACATACAAGTTTATTGAACCTGTCGCAAGGTGTGGCAAGTCGTGGGATCAATTGGTCGCTTGCCGTAAAGACCGCAACGATGCTTGTTCGCCTGAGTCATGAAAAATCAAGGAAGAGGGACGAAGGGAGGCAGAGTAGTAGAAGGAAATTCCTTTGTTTTTTTCGGTGACCCACCACAAGGCCCTATGAAAGAAAGAAAAATCCAAGAAATTGGAAGCAGGAAAGAAGTAGCCCAGGGAGGCAGAGTAGTAGAAGGAAAGAAGCAGCCCAAGATCAGATTTCTTTGGCGTAATACCTGCGGTTTCGTCCTCCACGGTGGTGGTGCAGGAGAGAGAAGATGCGGTGGCGGCGGAGTTGGTCGAGGATGGGGGCGTGTTGGTGGTGGACGCTGATGAGGTAGAGAGAGAGAGAGACCGTGAGAGCTTCAGGCGTTGTGAGTGATTGCGGCAGAGAAGGGATCGGAGTATAGTTAGGGCTTTATTTTGGGGACAAGGAAAACCATGAAACTACGTAGTTTTGATCACATAACTAGGTTTATTTTTTGTGCCCCAATGAAACGACGTCGTTTTGCTCCTCAAATAATTTTTAAAAGTGCGCCTAAATGGAAGGAGCCCGCCAGCACGAAAATTCAGATCTTTCGGTGACATCTTTGTACTTGTCCCCGAAATTTTATTCTTTCAGTGACAAAAAATTTGTCACCGAATCTCCTCTCAATTTGGCGCCTTACTCAGAGCTTTTCCGTGACAAGCAGAATTTTTTTTTGTCACCGTTGTGTGCGTTCCGTGTCAACCTCAATTTTTTGTCACCAAAGGGTGTCACCATTGGTGTTTTTTGTTGTAGTGCAACGATATCAGATTCCCTGAGTCAAAAACTCCAATCCAGTCAGATTTGCATTGTTCGACCAATTCTTCTAGTTTTTCTGATTCATCCTCACTATCCCATGTGTCATTGGCAAAGATCTCAAATCCTGGCAGTTTGATTCTTTTTTTCATGTACCAAAATGGCTCTGGCTCCCCTTGATAGATAGCCTCCTTTCCTTTGACAAAACGAATGGGACCTTTCTTTGGCTGAGCACTGGCTCGGGTTTCCATCCACTTCCAAGTTCATTCTTGTTGGGCTGATAACCAAGGTCGAAGCGGTGATTGTTCATAGGAAAATCTGGGAATTCTTCTACCCCCTGATTGTTACGTCCCAATCCCAAACCAGGCATGTAAGCCATTTTCCTCATCATGTCAATGACAGTAGAGCTAATTGAGAAATCTTCATCCATCTTAATAGTGAGAACTGCCCCAGCGGTGTCAAAAGAGAATCCCCCAAAAGTGACGTCTTCTTCTCCATGTGTGATTTCAAGCACAGGAGCATTATCAAAGACATGAGGACGAATCCCGGATTCTCCATAGATGGTTAGAGTTCCTGTGGTTAGACCGAGATGAACTTTCTGATGCAGAGAAGATGGTACCGCCATAATGTCTGGGTGGTGAAGCCATGGCCTACCCAGCAGCAAGTTGAAAGATGAAGAAATGTCGAGCACATGAAATTCGACACTTGACTTAAAATTTTCCACTAATATTTCCAGTTGAACAACTCTGACTACATCCCTGGGCGTATTATCATAGGCACGCACTCCAAGATTTGATGGTTGGAAATCTTTAGTCGTAAACCCAAGACAGTAGGCTGTGCATAGCGGGCAGACATTCAAGACAGATCCATTGTCTAGAAGGATGACGGGAACCCATTTCCCCATACACTTCATTGTGATGTGTAGTGGCTTGTTGTGACCAGCTCCTTCTGGCGGCAAATCCTTCTCAATGAATGTCACAACATGTTTTACGCGATTCGGTGCAAGTAAGGCTACCAATGCTTCAGGGGGAGTGTCAGGCGGCACTTCCATGTTAGACAGAGTCCTGATCAGTCTCTGACGGTGTTCCCTGGATGAGGAAAGCAGCCCCCAGATGGATACTGATGCTGGAGTCCTTTCAAGTTGTCTCCGGATGGGATCTTCTATTAGCATAGGATTCCTTTGTGGTGGTTGAGTGACAACTTCTGGTGTTTGAGTGACAACTTCCGGATTACTTGAAACTGAATTGTCCTGGACAGGATCGTCCCAAGTGACTGCCCCAGCTTGAGCATGGTTAGAGGTGTCGCCTTTCTGCAGATTAGCAGGTTGATAAATCCACCCGCTTCTCGTTACTCGGTTAACCGATGGTGGCTCTTCATTCCAAAAGTCTAAAAATTCATTGACCTTTCGTTTCCCAGCCTTGATAGATTCCAACTTCTGCTTTGTGTCAGAATACTCGGACCAAAAACCTGTAAGGCTATCCTCGGCCTTTCGTTTCTCGATTTCGATGTTCTCCGTCTTCTTTCCCAAATTTTCCACTGCTTGGTTATGCCAAAATGAATCATCTAACATAGCCTTGTTGACGGTCCAACACTTCATTGTTGTCGAACCGGATATCGATCACGTCTTCTTCGCTCCAAAATGAATCCATGGAATCCGCAATTAGAACCGAAATGTCTGGCTGAGGAGGAAATGGCACAGATGGCCGAGGTAGGGACTCCCCGATGATGTAGGCTTGAGGAAACCAATCATGATCACCAAAGACAGTTTCTATGGCAGAATGTTCTTCAATTCCAAGAAGCGGAGGTGGCAGCAAATTATCTGGTGGATTACTGCTAGGGACCCAATGATAAACTTCACCGAGTGTCCGATTCCATATGTCTCCCGGTTCTTCAAACAAGGCGGGAAGTGACACTGCGTCTAGAGGATCAGCACAAATTGCTTCCCACCTTTCTCGCCAATCTTCCTGTTCACTTGGTTCAACATATTCGAGAGTATGCACCATGCCTGTGATGCACACGACTTTGTCGATCCGACAAATAAAGGAATTCGTCGGTATAGAAACAACCGGCTTGGCATGAGAATCTGAGACAATAAACTAGCTTGGTGCTTGACCGAAATCCTAGACCTAAATTAATGGGTTGCCCCAAGCGTAGGGCTGAGACCGGTGTAGCATAATACCCGGTAAGACCGGAATCGAATCCACAGGGACGGTGGAGAGTGCTTAACTAAAAACTCGGGTTGTGAAATTTGAAACGGCTCTTAGGTAGCCACCCCTTGTAATTTGATGGGAGAATTAACTAAACTAAAGAGAATTTGGTTTTGCTTAAACTATTTAAAAACAAGTACGGTCGTAGGGTTCATAGCACCAGTGACCAGGCCTAGACAGTTCCGCTCCGTTCGGTGTTCTAAAAACATTTGATTTTAGAGAGAAGAAGGTACCCCGAAAGATGCGAATCCTTGTGGTCGCCGTTTACCCGTGTACAGCGAAGAACAAGTTTTGGTCCCCCGTTCCTCGCGTTACATGGGCTCCGACAATGCCCGGATACGTCCAACGGAAGCTCTTTAATAACCTAAAATTGCCTTTCCCGTTATTAATTCTGGAAATAGGAGCGAAGACATACCCAGTCCTGGCCACGGCGTGTTAATCACCCCGCGACCATACCTATGCGACTACTCACTCATATTAACTTGAACGAACAACAAGATTTCAAACAAAACATGCTCAAATAACTCGGAAGAAGATTAAACTAAAAGATCAACCAAAAACTGAGATTAATGTAAACTAGGAAAAGTTACCCGAAACAATACTTAAATCTTCGCCAATAAAACTTCAAAAACTCCAATCGAAAGAACTCCGGAAAGTAGAAACTCCAAGAAGAAAACAAAGAGCTGCTATATCGAAAAAGAAAATAAAGTTCGGACCCCTAAATCGTCCCACAAACGAAGTATTTATATCCTCCCGAAGTCGAACACGTGGCAGGACAACCCGCTGATTTTAAGCCATCCGGTATCGATACAGGGAAATCCTTGTATCGATACAGATACCTTCTGTTCGCCCATAAGCACCTCGGTATCGATACAGTTAATCTCCTGTATCGATACAGACACCTTTAAAATGCTTTTCAAGCTTGTTTGCTCGCCCTTCTTGGGTCCCATCGGTTCCCAACATGCCCGATGTCTTGCGTCCACTTTACGTGCTCCTCCGACCTGTTTCCTACAAAACAACCAAAAATACCAAAAACAAAAGACAACACCGCATCAAGTGGAAAAATGGAATAAATCGCGCCTCTAATGCGCTAATTCGCCCTACTTAGGCGCTTATATCTGTGATATTGCGCGCCTCTCACTTGGGTCCCACTCTTGACGGAGTTTTTCCCAATCTTGATCATTCATGGCCCATTCTTCGCTTTCCGTGATATCTGCTCATGTAGATTTCTGTTCCGGTTTAATGCTTTCGAGGAAGCAGACTTCAAGATCCTCCGGTACCGGGACAAGGGGTTTAGGCTCAGTGGATGGTATGATGTATAGGCTAGGGTTAAATTTGGTAGAGCTTGGGTTATTTGGAGTGGAGCTGAGGGAGATTAGGTTGATTTGGGTATTGGGCTTGTGTTCTGGCATGGGATTGGAGACAGTGTTCGGCTTTTTGAGGGGGAGGGGAAGTGTTCCGTCTTCAATGAGGTCTTGGACTTTGTGCTTGAGACGGATACAATTGTTGGTGTGATGACCGGGCATTTGGGGGTAGGAACAAAAGGCATTCGGGTTATGGTTTGGAGGAAGTACTTTGGGTGACTCGTGAGGCTCAAGTGGCTTGATGGCGTCTTTTTCAAGGAGCTTTTTATAGACTGTGGTTAAGGGAAAAGGGAATTGGTAGAAATTTCTCATCTGCCGGGTTGGTTGAGTCACTATATGGTTAATAGGCTCAGTTTTGGTTGGCTTGGAGTTTGAGGAGCTGGTCTGGGCATGGTTGTATTGGTTGGTCCCGAACAAGGTATTGTTGTTGCCGGAGTAAACTCGTTTGGGCTTGGTAGGTTCTCCTTTCTCAAATATACCAGTTCTGAGTGCATCTTCGACCGCGAGGCCGGCTTCTTAAAAAGTCTTGAAGTCAGCGGTAGTTTGAAAAACCACTAGGTGCTTTGCAAAATCAGGTGCCAAGTTCTTTGTGATAATTCTCATATGCTCTATCTCTGAAGGTCGATCTATCATCTGAGATGCTTTTCCTCTCCACCTTTTGATAAAGTCGGCAAAGGATTCGTTTGCTCCCATTTTGGTTGCATCCAACTCTCGAATGGTCATCTCGAGCTGAATGTTGTAATTGTACTGAGCCATGAAAGCTGCCCCAATATCTTCCCAGCTTTCTTTCTTTGAAATGTCTAGATTCAAAAACCATCGCAGTGCTGGTCCTGTCAAAGTTTGCTGAAACATTTGTCCCATGGCGTTCTTTTCAATGTTATACATGGACAGAGTGCCCACGTATGTCTGCAGATGAGCTTTTGGATCTCCACTTCCATCGAATTTTTTCCAGGTTATTGGCTTGAATCCTTCCGGGAGCTTGGCGTCAGGAAATAGACACAACTTGTCCATATCAATACCCGTGGCAGCTACTTTCTCCTGTTTCTGGACTGATTCCTCTAGTTTGGCGACCTTTGTCATCATTGCTTCCAAGTGTGGATTCTCTTGCGGTGGTGGATTCGGCGGCGGTTGCTCCCCTGGACCTCCTGGTGGCTTATTATGAAGGGTTAGTCCTTGTATCAAAAGTAGTAATTCAGCCATTTGACTGTCACCGTGTTCCTGCTGTTCTTCCAAGGCTAACTTGAGAGCCTCGATCTCGTTCTTGTTTGACATATCTGCAGGGCCTACTGAATCTGACTGTATCGCTTTTGACTTAGTTCGAATTAATCGTTGTTTGGGAGTTCTAGTCCAACCAGGTACAGTGTTCTTCTCGCTTTTACCAATGATTAAAACTGATAGTGGAAACAAAACTAACTTAGTGACTGGTGTGGAAAATGCTATGTGCATGAAAGAAGGATTTATGTACAAATGAAAGAATGGTGCATGATGTGCAATGCAATATCTATAGAAACCACAGTCTTAGAAAGGATTGCTCCAATCTTAAATGCTTTGTTGGATATATTTGAACCCCCATTTTATTTGAAAGGTTTTTGCAAAACAAAGGCCGAACCTTTTTAGGGGTTGCCTACGTGTCCTCATTTCGGAGGAATCAGGCCGTGATGTAGTTTGGGACTACAACTGGCTCTCTCCTTCAAACAACGGGAAATTCCACATAACTGAAGTATAAACTGACTCAATGACATAAAGAAAAGGTACAAACTGACTCTTCAAAGCAAAGTACAGACTCGATAAAACTCAAACTAACTTGAGTTACAAAAGGTAGACTTGACAATCTCAAAAAGGCCCTGTAGGCTGGATCTACTGACAACTGGTTTGTTGCTGATTCTTGGTCTGACTTAGTTGCTGGATTTGGGAGAGCATTCCTGGCTTGGTTCCTCATGCTTTGCTTCTTTGCTTGGCTCTGGCTGCTTTGATGGATTTTCCAGAGCATATGCTTTCTTGAGTTGTTAGGGAGACAAGCCATCATTCAGAAGGAGACAGTCTTCATAGCAAACTTCACAGTCACACTCATCCCAGTACTTGTGTCCTGTCACTGGGTCTTGGAAGTAGTAGACTGGTGTGCCGTCTGGCTGGAAGTATTTGACTGGCGGCATGATGTCTATGTCTTCATCATCACTTTCTTGCTCTACCCTGACAGTGATTTTGTCGGGGATATTCTTGGGTTCATCATCTTTCGGGAGGTGGAATTCCCAACCTTGACCATTCGCGCTTTTAGAGTCGTGCCATTGAAGAGTTAAGCTTGTTTGATTAGACATGGCTAACTGGTGAAGCAATTCTTTAAGTTTATCTTTATCTGAAGTTTCATTCACAATTTCTTCATTTCCCACTTCTTCAAGTATCCACACTGGTGCGCCAAGATGGGTGGCAAAGGTAGACTTGAGCTTCTTGCTTCCGGATTGGTTGCTCATTTTCAATTACAGACTCTGATTAAAAGAAATACAACAAGCTAATTATTGGGAGAAAGAGAGCCAATTGCAGCATTCATTTTGAAAAAGGGGTTTCGTATATTCAATAAAGCATTTGATTATCGGGATAATCCTTTTTATTACTGTGGAAGGGCAGTGAAAACCTAGGGTGAAAACTATCATGTATGTGCATGCAAAACAGGTAAACAACAAACAATTAACAGTTAACAGAATATATCACATAATCCTATCTGTGGGTTCCTGTCCTAGGTTGGAAGGTTCTAGGTTAACTATATGCAAAGGCCGGTTTTGGTTTAGGGGTTCGCCAGACTAGAGCCAATATTTGCCTCCCAGTGCCAAGTGTATTGCATGGCAAAGGTCAAGCGGCAGGCTGACTCATCACGGTCCAGGGTTGCTTAGCATCCAGGGATGTCCTAACACCAGCGAACTGGGTAGGGTAACCAAGACGCAGCAGCGGGGCTTATCCAACATCGATGCAAGTGATGCAAAAGTTCAGCAATAAAATTGTTTTCAAAAAAAAATCCCACAAATGTTTTTCAAGTTTGGCTCTCCAAATTAATCATTTCTTTGATATCTTTACACAAATAAACAACCCAAAAAGCTCCAGTCAGGATGGTCGGGCGAGGCCCTATTAGTCCGCCATTCCTTCCTTGCGATAGCGCTAGGCATTTTCGTTTTGACAAGCTTTCGGGAAATTCATAAGTATAAAAACACCAAACCAGAGATTAATTTGAGGATCCCCAGCGGAGTCGCCATTTTGTGGACGGTCGACCTCCCACGCCGGTTAGGTTTTGTTTTGAAAATAGAGTCGCCACCCGGGTTTTTGAAAAATGGTTTAGGCCCCAAGAAACCGTTTTGAAAAATGATTGAGAGAATGATTTATAAAACAATTTGAAAACCAGAGATTCGTTTAGGATTCAGGAGCCAGGTTACGAACGGGGAAGGGTTTTAATGCACCCCGTTCGCCCGATTAAAATCGGTCTTTACTAAACATTTGTGTGATTTTTAGAAAATATTTTAATGCCGAACTTTAACCAATAAACAATTTATCAAACAAAACAGACGATAATAATGAGAACAGGTAATCATGTAAGTTATAACAATAAGCAAACGATCAATCAAAGATTCAAACTGTTCGTACAAAGAAGTGATTCAGAATCTCAGTTTTTACAAAAGTGTGCCGTGCAGCACTGTTCATCAGTCCAACGGTCAAATTTTTAAAAGAGTGCCGTACAACACTCTATGTGTACTGTGCGGTACAGGAGAAGTGCCGCGCGGCACTGTTTCTTTCACAAACAGTTTGAAATTTTGGTTTTTCGAAACAATTAAATGGAAACACACACAAGGCATGAAATATGGTTAAAAACAGATTATTTTGAATAAGAAAACAATATGCTTGGATAACGAATGTTCCTCCTCACTAATTACCCCGTACGAGGCGATATTTTCACCGTACGACGCAACCGGGAGGTATGAAATCAAACTAATTTTGATGTAACATGAGCATACCAAGTGTGGAGATGATATAGGAGATCATTCCACACTTGGCACCCCTCCCCTCAGGGTACCAAGGCTTAGAAATTCGGCGAAACGGAGCCGTACCTCGGTTTGCAACTCCCGGATTAATACTCCTTCTCGAATTTCTAAATGTGGCTTGAGTTCCTTCCAATGCTTGCGAAGTCACTCCTCAGTGTGGTGTAGGAGGTTTGGCTGAAAGTTTGATCGATTTTGGTGGTGATCAGTGAAGGTTTTGAGGCGAAAAACAGAGTAATAAGGCCACGAGTTATGGTTGGGTTTTGCTTTGAGAGTGTAGGGAAGATTTCTGGAGAGTGAGAGACTTATGAACAAATGGTTGAGGACATAGATAGGATTAAGGACATGGTTTAAGGGGAATTTTTCATGATTTTTTCTGTCCCCATTTTCCGAAATCAATTGGCATTTTATAGATGTTGAAATTGTCTTGGCCCTTACGTAAACTTGATGCCCACACAAGATGATGATGGCTAAAAGGTAGCCTTTCACCCTTACACGAAATCATGATGAGCAGAGAAACGTTTTTCGTCAACATTTTGAGCTGCTGGAACTTCTGCAAAAGCTGTTTGACAAATGACAATACCGTACGACACACCAACTGTGCCGTGCGGCACACTTCCACCGCCAAAATTCAAAAGAATGTTGTACGTGACTTGGGCTGTTCCGTGCGTGAGAGATGAGTACCGTACGGTACTGTTGACTGAGTTGACTTGAAGAATTTCAATCTGAGAGGCCTTCCGGGCATTTCCTTTCATCATCGGGGATTAAAATGTATGTGAACGTCTCATTTTGGGGTGTCTACACTCCCATTTTGGTTGCGTCCAACTCTCGAATGGTCATCTCAAGCTGAATGTTGTAATTGTACTAAGTCATGAAGCCTGCTCCAATATCTTCCTATCTTCCTTTCTTTCAAATGCCTAGATTCAAAAATCATCGCAGTGTTGGTCCTGTCAGAGTTTGCTGAAACATTTGGCCCATGGCATTCTTCTTAATGTTGTACATGGACAGCGTGCCCACGTATGTCTACAGGTGAGCTTTTGGATCTCCACTTCCATCGAATTTTTCCCAAGCTATCGGCTTGAATCCTTCCGAAAGCTTGGCATCGGGAAACAGAAACAACTTGTCCATATCAACACCTGAGCAGCTACTTTTTCTTGTTTCTGGACTGATTCTTCGAGTTTGGGGGCTCTTGCCATCATTGTTTCCAAGTTTGGATTTTCTTGTGGAGGTGGATTCGGCGGTGGTTGCTCCCCTGGACCTCCTGGTGGTCTATTCTGAAGGGTCAATCCTTGTATCAGAAGCAGTAATTCAGCCATTTGACTGTCACTGTGTTCCCACTGTTCTTCCAAGGCTAACTTGAGGGCCTCGATCTCGTTCTTGTTTGACATATCTACAGGGCCTGTTGAATCTGACTGTATCGTTTTTTACTCAGTTCGAATTAATCGTTGTTTGGGAGTTCTGGTCCAACTAGGTACAGTGTTCTTCTCGCTCTTACCAATGATTAAAACTGATAGTGGGAAACAAAGCTAACTTAGTGACAGGTGTGAAAAATGCTATGTGCATGAAAGAAGAACTTATGTACAAATGAAAGAATGATGCATGATGTGCAATATCTACAAAAACCACAGTCTTAGAAAGGATTGCTCCAATTTTCAATACTCTATTGGATTTATTTGAATCCCCATTTTATTTTGAAAGATTTTTGCAAAACAAAGGCCAAACCTTTTCAGGGGTTGCCTACGTATCCTTCTAGGAATCAGGCCGTGACGTAGTTCGGGACTACAACTGGCTTTCTCCCTCAAACAACGAGAAATTGAAGTACAAACTGACATAAAGAAAAGGTACAAACTGACTCTATAAAGCAAAGTACAGACTCGATAAAGTTCAAACTGACTTGAGCTATAAAAGATAGACTTGACAGTCTCAAAAAAGCCTTGTAGGCTGGATCTGCTGACAATTGACTTGTTATTGACTCTTGATCTGACTTAATTGCTGGACTTGTTGGGGGAGCATTCTTGACTTGGTTCCTCTTGCTTTGCCTCTTTGCTCGACTCTGGCTGCTTTGGTGGATTCTCCAAAGCATATGTTTTCTTGAGCTGTTTGGGAGACAGGCCATCATTCAGAAGGAGACAGTCTTCATAGCAAACTTCACAATCACACTCATCCCAGTACTTGTGTCTTGTTACTGGGTCTTGGAAATAATAGACTGGTGTGCCGTCTGGCTGGAAGTACTTGATTGGTGGCATGATGTCTACATCTTCATCATCACTTTCTTGCTCCACTTTGACAGTGATTTTATCGGGGATATTCTTGGGTTCATCATCTTTGGGGAGGTGGAATTCCCAACCTTGACCATTCATGCTTTAAGAGTCATGCCATTGGAGGGTTAAGCCTGGTTGATCAGACATGGCTAGCTGGTGAAGCAACTCTTCAAGCTTGTCATTGTCTGGAGTTTCATTTCCAATCTCTTCATTTCCCACTTCTTCAAGTATCCACACTAGTGCACCATGATGGATGGCAAAGGTGGACTTGAGCTTCTTGCTTCCGGATTGGTTACTCATTTTCGATTGCAGACTCTAATAAAAGAAATACAACATTCTAATTATTGAGAAGGAGAGAGCCAATTGCAGGACTTTATTTGAAAAAGGGAGTTTGTTTATTTAACAGAGCATTTGATTATTGGGATAATCCTTCTTATTACTGTGGAGGGGATGTGACAACCTAGGGGTGAAAAACTAACATGAATATGCATACAAAACAGGTAAATAAGCAGTTAAGCAGCAAGTAGTTAACAGGATATATCACATAATCCTAACATGTGGGTCCCTGTCCTAAGTTGGAAGGTTCTAGTTTAACTATATGTAAAGGCCGGTTTTGGTTTAGGGGGTTCCCCAGACTAGAGCCAATATTTGCCTCCCAGTGCCAAGTGTACTGCATGGCAAAGGTCAAGCGACAGGCTGACTCATCATGGTCCAGGGTTGCTGAGCATCCGGGGATGTCCTAACACCACCGAACTGGGTAGGGTAACCAAGATGCAGCAGCGGGGTTTATCCAACATCGATGCACGTGACGCAAAAGTTCGGCAATAAAATTGTTTTCAAAAATCCCACAAATGTTTTTCTAGTTTGGCTCTCCAAATTAATCATTTCTTTGATTTCTTTACACAAATAAACAACACAAAAAGCTCCAGTCAGGATGGCCGGGAGAGGCCCTGTTAGTCCGCCATTCCTTCCTTGCGATAGCGCTAGGCATTTTCGTTTTGACAAGCTTTCGGGAAGTTCATAAGTATAAAAATACCAAATTAGAGATTAATTAGAGAATCCCAGTAGAGTCACCATTTTGTGGACGGTCGACCTCCACGCCGGTTGTCGTTTTGAAAATGATGTTTTGAAAATAGAGTCGCCACCCGGGTTTTTGGGAAATGGTTTAGGACCCGAGAAACCGTTTTGAAAAATGATTTGGAAAATGATTTAGAAAACGATTTGGAAACCAGAGATTGGTTTTGGATTTGGGAGCCAAGTTACGAACGGGGAAGGGTTTTAATGCACCCCGCTCGCCCAATTAACAATCGGTCTTTACTAAACATTTGTGGGATTTTTAGAAAATATTTTGATGCCGAACTTTGTTCAAATAAACAATTTATCAGGCAAAGCAGAAGATAATAATGAAAACAAATAAGCAATAATGCAAGTTAAAACAATAAACAAACAACCAATCAAGGATTCAAACTGTTCATACAAGGAAGTGCTTCAAAATTTCAGATTTTACAAAAGTGTGCCGTACGGCACACTAGGTGTACCGTGTGGTACAGAAAGTGTGTCGTGTGGCACTGTTCATCAGTTTAACGGTCAAATTTTCAAAAGAGTGCCGTACAACACTCCAAGTGTACCGTGCGGCACTGTTTACTTCACAAACAGTTTGAAACTCTAATTTTTCAAAATGATTAAATGGAAACTCATACAAGGTATGAAACTTGGTTTAAAACAAATTATTTTGGATAAGAAAACAATGTGCTTAACTAAAGAATGTTCCTCCTCACTAAATTACCCTGTACGAGGCGATATTTTCACCGTACGATGCAACCGGGAGGTCTCGAATTGAACTGGTTTTTGCTATAACACGGGTATACCAAATGTGGGGATGATATAGAAAATCATCCCACACTTGGCACCCCTCCCCTCAGGGTACCAAACTAAGAGATTTGGCAAAACAGGATTATACCTCGGTTCGAAACTCTCGAATTGAAGTACTTCTAGAACTCCTTGGGCATGGCTTGGACTCCCTCCAAAGCTTGCAAAATCACCGTTCAATGTGGTATAGAAGGCTTGGTGGAAAACTTAATAGAAATGGTGGTGATCAATGAAGGTTTTGGGGTGAAAAACAGAGTAATGGGTTTTGGGTTACAACAGGGTTGATTTTAGCAATGTAAGGAAGATTTCTGGAGCTTGTGGGTACTGGTAACAGATGATTCTGAATATATGAAGAATTTAGGAATAGAATTTAGAGGAGCTTTCCATGGTTTCTATTACTCTTTTTCATTGTTTTTCTTCATCCAAAATTAGTCGAGATTTATAGGCGTAGGGTGAACTTGGCCATCAAGTTTACTTCATCTCCACACCAAATGATGATGCGTCTAGGATAGCCTTTCATCCCTTCACAAAACCATGATGATCAGAGGAACAAATAGTCAACATTTTGAGCTGATGTTGCCGTACGGCACACAAACTATGCTGTGCGGCACACCAACTGTACCGTGCGGCACTCCTCCACCGCCAAAATTCAAAAGGCTGTTGTACGTGACTGAGGCTATGTCGTGCATGAAAGATGAGTACCGTACGGTACTGTTGACTGAGTTGACTTGAAGAATTTCAATCCTTGAGACTTTCCGGGTATTTCTTTTCATCATTGGGGATCAAAATGTACACAAACGTCTTATTTTGGGGTGTCTACACTTGGTTGTCTCCCGGCACTGACAGTAGAGTGGCGAGCTTGGACTTTGGAGGTGTTGCTCTTTGTACCCTTTACTTTTTCTTGGGTTCTGTCAGCCGCGGAGTTGGGACGAGCCTTGGCGGCTTCTGGAGGGTGCTTGAGGTAAAAATTTATATGCTTTCTTCTTGCTTTCAAGTTCTTGAGATATTATCATGTAGATTGTAGCTTGCTAATGATACCCTTTAATTATGCAGGTGTGGGCTTATGAGGTGCTGGGGATGTACCCGCCGGCAAACATTCATGAAAATGAGGAGGTGATTCCCTAGAGCAGCAAAGTGGGACCGAGAGCACCATGGTGGTAGTATACATGCAGGGAGAGTGAACGACTTTTGTCGTTTCTTGGACCAGGCTGATGGTAGCACGATAAGATCCTGAATCTTGTGTTGCTTTCAAACTTGAGCTTTCTGTTTTACTTTCAACTCTTCCTGAAGAAATTGAATTTCCTTGTAGGTGAGATGGCATACCTGGGATGCAGTGACTGATCAATACCTAGAGAGGAGCAGGGAGTTGACACAGGGGTGGATTTTGCTGGACTCTCCGTACGGTTGGCAGTGGTACTTGGGAGAGAGAGTGCCTTGTCAGTCCCTCAGGTTGGTGCACTTCAGGATACCGGGGCGTATACCTCCTAGCGTACAGCGGACTGATGAGTATACACAGGCTGAGGTAGAGAGATACATTGTGCTGTACACCGTGCTTCCTTTCAGTAGTTCCTCGGACTATGAGGGCTTTCTGGTTAGTCACCTGGCTAGCTTTCTGGATATGGAGACCCGTATAGCAGCCATGGAGATGGCCTTGCCGGTGCTGAGGAGAGAGATAGAGGTGCAGATGCCTGGAGGGATGATGGGAGTGTTGGAGGTTCCTCGTGTTGCACCCCCACTTGACCTTACCTCTGTTCAGGTAACCTGTAAAAGAAAGAAAACACATTTTCAGTTTCTATTTCCTTGAACATTATTGAAAATACTTGTGTAATGCTTTTGTTGTTTTTGCAGATTCCTGCCAGTTGGGCGTCAGAGTCCTATCAGCTGAATTTGGACTTGGAGGCTTTAGTATGCTGGCTGATGATAGGTGATGTTCCAGAGGTGCAACCCCGTGTTGAGGGAGGGCGGTCCTGGCAGAGGTGGTGGTGGTGGTGACAGAGGACGAGGTGCCCAGGGGGCTGACAGAGGTGGTGTAGCCGGAGCTGGTAGTGTAGGTGCAGGCAGGGCTGCGAGAGGTGCTAGTAGAGGGGCTGGTGGACCCAACAGAGGAGGAGGGCGTAGAGCCGGTCGTGGCCCTTCTCCCGGCAGAGGGAGCTCTCAGGTAACCTTCATGCCTTGTTATTTGAACTGTGTGCTTTCAAACTTGTATATCAATCTTGTATACTGATGGAATTTCTTTGCTTTGTGCAAAGTATGTCCCCACCTCCGAGGACTGAGCGCAGGAGGCCGTTGATGAAGCAGGCTGGAGGCGGTCCCGCGACCCTTCCTTCTGACAGGGTACTTCGAGGCCGTCAGTCCTCTGTTGATAGACCGGGGGGTAGCGCACCAGGGAGTTCAGCTCCACCGTCACGGTGGTCTTTCAGGGAGGCAGAGAGCAGTGAGCAGCGAGGAGGAGGACACGGGTCCTTCTGAGTTTGAGGAGCTCAGGCCACGTTTGCGGAAGAGGCCTCGTACTTGAGTAGTTAGGACAGGCCTATGTGCTTGCTTTTTTATTTGGGCACCTGTTTGCCCGTTCTTTTCTTTCTTTTTCATGGATACGGCTTGTGTGCCGTAATAGTAGTTTTGATGATGTCGGGCCTGTATTGCCCTTGGATAGATGCACTTTATTCATGACATGGATATTGCTTATGGTTTTTATGAAAAACTCACATTTCCGTTTATGTAGAATGACTCACATTAACAAAGACTTGTATCTTAAAAACCAAACCTAGCACTGAAAATGTATGACACGAGACGCTGTGGGGACATGAATGTATATGAATTCGAATTTGGACACTTTTGGCTTTTTGTGGGAAGAACTGGAAAAAATGATGAGAGAGGGGAGTTTAGAGTAAAAACACTCCGTAGCTTGATGTCTTGACTTGATTGATCCAACAAATCCCGAATGTATGCAACAATGCTTGCGAAACCAAGTAAATCCTTAAAAACCATAATTCGGTGTGCCGGGTCTTGATTTCCGGCAATCTCGAGCCTTTCAAGTGAGGGAAGTTTTGACCAACCCATGAAACACACTTGATACACTCTTCTTTGAGTTTGAAAATGCGTGGCACGCCCTTGCTTGAAGTGAATATCCCGAAAAGTCGTGAAAAAGTTGCAAAATTTCCCTCGAAGCTCCTGCATCCGAGGTTTTCGGCGCATCTGTCCATTGAGACATCTTTGAAAGCGTGGAACAGTCCTTCCATTAAGCCTTTGATACTCATTTGGGTTGTATGTACAAAAAAAATGGCCAAAAGAGGCTCGGAATGGGTCTCGGAGGGCCAAAATTAGAATTTTGGTCGAAAAATAGCCAAGTACGCCGTACGACGTAGGAAATTGCACCGCACGGTGCTAATATGGTGTCGTACGGCTCCGACTTTTGATGCCCCACTTCTGACGCTGTTTTCTGTAGTTCTGATTCCTTGTTTCAATTTCCCAATGCATGTGTGCACGTCCTATAACCTTGAAATGCTGAACCAAAGTCTATCTTGGGGAAGTTTACAAACTTTTGCCTTATCCTCACGTTATTCAATGTGGCGCGCTTCCCGAGGCGGGTGTTTTTCGATATTTTTTAACTTTTCTCCTTTGAGTGCTTATAAATAGCATTGTTTCCACAACACATTGATCCTGAAAATCATATTCATCATCTCCCTCCATATCCTTCAAATGGTCGTTAGTATCTCAGCTTTAGTTCGTCCCTGGCTTGACGAGCTTGATGGCCTGGGTTGGCTGAACTTCCGAGATCATAGGTTGGCGTCTATGCGTTACATTCGGGATGTGACCATACATCCTGAGTTGCTTCATGCTGCTGTCCATTTCTGGGATCCTGAAGTGCATGTGTTTCGCTTCGGCCATCAAGAGTTGTGTCCCACGGTGGAAGAGTTCCATGCGTACCTCAGAGGTTTTGATCTGGAGACTCCCGTCATTCCTCTTCAGGGAGTGAATTATGATGATGTGTTTTCCTCAAAGCTGGGCTTGAGTAAAAATGTGGCAAGGTCTATGACCCAGGGAGGCGTGCTCAACATTCTGCGCTTGATCAACCAGTTTCGACCTGAAGGCTTTGGGTTGTGTCTCATTATTCTTGCGGCTTTTATGTTCGTTCGTTCAGACAATCAGGCAAGTGCGGCATTGGTGGGAGTGGCTAAGCAGATTGAGGAGTGCAAAGATGTAGCTCCAATGGTTTTGGCTGAAACTTTGATGGGTTTGGATGGAGTCCATGCTTGGCAGACCAATGTTTTTGAAGGCAATGCTTTGCTCCTGCATGTAGGTTTCTCACTCAATTCTCCTTTTTCTGGTTCATCTCTCGTTCTCTTTTTATCTGAACACTCGGGTTTAGGCTTTCTATGGCTCCTTACTTGTTTTCTCTCTCATGTAGACTTGGCTTTGTGCTAAGGCTGCTCTTTTAGAGGCGGTGCCGCGGAACAGGATCCATGAGACATAAGGCTTTGTTCAGAGGGAGTACTAGGAGTTTCCCAGGAGTGTTCCTGGTTGGGTTCAGGTGCTTTCCCAGCTTAAAGAGGACACAATTTCTTGGCGCTTGAACTAGATGGATCGTCTGACCATGACGGTGAGCAACATGGGACGTCATAGGACTGTTCTGGCGGGTCTGACTTGCTGGACCTTTTACATTCCTTACCGCATCCTTCATCAGCTTGGTGTTGGTCAAACAATACCGCTGGTGAATCCTGAAAACTTTATCGTGCCAAATTTCAACCATGCGACTATCCAAACTTATCAGCGTACTTGGAGGGAGCGTGTGATTGTTCCTAGAGATTAGCATCCCAGCATTGTGCTTCCGGGGCGTTACAAGAGATGGTTGGTACAAGAAATTGAAGCAAGAGAAAACGGGAATCAAAATTGACATCTGCTTTAGTCTTAATGTACCGGAAATAATTTGCTGACCCATGACATGTTTCATGTGGGCCGATGTTTTGCTTTAGTTGTGTGAAAGAATCATGCTCAGCCATGTAATCGATGAAATCAGTTTGAATAAAAGTGATTTGTGAAAGTTTTCTGCTTTGATTCTCATTGATTATGATTGTAAATTCGAATGACGGCTATGGATCAGCTCAAGAGATGTTATAAAAGATTGCGACCGGTCCCCAATGTGAGGATGCCTACGTATCCTTAAAAAGGAATCAGGTCATGACGTAGTTCATGCATACAATTTTGGCTAGGGTTCACTCAAGTATTTTCACTCTCCTTTTGTGCTCTAATTTTTGCCTAGTACCGCCCTTTCGGGTTTTCGGTCTAGCGAGCTCTTTCGATTGATTTGCCTCAAATTTTGCCTAAGCCGCCCGATGTGGGTTTCTGACTTAGCAGACTTGCTCTAATTTTTGCGTGGCACTGCCCGCCCTTGCGGTTTTCAGTCCAGCGAGCTTCTCTCAGGGGTAGTATCGCTTGAGTTGATCCATGTTGACCAATGTAGAGAATTCGTTGCCGTCGAGATCGATAAGGTAGTCGCGCCTCCAGGCAAGATTTTCTTGATGCGCCTCCTGACATTTGTGACACCGCCTCGTATGCTCGATGCACTCGGTTTCCATGGTAGACCAGTAATACCCTTGTCGCAAAATTTTCTTGGCGAGCATCGTTCCGTTCATGTGAGGGCCACAGACTCTGTTGTGTACTTCTTCCATGATTTTGGTTGCTTCTTCGCCGTTCACACACAACTTGTGCATTCCACAGTGGGATCTTCGGTACAGCCTGCCCCCGCAGATAATGTAGTGAGAAGCCAGTTTTCGGAGAGCGATCTGGTCTTTCTTGTCAATTCCAGTTGGATATTCGCCTTTCTCAATGAAGTTCCGGATGTCGTGGTACTAAGGAAGACCATCGTTAGGCTCGTCAATAGCCATGATGTACTCATAAACGGGCTTGTCTCTTTGTTCAATCATAATTGGTCGAAGCTTGACTTCGTTAGGTATCTCCACCATTGAAGCCAATGTTGCCAAGGCATCAGCGAATCGGTTGTTTAATCTGGGCACATGAGTGAAAGTGACAACTTCGAATCGATGGATTAGATCATCAAGGTCCTTGTGGTAAGGTTTCAATTTGTCTTCCTAGACCTTCCAATCGCCGTTTGCTTGCAAAACCACCAAGTTGGAAT
Source organism: Vaccinium darrowii (assembly GCA_020921065.1). Lineage (NCBI taxonomy): Eukaryota > Viridiplantae > Streptophyta > Magnoliopsida > Ericales > Ericaceae > Vaccinium > Vaccinium darrowii. Next base: position 38,631,038 of record CM037152.1, on the reverse strand, counting down.
CTCCGATCACCTCCATTAATCTTTTGGCACCGATTTCGAGGGCAGCTTCCATCCCCACGATATATGCTTCGTATTCAGATTGATTGTTGGTGACCTCGAAGTTTAGCTTGAAAGCAAGAGGGATGTGTGACCCTTCTGGTGAGATAACTAAAATTTCAATCCCGAATCCTTTCTGGTTAGTAGCCCCGTTAAAATATAACAACCATACATCATTGGTTGTGGTCATGACATTTTCATCGGGAAATTCAAACCACACATCTTCTGGACCTTCTACCGGACCATCGGCCAGAAATTCAGCGACAGCTCTTCCTTTCACAGACTTCCGAGTTACGTACTTGATGTCGAATTCAGCTAACAGAAGCAACCAGTGTGCCAGCTTACTCGTGAGTGCTGGTTTCTCAAATAGGTATTTCAGAGGGTCCATTCGAGAAATCAGCCTTACTGAGTAGGCCAACATGTAGTGTCTCAATTTCTTGGAGGCCCATATCAAAGCCCAACAAACCTTCTCTAGGGACGTGTACCGTTCCTCGCATCCTGCCATCTTCTTGCTAATGTAATAGACTACTTTCTCACTCCCACCTTCGCCTTCTTGCGCGAGCATGCATCCCATTACTAATGGGGTAACCGAAAAGTACATAATGAAGGGTTGCCCCGGTATTGGTGGCATCAGCACTGGAGGATTCTGGAGATAACTCTTGATGGCTTCAAAAGTTTTCTGGCATCTGTCGTCCCATTTGAATGGCACACCCTTTTTGAGTAATCGAAACATCGGCCCGCAAGTTGAGGTTAACTTGGCGATGAATCTGCTGATGAACTGAATATCTGCGTGTGACCATGCAAAAACATCCTCGAATTCTTTCAGGAGATCTGAGTGGGCTTTGAACTCTTCTAGAGATAGTCCGGAACTAATTTGAACCATGTGCGGATTGCTTTCATCTTTCAAATTTATAGAAATAATTTCTTCTTTTATAGGCTGAGCATGCTTTTCGTCTTCCCTTCTGATTAGAGATCGAAGTTCTTCTGGAATTTCTTCCTCGAACTCAATCCCTTCATCGTCAGGGTCAACACAATTTATTTCGGATACAGCAAGATAAGCAAAGTCTACTTCATTGATAGCAAATGCGGGGGCCCCAGGGGCGTGATACGTGAAGGTGGACTCGAATTCAAAAGAAAAGTGATGATGCAAGGGAATGACAGATACATGTTCGGGGTCAGAATCAGACTCAGTGCTTGACTCAGATTCTGACTCAAATTCAGTGCTAATGTAAGTGATCATAGGTACAAAAGTGCAATTTTTTATAAATTCCATTGGCATCCACAATGAGTGCAGTAACATCTCCATGGGCATCCTGGCTCAGCATCATCAATTCTACCTCCTCGGCAAGCTCCAAATCAGGCTTCAAATCAAACAACATCGCAGCAGGCTCGTCTTCTTCTGCACCTATCAGGCTTTCATCCTCAAACAGTGATTGAAGATTCCCTGAGTCAAGAGTTTCGATCTAGTCAACTTGAAGTGCCTTAACCAGCTCTTCCCTCTTCTCGGCTTCATCGTCACTGTCCTAAGTATCATTTGCAAAGATTTCAAAGCCTGGCAGCTTAGTCTTTGTTTCCATATCCCAGAATGGTTTTGGTTCCCCTCGATAGATAGCTTATGGAGCTTTCACAAACTGAATGGGTTTCTTCTTGGCACCAGCTTGCGTCTTCTTTCCTTTTCTTGGTTTACCGTCAGTTGACTCATAACCTAGACCGAAACGATGGTTATTTGTCGAAAACTCGAGGAACTCAGCCATCCCATGATTGTTCAGACCTAACCCTAGGCCGGGCAGGTATTCCATCTTTCTCATCATTTCTAGGGCAATTGAGCTAACTAAGAAGTCCTCATCCATTTTGACAGTAAGGACTGATCCTAAAGTATCAAAAGAGAAACCACCGAGAGTGACATCTTCTTCTCCATGAGCGATTTCAAGTAGTGGTGCACTGTCAGGGACATGGGGACGGATTCCTGAATCTCCATGAATGGTTAAAGTTCCCGTAGCCAGACCGAGTTGGACTTTCTGGTGTAGATAAGAAGGGACTGCCATGATATCTGATCAATGGAGCCAAGGTCTGCCCAGTAGCAGATTAAAGGATGACGGAATGTCGAGTACATGGAACTCGATATCTGTTTTGAAGTCTTCAATCACCACTTCCATTTGGATTATCCCCACTACATCCCTGCGCGTGTTGTCATATGCGCGCACTCCGAGGTTAGAAGACTGGAAGTCTTTGTTCTTGAAACCCAGGCAGTAGGCTGTCCGCAGAGGGCATACATTTAGAGCGGATCCGTTGTCAAGCAGAACGACCGTGACCCATTTTCCCATGTACTTGAGCGTGATGTGCAAAGGTTTGTTGTGACCTGGCTTCTTCTTGGGGTAAATCCAATTCAGTAAAGACAACAACCTGCTTTGCCCGAGCTGGAGTGAGCAGTGCCACCATGGTTTCTGGGGGAGTGTCAGGGGGCACTTCCATATTGGACAGAGTTTTGATCAGTTTTTGACGATGTTCTCGGGAGGAAGAGAGCAAGCTCCAGATTGAGACTGATGCTGGAGTTCTTTCAAGCTGATTCTGAACCAAGTCTTCTACTGTTGCTTGGTTCCTTTGAGATTTTTGAGTAGTAACTTCTGGCTCAACCGGAGATGAATTTTCCTGAACAGGATCGTCCCAGATGAATTCTTTTGGCTGAGTTCGGTGCAGAATGTTTCTTTGAAGGTTGGTCGGCTAGTAAATTCGACCACTTCTCGTCACCTGATTGACTGTATCCTCCCAGAGTTGTTGCTTTTCACCCCAGAAATCTGTAAATCCGTCACTGACTTTGAGCTTGCCAACTTTGATGGCTTCCCTCTTCTGTTTTTCATGTTGATCTTCAAACCACACGTCTATCAAACTATCTGGAGTTCACTGGCTGCTGCTATCAACTGTTTCCAATTTTGTCTTCAGATCCGCCACCTCTGAATCTTGCCAGAAAGACTGGTCTAGCATGGATTTATTGACTGTCCATACTTCATCACTACCGACTCGGATGTCGATGACTTCGTCTTCATTCCATGTGGTTGTCTGGGGATCGGTGACCAGAACCGATATGTTGGAAGCGTGCGGGAATGGCGCGGATGGCCGCGGGAGAGATTCTCCGATAATGTGTGCCTGAGGGAACCAATCATGATCATTGAAGACAGTTTCGATAGCCTGACGATTTCCTTCTTGAGATTGTGAATAGCTACCTGAAAAGTTGTGCTGAAGTTCTTCGTGATTTTCAAATTCCTCAAACAAGGCTGAGAGTGAAACTGCGTCTATTGGGTCAGCACAGATTGCTATCTCTTCAACTTGGCTGATATTGATACCTTCTGGTATGCAAATAACTGGCTTGTTATAAAATTTTGGGACGATGTACTTGCTCGGGTCCCAAGAGATTAGCAAAGAACCGAACAATGTTTGTTGGGAATCTTCCCACTCCTGATCGTTCATAGCCCATTCTCCTTCTTCAGCGAGGTCACCCCATTTGAGTTTGGGCTTCCGTTCAAGAGTTCTGATGGCATGGATTTCCAGGTCATCTGGCGCTGGGACAAAGGGTTTTGGTTCAGTGGCTGACATGATGTATAGGCTTGGATTGAACTGAATAGGGTCTTATAACTGCGTGCTCACACCTCTGTCGGTTTGATGCCGTGTTGCATGTTTTTGTGTTCATTTTTTTACCGATTTGAAGCTTTGTCAGATTTGTTTTCATTGAATTTATAATTTTTCAGCGAGTTGCTTGACTAGTTTTAGTAGTTGCTTGAGCATGTTGTCGGGCAACTCCACTGTCACTTGGTAATTGCACGAGCATTCTATTGGGCATTTCACCTGTTTTTCTTTCCTTCAATTTGCTTATTCTTCTGTTACTAGAGTTAATTTTTTTAACCAAAAAAAAAAAACCCCAAAAAAGGGACATAAGTGGTTCATAAAGGAAAGTGTTTAGTGCCTTTTTTTTATTTCAATGGATTTCGTCCATGTATTTCCTTGTTTAGTTTTTCTTTCTAATTGAAACAATCAAACAGGTACAAAGCACGTGTTCCTTTTTCTGTTTTTTATTCGAAGTATCTTATTTTTCTTTCCCAATTGCTTGTGATTTCTCCCGATCACCAAGTCTTTAATTACTCCTACCCCTAGTAATAGTTTCTCGCATACTTTAATAGTCTCACACACCAGTTCACGGTTATGTTTTTCTTATTGTATGTTGTGTTTTTTTTTTTATTTTTTTTTTTTACAATTCACTCTTTTGGAACCCAACTCATATTATATTTAATTTGTCTATGCAAAACAAATTCAATTCACAATTGGTTGTTGACTTGGGAATTATCTTGGTTTGGTTGGATGTTCTTTGGGTACTTTCGCATATTTGCAGTTACATAGCTTTCGGCTTTATTGAAGTTTTTGTCTTTGATTATTGGTTATTTGCATTCCTTAAATTATTCTTGATTTATGGTTATTGGCGTTCCATCGTCCTAGTTGTCATTTTTATACTCATAGTTGGCTCTGGATGCTTAATTGTGGTTTACATTCTATGGTTTTAGGTACCGGCTCTGGATGTTTAATATTGCTAACTACTCTACATGTTGCTTACTCTTAACTCCCTTCCTTTTATATCTCCAGCTAAACTCTTCCTCATTGGCAATATAGCTTCATTCACCTTTTTGGCTCTTATACCTTTGTCCTTCCCTAACAAAAAGGGGGAGTAATTTGCTTATAACAGACTCCGTTTTTCTTGTGTTTTGTTTTGCAGCTTTACAGGACGTGGTCACACTCTGTTAGGGGATAGATTTTCTGTATAGTGTGTTTTGTCATGGAAGTGCCAACGGGGGAGATTGTAAGGTTCATAGCTCGCGGTCTCTCTTTGTTGGCAATTGCACGACAAGACACATATTTGAAATTGTATCGAGTTGTAATTTATTTTTTCCTTTTAAAATTCACGAGGTGATTTGAAAATCCACCTCGTGAAATTCATGAGATGGTAATAGAGTTGTATTCTATAATCCGGTAAAATGTAAGAGCTCGAAACTAACAAAAGTGGTGGATGGGTTTTAAAATCAAGTGAAATTCACGAGCTTAAAGCTTATGAAATTCACTAGGTAGTGGTTATATTTTCTACGGCCTTTACCTCGTGAATTTCACCTGATTTGAACTTATGAATTTCACTGGATTTCAAGGTAAAACAACCACTTAGGGAATTTCTAAATGTACAATCCAATGTACGGTCCAAAGTGACATGTTTTAAAGTGTCTAAATTCTAAATGCATAGTCTAATGTATGACCTAAAGTGACCCTTTTCAAAGTGTTCAAATTCTAAATCTACAGTCAAATGTATGGCGTAAAGTGATCTTTTTTAAAGTGTATAAATTTGAAATGTATAGTCCAATGTATGACATAAAGTGACATGTTTGAAATTGTCCAAAGGGTAAATCACCTAGACACCCCTTATACTATACCTCTTTTACCCATACACCTCCTAAACTAATTTAACCTACAACGACACCCCCTCAATTATTTAAAACTCAATCAACCCTTAATCTCGTTAAAAAAGATGACTAAAATACCTTCATGCCCTTTGACCCCCTCGAAACCCTTGATTTGCCCTTTTTTCTTTCAAAGATGACTATAACTAGCTATATTTAACATATCTTTTAATAAAATATTACTTTCCCTTTTTCAAACATTACAATACATTAACATCTATATGTGTGTACATTCTTTTTGGCAGATCCGTGAACACTTATTTTATACATTCTTTTTGACACTCCATCTCAGCCCTTGAAACCAAGGGCTAAGATCATAGATTTGAATATCGGCTGAGACGTCTCGTATCGGCCGAGACGTCTCGGTATTTTGGTGGACCGATATGGATACGGGCCGATATAGCGGCGTGGGGAAAAATCGCACCCCGTCTCGGCCGATACCTGATACGTCTCGGTGTCTCGGCCGAGACGTCTCGGCCGATACGCCCAAAAAAAAAAAAAACAGCAGCAAACATTTTGCAGGCGCAACACTCCTTTCAAAAGAGAAGCATTTCCAAGTGGGTTTGAAACTTTGAAGAGGCTCTGTTCCAGGAGCTATCTTTGAGAGGCTTCGTTTTGTATTCCTTGAGAGAGAGGAGGAATTTTTCGAGAGAGACCAGATGGGAGTAAAGGTGAAACAATGGCGTTGAAATTTCCCAGAGGGAGAGAGATGGAAGTTAAAGGTGCACAAGAAAAAGGAAAGGCAAATTGCACGGTGAAAATTGTAACACATATTCACACGCTTAGGAATACACGCAAGTCTGTGAATGTTGGAGGTGGAAAAATTATTTAGTGTACACATCACTATAGAGTACTATCAAAGCACCTTTACACCTACACGTGGACAAATTAAGCCATTAATAATGTAAAAAACTTGTTCCATCGTTTTTATATGAGCTGCTAAAGAATTTAAAAAATTTTACGTGCTAGGATTGGTTAAAATATGATTAATTAAGTTAATGAGAGAAAAAACAGAGTGTAACATCAAGTTTTATACATATTGCTAATGATTTTAAAAAATTCACGGACGAGACAGCCGATTCCCGCGACGTATCGCCGATACGTCCCGATACCGCGACCGATACCGAGATTTAAAACTATGGCTGAGATTAAAACTTAAAAAAGATCCCTCTTCTTCTCACGTGTCCTCCCCCTCTCTCTCCTCCCATCGAGTCCCACGTATATTCTCCCTCAGAAAACAAACCCAAATGTTGTTCCTCCCACTTCGATCGCAGCTGTTGTCAACGGGTACGCGACATCCTGCAGTGCGTTGGAGTCCGACCTATATTTCATCAGGTCTGAGATGGGAAGCTTTGATTGCAACCCTCCTCGTGACGAATCTCCACTGATCTGTTGTTTTAGTATGATGACGAAGAACATACGACTGGATGATAATCCTGCTAGTGCACCGAAAGTAGTAATTTCCTTGGTATTAGGCATCAACAACAAGGTTTATTGCGTGATTTCTAAATCATCAGGCTATGCTTAAGTATTGGTAATCCTAAACTGATTGTTCTGACTTTCTAAATTGGGTGCGAGGTAGAAGAAGAAGTCGACGTAGAAGACGACGGCAAGCGAGATGGTCACAGATAGCGTATTCTTCTTCTTACTGTTCTTTGTTTTGTAGGAGCTGGATTTTTTAGCGCCCATGGCGGGTTTTGATAGTGGTGGGTTGGAGGTCATTTGGTGGAATTGACGGCGACAGTGGAATCGTTTTGGGACGGTGGGGAGCGGAGGACCGAGACCCCTTTTTCTCATCTCTTAATACAAGGAATCAGATCTGAGATAAGAATCCCTTTATGGAACAAGCGTTGTTACTACAAATTTAAAAGCCATATGGGAAGGGAGGGAGAGGGAGAGATCAGGTGTGAGTGAGATGCAATGGGAGAGTGTACAATGTAGGGGAGGGCAATATTGGAAAGAAAACTTACATTTAGTAACGGAAGTGGACGGAATGCTAATAGACGGGGTGTTGGGGATAACATTAAATAGTTGAGGGGATGTCACCGTAGGTTAAATTAGTTTAGGGAGTGTCTAGGTACAAGAGGTATAGTTCAGGGGATGTCTAGGTGATTTACCCTTGTCTAAATTCTAAATGTCAGTCCAATGCACGGTCCAAAATGACATGTTTGAAAGTGTCTAAATTCTAAATGTACAGCCCAATTTTTAAATGTGCAGCCCAATGCATGGTTCGAAGTGTCTAATTTCTAAATATACCGTCCAATGTATGGTCCAAAGTGACATATTTGAAAGTGTCTAAAATCTAAATGTATAGTCTTGTACGATCCAAAATGACATGTTTGAAAGTGTCTAGTCCAATGCACGGCAAAGTGATATGTTCCAAAGTGTCTAAATTCTAAATGTACAGTCCAATGGACGGTCCAAAGTGACATATTTCAAAGTGTCTAAATTCTAAATGTACAGTCCAATGTATAACATGAAGTGACCTTTTTAAAAAAATCTAAATTCTAAATGTACAGTCCAATGTATGACCTAAAGTGACCTTTTGTTGACTGTCTAAATTCGAAATGTACAATCCAATGCATGACGTAAAGTGACATGTCTGAAAGTGTCTAAATTCTAAATTTACAGTCCAATGTACGGTCCAAAGGGAGATGTTTCAAAATGTCTAAAATTCTAAATATGCAGTCCAATGTATGGTCCAAAGTGATATGTTTCAAAGTGTCTAAATTCTAAATGAAAGTCCAATGTGTGACCTAAAGTGAGCTTTTTCAAAGTGTCTAAATTCAAAATGTACAATGAGTCCAATGTACGGTCCAAAGTGACATGTTTCAAAGTGTCTAAATTCTCAATGTATAGTTCAAAGTACGACCTAAAGTGACATGTTTCATACTGTCTAAATTCTAAATGTACAATGCAATGTATGACCTAAAGTGCCCTTTTTGAAAAGTGTTTAAATTTGATATGTAAAGTCCAATGTATGACCTAAAGTGACATGTTTGAAGTGTCTAAATTTTAAGTGTACAGTCCAATGTACGGTCCAAAGTGACATGTTTGAAATTGTCTAAATTCTAAATGTACAGTCCAATGGACGGTCCAAAGTGACATGTTTCAAAATGTCTAAATTTGAAATGTACAGTCCAATGTATGACCACTTAAAAAGTGACCTTTTTCATATTGTCTAAATTTGAAATGTATAGTCCAATGTATGACCTAAAGTGGCATGTTTGAAAGCGTCTAAATTCTAAATGTACAGTCAGTCCAATGTACAATCCAAAGTGAAGTTTTTCAAAGTGCCTAAATTCTAAATGTACAGTTCAATTTATAACGTAAAGTGACCTTTTTCGAAGTGTCTAAATTCTAAATGAACATGTGACCTTTTCAAATGACATAAAAAGTGACCTTTTCAAATGTCTAAATTCAAAATGTACAGTCTAATGTACCATCCAAAGTAACATGTTTGAAGTGTCTAAATTCTAAATGTACAGTCCAATGTTCGGTCCAAAGTGTCTAAATTCTAAATGCACAGTCCAATGTATGACTTAAAGCGATCTTTTTAAAAGTGTCTAAATTCGAAATATACAGCATGACCTATAGTGACCTTTTCATAGTGTCTAAATTCGAAATGTACAGACAGTCCAATGTACGGTCCGAAGTGACATGTTTCAAAGTATCTAAATTCTAAATGTACAGTTCAATGTATGACCTAACGTGACATATTTCAAAGTGTCTAAATTCTAAATATACAGTCTAATGTATGACCTACAAAAAGACCTACAAAATGTATTCTACACATATCTCTCAATCATTAATCCTGTTGCGAAATGCATTCTACACATTTTTCTCAAACACTCCTCTCACATCCAATACATATTCTGACCGTAATTCAAAAAGCCAAAAAGTAAAAAATAAAAAGCGAAAAAAGTAGTCTACCAAACACCCCCTACGTAGAACAACTTAGTGAAATTCCCGAGCTTTTTGTCCAAAAAAATAATACAATTAAGAATTTTCTCAATTTTAAAAAGTTCAAAAAATGATGTGAAGACCTTTTTTAATGTCTAATTTTTGGAATTCAATACTTCCACCACCATTGTCGGCACAAAAGTTTTTTTATCTTTTTTGATAACTCCAGTATTCGGGCAATGCATGCCCACCTCGACCAATATTAGGAGACTAATTCTATCGTCTACTCGAGCTTATTGTTCAAAGAGAAACACTCCATCAAATTGCAGCAATGTTGTGCCCACAAAAACATCCCACAAGAAGTCAACTTTGAGTATAAAACCATGAATTTGAAATCCCTCATACACCATCATCATTAGACCTACTGCATGCAGTCATCAAACTGGCAATCACATATCCAGTTGGCTCAATTCCTCGATCACCCATACGACGATACCATGGTGTTCCAAGAAGCTTGATTCTTCGCAGGCATTTGATCGAACAAGTACCGCGCAACTTTGAACTTCCCAAACTTTGAGTACATGTTTATCAATGTATTCAAATGAAATGTGGCTACATGGGCAGAACCCTTTAACCAAACGGCATGCACTGCTCTGCCAACAATCTCGTCGGTAATTCCTGAGAAACTTTTGTGGACAAAACTCGAGATTTCTTGCTTCGGGGGTGGTGGGAAAGGCAATGAATTCCTTGGTCTGTGATTTCTTGTATGCATGGTTCGAAGTGGTTTGGAAGGAGAAGTATCGATGAAGAAGTGGTGGAGAACTTGAACAGATACCCAAGCTTGAGCGATGATGGAATTTGCGTTAATTTTTTCAGATTCTTGGGAGAGGAATTGATCATTAGCAGGAGAAAGTTGCTAGACGCTCGTGAATTTCATGAGCTCGAGAATTCATGAACTAACTCATTCACGAGCGTGTACCTCATGAAATTCAAAAAGAGAATGATCAAATTGAGTCAATCTCAAGAATCGCCAACAAAGGAGGTCGATCAGGTAAGGAAAGAGTTGAGCTAATGTCGACGAAGAAGATTTGGAAATTTTGAATGAAACTATCGTATGTTGTTTTGAGCTGTGAGGGCATAAATGTATCTTATGTGGGAATTTAATCGGTTTGCTTTGGTTCGTACTTGGACATCTCGCCGAGGTGGAGATTTGTTGAAATTTCGGCTCGATTTTGGAGTTCGCAGCATGGTTGGTCCGAACCAAGGTTTCTTTGGTCCGAACCAAGCAATTTTCGGGCAATTCTAGACAAAATTGCAACTTGCTACACCCTTAGTCCGGACCACCGAAACCTTGGTCCAGACCTGTGAATCAGATTGGTCAGTTTTAGGTGTAGCACATCTGGTTCAGATCACCAAAGCTTGGTTCGGACTAGCGGGTCCGTTTTTGGGCGTTTTAGCTGATTTGTTCTAATTTTGTTTCTGTTTGGACTTCTAAAAGATTTGTTTTCTTTTCGGTTTATGTCTTGGGGTGCAAGGATATTTGTTTAGGCAAGTATTGGCTTTAGGAAGGATTTTGTGGCTATAAATATATCCTTGCTCTCTCCATTAGGGTTTGGACTGCTTGAGTTCATCCCTTTGAGAGACTCTTAGGGGTCTCATTTGAAATTAGGGTTCCTGGTTAGATCTTCATGGTTTTTTGGCTGCCGCCTCTTTAATGGGCTTGGGAAGAACTTTGTTTGTGTCTCTTGGTTAAAAACTCTAGTGAATTTGTGAGACTTGATGAGAGAGAATTTGTATTTTGTGAGAGATTCCTTCCGTATTGGGTTTCGGTGAGAGAACATGTAATTGGGGTTGGTGAGTGACTCTTTGTTAGAGTTTGTTTTCTTTGTCACCATTGTAGCTCTTCGGAGCATTGTTCTTTTCACATAGTGGAATCTTCTCTAGTTTGCTTGCCCTGTGGAGTAGGTTTACATCTGTAAGCCGAACCACATAAATCTTGGCGTCTCTCTTGTTTGTTTTGCTTGTTATTTGGTTTTTCCGTTTCATTTCGCATATATTTGGTTTATTACTTCTCCAACATCATGACCATCAATAATCTTAGGTAGCGGTTGGGTTCTTTGGGAACCCACCGCACTACATCTTACTCCATCCTCCACGAGTTGCGCGTAATTAAAAAGGTCATTTCTCCTTAACGGTAATTATAACACCCTTTTTTGTACCAGTGTGCTTTGGCAAAAAAACCAAGATTTTTTGGTTTTTTTTTTCTTTTTGTCCTTATTAATTTTTTTTTTTTTTTTGCATTTGTTAGTTTTGCGTCAAGTTTTCGTGGTTTATGGATTCGTCTCGACGAAAACGAGTCTAAACTCCAAAGAGTATAAAATTATGGTCAAAAGTAATATTTTTTTAATAAAGTCAAAATTAATCCAATAAACTTATTTATGTTGGTTTATTTTCGGCTTTAGTCAAAAAAATTTAGTGTTGACAATAATTTTATACTCTTTGTATTCGTCTCGTCGAATCCATAAACTACAAAAGCTTGATGCAAAACTAATAAATGCAAAAACAAATTGAATAAGGACAAAATAAAAAAAAACCAAATAATTATTTTTTAGTTTTTTTGCTAAAGCACCCCGCTGATAAGAATAGAGTAGTATTTTTCACGGGACGTCGCTACCAGTACAGACAGAAAGGCATACAAAATGTACAGAGCATGTTCGGGGACCCACTTTTGGGTGCCACACGAGTGATCCGAACGGTTTATTATTCTTAAAACATTCTTCCGAGGGGGTCCACAAAAATTCAGCTCAATTGGACGGTTAGAAGTGCTTTGAACCAAAGTCCCACCGTTTCAATAAAAAAATCTTTTGATTTAAACGGTGAGACTTTGGTTCAAACACTTATAACTGTCGGATTGAGCTGAATTTTTGTGGCCCCCTCAGAAAAATAATTTAAAAATAATGAACAGTTTAGATCTCTCGTATGGGACCCAAAAACGGGTCTCCAAACGTGCTCTGCATATTTTATGTACCTATGGATCGGTATCCATAGGTTTTCCGCTTTTCACCTTGGCTAGACCTGCGGGTTAATGAGCACTGTACGTATATTACCGTCCCGTAGTACTATGCCAGACTGCCCACTGGTGTGGTATTTAAAACTTCTGTGTAGACCACGTTTCCATCGGCCCACTTGTAGGTCTTCACCACTCAACTTATGTACGGAAATTAAAATGAAGAGGCATTGATATGCGGTAAATTTAAAACTTCGGTCCCACTTGTAGGTCTTCACCACAAACAAATCATTTCCCCAAAAGTAGTACTATGCCAGTATGCCTGCTGGTGTGGTATTTAAAACTTTGGTCTTCAGTCTTCACCACTCAACCTATGTGAAGAGGCATTGATTTGGGGTAAAGTAGAATGTTGCACAAACAAAAATCAATTTTTTTAAAAATTAAGACAGATTATCTATATTACAACGGAAAATAGTTTTTGTCTCATTCATATTTTTTGTTTCAGTCATCAAGATAGATCATCTATTTGCCAACTCTCTCTCTCTCTCTCCCTTTTTTTCTCCATCATCTCACTACACATAAAATTTCAAACTACATTCTCTCTCCTTTTTTAAATTCAAACCACATTCTCTCCCACTACCTCCTCTCCTGCTCCCTCTCTGAAATTTGAAAGACCATAAATAATGGGTATGGACACGGGAACGGGCATGCATTAATTCTCTTATAATGCATCACATAAAAAATTATAAAAAATAAAAGGGGAAATAAAAAATATCCTCTGGTTATAAAAGGGGAAATAACAAATCAGTGGAGAAAGAGTCAACATTTTACAACTACGTCTTGCTATATACCCCCAAGTCCCAACAGGTGTTCTTAAAGTCACAGTATTTAAAAATATTTTTTGCTTGCCAGTGTAGCACTCCCGAGACATGATTTTAAGAGAGGTAATAAATAGTTGTCCTATTTGTTAGTAAATCAATATTAGCCCAATATATGGGTACCCGATATGCACTTCATTTCATCGGGGCCATTCAAACGCTTTTTTTTTTTTTTTTTTCCCGATAATAGAGTACTTTAAATGTGGAACGTTGAAAAAGTGCTTGAATGGCCCGATTAGGTGAGGATTAGGGTACATTTAGTGGTATACCCAAACCTCAACCTGTTAAAATACAATGTTAGCCTCAAACTTGTACCGCCTGTGAATGAAGACACTACTACAAAAAAACTTAAAAAGATCACGGCTAAAAATCGTGATCTTTATAGTTTAATCACGGTTTTAAAACCGTGGTTAATGGAGCCGTTATTAAAAGTCTTCAAAATTCAACCACGGTTTATGTCTGTAATTAAATGTAAGTCCAAACTGATATGGAAACACACAAGGCGTGATGATAAACAATATAAGACCATGGTTTGGACAATAAACCGTAGCTAAAGATCAGTAAAAGATCGCGATTTGAACGAAAAAACGTATTTAAAAACATTATACAATTGCGGTTTACATGACAAACCGTAATTAAATCAACAATATTATCACGGTTTGAAGATAAAATTGTAATGAAATTAGTTTTAAGATCACGGTTTGGACAAATAGGGTGATTAAAAATACTATACAATCACGGTATGCTCAAAAAACCATTATTTAAATTAATTATATCATCACGGTTTGGACAAAAAACTGTGATTGGATTAACTATACCATCACGGTTTGGACATAAAAACGTGTTATATGTATTTGATGTGACGTGTCTCGTGGAATCATCTCCACAACCTCCCAATTCTTATCCCAATATGCATTTGCTAAGAATTGAACCTCCAACCTCCCAATACCATGATTTTAGCACATTCTGAACTCATTTGCTCAAAAAATAATGATGATTTTAACAACTGGGTAGCTAAAATCTTTTGAAAAACTATGCTTAAATCAATGTTAGCCCAATATATGGGTACCCAATATGCACCCCATTTCATCGGGGCCATCCAAATGCTTTTTTTATCGATAATAGAGCACTTTAAATGTAGAACGTCGAAAAAGTGCTTCAACGTCGATTAGGTGAGGTGCATTTGGGTTACATTTGGTGGTGTGACCAAACCTCAACCTGTTAAAATACAATGTTAGCCTCAAACTTGTACCACCTGTGAATGAAGTACGCAAGAAAGCTAACATGAGACCCACTAAAAACATGCCTCGTAAGCAGGATATCTGAAATTTCCACCTTTGTTTTCTTGTTTTTCCACAAACAGTCAAACACGTTAAGCACATTGTGGTCCATGTGGTACTTTCATTTTTTATATATATTAGAGCATCAATACGTAGCTTAACAAATTATTTTTAAGTTAAAGTAGGGAGCAAATCTCTAAAAAATCTAAAAAAATCAGCCTCACCAAATGCCTCATCAATTTGCAGATTTTTTAACTTTTCTACACTAACTGAACAAATTTGGTGCAGCACAGTTCCTGCACCAAAGGTCATGCACCGAAGGCACTATTCACGCACTATGCACTCACTGTTCACTTTTTTTTTTTTTGTTACTTATTGGGAGTAGGAGTAGAAAAAAATAATAGTTTTTTTTTTTGAAGAACGAAAAAAAAATAATAGTTTAATATAGTGAAGTTCAAATAAAGAGTTTGATTTTGCTAAATTATAAAATGTGTTTTTGAGGTTAAATTTGGTGTTTTTTTTTTTTGTGAGCTTGCATAAGGATGCCTTAACCAGGTGTTTGGAACAGCTTTCACGCACCTCAACTAATCTCGGGAGACCAATTCCACTGTTCACTGGCGGGGGCCCCTTTTAAAGCCAAAGCAAAGCTCTATATGGATTGGCTTAAAAGGAATTGATAGCACCTACGAAGTTTTGAATCTTAGCTCTTAGAGCATCCCTAATGGAATAATCAAAACATCTTAATAACCAAAGTTCGCAATGTTTGTCCAAAATTTGGCTCATATTGGCATAATCAAAGTTAACATCCTTTTAGCCAATAACCAAATTTTGGCATTTGGATAATCAAAAGTAACAACATTTTCTCAATAACCAAAGTTCAACAACCAAATTTTGGGGACCACACCCTATTTATAAGTCTTTTTTGGTAGAATGAATTCTAAAGTAACAACATCCTCTCTCCATTTTTCAAATACTTACTTCAAAACTCATTTTTTTGCACTTTCTCTCAAAATTTGTAATTATCAATAATCAAAAAAATTTGAAAATACGTTCAAGATTGGTCTCATTTTAAAGGTATTGTGAATATCTTCTAAATGGTAATAATATTATAAAAAACTATATGTACAAATTTAAAGTTGTGCCCATTTTATGAATAAAAATAGAGTGAGTAATACTTTTTTTGATCATGGACATAAAACACTATTGTGACACTCCACATTGTTAACTTTATAAATGTCTTGTATGGATAATCAAAGTCTGATGTGGTAACTTTTGATTATCCAGTTATGGTTATACCACTGGTGATGCTCTTAGGAGGGAGCAAACCACTATGTCCGTATCTAATACTTTCCCTTCATTTATCCCTTCAGTTCTCACATGTGAGAATTTGGAGGTTTTGGAAAAAAAAAAATTTCACTCTCTTCAGAAGACAAAAAGTAGTAGTATAATTTTGGTGACAAATTTAGGGTGTTTGTTTTTCTCCCAAATAAGTCAAAAAACAAAAAGTATGGTTAACTTTTTAGGCCAAAATAAGTCTTGAATTCTCTCTTTTCTTGGTTCAATTTTTTTCCCGGTTTCGTCTGGTTTCAATTTTTTTTGTTGTTAATTATTGGTTTGTCTCAAAAAATGAAAACAAAAATTGATGTCTGTTTTGGATTAGTATATGGAGTATTTTTTAGTACATTTTTTTAAGATCCAATCATAATTTTTTACCTTTTACAGTTGTTTTCCTTGAGAGGAACCAATAATCTGAAGAATAATAATTAAGATTATCAACATAATATTTTATATCAAAATTCGTTTAAACTCGTACTCTATTATAGCTAACTTGTGTTGGTGCAAGAAACAGAGGAGGCACAGATTACTCACACAATCTCAAACAGAATTTTATTGCAATGCACACAAACACTTACAAATACACTCTCACACGTCTGATCTGTATCTCTCTCACTCACTCTAATTTCTTGCACACTTTACATAATCAACTTACAAACTAATTTATAGGTACAACAATACAATAAGACAAATATGAGATAAACTCTCATTTATTGAAAATCTCACAAAATCAAATACGTAAGTTGCAAAGTCTCTGAGCCTGATAAGGAACAGTGCTTCCACGTTTTTCTTCTCCCAATTATCCAAATCTGACCTTTGACTTAATCTCCTCCACTTGCCCCTTGAAACTTATCTCATTCTACCTTGTAAAATCAAGTTTAACTTTCATCAACTTGAACTCAATACTTTAACTTTTCAAAAAAATTTCTCATATATTTGACACTTCTCCATTTAAATTTGAAATTACAAATTTTTAAAATTTTTACTAAACATGTTCAATATTAGTCTTATATGACATTAATATTTCAAAAAATTAGAATCAATCAAATGATATTTAAAATTAGATTCCATTTGTAGAATAAAATTACCAAATTAACCTCAAGCACCGCAAAGTCTATAAAAAAGTCATCTCTTTACCATTAAGGTAAGTCACTCTTTTTTGGGATTTAGGTTTAGGGTGCATTTTGCTATTATAGGGTTTAGTGATTTAGGCACTTTCATAGGATATCCTAGGGTTTTAGGCACTTTCATAGGGTACCCTAGGGTTTAGGTACTTTCATAGGGTACCCTAGGTTTGGGTTTCAGTTTATGGTGCACTTTCCTATTATATGGTTTTAGAGCTTTAGGTACTTTCATAGGGTACCCTAAGATTTTAGGCACTTTCATTAGGATACTCTACAGTTCAAAAAACAATTAAAATGTAAAAGAAAAATAAGAGAGAGAGAGAAGTTGGACCTATCCGTTGGTGGGACAGGAGTGGGCGGAGATTTTTCATTTTTTCTTGGACCTATCCGTGCATTTCTTATCTTTTTTCTACCGGCCCGTCACTAATTCTTGATGTTAACAGAAAAGTTGCAAGTATTTGTGAAAGGCCCATGGTAAACAACGCGTGTGTTTCACAGCAAGCCACCCACAGGGTGGTTTGTAGCTTTTGCCTTTACAATTTGATGACAAGGTATTTACCTTTGCAAATCTTCAATGGGAGGACGGAATAATATTCGCGGAGTCATGGCATTGCAAATATAAGTGGACAAAAATACCCCTGACTTTAAAATCCTTCACAAATAAACCCCTTTTCCACCCCCAAATCAACATATGGAAACCGTGAAGCCCTGGCTTTGTACATCTCATGTTTTTTTGAGAGGGTTGAATAGTAATTTTGGACATCTATTTTGGGACGGAGAGAGTATATATTTTATCTACTGTTGATAAAAAATTTCTTTTGATTTTCTGTAGCCATGCTGATTGCATTATAGGTTCGTATTTGCCAGATTGCTTCAACAATGCGGTTAATTCTTCCAAGCTTTTTGGAGCTACTATCACGTAGGGAAGCTCCCCTTTTGACTTGAGGGTAGTTCGCACGATCCAACGACTCACAACTATTTTTCCGCACTTCTTTTTTGTGAGGGAGTCCTCATAGGAAACTTCTTGTATATATGTGTGTGTGTGTTTATATATATATATGTGTGTGTGTGTATAGTACCGCTAAATCCGAAACGATACCGGTACCAACCCGGTATCGATACCGTACCAGTAAGAAAATCGATACCCTGTCCGGTACGGGATTCAGAACCTTGCGGTTGACAGAACATTTGACATACCAAATGTAAAATACCCATCGTGGAGTCCCATGCAAATGATTGGAGTCGTTCAATTAGTTTACAACGTGTTTTTAAGAGTTCTAGTATAAAAAATCGATTCATTCGAATATTGGTAACAACTTAATCGTATTTGTTCCTGAATTTGACAGGATAAAAACTGAATGAATCGATCATGTTGATCAAGTCCTTACCGATATCCGAATGAGTTGATTTTTAACGAGAGTGTTTTTTTATAAATTGTATCCCCGAAACTATTCACATTTTTTCTATGTCATTCCTAAGGTAAAAAAAACCATATATTTTGTCCCTTAACTACTTGATTACAACCCATTTAGTCGAATCATTGACGGCATCCATATTTTTGGAGGAAAATAGTTTACACGTATGAATCTGTGCGCATAGATATCGCTCCGTGGGCCCACTTCGGGGTCCCACCTGAACAATTTGAGACGTTAATTATTCTAAAAATATGTTTTCAAGTGGCCATTGTAAATAATAAACTCAATCGAATATCTCTTAGTTCTTGCTCCAATCTTTTAATTTTTGATTAATTTCAAATACTTAACCAAAAATTGGAATGTAAGATCAAACACTTAGAGTTATCCAATTGAGCAAATCTTTTACGATGTCACTCGAAAACATATTTCAAAATTAATGAACGGATCGGATTGTTCATGTGGACCCCGAAGTGGGCCCACGTCGCAATCTGTGCTTAGAGATCTATGCGCGTAAACTATTTTTTTCATCCAAAAAATGGATGCCGTTAACAATCGGACTAGATGCGTTGCAGTTAAATAGTTTAGGGACAAAATATGTGTTTTTTTTTTGTTTAGGGACGACATAGAAAAAATGTGAATAATTCAGGAGATAAAAGTTTAAAAAAAAAAAACACTTTTTACAAGTGATCTTAAAAGTATATTTTAAACAAAATGAACGGTTCCAATTATTATTTTTTCAAATGTTGTGTCACCAAAACCACCCCTGCATTATATATGGATACAATATATACAAGGGTGACACCAGCATTTTAATTCAACGGTAACAGAAACGTATAGAAAATTTTTTGTACGTACAAAATACTATATAATGTAATTAAAGATATTTATTTTGGTTGCAAAATTATTGGGCTTGATTTATTTTATTTTGGTGAGCTACATTACTTATTTACAACTTTAAGTGAATTTTTTTTGAAACTTTGAGTTCGTAACGAATGATCAAATGGAAAATGTACGTATTTTTTCATTAAATCTAGGGGTTCACTTGAACCCGAGAAACGGTGAAATTTAAAGTCCGGTAAAGTTGCTCCTGTATATTCGTCATTTAAATGATTGTAAATATTTGGCATGCATTTTGCTGAAACTACTATATATACATAGCTCAACAATTGGACCAATTATGCTGCACTGAACTCAAAAACAGAAGAGGGTGAAAGGTTCCAGATCCAGAAGATCAATAGAACATAGAGATAATGGAGTACAACTCTGATGAGCATGAAGTACTACCCGATATGCCAGTGAGTCCAGGCGGACATTACTTCAACAGCTCGGTGTTATCAGTCTGTATTGTGGCTGTTTTGGAATCCGAAGTTCCACTTGATGACTTACCAGCCATGGCTTTGCTGAAGGACGTCTTCCTCCCCATCAACCCACGCTTTTCCTC
Source organism: Vaccinium darrowii (assembly GCA_020921065.1). NCBI lineage: Eukaryota > Viridiplantae > Streptophyta > Magnoliopsida > Ericales > Ericaceae > Vaccinium > Vaccinium darrowii. Next base: position 38,611,130 of record CM037152.1, on the reverse strand, counting down.
CATCATGGTACTCTCTCTATCTCCCTCTCTCATGGCGGAGCCTTAATTTTTGCATAGAGGAGGCGGGCTATATTTGTGGAGGGGCGGGACTATATAATTTGATGACGAATATGTTTTTTCCAATGTAATAGTAATGGCTTTTCAAATTGTAACGGAGGCAACAACCCTTACAAGCTCCCCTGCTACATCTCCTCTCTCTGTTAATCCACACCTTGATTTTGATTAAATTATCGTTTTTATGACTAAATTTTTGTTCTGAATTTAGCCTTCGTTGATGTTGGGTTTTACAGCACAGAGTCATTAATTATATGCTTACAAAATTGTAATAATGTTAGGTTCATCCCACAAAATAAGATTGATGCACGTATTGCCGGCTTTTTTTTTTTTTTTTTTTTAAGATTAAAATTTCAACACATGCACCTGAGGTTGAAATTAAAATAAGTCAAATTTATCCTCACTAGTTCTAAGTAAAAATTTATGCAAAAACAGGTTGAAGACAAGAAGGGAGTCAAAAAATGGAAGAAGGTGGAAGTCAAGCTAGAAGATCACATCAACGTCCCTACTATCCCCACCGGGATGTCGCTGGAATTTTACGATGACTACTTCAATGACTACTTGTCAAAAGTATCGTTGGATCGACTCCCACAAAACAAACCGTTATGGGAAGTTCACTTACTCAAATACCCTACTAGCAATGCAGCCGGAAACATAGTTTTCAAGCTTCACCACGCACTTGGCGATGGTTACTCTCTCATGGGAGCTCTCCTTTCTTGTTTGCAAAGGGCGGACAATCCTTCTCTCCCCTTAACATTCCCTTCTCGTGAATCTAGCAGGAGAAGGGATGAAAGAAATAACGGGATTTTTTGGCGTTCGGGTCACATTTTCTCTGGCGTTGGGAATACTGTGTCGGATTTTGGCTCGACCTTTATTAAGAGTAACTTTATTAAAGATGGGCGGACACCGATCCGGTCCGGTGAAGATGGGGTGGAGTTCCGGCCCAGCGTAATAACTACCTCAATATTTTCTCTTGATCGCATCAAACAAATCAAAGCCAAGCTTGGAGTCGTAAGTATTTAATTACCTTTCTCTCTTTTTTTTTTTTGGTCCAAAAATCCCTCATAGCTACCTTTTTTGAGCTCTCTAGACATGCTTATTTTCGAACCAAACATATGGATAAGTGCGCTGTAAGTTACTAAAATAACCCATCTGCAAAATTAGTGAAATTTCAATACTAATTGAAAATTCGTAATTTAGCACAAAGAAATTCAAAAAATCACCCAACTTCCAACTTTGGCGAACCACACCTTTGGCCAGCAATGCCAAAAGTTAGTAAAATTTCATTAATAACTGAAAAAATTATAATTCCTATTAAATATTCAAAATATCTTCCATCTTACCACTCCAGTGACATTCCCCATAACCTCTGCCTGGTTATCCCAAAAGTTAGTGAATTTTTACCATTAACTAAAATGTTCTCTTTCAGTACAAAAAATTCAGAAAAACAGCAAAGCTACCAACTCCGGTGACTCCCTAACTCAAGTCGACAATTCCAAAAGTTAGCAAAATATCACTTATATTATATATTCATGAACATTCACGAACACAAGCCATTCACAATGAAATCGATCAACCGCGGTGCATATGTATCAACAATAGGTTGATAGCATTTACCCCCAAAAAAAAAAAATTTTTACTACCAAAAAAAAAAAAGTTGATAGCAAACTAGCAAAGTATAGATTTATTCTGGTGAACATTGACTAGATTCCAAGCTACACATATTGATAGGAACATATGCATATCGCTGATTAAAAAACTAGTGAAATTACGCAAGAATTTTTCTCATGAAAATTCACGAGATTTCAATGGGTATTTTTGTCCAGAAAATGTTAATTTTCCTTCTGCTACCAAAACGAAAAATCTCAGGGACTTAGGCTTCGTTTGTTTCAACGGAAAATATTTTTCCCGACAACATTTTGCTCACTTTCCGGTGTCTGGTTAAATAAATGACAAGTAAAACATTTTACATTGGAAAATAATTTCCACTGGGATGCGTAAAATGACTTACGCCGGAAATGGCCGTAAGTTATTTTACAAAGCCTTTTTGTCTCTGGACCTGAAAGTTCACGAACAATAGAATACAATCTATCACTCTCTCTCTCTCTCTCTCTACAAAGTTATATCGAAAAAGTAAATACGATGTACGTCTCTCTACAAAATACAATTGTGAGTTAGATCAGTCTCTACATGCAAAATTGTTTACATACGCTCCACGTGGATAGCATCAAGAAGGATTGGAGCCTCATTAAGTACATGCATATTCAGACACATATATGTATGTTATTGATACACTTTTTCCGGTTAACCAATATAACCAATAAGAACAAGGAAAGAAACTAGAATAGCAGGAAACAGAGTCGGAGAAAAATAACATCTGCAATTGAAAATAATTTTGTTCATATAATTTTTTTCAAGTGCAACTAAAAACTAGAAAGACCAATTTTTTTTAAAAAAATTATTTTACATTGAAAAAAATGGAGCATTGAAAAACTCAAAAAATACTACCCCCTTCCTCCTTAGGCTTTGTTAAAAACTAATCTGAGGGAGTTTCAACCAATTTTCCCCCTTTTTTGCCCATTTGAGTGTTTATTCTCTTATAATATTTGCAATCTCAAATTATCAACTTCATACGAAACTTTTCTTAAATTCTTATACTGTATAAGGGGATCAAAGTAAGTGCAATTAGATGTTTGTTGAATGTTGACTAGTTTCGCTTAATCATTTTAAAACTCACTGATATTTGATAAACACGTCTCTTCACTAGATTTTAGTATTCTGAATTTTAAATTTAAAGCTATGTTTGGATGACCGGAATCTTGAGTAATAATATGAATATTATTATGAGGAATCAAATTCCTGCAAATGTTTTTTAGTAAAAATTGGAATATGATTACTAGGAATTAAATTCCGAGGAATCTTACACCTGTAGAAATTTGATTCTAGTTTTTTGATTAATTCAGTAATCTTATGTGGGAAACAATCACTTTGAAATTTTATCAGAGTCAAACATTTCTTTTCATAATGATTGAGCCAAGAATCTCATATTACTATCGGATAAGAAAGGGATCAAATTGCCACTTAGTCTGAAAATGTGATTTTGGTTTTAATACTTCTTCCTTCCCTATTTATTTGTCCACTTTTAGATTTTTAAGTGTCCCAAAATGTTTGCCCATTTGACCTTTTAATAAATCAAATTTCCATTTTACCCCTTATTCATTGGAATAAAGTAACTTTTTTAAAAAAAATTGAAGGGTAAATTTGTGGAAAGTTGAACCTTGGATAAATTACCATAATGAAAACAAATATTTATTACCATTCAGGTCAATCAATTTTTTTTTGGGTTTAGGCACTTTATGGTATCATACAGTTTCACAGGGTTTTAGAAATTTAGGCACTTTCTAACGGTTTTGAGGGTCTAGGCACTTTCATTAGGGTACCCTAACTTTTAGGTTTAGGCACTTTTATTAATTTACCCTACGGTTTAGGTTTAGGATGCACTTTCCTATTAGTTTTCGGTCGATTTTTTGTGGTTTCTTGGCTTGTCTCGACGAGAGGAATCTAAATAGTATAAAATTTTCCAATTTGCAAAGATGTTGACATTAGTATAAAATGAATTTCCTACTGGAGTGCATGGGAAACAGCACACCTAAAAAAGGACTTGCCCGTACTTTACCCTTGAACCTTTTCGTTGTTTCTTTAGGTGTAATCATTATGTTCCTTAAATTAAAGAGTTTGATTTTTAAGGTTGGATGAACAAATTGGATTGGATGAAGTATGTCATTTGGAAACACGATCCTAGTCTTGTTTCTTCCAAACATCGGAATTATAGAAATATGTTATCACATTCACATTCATGTATCTTCTAAATGTCGAAATCATTGAAATAAATTAGAAATTAACTATATAAGTCACTTTTATGCGTGTGAATCCCTCGTTATTCCCTAAATAATGCTAATTCCAGCCTCAACAAAATAATGGAGGCTAACATATCATCACATGGGAAATGGCTACAATATATACACACCCCTTATTTGGGTGTACCATATGCACCTATTGTATGGTCCAGATTGTGTCACCTCATTGGCAATCGCAACATTTTTTAGTTTTTCGTAACTTTTCAGCGATACTATTCGTACCATTTTCTATGATTCGTAACATTTTGGTGTGTCGCGTAACTTTTATAAAAAAATTCGTAACTTTTACAAAAGAATTGTAACTTCTACAAAAAAAATTCATAACTTTTATAGGGGTGTGTACCCAAATAAGAGGTGTGTATTGTAGCCTTTTCCCATCACATGAGGTCTAAAAGCTGAAGTGAAATTTTAGGTGATTTATGGTATCCATTTTAATCTGACAAGGAAAGCCGCTCAGAAATTTTCCAATTTGCAAAGATGTTGACATTAGTTGAATATACTAATTTCTTAAAAATTCTTCATCACATCTTCTCGAGAACAATTTTGTTCACCTTCCTTAAAAGAGGGTGAACAAAACCCTCCCTCCTATTGGTTATAATGTGTGGGTCCCATCACAAAGTGATGTCATGTTTACCAAAAAGTTTATTGCAGAGGTAAGCATGACATCATTTTGTAGTGGGATCCACACCAAATCAACTAATAGGAGGGAGGGTTTTGTTCACCCTCTTTTAAGGAGGGTGAACAAAATTGCACTCCATCTTCTCTCTCTCTCAATCACACACGACATGACATTTCTAAAATTAAATAGTAATACTTGCGGTTGAGAAGAAACATTATTGGTAGCTCAATAATAAGTGCCCTAGAACCCGTGAATAATTACAAGCTGACAGACGTGTTTCTAGTTTTAAAGAGTCCCGTCATATATATGTGGATCCCTCTTTCTCTGGTAGTTCTTCCTGACGGTGGTCAGCGACGGAATGGATGCCCTCACTCTTGAGTGGTGCTTCGATCTGCACACTCAACGCACCGTTAGCACCGGACTGGACCGTAGAGTCCAGAACGGTACTCCGACGGTTAAGTTAGTAGAGAGAAGATCAAATATAGAGCTAGGGTCTTTAGAGAAGGGTTGTGCGTACCTTTTAGACGGTGAAGATTACCTTTTATAGGTGAGCCTTAGCTTGGCCTCCAAGCACAGCTATGCTCATCATCGTGACTCAACCGTTCGGCTGACGTCACGATGACGAACCCGAAAGAATATTCTGCGAGCACATACCTCCAGTAAAAATGTTACATGTGTCGTAACCGTTCGGATGACGTAACTTGTCATGATCACAGTTTGTTACATGCACATGTAGCATTAATTGCTCTACTGACTCATCGATCGGTCTCTCGGCATATTTCCGCATCACAAAAATCGGTTTAGGTCACCCCTCGGGTAAGCTCCGAAGTCTCCCGATATCAACTCTGAAAGGTTGTTAATGAGTCTAATGTAGAATAAGTCTCGGCACTTGGCCGAGACAGTGGTCCGAAGCCCCATTCTATCTCTTCGAGCATGTTGACTCATTCAACCGAAGAGTCCCTCAATAATAGCCTTTCGGCGATTAACAAAGAGGTGTCTCTTTACGTGAACCAGGTGCTCGGTGTATCCGGACCCCCACAATAGCCCTTCGATCCCTTCATGGGGTTTACTTTCCATAGGAGGGGTTGAATTCTCGGGTGCCGAGCAGGGTCCGCTCCGAGCCCCAAACTTCGAGATAAGGCTCATTATGAGATTCTCTGTCGTCGCCGCCTTCTTGACCACTCGGAGTCTGACACGTGTCCCTTACGAGTAGGGTTTCAGTGGCGGTGTGACAGCTGTGGTCACGTCGCGCCGAATCGCTGGCGTATCGGGCGAGGCTGGTACGGTGCACCGTCCTTATGGACACATGTCACACACTCGATGGCCTAGCACACGCCGTTCCGAGTTCTTCGCCGTGATCGTATGAATTTCCCGCCCAAACCCATTAATTTTTGAATCTCCATTCAGTCTCTTTGAGCATGTTGACTCATTCAACCGAAGAGTCCCTCAATAATAGCCTTTCGGCGATTAACAAAGAGGTGTCTCTTTACGTGAACCAAGTGCTCGGTGTATCCGGACCCCCACAATAGCCCCTCGATCCCTTCATGGGGTTTACTTTCCACAGGAGGGGTTGAATTCTCGGGTGCCGAGCAGGGTCCGCTCCGAGCCCCAAACTTCGAGATAAGGCTCATTATGAGATTCTCTGTCGTCGCCACCTTCTTGACCACTCGGAGTCTACCACGTGTCCCCTACGAGTAGGGTTTCAGTGGCGGTGTGACAGCTGTGGTCACGTCGCCCCGAATCGCTGACGTATCGGGCGAGGCTGCTATGGTGCACCGTCCTTATGGACACGTGTCACACACTCGATGGCCGAGCACACGCCGTTCCGAGTTCTTCGCCGTGATCGTATGAATTTCCCGCCCAAACCCATTAATTTTCGAATCTCATCCCTCCTCTATAAATACCGTGACGAAACAAGAGAAAACATTTTCTCTCTCTATCTCCTCGCATCCAGACGTTCTCTATCTAAGAATCTTGGAGTTTTCCTGCTGATTGAAGTTGCTGCAACAAGTTCTTCACCAGATCTTCAGGTATAACACCTTTTCTTCATTCTTTCTTCGATTTCACATCTGTTCTCTTTGTTCTTCAGTCATTTTTCATGCGTTTTAGGACAGTTTTTCTGGGTTTGAGGTTGAAGATGATGCCGAGAGGCATAGACCATAGAATTTCCCCCCCTCGGCCACGGTGACCGAGGGATGTCACTTCACACGTGCACCTTGTTAATCTGAGATCTCAAACGTCTGGTGGACTGCTGAGGTCTAGGTTGTTCGGCATTGGTTTTAGGACCCACTGCACATAGCTAATGGTCTTCCACCATGCATTCTTTTTGTTAGGTCTGGCGCCACCAGTCATTGAGATCTCCTCAGATTCCGAAAGCTCAGGGTCTGAGACTTCCAGTAACGCCGCTTCATATATTGCCCACCTTCTTCGCAAGTATAGTGTTCGGCAGAATCCTTGCCGAGAGATTGTGACGATGGACTACGACTTTACTAAACCCGTAGATGAGAGGCCCCTTCAATCCATTCCTCCGAACCCTAACCCTGTGGTCGAAGAACCCATCGACTTAGGGGCAGAAGAAGATGTTTCGGACGGATTCCTTGACGACAATGATGCCACGGAATCTGATGAGCGTTCTGATTGGGGACCTTCCACCACCGGCATGACCACAAGCATCGAGCATGCAGCAAGCGTCGGTTTCGAACAGGATGCTGACGCCACGGAGGAAGTAGAGCAGGCTATCTTAGCCAAGATAGGTGTAGTTGGGTCCGGGACAATAGGTCGTCGGACAGAGCCTCGAGCAGTGGGAAAAAGGACCCCTCGTGTCCGTACCTCCATTACTTCACACATGGTGAGGTTGGGTACACTAAGTTCGTTGAGAAATATGATATCCCGGAGGGGGTGTCGGTAACGCTCATTCCGAAGGGAATGGTACCGAGCTACGGTCCCAACCACTTGATCGTTCCGTTGATGGCGATCACTGAAGGTGGTGTCCGGTTCCCCATGAACACATTCACCCAAGCAGTACTGAATACCTATCATCTTTGTCCCGACTAGTTGACGATCAATAGCTATCGGGTAATAAATTCTGCATATGAGTTAAAGCTGAGAGATAACCTCGAGCTTCGGGTATGGGACTTGTTCGAGCTCTATGCTATGTCCCGGAACGCGAAGTTAGTATTCTTCATTATCCTTTCCTTGATTTTTTAGATAACATTTCACCGTCATTTGCTTACTTTTGTGCTTTGCAGGTCCTTCTCCAATTACCCGGCGTCTGAAGACACGGGTCAATTCCGAAAGAGCATTCCAGTTATATCAGTGCTCCGGACGCTTGGCCTACGAGCTTCTTAATTACTTACTGACCTACAGGGGCTAGTTGAAGAAGAAGCCTGCGAAAGCTCGGAAGCTGAGGAAAGGGAAGGGAGTTGCCGAAACCTTGATATCTGCTCAGGAGAGAGCTAATCTCAAAGCTCAAAACCGGTCGGTGTGCTCTGAGGGAAGGAAAGAATCCCCGTAGACCGCACTTCTCCCGATCCCTCAGTATCAGAAGAAGCAACGCCACCGAAGATTGATCTTGCAGCAAGGCTAGCTGAAATGGCAAAGAACAAGAAGGCTCCTCCTGAAGAGAAAAGAGAAACCGAGCTCGGTGTCTGCTTCTGGGAAGGACTCATCAACTGGGCGAATCCGGGTTTCAATTTTTGAAGATGAGAGGCCGGTAAAGAGGCCAAGAGACGACGCTCAGCTCCGGAGGAGACTGAGGGGCTCGCCGTAGGGGTTGATCAGCCAAGCAAAAAGGGTCCAGAAATTGAAGTACTGATAAGGCCGTGGTCTCCGGCGCTGATCAACGCCGAGGGGAGGAGCATTATGAACACCGACAGTGTTCATGCCGACTCTCGTTTGGGTTTGGGCCTCCTCCCTGCTCTTGCGCTAAAAAATGATATGGCTATGGTCCCAGGCCGGTTGGAGGACAACCTCTACCACTGCTCTTCCTTGATAGTGCAGGTAAGCCTTCGGTTCCGAACTCCTTAATTCTTCATTTGGGTATTTGTTTAATCATTTTTGCTTTATTTTCGCGTTTCCAGACCGAGCAGTCCATGCTGAGGCTGCATGACCAAGTGTCGGAGCTGAACGGCGCAGCCAAAAGGTACAAGAGCCGAGCAGACGCTGCTCTTGCCAAAGTGCAGACTGCTGAATCACGCGCCGAAGAGCTTCGAATGGAGAATGAGAAGTTAAAGAAAGAACTTGCCGAGTGGAGAGAGAGATCTGACCGAAGGCTTGAGCAGGTGAAAGCCGAGCATGCAAAGGCTCTTGAGGAAGCTTGCCAACAGGGGCACGATGCGGGGTTTACAGAGGCCGGAGAGCCTTATGCTGGAGACATTTTGAAGCTCGTGAAGGATGGTGAACAAAAAGGCTTCGGGAAGGGATATGTGCATCGCTGTGACGTTCTTGGGATACCTCCTGAAGATCCCAGAAGAGAAACTCCTGAGATACCCGACTCTCCAGTCCCTGAAGACACGCCAGAGGATGATGATGATGCAATAGATGTCGGTACTCCCGTCACCGAGAAGTCCGGAGACGAAGTTCTGAATGAGAAGACTTTGGCGGAGAAGACTCAGACTGAGAGCACGGCAAAAGAAACCATCGATATTACCCGATAGGATTGGGGTTTCTGAACATTTATTTTGAATTTTTACTTAATTTTTGGTACTGGGCGGCTCCGAACAGTATGAGTTTGCCGTTCCAGTGGGTTGTAATATTTCAAAACAGGTTTCATGTGGAGATGGCACTGAACAAGTACCACCCCGCCATGCTCCGGTTTCACCGAAGTGGTGAAAATTTTCTTTTGAATGGCTGAATGTTTTGACTTGGGATGTAACCTAAGTTGTTTGAATCTTTATTGCTTGCATTTTGTATGCTCTTACTATTTGTACGAATGAAGCTCTTGGTTTTTGTCAAGTAACATATTGATTGGCATAAAAAACCTTTTCAATACTTAGAGAAATTCTTACTGTTTATAAGAAGTTTATCCTCCTAATAGCCCCTACTTCGGGGCAAATCAGGGGAATCATTGCTCGGATTGGAACCGAAGCAAAATGAAATGGAAATTTTTTTTAACACTTGGAGAAATTTTCCACTGATAGCCCCTGCTCGGGACAAATCAGAGGAATAATTGCTCGGATTGGAACCGAAACAAACTGAAATGGAATGAAAATTTTCCCAACACTTGGAAAAACTTTCCACTGATAGCCCCTGCTCGGGACAAATCAGAGGAATAATTGCTCGGATTGGAACCGAAGCAAACTGAAATGGAATGAAAATTTTCCAACGCTTGGAAAAACTTTCCACTGATAGCCCCTGCTCGGGACAAATCAGAGGAATAATTGCTCGGATTGGAACCGAAGCAAACTGAAATGGATTGAAAATTTTCAAACGCTTGGGAAAACTTTCCACTGATAGCTCGGGACAATATCAGAGGAATAATTGCTCGGATTGGAACCGAAGCAAAATGAAATGGAATGAAACTTCTGGCGCTGGGCCGAAGTTATTTCCGAGGTATTAGTAGGAACATCAAACGCTGATAATCATTTTGACAAAGTAATCTAAATAGGCAATAGTTGTGAAATCTTTCTTCATTTATTATCAAAACATCATAGATTCAGAGAGCAAAAGGGCAAAACAGGCAGCCCAAACGCATTTTTTTCTAACAAGTTTGTCTTAAGCATAGAACTTCCTGAGCTTAGTGGCGTTCCAAGGGTTTCTGATAGGGGTTCCATCCATCTTGGCTAGCTTGTAGGACCCGTGTCGGGCCTTTGCAATAACACAGAAAGGACCCTCGTAGTTCGGTTTGAATTTAGTCTTCTTTGACTTCTGGACCACCTCTCGGAGAACAAGATCGTCGGCATTGAAGGGCCACATCTGGACATTTTTGTTGTATCCCCGAGCAACCTCTTGTTGATAAGAAGCATGTTTCAGGTGTGCTTCTTCCCTGAGCTCCTCGGCTAGGTCAAGCTCCCTGTCCATGGCCTCATCGTTTGTCGGCACATCAAAGTTCTCAATCCGAGCTGTGGGGATTAGGGTGGCTAGGGGGAGAACAGCTTCCATGCCAAATGCCATAGAGAATGGCGTTCGGCCAGTTGAGCTCTGGGGTGTGGTTCGATAGCCCCAGAGAACTTTCGGGAGCTCCTCGGCCCACTTTCCCCTCTTTAGGGTTAGGCGCCTCTTGATTCCAGCTGATATTGTTTTGTTCGACGCTTGGGCCTGCCCGTTTCCTTATGGGTATGATACCGAGGAGTGGAAGATCCGGACGTTGTGCTTCTTACAGAGCTTCTCGATCGCTTTGGCCACAAATTGGGTCCCATTATCCGAAATGATTGTGTAAGGGACACCGAAGCGAGAGATGATATTCTTCCAAAGAAATCGCTCTACGTTAGTAGTAGATATAGTGATGAGGGGCTCGGCCACTACCCACTTGGTGTAATAATCCATTGTCGTTATTAAATGTTTGAAACCACCTGGAGCTGTCGGCAGCTTTCCCACTATGTCGAGTCCCCATTGTGCGAAGGGCCAAGGGCTGGTGATGGGCTGCAGGATTTCGGCAGGCTAAAGCAGATGGGAGGCGTGTTTTTGGCATTGCTCACACTTTTTGGCGTATTCCTCGGATGTCTTCTTTATTTTTGGCCACCAATACCCTTGGGCAAGTGCTCGGTAGGCAAGGGACCGTCCGCCTGAGTGGCACCCGCTACTCCCTTCGTGGAGCTCCCGAAGGACACTCTTGATTTGGGAATCATGTACAACCTTCAGGTCAGGGCCTGCGAAAGACCTTCGGTACATCCCATCGTTCGTATCCAAATAGAAGTAGGAGGCCTTGCACCTGATTCTATGAGCTTCCTTCTTGCCTTTCGAGAGCTTCTCGTACTTGAGGTTGGCATAAATCTCATCCATCCAACTCGGGCCAAGAGATATAGTTAGCACTTGCTTCGTCTCGTGCTCGATACTCGGATTTTCTATTTCTCCCAGCAGAATGGTTCGGTCAGGGGAAACTGCACAAGCCGTCGCTAGGGAGGCCAGAGCGTCCGCGTGGGCGTTTCGCTCTCGGTCGACCCACTCAATTTCAACCGATCTGATCTCCTTCATTAGCTCCCATACTTTGTTGTAGTACTTCATCATCCGTGAATCTTTTAAGTTGTATTGATCTTTAATCTGGTTCACAATCAGCTGCGAGTCACTGTAGACATGTACTCCTTCGGCCCCTAGGTGCTTCAACATTTTTAATCCAGCGATTAGTGCTTCGTATTCTGCCTTATTGTTTGAGGCCGGAAATCCAATGGTAAGAGCATTTTCATGCATGATGCCTTCTGGAGATACGAGTACAATCCCAGCGCCAGCTCCTCGGCTATTTGACGCTCCATCGACGTGTAATCACCATACTTCTCCTTGGAACATTCTCCATACTTTGCCTTTTCCATCTTTTGTAGGTTTCTTGGCTTCCGCTTGAGTTCCTTTCATGGTTTCACTTGATCCAGCCTCCATAGAGCATTCTATGTCAACTCCTTCGGGTAACTTCGAGCTGACTTCCGGGTTATCTTTGAGCTCAGGTGTCAGTTCAGCAATGAAGTCTGCCAGAGCCTGTCCCTTAATGGCTGTTCGGGGTTCGTACCGAATATCAAAATTTCCCAACTCCAGGCTCCATTTTGAGATCTGAGTTGAGAGGTCGGCTTTTTTAAGTACAGTCTTCAATGGGTACTCAGTGATTACAATGATGGTATGGCCTTGGAAGTAAGGTAGCAATTTCCTTTTTGCTGTCACAAGAGCTAAAACCAATTTTTCCAGAGGGAGGTACCTTGTCTCGGAGGGAATCAGAGTTTTGCTGGAGTAGTAGATGGGCTGGAAATTAGCCCCTTCCTTCCTTACCAGGACCGAGCTGACGGCGTGAGCAGAAACCGAGAGGTAGAGGTAGAGGTCTCCTTGATCAACAGGCATCACGAGGAAGGGAGCTTTGGAGAGATATTCCTTTAGTTGGCCTAGCGCTCGGTTGCATTCTTCGGTCCATTGAAAACTCCTTTTGCTTATTTTTAAGGACTCGAAGAAAGGTGGCACAGATCCGAAAGACCGGCTGATAAACCTATTGAGCGCCACGGCCATGCCCGTGAGCCTTTGAACTTCCTTGATGGTGCTCGGAGGTCTGAGGTTTCGGATTGCCGATATCTGCTTTGGATCTGCCTCAATGCCCCTTCGAGTAACCATATATCCGAGGAATTTTCCCGAGCCGACGCCGAATGAACCCTTCCGGCATTAAGGCGTAGCTTGTGTTTCCTCATTACTGCAAAAATTTCAGCAAGATGCTCCAAATGATCCGAAGCGTGCTTGCTTTTGACCACCATGTCGTCAATGTACGCTTCCATCGTGTCCCCGAGCTGTTTGGCGAACATTTTTGTTACCATGCGCTAGTAAGTAGCCCCAGCATTCTTGAGTCCGAACGGCATAACTTTGTAGCAATAGGCCCCTTGGGGAGTTATGAAAGCTGTCTTCTCTTGGTCCTCAACTATCATCGCTATTTGGTGGTACCCGCTGTAGGCGTCCATCGTGCTGAGCCGAGCGTGTCCCGCCGTAGCATCGACTAGTTGATCAATTCGTGGTAGTGGGAAGCAATCCTTCGGGCAAGCATCGTTGAGATTGGTATAGTCTACGCAAACACGTAGCTTGCCATTCTTTTTTGGCACAACTACAGTGTTAGCTAACCACGTCGGATATTGAACCTCTCGGATGGCCTCGACATCAAGTAACCTCCCGACCTCAGCCATAACAGCGTCTGAGTGGGCCGGAGATGATCACCTCAGTTTTTGTACCACGGGCCTTCTAAGAGGGTCAACGTTGAGAGAGTGGGAGATAACATGGGGGTCGATGCCTGGCATCTCATACGGTGTCCAGGCAAAGACCTCGATATTTACCTTGAGGAATTTTACCAGTTGCTCCCTCTCGGTTTCCGATAACGTGGATCCAAGGAGAAAGTAGTGGGTTCCTTCTTCGTTAGTGGGCACCGTCACCAAGTCCTCGACAGATTTTTCCTCGGCCGGCATCCCAACATCTTCCAGGACCGGGCCCCCCGGTTCTTCGATGGATCTTGGTTTCGGTTCTTTCTTCTTCTTGCCCTTAGTGGTTTTCTTCTTCATGTGGACGGCATTCACTTGGCACCGTCTGGCTATCATTTGTTCGCCTTTAATATCTTCTTGCTTCCCTTCGGATCCGATGAACTGAACGACTTGGTGATAGGTGGAGGCGATGGCCTTCATTTCGTGTAACCAAGTTCGCCCGAGGATGGCGTTGTAGGGGCTCGGGGGGTCGACGACCACAAATTCAACTTGTAAATTTTTTGATCCCGCATGCACCGGAAGAATGATCCGTCCCATCGGCCATACCGGAGCCCCGTTGAATCCAAAGAGGGGGGAATCGGCCGGCATCAAATGGTCCGGATTCAGGTTCAATGCTTTAAAGGCAGAGTAGTATAAGATTTCTGTAGAGCTCCCCTGGTCTACCAACACTCGCTTAACTTTGGGGATTCCCATATAAATGGAAATCACCAGAGCGTCGCTGTGTGGTAGCTGAACATTCTTCAGATCCCGCTCAGTGAAAGTGATAGTCCACTGCTCCTCTCAGTCCGAGAGCTTTCGTTTGGCGTTCCCATCAATAGTAAGAACTTGTGAGGAAAAGCTCGGTACTGCCCGAAGCGCTGCAATTTTCTCTTTAGTTGCAGCCCCATGGATTACATGGACAACTATTTCTTCCGGTGGGTTAGTTTGTCGGGTCTGCTGTGTTCGAGCCGTCCTCTGTCGATCAATGTACTGGTCCAAGTTTCCCTGCGTGACCTGCCTTTCCAAGAACTCCTTGAAAGGCTGGCACGCGGTAGTGTAATGTCCCAGTTCATTGTGATAAGTGCATTTCACCTTACATTCGTCTGGCTGGCCTTCGGCTGTCCCCAGCTTATTGGTCGGCCAGGTGAACCAAGGTTCCCGAGAGATGGCTCGGATAAGTTTGTAAAGAGGTAAGTTGAACACCGTTGTTATGCCGACGAACTCATTAGGTTTCGGTTCCCGTTCCCTGAACGGTTCCCGTCCCTTCCTTGAGTCGCAGTCCTTCTTCCACCCCTTATTGCTCCCTGTTTTGACCGTGTTGACTTGCTTTTTTCCTGAGTAGTCACCGGTGCTGGCCTTGTGATTTCCCGAGGTCCTAGAGAGTTTCCTCTCGGATATGATCTCTTCCAGTTGAGCAAATTTCTCAACGGTCTCCATTAGCCGACTCATGTTAGTCGGGGGGTTTAGCATTAGCTCTTCGAAGATTGCCGAGGTTTCGTCCAGGCCATACTTGAAAGATGTGGCAGCCATTTGCTAGTCACAATTTTCTATAGCATTATATATATCTCCCAATAACGCTCGGCGTAGACCCTCAACTTTTCTCCAGATTGTCGTTTAAGGCCGACGAGCGCGTCAATGGTCTTCGGTTGTGTGCTATTTGTGACGAACCTTGCGGTGAAGGCTTCTTCTAGCTGTTCAAACGAGCTGATGGAGTCAGGTTGTAGCTGGTTGAACCAGACTAAACCGAGGCCCTGGAGGCTTACGGGGAAGGCCTTACACATCATTGCCTCATCGTAACCGTAGAGCCCCATTAGTTGTTGGTAGTGCACTAGGTGCATCACTGCATCTGATTTGGCATCGCACTTTGTGAATTTTGGTACAGTAAAATTCTTTGGCGATTGCACCTCCCGGATCTCCTGTACGAATGGAGAATCCTGGATTTTCCGAAGCCTTGAATCAATTGGTTTTTCGGTCGAGCATGGGGCCTCATAGGCCTTGCCAACACTGTACGCCCTCTTGGTGTTCAGCCTATGCTGCTCATTGCTCGCCCCGAGCTCTGCAGTATACTATTTCCTCTTTCCGGAGTTTCGGACGTGAGGAGGATCTGTCTCCGCTCGATATCGTTTTGATTCTCCAGTACGTGGGTCCCGATTGATAATATAATCGCCGGTGTCCCCCATGTCGTACTTAGGAATGTACTGATTTACGTGATCTCTGTGTCCTCGATGGCTACGATCTCGATGGTGCGTTTTCTTACAGGGCTCTCGGTCCACATGCTCTCAATGGGGATCACCGCACTCACGTCGGTCGCTGTGACCTGTAGATCTGCTACGGATGATTTCTCGGCCATCACCGGAGCTTTGTCGCGGTTAACATCGTCGCACTCGCCGTTACGGCGTGAGGCACGAGATCCTGAACGACCCGTCATAGACTGAGAGCTTGAAGTAGAGTGTCCTCCCGTCCGAGTGGTGCGCTCTGTACGCACAATTTCTGAACGCCTTCTCGGAGAGGGGGTCTGCTGCCTAGGGGGGATCACTCGTCCCGAGGAATCTGTAACGATGAACGGCTGGCCCAGACGATCTTTGGCCGAGGGGCGCTGGGTGTGGTGAGTCAGCTGGGTTGTTTGAGCCGCCGCCTTGCGCCGTCACCTCGACGCCCCTGAACGTGAGGCTGAGGCGGTGGGTTGTTTCTTCATCAGAGCTTCAATCTGAGCCTTCATAGTAGCCATTTGCTCTTGCATCTGCTGCACGGTATCCAAAGGGTTTGGGCTCGGGTTGAAGCCTGAAATAGGGTGGGTAACGATCCCCACCCGAGAGCCACCTCCGGGGTTAGCTCCTGCCGCCGGAGCGACGTTTCCGTCGTCTTCAACGATCGCCATGGAAGAGCTGAGAAATAGAGGAAGAGTACCCTCCAAGAAGAAGAGAAGAACGCCGGGAAGGTGAGAAAGTCACTCGATCCCCAGCGGAGTCGCCAATTGTGGATCCCTCTTTCTCTGGTAGTTCTTCCTGACGGTGATCAGCGACAGAATGGATACCCTCACTCTTGAGTGGTGCTTCGATCTGCACACTCAACGCACCGTTAGCACCAGACTGGACCGTAGAGTCCAGAACGGTACTCCGACGGTCAAGTTAGTAGAGAGAAGATAGAGCTAGGGTTTTAGAGAAGGGTTGTGCGTACCTTTTAGACGGTGAAGATTACCTTTTATAGGTGAGCCTTAGCTTGGCCTCCAAGCACAGCTGTGCTCATCATTGTGACTCAACCGTTTGGCTGACGTCACGATGACAAACCCGAAAGAATATTCTGCGAGCACTTGCCTCCAGTAAAAATGTTACACGTGTCGTAACCGTTCGGATGACGTCACTTGTCATGATCACAGTTTGTTACATGCACATACAGCATTAACTGCTCTGCTGACTCATCGATTGGTCTCTCGGCATATTTCCGCATCACAAAAATCGATTTAGGTCACCCCTCGGGTAAGCTCCGAAGTCTCCCGATATCAACTCTAAAAGGTCGTTAATGAGTCTAATGTAGAATAAGTCTCGGCACTTGGCCGAGACAATGGTCCGAAGCCCCATTCTGTCTCTTCAAGCATGTTGACTCATTCAACCGAAGAGTCCCTCAATAATAGCCTTTCGGTGATTAACAAAGAGGTGTCTCTTTACGTGAACCACGTGCTCGGTGTATCCGGACCCCCACAATATATACCTTCATTCTATTACAACATGTGTGATCGTTTCTTTTGATTACAAAATCAAGCTGATCGGAGTGTCTTGTTTGGTTATACTTATATCACGGGAAATGAAAAGTTGACTTTACCTCTGTAATAGGCCGTATATGTCAAGGTCCGGATAAGGCCCAGAGGCTCCAAAGTCTAAACAAAATTGATAGTCATGGAGAACCACAACCTCCAAAATTACTGTCCTCTCAGTTCTCTTCAGACATACAACATTACTAAGTCCTCCAATATTGTGTCATTTCTCTTTCACTGGTAGGCTGGTGAACATTATATCCGGTGTATTTGGTGTACACCAAATGTACACCGACTTCGATATAAATAGTTGAAGTCGTTCAATTTGCTTAGAAAAACATACATTTTAAGACTCCTTGTTAAAAAATCTTGCATAATTGGATATGGATCAAAACTTGATCAGTTGTTTAATTTTTTGTCTCAAAATTCGTAAAAACAAAGCCTTTAAAGGAGTGTTCAAGATAAGCTATATATATATATATATATATATATATATATATATATATATATATATATATATATATATATATATATATATATATTATTTTTACAGAAGACTCCTGAAATAATTTTAAACCCAAATTAAACAGCCTGATCTTTACTGTAGAACCCCAAGATTGGTCCCGCACGAGCCCTTGTATGTTTGGTGTCCCCATGGGCGGCTGAAAAAAAAAAAGAAAAAAAAAAAAACCATTGTGTTGGCTAAAGTACTTGAGCTGCTGAGCACCTTGCTGAACGATTACAAATTGCAGACGATAAATGACGTAATTATGGGAGTGATCTTCTTGGGAACTCGGCTCTACATGCAACAATCATCATCAACCAATGATAATGATCATCTGCAACAGGGGAATCCAAATGCAGATGCCACTGCACTAGTGGCGCTAAACACCAGAGCCATTGGTGGTGGGTACAAGACAATTGAAGAAATGGTGAAACCCAATTCCCAGATGCCGTGGGGAAACCACATCACCTTTTTGCACATCTCCATCCCTAAGTTAACTTGCGATAATCAGGTTGATTCGAACCCGCTCAGGTTTGTGAAGGAAGCGCATTTGATGATCAAGAGGAAAAGAAACTCTGCTGGTGTTTATCTCGCTGGTTGGATGCTAGAGATTCTGAGGAAGTTTAGAGGCCCTGAGGTATGGACATGATGTGCACTTCCGCATGATTTTTATTTTTAGTTTTTCCATTAATGCCAAGTAATATTTTCTTCTAGAAAACATGCAGGTGTAGAATTTGCCATCATTGAATTTTCGATACAAACAAAAAGAAGAGTGCGATTTTGTTCACCCTCCTTAAAAAAGGGTGAACAATACCCTCCCTCTTAGTAGTTGGAATGGTGTAGGTCCCACCATGCAATACACTTTTTGATAAGGATCGATGCGATCCTTTTAGTGCGATCCACACTATCTCACCCAAGAGGATGGAGGGCAATGTTTACTCTCTTTTAAAGAGGGTGAACAAAATCAAATTCATAATAAGATCGTACCCATTTGATGCAAAATATGTCACACCAGTATTTTTCATGTTTTTACCCTTGCCATTCTAATTTTTTGAATAATGGATAGTGTCGTTTTGCCAAAAATAGCGAGGGGACTGCACACATGTAAGAAACATGAGCAATGTGCAGAGACTAAACTAAGCAACACCCAACAAGATCGCAATGTGCAGAGACTAGACTAAACTAAGCAATGTGCAGAGACTAGCTACTCCCTTTGTGTGTACAGTCGCTCAATTGGGTGACATGTTTACTAAGTCATCGTCCAAGCCACGGTTAGGGTTGTTGCGTAACTAGATGGGCCTTGTGATATCCATTCTATAGTTTGAAGGAAAGTGTTGGAATAGTGTTAGTCCTTATCTTGTCCCACATCAGTTAGTTAAGCCTTGTAATGAGTTAAATGATAATATAAATATAGTTGTTAGGGTTAATTAATACGCTAAACACTTTCCTCTCTCTTTGATAACAAACCTCATTTCTCCGAATCGCTACTGACCACACTACAGCATAAAAGTAGGTTCGCCAACATTGTTTTTCCCGATCTTTGAACATGATAGCGTTCAACATCTGAAAACAAAGATGATAAATTTGTTGGGCACACCAAACTACAATCCCACCATTGCATGACTTCTGACCATATTTCCCATGTTATTAGACATAATGGCAACACATGATTGGGAGTCTCTATTTCTGAGTTGCATAGAGAGCAAATATCCTGCTTATTTGATAGAATTCCCCTTCTTACCAATATAGACTTGAAAACTATGCTTTCTTGAAGAGCCATCCATACAGAGACTTCCACGTTAGGAGGAGACACATTTTTCCAGACTGAGTGTAAACTCTGATCTTCTAAGAAAGATTGATTCTCCCACTTCCCAAAAGAAGATTTAAGTGAAAAGAATGTGACTTTATTCCTGCAAGTTCCATAGGCTGAACTCCCTTTTGGTTGGCACATTTATGACGAAAACACATATTTACATGTATTTTTCATTATCGAGTTGTCTTATTTATCATTATTTCTATAGCGTCTATGCTGGTTGTGGAAAAGAATCTCGTATATTGATTTTACCTTTTGAGTGGGTACGGTAGTTGTTTGTCTAAGTCATTTGAAAGATGAGAATTTTGCTCAAGCAAAATATTGCTTAGTCACTTGACAATTTTAAAAACATGGAATTTCGCTCAAGTAAAAGTCGCGCATTTTGCCTACTTTTGACAACTCTATAAAAATTGACCTATTAGGTCAAAGACGTGTGCCTGCACTATTTTGATCTTGGGAACTCATATTTTTCATCCCTAAACATCTGTAGAGGCTAGGGTTTATGCATCTCGAAAACTTGCAAAGATCACTGGAAACTATGTGCTAAAGAATCATCTTTAAGAGGTTTTTCACGTCAACACAATCATTCTAAGTCCTCTTGTAGAGTTTAAAAGACAATTCTATTGGAAGGCTTGAGGATTCAAGGTTGAGCGATCATGCAGAAGTGTGATTAACGTGGATTTGACAAGTAGGTCTTAAGATTCATGGTGACGATACACAATCATTGAGTAAGATTACTTGTATTTACACAATGTTTCTAGTGCGTAATTCCTTCGATCCCGCGGTTTTTTCTCATTTAGGGTTTTCCAAATAAACCTTGCTTCTCTTGTGATCGCTAGCTTTAGCTTGTGTAATTGGATTTCCATTGTTTAAAGCTAGTTTAATTCCTTGTGTCAATAAGGATTTCCAATTCCAAACCCATTGAAGACAATCCTACTCAGAGCTCGAATATGTACTGTACTCAGTAGTTGCTTCAAATTGGCTAGTTGTTCCTTTTCCGAAATGAATTTTTTAGCTGAATAGTGTCCTCCCAAAACCGTCTTCTATCAGAACCATCATTAGGTGCATAGATGTTTATAACAACATACTCAAAATCCATGAATTTCCATGTTATCATAATGAAGTGTTTATGAATGTCAATACTTTTACATGTACAAAGTTGTCTTTATTCCACATGGTGAGTAAACCCTCAAACACTCCTGCTCTTCATTCCATAAAACTTGCATACTTATTTCTCCACATTCTTTGAACTTCTATCATATTCAAACTCTCCAGTTTGTTTCTTAAAACGAACACCATATCAGGGTATCTAGCTTTAACTAATTTTAATAAAATCTCCTCTTCAAACTGCTCCCAAAACCTCTTATGTTCCAAGACATAGTTTTCATTGTGCCTTAACCTCCTTATGATTTGAATTAATATTATAGCGAACAAAATATTTTTTTGAATAAAGCCGAAATACTTGGATTATTGGTACAATTTTGGCTTTATTAAAAAAAATTTGAGTTTTGACCATAATTTTATACTTGTTAGATTCGTCTCGTCGAGAGGAATCCAGAAACCACAAAATCTTGACGCAAAACTAATAAATGCAAAAAAAAAAAAAAATTGAATAAGGACAAAATGAAAAAAAACTAATAATCCGTTTTTGGTTTTTTCCCAAATCACCCTTTAGATATGCAACTTTTCTCTGCTGCAAATTTCTATAAAGAGGCTGATTACCCACACTAGTCATAATGATGGAAGCCAGTCAACTCAAAACCACTACCTTTTATTGTTCAATTAATTACTTACCATTCGAAAGTTAAAAAACAGATACGATGTAGGTTGCAATTTTTAGATTTTTTTCACAAACTAAGATGGTTTATGGACTTAGATATCCTTTGGGTAAAAAAATTGAAGTTTGTTTCTGGATCATTATAGAAGAATTATAAAGTGGCATGGAACTAATATTGCAGGCAGCAGCTCGGTACTTTTACAACACGATAAAGAACTCGAGCATAGGAATGTCAAATTTGATTGGACCAGTTGAGCAAATGGCTCTGGCTAATCACCCCATAAAAGGATTGTATTTTACATTCGTCGGCATTCCACAGGTACACTAATTCATACATTATTTATAAATGTTTTGTGCTAGCTGCATATATATATGTCTATCATATTGAAGTTGTCATCTTATGTAGTTGGTCTCATGCCCAGGTTCGACTAAACACTTCATGGGATGATTGAGTGGGTTTGAGGGCGTGTGCCAATAGATTAAAACAGGCCGCCATTTAATTAAGTTTATGAAATTTTGTGCATCACCCAAGAATTTTGGAAATGCTACCTTTTTGGTGAGATTTTTAACTTGATATAAAGAAATTTTAAAAAAAAAATTATACACGGAACTAATTTATTTTTTATCCAAAAAAATACACTACTTTCACCATGGACTACCATTCTGAAATAGAATGAGTATGTTAATACCGTTACCTAAATTCGGCTAATTGATATGGCACTTCTTGAGTGACTAGAGCAAAATTATAGTCGACATGAACCAACCGTAGTGGACCTCGGTCACTTCCTGCACAACCTTAATTAGTCAATAGAGCCATTAATTGAAGGTGCATCATCCTATGAAAATTTCATTTCCCTAAATATTATCTACTAAGCATAATGTTTTTTTGTTTTATACTCGGTAAAAATAGCATAGTGTGCTGATGAATGATGGTGCTGCAGAGTCTGGGAATAACTATTATAAGCTATGTGGACAAGTTGAGGATTACCATTCGGATGGAGAAAGGCTTCATGGATCCACAAAAATTCAAATCATGCATTGAGAATGCCTCCGAAATGATATTTACAGCTGCCGTCCAGAATACCCCGCCCTCAAATTAGCAGGGAGTATGACGCAATGAGATCGACTTTGTGGTAAAATAAAAAGGGAGATAAATAAATATAAGTGGAAAAAACACTAAAAGCTCCCATAAGGTAGAAAAAAATGCTTCGAATTGTAACATGTATTCGACACTATTATGCTTTTCTTTTCGTAAAATATTTTCACTTGAACTTAGATTAATAAAAATGAAATTACCATATATTTATTACATGATTATTGTTGGTGTTTTTTTTATTTATTTATGAAACATAATAACTATTGCTAGAATTAAAACGGGCATGGTATTCGAACCAAATGCACGATTGGAAATGCTAAGGTGAGGTGGGGTAGGGAATTTAGACCATCTCGTGTAAAGATCACTATTTTGTCCAATATTCAATCACAGATTCACAGTCCCATTTGAAGACCGGTCGGTCATTTTGTAGGTCTAATGTCTTTATCATCTAAGCGAAAATTCAAGTTCAGATACTGTTGCGGGGATCATATTAAGGATAACAGGATTCTTTCTCAAGGTGGAATGTGTTGGTTAAAGAATACAGGAAGAGCATTTTGTTGAAAATAATCATTAGTGAGTTTCTGTATACTTAAACACTAAGAAGAATAATAGAATGTCAAAGGTCAAACTTTTGTCCTCGAACTTAATTTTTTGTGGTTATTTCAAGGCACTATTTATTAGAAAATTTTCATGTATTTAGAGATATCCCAATTTCATCCAATTAATGTGCCCTCTCAATACACTCATACGAAACTTACATCTACAATAAGATGTAAATGAAACCTTCTATTTTGATATATAACTCAGGTGTTCGGACGATTTGCGTGCGCCTCGATTAATCCCGGGGACCAAAGGGATAAATGAAATGTATTTCTATCCTAATACTGCTAAGAACTAATTCTCAATAATAAATAAATTCCCTTTAAACCAAAAAATTTCGTTAATACTAGAACAACATCTCTTATCTGGGAAAAAAACAGTTAAAAAAGTTTTTCTACCAAATTACTATTTTTTTCTAAGTAACGAGTGCATATTTAATAGCTAAATCGGTATTGGAGAATAAATCATATTTGGAATGAAAACTTTTGACCATATTCACAGGTGAATAAAATCATATATAATATTGTGAACTGCATATTTGTTAGACAATTTAAATCCAAGTGCCTTGTATGATAGCAGGATTTATCCTAGGTCCATGCGCCAGTACTGGCGGACCCGGGTAGTACAAACAGTGGTCCCTGCAAATCAGACCAAATTGGTAAATCTTGTGTCCGCCACTACCCCCAATCTAGTTATTTACCCTACAACAAAATTCAAGATTCAACCAAGAAGACGCGACCAAAGGATGCTTGTTCAATTCCATGAAACTTTTGCTTCCTTTTATCTCCATAACACTTTTTTTGAAGAGCAAAAAAGGATTTTATTAATCTTTGAAAATACATTAAAAAGATTAAAAGGATCCAACGAACGAGGCATCACAATGGAACAAAAGAAAACCAACAGGCAAACTCACACTTCGATGATTAAATGCTGCCAAGACCCAAAAGGAAATAACCCACACGAAAAGGCTAGCAAGAGGCTAACAGAAAATACCACCAAAACTTAACCCTTCCTCAACAAAGGCAAACAAAACAAGAACAAAACCCAACACCTCAACAACAAAAAACTAAGACCTTCCTACTTCCCCTCCTTAGCCAACATGACTCTATAGCGTGTTTCATCAATTTCCTCCATTTGGCCAATCTTGCTAATAAATTCCCCTTAATCACCATCAGAGCCGATTCCCAACGACTTCTCAAAATCCCATGCCGCTTAGCCTCTCTTAGAAACCGTGCTCTAAAACTCACTTCATCCGAATCCTCCATTTGAGCAAATCCCACAGATTTGTTTGCCTCCCACACATTCTGAGCTTCGTGGAGAAAAGATATGACTCATATTGTTGATTCTATTGGAGGAGATGGAAAGAGAAATCTCAGCTACAGCTAGTCTAAAAGATGCTCCTTTTGCCTTCTTTCCTTGGAACCCTCCTAAAAATAATTTCAATAAAATTTCCCAAAATTTCATCCACTGCCTTCACCTTTCTTCTACCCTTTCTTCCACCTCTTTTCTTTGCTGGCAAAGGGATAACCATTTTATTACCTTGGTTCCCATCCTCCTAGAGTTGTTGTGGACGCCCCGCCAAAATTTCACAAAAATGTTTATGAAAACCGTTTCGATGAATGGAGTCGCCACCCGGGTTTGAGGACCATACCCGAGAAACTAGCTTTAAAATGACTCTTTGCCCTTGATTTGGAAATAATTTCACTAGCCCATTATAACAATGATTTCTCTGGTCCGGGAGCTAAGTTACCAGAGGGGAAGAGGTTTAAGCCAGCCCTCTCACCCGGTACGATCACTACAAGAAAATTGACCTATTGTGACATTAATTCGTTGTGGCAACATAAAAGTAGTCACTAAAAGTGACATATAGTGACGATTTAAAAAGTTGTCACTGAATGAAGTGTTTCTTAGTTTTGAGTGGCATTTTTTACATTGTCACAGTGTTTTTGTCATAAAAACATATGATTTAGTGACAACTTGTTATGTTGCCACAAAGATTTTATCACTTTATGGATGATATGAGATATACTGATCTATTTACTGACATGATTCATGCTCTGTTGTGCATATGAAAGACTAAGGGACAGTTTTATACTTGAGAGAAGAGAGTATGATATGGGCCCACAATATATGCTTGAAATATGCAAGTGGTGAGTATGGGTGACATTAAAACCCTTTCCTTACCTACTGCGGTACCTCAGATCATACTTGAAATTGACAATGAACATTTGAACCA
Organism: Vaccinium darrowii; assembly: GCA_020921065.1. Lineage (NCBI taxonomy): Eukaryota > Viridiplantae > Streptophyta > Magnoliopsida > Ericales > Ericaceae > Vaccinium > Vaccinium darrowii. The sequence continues at coordinate 38,585,916 of CM037152.1, read as the reverse complement.
TGCAATGCAAATATTAAACTCAAATAGCATGAAGATGACTCAGATGATCATGTGAAGATGTTTAAAAAGCAAGAAAACACAGCAGTGGAAAGCAAGTCTGGGCGCCCATACTTAGTATGGGTGCAAGGGTGTTTGGCCCTTTTTGGTTGCACTTTCAACCTTCCCTAACCTCCAACTGGTATTTAGGACCAGCCAAGGTTGGGTGGTGTCCCTCAAAACCCTTTTGAAGACTTTTGGTAGATGAACTACCTTGAAAGTTTTATTGATGAGCTTGGATTGCAAGTTTTTGGTAAGTTTGGGGGTTGGGTGCACTTAACGTTAGTTTCTAGAGTTGTGGATAGCTGATGACTAGTATTTTGGTTGAAGTTTGATCATGGCGGATGAGAATGTGTGAGCTAGGTAGTGGGAAAAATAGGTTTGAAGATTGAGTGTTAATAAAACAGAGAGGGATTGGTTGGGAATGACGTTTTCTGGAGAAAACTAGGCAGATTAACAGTATGGAGAGAGTGGTGGGTTGATCCTCCTCTAAAAATGGGAGGAAGGGGGGTATTTATAGAGTGAAAATGGGTAGTTTAGGGTGAATAAGAGAGGAAAAATACATTTGAACTTAATTTTTGGAGGGATCATGTGATGGAGGGAGATTTGAGTGCAAAAACGTGGGTTGGGGCAGAGGAGAAGCCCATGGTTTCATAAAACAACCAGCTGAAAATTGCTTACTGGAAGTACCTCTGGGCGCCCAGAGTAGGAGAGTTTGGGCGCCTAGACTAAGTGTGGGCGCCCAAAGTATGAAGTCTGGGCGCCCATAGTGAGTCTGGCTGCCTGGACTTGGAGACTACACATCATTTCAAGCTTTGCAGGGCTGCTTCGGGTGCTACCGAACTCCGTTTTGTGCATGGTTTGAAGCATTGGAAAGGTAATTGAGTCTACTTTCTAACCAATTGGTTTGAACCCAAGATAATTTGTACATCAAAATCCATGACCATTTTACCCTTAAAAGGTCAGAAAATCAAGTCATTTTAGTAAAATGAGCGCATCTCCCTCATTTCAAAATGGATTGAACGTATTATATATCAATAAAAAGGGTTTTGAATGTACTAGAAGGTGGTGCAACCTTGGGTTTATTTTAGAGGGATTTCCAAGCAATTAATCAAGCTCCACGTGTCTTTATCAGGCCATTTTCATCATCGGGAATGCAAAGGACTTTCGTGGGTTCAAATTGGGGTGTCTACAGTTGTTCTATTTCATTTTCTGTAGAATACTTCGCTACTTCTAGCCCAAGAATTACTTGGACAGCTAAACACTTTTCCCCCAATCCAACATCATTTTTGGGGCAATCATCTTGATTGGTAGCGAAAGAATCTTTCACCCTTGAGTTCAAAAGGCCCATAGAATCTGAGACGTCCCCTTGAAATTTATCTTGAAGACTACACTTACTAAGCTGCGCCATTAGCCTACTCTCTTGGTGTGCTACTAGACTATGGATATAACTTGAAGCTATGTTGGTGTTGTTGTTGATGCTAGGTTTCAAACCTAGGCCCACGTGTGTTAAAGATGATGAGAGAAACAACTGTATATATGTAGAATAGATGTAGAAAAATCTGATCTTTAAAGTCATAGGGAGGGGCCTTATTTATAGGGATTGAAGGTAGGGTTAGAGATAATTACAAGGGATTAATTAAATTCAAAAATAGAGTTAATTCCCTATAAAAACTCTTCCTAATAGTGTTTCGAACGTGTATAGCAAGTTGGATTACCAGAAGGTAAGAGTTGGAATGAAGTCCAACACTTGCAGAAGCTTCTGGACTCGCATAGAGTTGATTTCACGGTCGACACATCGATTTCACAGCCGGCACTTTCGATCTAGACAGCACAGATGACCAAACTTTGCGGGCTTGCTCCGGGCACTACTGAACTTTGATTTGCACATGGTTTAAACCATTGGAAAGCTTGGTAAGTCTATTTTCTAACCCAAGTGGTTTGGATCCAAAATAATTTGTACAATAAAATGTATGATGATTTGACCTCAGTGAGTTGAAAAATGAATAATTTTGGTCACTTGTATCTCCTGCATTTTAAATTGGATTGAGACATAATATATATTGATAAAGAAGAGGGTTTTAAAAGTAATAAAAGATGGTGGAATCCAACCATAAAAATAAGAAAGTTTGGTTTATCAAAAGTGGGCCGAAACCAAACCAACTGAAAGATTATCAGAGCCAACTAAGGCTAAAACACGTTCTAAGTGTCATGCGACACTTCCATCCCTAATTCTAAGACATTCTTTATTCCTTAAGAGTTTCACGTAAATCATAAAGGTTCTCATTCCTAATCAAAGCGTATGAAATCATTTCATCTTTGGTAGTTTGCATGTGGTGAAGCTTTAAATATCTACTGATACAAATGAGGGTGTTTACGGATGCCGCTCTTTGACCGAGCTTGAACAGTCGCGAGACAATGTTTAAGTGAAAGTCAAAGCCGTAAAGAGACTCTTTTTTGGCGAGGTAAATATCTCAAGGGTTTTTGAAAAAATGATTTTGATGTGTGGTCAAGCACATCCCTTGCTTTTTATGGCTGCACTCTTAGTTCTCTTGCATTGATTCTAGATGGTCATAAATGGATGATGTCTCATGACAGCGATACCATTATTTGAGAACAAGAACATCTCATACTTGGAGTTAGCTCATCACGTTCAAACAAAATACTAATATGATAATGCAACTACGATGATTTGCACACAAAGAAACCAATGCAATGTTGTGATGGCAACTATGTGCAAATAAATTCTTTTTGTATTCTAGATATCTCAACTTTCGCGTACTCAAGTTAGTGCCTCTTCTGTACCACTAGAAAACAACAAACATCACACAGACCAAGTGGCTATGACAAGACAAACAAAGAGACCCATAAGACTTGAAAAGGTAGTGATACTGCTAACAACAATGAATAATCAATGGAGCATCTAGCTACATACTTCATGAGATGAGAAGCTCATGTTATCTCCTTGAAAGTTTGCAAATATCAGTTGTGCTTGCATTGCTATGTCAACAATTATTAGGATAACACTAACTTTGAAAATTTCTCCTTGAGGATTTTAAAAGCTTGTCATTTTATCAATTGCTTCACATTCAAATGTTTTTAGCTGTCATGAGACACAAAACCTTTTAAGGAACCCTAGCCCCTAGTCAATTAAGTGAGCTCATGCTTCATGTTGATTTGGTTGACTTGAGTTGAATTGATAGGTGACTACTGCGAAACTCATGGGGGGTTGGATACTTCAAAGAGGAGAATAGAAGGGGATTTGGATATGCCTCTTGTCTCATGTGGCTTTCCATGCTGTTCTGCCTTCTAATGATTTTGTGTTTTTTCATCTTCCACATTGGTTCTGCCCCTAGTGTTTAGAACTTTGCTACTAAGTTGTGATTTTAAATCTTAGAGGACTTTGCTGTGGACCATAATGTAGGCTAAGGGCATTGGCTCAACAAAGAATTGGACATGAAGGTTCAAACCTACTTTCTACTCATGCTCGGGTGTTAAAGCTAACAACCATCTGTTGTTTTCGACTACACCTTGCTTTATTGAAAGGGATGCCTTCATAAAAAAAAATGCCCCTTGTATGACTCGGGGTGTTCACTCTTTGTTTTATCTTTCGCTTTGATTTTTCTTGATTGATTTTGCTTTCGTCCTTTCTTTCATTTTTTTTGACCCTATTGTGGGGGATGGCTGCTAATAGGCTTTTTCAAAGAAATCATTTAGAGGCGCAACGTGGCTAGTAAGGGATTAAGTGTTTAGATAGAGAAATGACGGCCTTTCTTCATTTTGAATCACTTGACAAAGCAACTAGAGCCCTAATCAAGAGATTATGAGGTGATAATGTCTAACCAAGTGGTTTTTTTGAAATGATGATAAATCCTAAGGCATATAGTGGATGCATGGAGAGAAGGTTAAGTTTTAATCTTCTTCACTTCGTTCGTGCTCTATTTTTTTGTCTAGACCGCCCTTGTGGGTTTTCAATCTAGCGAGCTCTATTTCTTTTATTTTTTTTCTGTTCTCTCTTCTTTTTCCTTCTCCTCTTTAACAACATGTTCTCCTTATAAGTGGTCCCATGAGGCCATAAAAAATATTTCAACTCCTTCTCAGCTCAATTAAAATGACATGGGTTATAGTTTGTTTAAAAAACTTATGATGTGGTTTCAAATGATTTTGGTGTGTTTCAGAAGATATCATGAGATTTCTTTGAAACGTCTAAGGTTGTTTTCAACACCCAATGTTATCATAAATATTCCATGCCAGCAAATTAGAATAGGAGAAAACATTTCAAAAATTGTGGCCGATCTTAAAGTGCCTACGTATTTCGAGACAAAATTAGGTCACTCATAGTTCAAGTTTTCCATTTAGGAGATTCACATTTCGAAAAAGATTCATATTTCAAGCTGAGTGCAACAAGTTGGTCAAGACTGAATAGAACAACTGAAATTTTAAGAGGAAACAGACCCAATACTCAAATTTCAAGAGGAAGAAAATACAGGCCAAAACAGTGGCCCAAACTTGCTAAGACTTACTGACTCAAAATAAACATCCTAAGACATGACAAATTAGGGCTGCTGCTGCTCAATCATTCAACTTTGCTGGATCAATTTTTCATTCATCAATGAGGTCCTAATATCATGCTTCAATCGCATGCAATTATCGGTGTCATGCCCAGATTGTTGATGGTAGGCTCAACATTTGGCGGGATAATGGTTTGGGCCATACGACTGTAGGGAAGGCTTGCATTCCACGGGTGAGATATCTTTTGTGAGCCAAAGTGGTCAAAGCTTGGGATAGGTTCATGTAAAGAGGGTCCACATACCGACACTTACAAAGTGAGTTTGGCTTGGGATTTCTGAGAGCGGGGTTTGGCAAGTATGAGAGATTTGGAAAGCAATTTTGGGGGATAGGCATAGTTTGTATTGGTGGCGCTGGGATGCTTGGGAAGACTTCTTTTTAGATGAGCAAATCCTCCTTTGTTAAAAAGGTGTTTGTCAAGGCCATCTTTTACTTGTATCTCGGTGGCATGGAGTGATCACCGATAGACATGGCTTGCGAGCAAAGTTGTTTCTTATTTTGTGGCTGCAAATCTTTCATCGCCTCTTTGACTTGATCTTCCTTGGCAGTTTGACTTTCCCTTGGAATTGCTTTCTTTATCCACCTAGTAGGGCTAAGTGGAGGTAGAGATTGTGTAGGGTTTCTTTGCCAATCAAAGATAATGGTGGTGCGGGCGACCAATGATTTTGTTAGCTTATCAATTTTAGTAGTAAAATCTTCAATTTTTTGGTAGCCATTACTGTCACGCCTAAGGACAGACCCAAATCTAGGAGTAGCATTTCATCAAAAATCTTTCATTTCCTGTTTATCAATGATTTAGTGTTTCATTTTATGTACAAAAGTTTGAGTTTGTTAATCTCTCTGATCACACGTAGCTAAGAGCCTGACTACTTGGCACATGTGATGCTTAGGGCAATGTCAACTTAATCGTTTGCCAAATGAACCGAAAAACCCTAATCTTTGGTAAACACAATTTCTTGTAAATGGTTTTAAAATCTAAATCTTCCGTTCAGGGGCATTTAACAATGCCCCGAGCCGGTAATCAAGAGAGAAACGGATTAGCTTTGGTCATGGTTGTTAAATTCCTTTAGACTTAGCCTTGCTATTAATCATCTTTTTAATCTCGTGTCATTCACAAAGTTAAGTGAATTCCACCCCCAAACTCCAAAACCCAAGTTTGCCGCTTCAAGGCCGAAAACCTACACTTGCAAGACAACTCTCACGCCGGGTGCGTTCGGTCCCTGTGGATTCGACCCGGTCTTACCGGTTATTATGCTACCGCCGACCTGGACCTACGCTTGGGGCGACACCATCTACGACACAATCTAAGGTCGCAAGCACTCACTCAATAGAAAGCTGTTAAACTATTTTAAAGACTTCGCAAATAAATTTATTAATTAGCCGTTAAACATTTATGGGTGATGAAAGATGTTGTGCCCAATATTTCGACCAAGGGGGTTTTGGAAAACGGGTTTATGGTCGAGTGATCCAAGTGATATTCAAGCAACGTGGTTTTATAAAAACACAGGTTTACAGTTGTGACTGAGTCAGAATAAATTTGATGAAAATAGCTCAGAGTCGCCACTTGACAAGATTCTAGGTATGTGTAGACACCCCAATTTTGATAACTTGTGCATCCCCAATGATGAGAAGAACGCGTGAAATGTACCTTGGAACGGATACTTGAGTAGGATAGATCAAAAGAACCAAAAAAAACCCCAACCTACCTGAACCGTACGGCCCAAAACCTGAACCGTATGGCTTAAAACTTCATTTGCACCGTGCGGTGTTTCCATGTGCACCATACGGCACACCTTTGATGCCGTACGGCACCCTTATCCCATCAACAGGATTCCTGCGATTGCTCAGAAACGAATGATGATATTTGGCGAAATGATGATATTCGGCAATGATGGAAACTCCTTTGCGTTCAAATCTTGCTCATCCTTCTCTATAAAAGCCGACGTCGTCAAATGATTTCAGGGAGTTCAGTCAGAATATACCAAAAGAAAGACCCGAATTCATTCCACACAAAACCGGTTGGAAAATCTCAGTGATAACATTACTCCCTCGAAAAATCCCGTTGTTATACCCATACCCATCCTTCAAAATCCAGTTTCGTAAGGACCCAAAAGTCCAACGCCCGCTTCAGTAATCAACCAATCTCGTCCATCCAGTTATGTACCAAGGTATAACATTCGTTTTCAAATCGCAACAATCTGCTGAGGGGGGTCTCCGTGGGACTCGAGGACGGCTTCGTAGCTCTTCCTTGAGTCCAAATGGAGATATTTCAACAACATCCGAGCCTCTCAGGTAAGCATCACACGATATTATCCATTATCGTAGGATGCCGTCCTTAAAACGAGGTACATTCCTTCATCAAAACCATTTTCCAAACCTGTTTTTATCAATAAATAACGTCTTTTTTTTATCAAAGGACGAATACTGGTTTCAATCAAACAAAAACATAAATTTTCGAAAAACCATAGTTTACAAAGACACCGTACGGCACCCAAAGTGCACCGTGCGGCACTATTTTGGGTACCGTACGGCATCATTGGAAAACACTCTGTTTCTTTGATCGCGATGCTCTGTTTTGGGAAAAACCAGTAAGGCCTAATTACACTTATCCCCCTCCTTACTTTCTGTTTCTTACATTTGCACCCCTCTCTCAATTCATTTTCTCGCATTTATCTATTTGATTACGTGTTGTTTGATGTATGGTTGTTATTTATTTCCTTCAAAGTATAATATTGCTTGATATGTCGTTTATGTGAAATAAAGTTTTTAATAAAATATTTTCAAAGAAAATCCCACAAAAATTTAGTAAAGACCGGAAAATTCCGGGCACGCGGGGTGCATTTTTCTTGAACAAAACCTTCCCCGCGGGTAACCTGGCTCCCGAACCCAAATCTCGATTTTTGCAGATTAAACCCATTTTCAGCGGTACAAGAGTCATTATTTTTCTAAACTGTTTCTCAGATACCTAACATTTTTCAAAAATTAAACCTCGGATGGCGACTCTAAATTTTTCCTTTTTCCCGGATCGCCCTTTTTCACAAATAAAACGCGTTGATACTTCGCCCGCGAAGCGACGTCCACAAAATGGCGACTCCGCTGAGGATCAATATTTTTTAAATTAATCTTTATTTTGACATTTTACACTTGTAAAACGACCCTTCGAAAGCTTGACACCAAGTACGTGCTTCACGCTGTACAAGAAAGGATTGATGTCAGGGTGAAAGCCTGATCAGTCTGGACTGGAGCTCTCCCTGTTGTTTGCTTGAGTAAAATTTTAAGGTCTTGATTAATTTAAAAAGCGAGCCAAACTTGAAAAGTATTTGTGGGATTTTTGATAAAGATTTTATTGCTAAAGTTTTACATTGCACGTGCATGGTTACTAGCCTCGCCGTTGCGTCCTGGTTACCCTACCCGGCTTGCTGGTGTTAGGACATCCCAGGATTCTCGGCAACCTTGGACGATGATGAGTCAGCCTGCCGTTACTACCCTTGCCACGTCAGTATTCTTGGCTCTAGTCTGGGGAAACCCCTCAAACCAAAACCGGCCTTTGCATATAGATAATCCTAGAACTTTCCAACCTAAGACAGGACCCACAGGGTAGGATTTCGTGATATGTCCTACTGTGTGTTTACTGTTTTCCTATACCCTGTCAACATGCTGCCTGTTTATTGTTTTTCACACATGCCATGCTACCTGTCTACCACTTTTGTATATACTGCTGTCATTTTGCATGCATACACAAGTTAGATTGACCCTAGGTTTAACTTCACTTACCTTGAGGATTGTCCCGATAATCTCTGGTTAGGCTGAATACCAAAAAAAAAAAAGAAAAACATTGCGAATAGGCTCCGCTTTTCTCCAAATAAAACCAGTGCTCCTCCTGTCAGAAAACAATGGCTGACAAACCAAGCAACAAGAGACTCAAGACTACCTTCTCCACTCACCACAAGCGCCCCTGTCTGGATCATTGAAGAAGACGAATCCCCCAAGCCTGAAGAGAAGACCCTTGAAGGTGAAAAGCTCTACAAATGGGTTGACCAGGTCATCGAGCCGTATCAGTGGAACAGCACTGAAAGCTATCCGGGCTGGAAGCTTCATGTCATGCCAGACAACGGCTTGAAAATGCTCCCAGACAAGATCACTGTCATGTATGAAGAAAATGATGAAGACTTCTGCCCCATGCCACCAGTCAAGTACTTTGATGAATGGGGCAATCTGGTGTACTACTTTGCTGATCCAGTCACTGGCCACAAGTACTTGGATGAATGCAACTGTGATGGCTGCTACAAGGATTACCTTCTCAACAATGAGTGCATATCCCCCCACCAGCTCTAGGAACAACATGCTAAGAAGGAATAGCAGAAAGAAGAGGCCAAGGCCCGCAAAGGAAAGCAGAAGGTCGGTGAAGCCAGTTCCCCATCTAGCCCGGTCAACCCAACTCATCCCATCCCATGAAGCCACAACTTAAACAAGTTGAAACACACGCTATAGCCAGATCTGATCCAGCCATCGAGGGCCCTTTTGGAATAAAAGTCAACGTCAGTTGTCTAGTCTGAATGTCGAGTCTGTTGCAGTTACTGATCGAGTCTATTATTGTTTCATGTATGGGTTATTTACCGAGTCTGTAATGACCTGTACTTTGCTTATCGAGGCTGTTTTCTGTCTAGCAGAACGCCTTTTGTATCACTCGGTGATTGAGTGATCAATGAAAAAGATATCTTTTCATAAAAATTTGGGATCAAAAGAGCCAAAAAACCAAACCCACCTGAACCGTACAGCCTGAAACCCATAACTGTACAGCTTGAAATCTTCTTTGCATCGTGCGGTGTTGCACTATGCACCGTATGGCACATCTTTGACGCCGTATGGCACCCATGTCCCATCAACAGGATTCCAAGGTTGCTCCAGCAGCTCAAAAACAATGATGATATTCGTCAAATGATGATATTCGGTAATGATGCTATCTCATCTTCATCTATAAAATCCAACCCCGTCCAAACGGTTTCAAGGGGTAGAGACAAATCATACCAATAAGAAGAAACCCAAATTCATGTGAAAAATCCCAGTGATAACATTGCTCCCTCGAGAAATCCTGTTGTTATACTCATATCCATCCTTCAAAGCCCAGTTTCGTAAGGACCCGAAAGTCCGGTGCCCACTTCCGTAATCAACCAATCCCATCCATCCAGTTCGGTTCCAAGGTATAACATTCGTTTTCGAATCGCAACAATTTACGACATCCCTTTTGTACCGTACGGTGTGACACGCTTTAAATCACTTTGGACACCTTGCCGTCTCACTCTAATCACTTTTTACTACTCACGAAGCCTCTTTTGCTGGTTGCTTTTCGTTTTTCAAAACTCGGTCGTTCCTAATTTGCAAAACATTTTCCGAATTGGGTTTACCGAAAGACCCCAGCATTGAGAGATGCCCAGAAGTTAGCAAAAGACCACGTAGAAGCCCAGAGGCCTGCCAGGAAGTCAGAAACCTGGCGGATTGATAAGATAGCCGGGCGGCCAACAGAAATAGTCGCACGGCTAACCTATGTTGGCCGATCGGCCAACCCTAACATATCAGAAATAAAACTTTGGTTTTGACCTCAGGACTTGTTCAGACAGATTTTTCACCACTTCTCTTGTGCGAACAAGTTGCAATGGGTATTTGAAAGTTGTTGGGGCAGTCGCTTGGCAATTTTAAATCGCATTTGGATAAACGGATACTCCAAAAATCTCGGATACGCTAAAATTTACTACGTTGGTGTCAACAGCTTCAACAAGCCATGACAAGAGTTCATGAGGATCATACGAGATTATTTGGTGGAGTTAATAGAAAAGTTTGAAGCCCGGAAGTGTTGAAGCCCGAGATCGACCGAACAAGGAGCATCAGGGCACATGTCACATATGGTCAGTTTCCTGCCACCCTCAAAGCGTGCGTATGCAAAACTGGACTGTCAAACTCCAAATTTTGCCTGTGTGAAGCATAATAAACATGTCTGACGAATAAAAACCAAATAGCATCCATGTCATGAAAGCAAAAGTACATCTATCCACGGGCAAAACAGGCCCAACATCAGAAGCTACCATGACACGCAGGCTATATCCATGAAAAAAAAAAAGCAAAGATGGGCAAACAGGCACCCAAATCAAAACCGAGCACGTAGGCTCGTCCTAAGAACTAGTGCGACGTCTCTTAAAATCACGACAACGGCCCACTGCCAAGTGCCGATGCTCCTCAGGTGTACTCGGGAGGTCTGCATAGTCATTCACATTGCTGTCACCGCTACCACTGTTATCACTGCTGTCACCGCTACCACTGCTATCACTGCTGTCACTGCTACCGCTGCTGCCACTGTCACTACTACCGCTGCTCTCTATCTTTCAGGGAGCCCACCATGACTCAGGTGCCGAACTCCCAGGAACACTCTCTTCCAGCCTGTCAACTAAAAAACGCAACACTCTATCAGACGATGGGACTATAGGTGGGACACACCTCCAAGCTCCGCTAACATTCTTCATCAAAGGCCTCCTGCGAGGCGGCGAAGGGAGAGGTATATCCTGCACAAAAAGGAAAGAATTCGTCAGTAAACAGTCAAAAGCATGCAAATTTCAAGACAGAATACAAAGGATACCTGGTCAAGTCTCACTGCTAACAGGAGCTCTACAGACACGCCTAGGCCTACGGCGACTGCCAGACTCGCCACCACCTCCAATCCCATGGTCACCACCGCGACTACTACCGGTCCCGTGGCTACCACCTGCACTGTGGTTTCTACGACTCCCTCCTGCTCCGTACCGCCCTCATCAACTGCCGTACTCCCTGGCCCAAGCACATCTCCTCCCACGGGTTCATCCATAGCCTGACCCTCACGAGTCTCAAGTTGAGCGACTTTTGGACCGGGCAAGGACATCCCGTCATCATGCACGAGGGTATGACCTTTTCCTTCCCCAAGCTTGGCCGCACGGTGGGCTTGTTCCCCAATCAAGGCTGCGCAGCCCTCCTCGTGGGTTGGATATGCTTCGACTGTGCCACTCCCATCTCAGAACAGATAGAGCCGGACCACCATCGAACGGCAACAACACCGCCGTCTCCTCTGTGTGCTCTGGCGACGACGTACCAGACGATGTCGAACCACTCCTGTCGGCAATAATATCAGACATGGATGTCGGGTTTTGCAAGAACCAAGGTTTTGGATCTCTGATTTTGAAGAATTTTGGAAGAAACCGGTTGAAGGAGAGATTATCTCCACTAGAACCGCCTTTGATATTTGGAACGTGAGAAACGAAATTTCAAGAGGCACGACGGTTTTGTTTCGGCCCCAAATCGATGCCTTGGCCGTTGATCGAGCAGCTAAGGTTGTAAGTCACACGACTTTCTCTCTTATGACTGGAAAATTGCAATGCACCCCCTTTGCAAGGTATGCTTCTCACACTTTATCAAACCCTTTAAAAATCATTTGTTTTTAAAATCCATCAGGTACTTATTTTGATTTTTCATGAAAACGACACTACTCAGTTTTTCACGGAACCTTACTCGCTGGTTTCGCACACTATGGAACCTCACTCGCTGGTTTCCCACACTATGGAACCTCACTCGCTGGTTTCCCACATGACTCAGTTTTTCACAGAACCTCACCGCTGGTTTGCCACACTATGGAACCTCACTCGCGGGTTTCCCACACGACTCAGTTTTTCACGGAACCTCACTCGCTGGTTTCGCACACTACGGAACTTCACTCGCTGGTTTCCCACACTATGGAACCTCACTCGCAGGTTTCCCACACGACTCAGTTTTTCACGGAACCTCACTCGCTGGTTTTGCACATGTCTTAGTTTTTCATGGAACCTCGCTGGTTTTGCACACGACTCAGTTTTTCATAGAACCTCACTCGCTGGTTTCACACATTATGGAACCTCACTCTCTGGTTTCACACATCATGGAACCTCACTCGCTGGTTTCACACACGACTTAGTTTTTCACAGAACCTCACTCGCTGGTTTCGCTCACAACACATCATTCATTTTTCCTCGTTGAAAAACAAGGTGGCAATCCTCACAATCCAATTCTGGTAAGTTTACAATAATTCTTGTTTACATGCATAGCCCCGAACTACGATTGGTCTGATCCCTACAAACAAGGTACGTAGGAAGCTCCGTGCTCTACCATACTTTGTATATCTGTTTTCTCGCACTAGGGTGATCAAAATTGGGACGTCTATATCTTTGACGCAACTTGCATCACAGAATGATGATTAAGTCTCGTCAAAGAGGGGCAACTGTAGACACCCCAATTTTAATCCCTGTGCATCCCCAATGATGAAAAGATTGCGCGGAATACACCTTGGAACGGATACTTGAGTCGGATGGATCAAAAGAGCCAAAAAACCAAACCCACCTGAACCGTATGGCCTGAAAACCATAACCGTACGGCTTGAAATCTTCTTTGCACCATGAGGTGTTGCACTATGCACCGTACGACACATCTTTGACGCTGTACGGCACCCATATCCCATCAACAGGATTCCCGGGTTGCTCCAGCAGCTCAAAAACAATGATGATATTCGTCGAATGATGATATTCGGTAATGATGCTATCTCATCTTCGTCTATAAAATCCAACCCCGTCCAAACGGTTTCAGGGGGTCGAGGCAGATCATACCAAAAGGAAGAAACCCAAATTCATGTGAAAAATCCCAGTGATAACATTGCTCCCTCGAGAAATCTTGTTGTTATACTCATACCCATCCTTCAAAGCCCAGTTTCGTAAGGACCCGAAAGTCCCGTGCCCACTTCTGTAATCAACCAATCCCATCTTGTTGCAACAATCTGCTGAGGGGAATCTCCGTCGGGCTCGAGGAAGGCTCTGTAGCTCTTCCTTGAGTCCAAACGGAGATATTTCAACAAAATTCGAGCCTCTCGGGTTGGTGTCGCATGATATTGTTCATTATCACAAAATACCGTTCCTAAAAATGAGGTACATTCACTCAATAAAACCATTTTCCAAACTTGTTTTCATCAACAAATAATGTGGTTTTTGCACAAAAATAGAGCTTGCTTTCAATCGGATGAAATCCGAATTTTTTGAAAATCATAACTTCTAGAGGCACTGTACGGCATCCCTTTTGTACCGTACGGTGTGATTTTGGACACCGTACGGTGTCACTGGAAAAACATTTTCTATGCTCTGTTTTCTGGGTCGCGATGCTCTGTTTTTGGTTAAAACCAGTGGGTAAAATTGCAGTTTACCCCCTTCCACTTTTAGTTTCTTGCACTTGTATCCCTCTTAGTTAATTTTCTCGCGTTTATATGTTTGATTGTGTGTTATTTTGATTTACTGTTATTATTTGTCTCTTTTAAGCTCGTTATTTCCTGATATATTGTTTATGTGAAATAAAGTTTTCAATAAAATATTTTCAAAGAAAATCCCACCAAGATTTAGTAAAGACCGGAAAATTTCGGGCACGAGGGGTGCATTTTTTTGAACAAAACCTTCCCCGCAGGTAACCTGGCTCCCGAACCCAAATCTCTATTTTTCGCAGACCAAACCCTTTTTCAGCGGCACAATAGTCATTACTTTTTGTAAACGGTTTCTCGGGTACCTAACATTTTCCAGAAATTAAACCCCGGGTGGCGACTCTAATTTTTTTTTCTTTTTCCCGGATCGCCCTTTTTCATAAACACCACCAAAAATGCGTGGACACGCCCGCCTAAAACGAGCGTCCACAGCATCCATGTAAATAGACTACATGTACAGCATGATTTATTTTGTTCATACCATCAGTGCATAACCATTGGCAAAAACAAGAACACTCTTGCACCTGGTTGGGCTCGAACTCCCCAACAGCGATTAATTCGAACTGAGTCAAGAATAGAACAGTCAGCTAGCCTTCCAGTCATGACCAAGAACATAGAACAAACAGAGAAGACCGAGGTTCAGATTCTCAAGGAAGTTTTGGAAGATCAACGAGCTGCCAACAACAAGCAAATGGCTCAGATGATGATCTTAATTCAGGATATTACTTCCCGGTTACCTTCTGGGGAGTCATCAAATGATCACGCGAGGATGAATGCCATGATGGCTAAGGTAGCCAAACTAGAGGAATCAGTTCAGAAGCAAGAAAAGATCGTTGCTATAGGCATTGACATGGAGAAACTATGCCTATTCCCTGATGCCAAGCTGCCTGACAAGTTCAAGCCAATTGACTGGGACAAGTTTGACGGGAGCGGTGATCCGAAGGCACACTTGCAAACATATGTGGGTACCTTATCCATGTATGATGTGGAGAAAAACGCCATGGCTCAGATGTTCCAGCAAACCCTAACAGGATCTGCACTCCGTTGGTTTTTGAACTTGGACAATTCAAAGAAGAAAACCTGGGAGGACATTGGGGCAACCTTTGTGGCTAAATACAACTACAACATCCCGTTGGAAATGACCATTCGCGAGCTAGAATCTAAAAGATGGGAAACAACGAATCTTTAGCCGACTTCGTCAAACGCTGGAGAGGAAAGGCTTCACAAATGATGGACAGACCCTCGAAGAAAGAACAGATGAGGATTATCACTCGGAACTTGGAACTTGGAACCAGATTTTGCTAAACATTTGGTGGTCTTTCAAACCTCCACCGACTTCAAAACCTTTTATGAAGCTGGCCTTGCAGTTGAAGACGCAATCCGCACTGGCATATTTGACAAAGGAGAAACTGTTTCTCGGCCTAAGCGAGTCTACTCCAATAACAACAATATCCTTTTCGGACCAAATGCCTACAACCCAGCTCAAGCCAGTTCTTCCAATCCCAAACCTGTCAAAACCAAGCCAGTTAACCAGATAGCCACCCAGTCACCACCTATCCAAAACACCTTCCAGCCAAGAAGAGAATTTTACCAGTTCCCTTTCCCTCTTACCACCGTCTACAAAAAGCTCCTTGAGAAAAATGCCATCAAGCCTCTTGATCCACCCAAAGAACTTCCTGCAAATCACAACCCGAATATCTACTGTGCCTACCACCAAATGCCCGGCCATTATACCAACAATTGTATCCGCCTCAAACACCTAGTCCAAGACTTGGTTGATGATGGAACCATCCCAATTCCCAAACAAAAACCCAATACCATTTCCAATCCTTTGCCTAACCACAAGCTAAACATCCATACCAACCAAATATCCTTCAGCTCAACTTCGAAAGGCCAAAGCCCTACTCAATTCAATCCAAGCCTGTACATCGTGCCAGTCACTGAGCCAAAACACTTTGTACCTATGTCAGAAGACTCGGAGGTTTATGCCATTGGAACTCTTGAACAAAAGCCCAAATGGGGTGACCTTGCTGAGGAAGGAGAATGGTCCATGAATGATCATGAACGGGAAGATTCCCGACAAACATTGTTCGGTTCTTTGCTAATCTCTCGGGACCCGAGCCAATACATCGTCCCCGGATTTCATGACAAGCCAGAAGGATTCGGCATCGGCCAAGTTGAAGAAACAACGATCTGTACTAATCCTCTAGACGCGGTTTCACTCTCAACCCACTTTAGGGAATCTGAAAATTATGGATCTCCACTTCCCAAAGAAGAGAATTAGCAGGCCATCGAAACTGTCTTCGACAATCACAGTTGGTTCCCTCAGGCATACATTATCGGAGAATCTCTCTCGCGGCCATCCGCGCCATTTCCGCACACTTCCAACATATCAGTTCTGGTCGTCGATCCTCAGACAACCACATGGAATGACGATGAAGTTATTGACATCCGAGTCGATACTGACGATGTATGGACAGTCAATAAATCCATGCTAGACCAGTCTTTCTGGCAAGATTCAGAGGTGGCAAATCTGAAGACAAAATTGGAAACAGTTGATATCAACGATCAGGAAACTCTAGGTAGTTTGATAGACTTGTGGTCTGAAGATCAACATGAAAAATAGAAGAGGGAAGCCATCAAAGCCGGCAAGCGCAAAGTCGGTGAAGGATTTGAAGATTTCTGGGGTGAAAACCAATAGCTCTGGGAAGATACAGTCAATTGAGTGACGAGAAGCGGCTGAATCTACCAACCGGCTAATCTTCAAAGAAACATTCCGTAAGAATTCATTTGGGACGACCCCATTCAGGAAAATTCATCCCCGATTGAGCCAGAAGTTACTATTCAAACACCTCAAAGGAACCGAGCAACAGTGGAAGACTTGGTTCAGAAACAGCTTGAAAGAACTCCAGCATCAGTCTTGATTTGGGGTTTGCTCTCTTCCTCCCGGGAACATCGTCAAAAACTGATCAAAACTCTGTCCAACATGGAAGTGCCACCTGATACTCCCCCGGAAACCATGGTAGCATTACTCACTCCAGCTCACGCAAAACACGTCGTTGTCTTTACTAAGAAAGATTTATCACCAGAAGGAGCTGGGCTCAAACAAACCTTTGCACATCACTCTTAAGTGCATGGGAAAATGGGTCCCGGTCGTTCTGTTTGACAACGAATCCGCTCTGAATGTGTGTCCTCTACGGACAGCCTACTGCCTAGGTTTCAAGAACAAAGACTTCCAGCCTTCTAACCTCGGAGTGCGAGCATATGACAACACGCGCAGAGATGTAGTAGGAATAATCCAAGTGGAAGTGGTAATTGAAGACTTCAAAACAGATATCGAGTTCCATGTACTAGACATCCCTTCATCCTTTAACCTGCTGCTGGGCAGACCTTGGCTCCATCGATCAGATATCATGGCAATCCCTTCTTCTCTACACTAGAAAGTCCAACTTGGTCTTGCTACGGGAACTTTAACCATTCATGGAGATTCAGGGATCCGTCCCCATGTCCCCGACAATGCACCACTACTTGAAATCTCTCATGGAGAAGAAGATGTCACTCTCGGTGGTTTCTCTTTTGACACTTCAGGATCAGTCCTTACTGTCAAGGTGGATGAGGATTTCTCAGTCAGCTCCACTGCTCTGGAAATGACGAGAAAGATGGAATACCTGCCTGGCCTGGGGTTAGGTCTGAACAATCAAGGGATGGCTGAATTCCCCAAGTTTACAATAAATAACCACAGCTTTGGTCTCGGTTATGAGTCAACTGACGGCAAACCAAGAAAAGGAAAGAAGATGCAAGCTAGTGCCAAAAAAAAGCCTATTCAGTTTGTGAAAGCTCCAGAAGCTATCTATCAAGGAGAACCGGAACCATTCTGGGACATAGAAACAAAGACCAGACTGCCAGGCTTTGAAATCTTTGCAAACGATACTTGGGACCGCGACGATGAAGCCGAGAAGAGGGAAGAGCTGGTTAAGGCACTTCAAGTTGACTGGATCAAAACTCTTGACTAAGGGAATCTCCAATCGCTGTTTGGGGAAGAGAGCCTGATAGGTGTAGAGGAAGACAAGCCTGCTGCGATGCTGTCTGATTTGAAGCCTGATTTGGAGCTTGCCAAAGAGGTAGAATTGATGATGCTGAGCCAGGATGCCCTTGGAGATGTTACTACACTCATTGTGGATGCCAATGGAGTTTATAAAAATTGTACTTTTATACCTAGGATCACTTACATTAACACTGAATTTGAGTCAGAATCTCAGTCTAGCATTGAGTCTGAGTCTAACCCCGAACATGTATCTATCATTCCCTCGCGTCATCACTTTTCTTTTGAATTCGAGTCCACTTTCATGTATCACGCCCCTGGGCCCCCTGCATTTGCTATCAATGAAGTAGACTTTGCTTATCTTGCTGTATCCGAAATAAATTGTGTTGACCCCGACGATGAAGGGATTGAGTTCGAGGAAGAAATTCCAGAAGAACTTCGATCTCTAATCAAAAGGGAAGACGAAAGGCATGCTCAGCCTATAAAAGAAGAAATTATTTCTATAAATTTGAGAGATGAAAGCGATCCGCGCATGGTTCAAATTGGTTCTGGACTATCTCCAGAAGAGTTCAAAGCCCACTCGGATCTCCTGAAAGAATTCGAGGATGTTTTTGCATGGTCACACGCAGATATGCCCAGCATCGACCTTGAGATTGTGGAGCATCGAATCCCGCTCTATCCGGATGCGAAGCCTGTCAACCAGAAGTGAAGGAAAATGAGATTGACTGGGTGTTGGAAATCAAGAAGGAAATTTAGAGACAAATAGACGCTGGATTCCTGATGGTAACGGAATACCCTCAATGGGTTGCAAACATCGTCCCTGTCCCTAAGAAGAACGGAAAGATTCGAGTCTGTGTAGACTACTTTCACCACAGAATGGGGCACTTACTGTTACAGGGTCATGCCCTTTGGA
The DNA here is from genome assembly GCA_020921065.1 of Vaccinium darrowii. Classification (NCBI taxonomy): domain Eukaryota; kingdom Viridiplantae; phylum Streptophyta; class Magnoliopsida; order Ericales; family Ericaceae; genus Vaccinium; species Vaccinium darrowii. The sequence goes on along the minus strand of CM037152.1, from coordinate 38,567,067 downwards.
CTGAAAAACGCTGGGTCAACTTATCAGAGGGCAGCCACAACATTGTTGCATGATATGATTCACAAAGAAGTCGAAGTTTACGTGGATGACATGATTGTCAAAGCCAAGGAAAGGGAACGGCATTTACCCTCCCTCAGGAAATTCTTTGAAAGGATTTGAAAGTACCGGTTGTGTCTCAATCCTGAGAAATGTACGTTTCGTGTCACAGCTGGAAAGATGTTGGGATTCAAGATCACCACACGAGGAATCGAGATAGATCCTTCCAAGATCAAGGCTATTCTCGAAATGGAGCCACCGCGGACGAAAAAGGAAGTACGAAGCTTTCTCGAAAAATTTAGTTTATCAGCAGATTCATCGCCAAGTTAACCTCAACTTGCAAGCCGATGTTTCGATTACTCAAGAAAGGTGTGCCATTCAAATGGGATGACAAATGCCAGAAAGCTTTTGAAACCATCAAGAATTATCTTCAGAGCCCTCCAGTGCTGATGCCACCAACGCCAGGGCAACCCCTCATTATGTACTTATCTGTCACCTCATCAGCAATGGGATGCATGCTCGCGTAAGAAGGTGAAGGCGGGAGTGAGAAAGCAGTCTACTACATTAGCAAGAAGATGGTAGGATGCGAGGAACGATGCACCTCCCTAGAAAAAGTTTGCTGGGCTTTGATATGGGCTTCCAAGAAATTGAGACACTATATGTTGGCCTACTCGGTAAGGCTGATTTCTCGAATGGACCCTCTCAAATACCTGTTCGAGAAACCAGCACTCACGGGTAAGCTGGCACTCTGGTTACTTCTGTTAGCTAAATTCGACATCAAGTACGTAACTCGCAAGTCTGTGAAAGGAAGAGCTGTCGCTGAATTTCTGGCCGATCATCCGGTAGAAGGTCCAGAAGATATGAGGTTCGAATTCCCCGATGAAAATGTCATGACCACCACCAATGATGTATGGTTGTTATATTTTGATGGGGCTGCTAACCAGAAAGGATTCAGGATTGGAATTCTGCTTATCTCACCAGAAGGGTCACACATCCCTCTTGCTTTCAAGCTAAACTTCGAGGTCACCAACGATCAATCTAAATACGAAGCATGTATCGTAGGGATGGAAGCTGCCCTCGAAATCGGCGCTAAAAGGTTGGAAGTGATTGGAGATTCCAACTTGGTAGTTTCACACGTGAATGGCGACTGGAAGGTCAAGGAAGACAAGTTGAAGCCTTACCACAAGGACCTTGATGATTTGATCCATCGATTCCAAGTTGTCACTTTCACTCATGTGCCCAGATTAAACAACCGGTTTACCGATGCCTTAGCAACATTAGCATCAATGGTGGAGATACCTAACGGAGTCAAGCTTCGACCGATTATGATTGAGCAAAGGGACAAGCCCGTTTATGAGTACATCATGGCTATTGATGAACCTGATGATGATCTTCCTTGGTACCACGACATCTGAAATTTCATTGAGAAAGACGAATATCCGACTAGAATTGACCAGAAGGACCAGATCGCTCTCCGGAAGCTAGCTTCTCACTACATCATCTGCCGGGGCAGGCTGTACCGAAGATCTCACTGCGGAATGCACAAGTTGTGTGTGAACGGCAAAGAAACAACCAGAATCATGGAAGAATTACACAATGGAGTCTATGGCCCTCACATGAATGGTACAATGCTCGCAAGAAAATCTTGCGACAAGGATATTACTGGTCCACCATGGAAACCAAATGCATCGAATATGCGAGACGGTGTCACAAATGTCAGATTCACGCCAATCTCATGCACATACCACCATCAGAGCTGCATTCTATGACTTCACCCTGGCCTTTCTCTACCTGGGGCATCGATGTCATCGGCAAAATCACCCCGGCCGCTTCAAACGGGAAAAAAATTCATCCTATTTGTTATCGATTATTTCACCAAGGGGGTTAAGGTTGCCTCCTACACTACTCTCACAGCGGTTCAGGTCGCTCATTTCATCAAGCAAAACATCATTTACCGGTATGGCGTACCTCACGCATTTGTATCTGATAATGGTGTTCACTTCAAGGGTAGAGTTGCGAAAGTTCTTGAAGATTTTGGGATCCAGGTCCACAAGTCAACTGTCTACCGGCCACAAACCAATGGGGCTGTGGAAGCTGCCAACAAAACCATCAAGTCAATACTGGAAAGAACCATTCAGTCTACAAGAAACTGGCATGAACAGCTGCCATTAGCGCTTTGGGGATACTGGACTTGAGGTACCATCTCTAAGGGTCATGATAGAAGCTGACATCAAAGAAGCTGAATGGCAGAGCACAAGATTCGAAGAACTCATGCTATTTGACAAGAGAAGGCTCAAAGCCTTGTATCATGTTCAAGGGTATCAACACCGAATCGCGCGCGCTTTTAACAAGAAAATCAAGTCCAGGAATCTGCAAGAAGGAGATATGGTTCTAAAGGAGATCCGGGCTTCAGTTTTCGATCCACGCGGGAAGTTTCGGCCAAAGTGGGCAGGGTCATACATCATCAAGAAAATCTTGTCTGGAGATGCAACTCAGCTCATCGATCTTGACGGCAACGAATTCTCTACATTGGTCAACATGGATCAGCTCAAGCAATACTACCCCTAAGAGAAGCTCGCTGGAATGAAAACCGCAAGGGCGGGCAGTACTAGGCAAAAATTAGAGCAAGTCTGCTAAGTCGGAAACCCACATCGGGCGGTTTAGGCAATATTCAAGACAAATTAATCAAGAAAGAGCTCGCTAGACCGAAAACCCGAAAGGGTGGTACTAGGCAAAAATCAGAGCACAAAAGGAGAGTGAAAATACTCGAGCGAACCCTAGCCAACATTGTATGCATGAACTACGTCATGACCTGATTCCTTCTTAAGGATACGTAGGCATCCTCACATCGGAGACCGGTCGCAATCTTTTGTAACATCTCTTGAGTTGATCCATAGCCGTCATTCGTGCTTACAATCACAATCAACGAGAATCACAAATCACTTTTATTCAAACTGATTTCTTCAATTACATGGCTGAGCATGAATCTTTCACAACAAAACAACAAAAGCAAAACATCGGCCCACATGAAGCGTGTCATGGGTCAGCAATTTATTTCGGGTACATTAAGACTAAAGTAGATGTCAATTTTGATTTCCATTCGCTCTTGCTTCAATTTCCTGTACCAACCATCTTTTGTAACGCCCCGAAAGGACAATGCTGGGATGCTGATCTCTGGGAACAGTCACACGCTCCCTCCAAGTACACTGATAAGCCTGGATAGTTGCATGGTTGAAGTTTGGCGTGGCAAAGTTTTCGGGGACCACAAGCGGTACCGTTTGACCAACACCAAGCTGACGAAGAATACGGTAAGGAATGTAAAAGGTCCAGCAAGTCAGACCCGCAAGGACAATCCTATGACGTCCCATGTTGTTCGCCGTCATGGTCGGACGATCCATCCAGTTTAAACACCAAGAAATTGTGTCCTCTTTAAACTTGGAAAGCACCTGAACCCAACCAGAAACACTCCTGTGAAACTCCTGGTAATCCCTTTAAACAAAGCCTTGTGTCTCGTGGATCCTGTTCCGCGGCACTGCCTCCAGAAGGGCAGCCTTATCGTAAAGCCAAGTCTACATGAGAGAGAAAACAAGTAAGGAATCATAGAAAGCCTAAACTCGAGCGTTGAGGTAAAAAGAGAACGAGAGATGAACCAGAAAAAGGAGAGCTGAGTGAGAAACCAACATGTAGGAGCAAAGCACTGCCTTCAAAAACATTGGTACGCCCAGCATGGACTTCGTCCAAGCCCATCAAAGTTTCAGCTAGAACCATTGGAGCTACATCTTTGCGCTCCTCGATCTACTTAACCACTCCTACCAGTGCCGCACTTGCCTGATTATCCGAACGAACAAATAGGAACGCCGCAAGAATAACGAGGCACAATGTAAAACCTTCAGGTCGAAGCTGGTTGATCAAGCGTGAAATGTTGAGCACGCCTCCCTGAATCATAGACCTTGTCGCATTTTTACTCAAGCCCAGCTTTGAAGACAACACATCAGCATAATTCACTCCCTGAAGAGGAATAGCAGGAGTCTTCTGGTCAAAACCTCCAAGGTACGCATGGAACTCTTCCACCGTGGGGCACAACTCTTGAAGGCCGAAGCGAAACACATGGATTTCTGGATCCCAGAAGCGGATAGCAGCATGGAGCAACTCAGGACGTATGGTTACATCCCTAATGTAACGCATAGATGCCAACCTATGGTCACGAAAGTTCAGCCAACCAAGGCCGTCAAGCTCATTAAGCTAGGAACGAACTAAAGCAGAGATACTCATAGCCATTTATGAGATATGGGGAGAGATGAGGAATGCAATTTCCAGGATGAATATACTCTAGAAACAATGCTATTTATAAGCATTCAAGGAAGAAAAGTTCAAAAATCTCGGAAAAAGTGCGCCTCAGGAAGCGTGCCACATTGAAGAACGTGAGGATAAGGCAAAAATTTGCAAACTTTCCCAAAATAAACTTTGGTTCAGCATTTCAAGGCTGTAGGACGTGCAAACATGCATAGGGGAGCCAAAACAAGGATCAGAACTGCAGAAAACAGTGTCAGAAGTGGGGCACCAAAAGTCAGTACCGTACGACACTGTTTCTGCACGGCGCGCCGTACGGCATACTTGGCCATTTTCAGCTAGAATTACAACTATGATCCTCCGGGACCCATTTCGAACTTCTTTTGGCCATTTTTCTTGTACATACAACCCAGAATGAGTATCAAAGGCTCGATGGAAGAATTGTTTGACATTTTCGAGGATGTCTTGATGGACGAATATGCCAAAAACCTCGGATGCGGAGCTTCGAATGAGATTTTACAACTTCTCAAGATATTCACTTCAAAGCAAGCATTGTTACAAACATTCGGGATTTGTTGAATCAATCAAGTCATGACATCAAGCTTCGGGGCATTTTCACTCAAAAATTCCTCTCTCATCATTTTTTCCAGTTCTTCCCACAAAAAGCCAAAAAGTGTCCAGTTTTATGTCTTTCCCAATTTCGAACTCATGTACATTTCATTTCCTCACAGTGTCTCGTGTCATGCATTCTCAGTGCTAGATTTGGTTTTTAAGATTCAAGTCTTTGTTAATGTAAGTCATTCTACACAATAAAAATGCGAGTTTTATAAAAACCAAAACAATATCCATATCATAAGAAATAATGTGCATCTATCCAGGGGCAAAATGGGCCCGACATCATCAAAACTACTACTACAGCATGTAGGCCGTATCCATGAAAAGAAAGAAAAGAACGGGCAAACAGGCGCCCAAATCAAAAAGCAGGCGCGCATGTCTGTCCTACCTACTCAAGCACGAGGCCTCTTCTGCACTCGAGGCCTAAACTCCTCAGACTCAGCAGGACCCGTGTCCTCCTCCTCATTGCTCTCTGCCTCCCTGAAAGACCACCGTGACGGTGGAGCCGAACTCCCTGGTGCACTCCCTCCTGGCCTGTCAATAGAAGGCTGATGACCTCGAAGTACTCTGTCGGAGGGAGGAGTCGTGGGACCACCACCAGCTTGTTTCATCAACGGCCTCCTGCTCTCAGTCCTCGAAGGTGGAGACATACTCTGCACAAAGCAAAAGAATTCCATCAGTATACAGGAGTGATATACAAGTCTGAAAGTGCACAGTTCAAATAACAAAGCATGAAGATTACCTGAGAACTCCCTCTGCCAGGAGAAGGGCTACAACTAGCTCTACACCCTCTCCCCTTGCTGGGTCCGCTAGCTCCTCTTGTAGCCCTGCCTACACCTTCACTACTAGCTCCGGCTACACTGCCTCTCTCAGCCCCCCGGGGACCTCCACCTCTGGCACCACCGCCTCTGTCAGCGCCTCGGCCTCTCTCAACACCACTACCACCACGGGCTCTGCCTCTAGCCCCCTGAGCTCTGCTTGGGCCACCTCATCAGCTGGCGCACTAAAGCCTCTAAGTCCAAGTTCAACTGATAGGACTCTGTCGCCCAGCTGGCAAGAATCTGCAAAACAACAAAGACATTACACAAGTATTTTGATAATGTTTAAGGAAATGCAAACTGAAAATGTATTTTTTTTCTTTTACAGGTTACCTGAACAGAAGTAAGGTCCAGTGGAGGTGCGACACGAGAGATCTCCAACACTCCCATCATCCCTCCAGATGTCTGCACCTCTATCTCTCTCCTCAGCACCGGCAAAGCCGTCTCCATGGCTGCTATACGGGTCTCCATGTCCAAGAAACTAGCTAGGTGGCCAACTAGAAAGCTCTCATAGTCTGAAGAACTGCTGAAAGGGAGCACAGTGTCCAGCACAGTATATCTCTCTATCTCGGCCCGTGTGTACTCGTCAGTCCACTGTACCCCAGGGGGTATACGCCCCGGTATTCTGAAGTGCGCCAACCTGAGGGACTGACGAGGCACCCTCTCTCCCAAGTACCATTGCCAACCATACGTTGACTCCAGCAAAATCCGCCTGCGTGTCAACTCTCTGCTCCTCTCCAAGTACTGGTCAGTCAATGCGTCCCAAGCATGCCATCTCACCTGCAAGAAAACTCAGAAAAGTTGAAAGCAGGACAAAAGGTTCAAGTTTGAAGGCAACACAGAATTTAGCAACATACCGTGCTACCATCAGTCTGGTCCAAGAAACGACGGAAGTCGTTCACTGTCCCTGCATGTACACTGCCTCCTTGGTGCTCTTAGTCCCACTTTGCTACTCGGGGGATCACCTCCTCATTCTCGTGACTGTTTGCCGGCGGATACATCCCTAGCACCTCATAAGCCCACACCTGCATGGTTAAACGGTATCATCAGCAAACTACAATCTACATGACAATATCTCAAGAAACTAGAAAGCAAGAAGAAAATATGTAAAGCTTTACCTCAAGCACCCTCCAGAAGCCGCCAAGGCTCCTTCCAACTCCACAGCTGACAGAACCCAAGAAGCAGTAAAGGGTACAAAGAGCAGCACCTCCAAAGTCTAAGCTCGCCACTCTACCCAAGTCTGCCAATGCCGGAAGCCAGCCAAGGTGAACCTCACTCCGCCTGTTCAGAAACAGGGACACACCAAACAGGTACAACAAGTAAGCCGTAGCCATCTGAGCTACCTCTGTAGGCGACTCTGGCTCGTGGTCCCACAAGGCTGGCAAGTGGTCACACCTCACCATAGGCTCTCCATCACCTATCTCTCTCCCCAGGAAGTGTCTGATAGCTGCACTATCTATGTATAGACCTGAGTCGAACGAAACCGGCTCACCACCTACTCTCAGACCTGTGATCGCCGAAAATTCCAATGGTGTCACAGTCATCTCTGTGAACCTCAAGTGGAAAGTGTTGGTGGTGTCCCACCAACGCTCAATCATTGCTCTTAACAACCTGCGGTCCACCCGCGTCGGCACCAGAAGCTGAAGAAACTCCACAAAGCCTGTACCCTCTATAACCTCTCTCACTGCCCCTAGCAAACCTCGGAAGCGCTCCAAAGAGTCTGATGAACCTCCATACACCGACAAAGAGGTGTTTCTCTATTTCAAAAAGCATATACAAGTTTTTTTTTTCTGAGGGGGAGGAGTGTTTACCCAAAAAAAGTTTTTCAAACAATAGCAATAAAGAGCATGCAAGTACAGGAATTCGAGGCAAGTACAGCAATTGAAAGCAATAATTAACGTTTGTACCAGTGGACGTGCAGAAATATGAGTCTCCGGGTCCCTCAACAAGGTCGTCTCGTCATAAAACAAGTGTACTGGCAAGTACACATCACACTCCAGCGGTATGAAGAAGTGCACCCATGGCACGTAAGTCTCTGGGTCAAACGGGCGCTTCACCCTCTGAGCCCTCTCCACCTCCACCACCAGAGACAAGAGCGCTCCCTCTCCTGCAGCCTTAGCCTCAACCTCTCTCTGTCTCTCCTCAAGAAGTATGTCCTGAACGCGCTCAAGCACCCCCTCCTTAGCCAGAGCCGAAGCAAAAGTTGGATCCTCCTGAAGAGTCCGTGTTAAGTCCTTGTCTCTCACTCCCTCCAGTGTATCAGCCATAGTATAACCCGGAGCCCGAGAAGAACCAACCACTGCAAGAACAACTCGTGGGTCCAAAGCACCAACCTCCATCTCCTCACCCCCACTGCTAGAGTTGCGGGCCTCCTCCACTATCACTTTCTCTTTCCCTAAGTCCCTCATAACCACTGGGATGACACCTGACGTCTGCTCTCCTCCAACGGGCACCTTGGTAACCAAAGAAACACTCAAGAGGCCTGCTAGGTACCAAACTCTCCTGAGAACCAGTGTATACACCCTCCCCAGCATATCTCTGCTCAACCATCACATGCACACCCCCAATATCCATCTCCACCTCTGAAACCTATGCACCCGTACCTAGCACGTCAACCTCCATGGGC